>OX422208.1:195481508-196131508 GCA_949130495.1 Sambucus nigra
GGTGTATTTTATGCAATAAAAATTAGATGTTTATGCCATTTTTAGAAAATTTCACAAACTAGTTAAGAAATAATGTGGTCACTACTTGAAAATTTTGAGAAGTGATAGAGGTGGAGAATATAACTCTAAGGAGTTTGATAAATTTTGTGATGATATTGGCATGTAAAGACAACTAACGGTTGGGTATACTCCATAGCAAAATGGAGTGGCGGAAAGGAAAAATAGAACCATTGAGGAAAGAGCAAAATCCATGTTAAATGAGAAAGGGATACCATATACTTTTTGGGCCGAAGCGGTGTATGCGGCGATTTATTTGATGAATAGATGACCTACAAAGGCCGTAGAAAACCAAACTCCATTTGAGGCATGGAGTGGAAGAAAACCATATGTGAACCACTTGAGGGTGTTTGGTTGTATTTGATTTGATCATGTCCCTAAAGAAGTGAGGCACAAGCTTAATGAAAGTAGTGAAAATGCATTTTGTGGGGTATAGCTCAAAATCAAAGGGCTATAGACTCTTTAGCTTGAAGAGGAACAAAGTGATTATTTGTAGAGATTTAATTTTTGATGAGAAAGCCTTTGGGGATTGGAAAGAAAAAAAAATCCCAAAATCAAGTTATCACCCTTAATAAAGAATCACAAAGCGTTGAAGAAGATGAAGAGGAAGATGTAGAAGTTCCTCAAATGACTCCAAATGCAGGTCCAAATGCAAGTCCACAATCATCCTCAAGTTATCCATCAAGCTCAAACTCCTCATCTCCAAGCTCAACTCTAAGAAGAATAAGAAGTCTAAATGATGCGTATGCTAGTTGTAATTTTTGTGTAGCTGAACTGGAGACCTTTGAAGATGCTAAAAATGAAAAAGTCTGGCACCTTGCCACGGAAGAAGAAATTCAGGTTACTGAGAAGAACAAGACTTGGGAATTAGTGAAGAGGACTAAAAATAAAGAGGTCATTAGTGTGAAGTGGATTTACAAAAGCAAGGTTAATCCGGATGGCTCAATCCAAAACAACAAAGCAAGACTTGTAGCAAATGGGTATTCTCAACAAGCCGTAATTGATTTTTAAGAGACATTTGCACCTTTGGCAAGGCTTGACACAATTAGAGCACTTGTTGCCATGGCCACTAATTAATGTTGTTTTTTGTATCAACTTGATGTAAAATCTGAATTCTTGAATGGTGTGTTGAATGAAGCGGTGTACGTTGACCAACCTCAAGGATTCGCGATGAAAGGTGAGGAAGAGAAGGTATACAAGCTGAAAAATGCCTTGTATGGATTGTAGCAAGCTCCCCTAGCATGGTATAGTGAGATTGATGTATACTTCAATGAAATAGGCTTTCAAAGAAGTAAAAGCAAGCCAACCTTGTACATTAAAAGAAGCGGGGCAACAGGTATTCTTATTATCTCTCTTTACGTTGATGACTTGGTGTTTACCGGTAGTGATACAAAAATGATTAAAGATTTCAAAAGTGACATGGTGAAAAAATATGAAATGAGTGATTTGGGTCTTCTAAATTACTTCTTGGACATTGAAATTTATCAACAAGAAATGGTATTTTTATTTGCCAAAAGAAGTATGCTAAAATCCATCTTGAAAAAATTCAAAATGATGAATTGCAAACCGGTGCCTACACCTTTGGTGGTGAATGAAAAATTATTAAAAGAAGATGGAAGAAAAGAGGTTGATGCATCTATTTATAGAAGTTTGTTGTACTTGTTGGTTACGAGGTCGGATATCATGTATGCTACTAGTTTATTATCTTGGTACATGCACAAGCTGAGTCAAACTCATTTTGGGGATGCAAAAAGGGTGTTGAGGTACATCCAAGGAACTTCTGATTTTGGCATCATGTATAAGAAGAATGTTGAGATAAAGTTACTTGGGTTTTATGATAGTGACTGAGCCGGTTCGATTGATGACATGAGAAGTACATCCGGGTATGTATTTTCCCTTGGCTCCAGAGCAGTTTCATGGGCATCAAAGAAGCAACAAACGGTAGTGCAATCATCCACTGAGGCCGAATATGTGTCGACATTATTGGCAAGTTCACAAGCGATGTGGCTAAGAAGACTTTTAGAGGATGTTGAAAATCAAGGAGGTGTTACTCCAATACTTTGTGACAATAATTCCGCGATTGCCATGACAAAGAATCCTGTCTACCATAGTCGCACCAAGCACATTGTAATCAAGCATAATTTCATTAGAGAGGCCATGGAGGACAAAGAGATTCCACTCAAATATATTAAGACCGAAGAGTAAGTTGCGGATATCTTCACCAAAGCTCTACCCAAGAAAAAATTTCATTTCCTTAGAGAAATGATGTGTGTTCAACAAAAACATTAAGGGGAGTGTTAAAATTAATATTTTGTCGACTTTCTCTAAAATTTACTTTTGTATTTTAATAGTATTTCTTTGTTAGCAAAAGGAGAGATGGCCCTTAAATTCCTCTCCCTGTTTTCAGAATGTTTCCCACTATGTAAAAGTTGTCCCAACTATGTAAGGACAACAACTTCTCTTTGTTGGTGTGTGTTCTCTGCAATTCTATACACAGAATAAATAAGAGCATCTTATGCACTGTTTTGTTTTTTTAATTATATGCCATATTTGCAGCAGAATTCTCTGAAACTATTCATTTGTATTTCATCTTCACTTCTCCTTCTAGTATAACAATTTAGTTCTCATTCAAATTCCAACATACAGCACATGGAGGTGTGTCAGGGTTATAATAACTATGGACAGTATATAATCCAGAAGGATTTGTTGAGCAATTTACATGATTTATAGGAGTGTTATTTGGGCTGTGAGTTAATACGTTTGTACATAGGTGTATATATATTCATAAATCTATATAATTATATAAAAATTATAGACCGAACTCTTCTGAGAATGACACGTGGCATTGACATCTATGTATCTAAAGCTCTACACCTGTCTTGCATTAAAAAATATACAACCCTATCTCTCTTTAGCCTTCGATTTTTTTATCAACCATTGAGATTCCCAAAATGGCCCCGAAAGTCTTCATTAAAAGCTCTGCACCTGTCTTGCATTAAAAGCTATACAACCCTATCTCTCTTTAGCTTCCGATTTTTTATCAACCGTTGAGATTCCCAAAATGGCTTCAAAATTAAACCACAATTCTTTACAATTTTCCACATTACGAGGTTCTTATGCATTTTTTCCCCTCCTAACTCTTCAGATATAAGGTACCCCCATCTTTTGGTTTTCCCCATGATAAATGTCGTCTCTCCATTTTTTCACTCTCACTCCCTACCCTGTGTCTTTTCGAAACCTACATTAACATATTGCATTTGACTCCCCACTTATGGTTGCTATTGGTCCATAGCTGATGTGCTACATGATCATCTGGTTGTGGGATCGCTTCTCCCCAGTCGAGAGTGACAGGTACCATTTCTCTGCCATCGATTACTTCCTTTAATTTTTCACCCAAACTAAGCTTGATTAGAGCAGATGGTACTGTTATTTCTCCAATCACCAAAACATTGAAATAAAAATATTCAAAATCGGAACTTTGGATTTCAGGTTCTTTGATAAGTAGTTAAAAACGGGGTAAAATTAGTGGGGTTGAGGTGGGACTCGGGAGTGGAAATGTTGGGGTTGAGGGATTATTTTGAGCAATCCAAGGATTTTATTAAGATATCGGATGGCGGACCACCGATGTGGTTTTTGCCAATGGAGTGTGGCAACAGGTTGGAAAAATCTCCTCACTTACTGTTTTTGCTAGGTACTTATTAATACAACTTCTTAACTTATTTCATTTTAACTTGAAAAAGTTTATACCAAGCATTTACAAGAAAGTTGCTTTGTTTAATTTAGGCGGACTTATAACCTCTTTATCTAGCCAAGCCTTTAAATCCTTTTGCCATCACGCGTGCATCACAGTATTTTTTTGGTTTTGTTTTTAGTTAAGTTTTTTTAGGGGTTTGGGAGGTTCAAAAGTGGGTTGCAAAAGTTTTTTTGGCTGAAAATATGACTTTTACCTAACACTTAATTGTTGATTTCTGAATTTTGAGACTCTTGACTGTGAGATTTATAATTGTTTGGCTATGTTGGATTTTTAGTTTTTGGATTTGGAGTAGTGTTTCTTTTAAGGGTTTCATGTTCTTTTCAGGTGGTCTTTGTTTTAATTCTATTATGGCCATATAAAACCTTTTTTATGCAATAATTTTTGGTGAACATAAAAAATAGTTTTTCATGATTTTTTTTTATATAGAAAATGATTTTTTGACATTAGAACATTTATTTATGGAAAAAGTCTAAAAAACAAATTTTTTTCCTAAAAATTGTTTCTTCATAAAACAGTTAAAAAAATTATTTTATTTAAAAACAATTTGAAAATATATTTGATAAAACAATATTATTTGTTTTTTAAAAGCATATCATTTAGGGTTATGTTTCAGAAATTTCTTCATGTATTAATTTATTTTTTACTGAATAATTTTTTTATAATTTTTGGAACAGTTTTTTTTATATAGATTTTAATAATTTCGTTAAAAAAGGCCCCGCATCGCGGGGCTTTAATACTAGTATCATTATATGAATATCCATTTTTTTAGTAAAAAAGAGTTATATCATGTGCTATTATTTTGTGGTACTCGTAGAACTTTTAGTTCTTTCCCATCTATGGGAGACAATTTGTTAATAAATTTCTTGGATGCATAAAAACATATATCTAAAAGGCACCACACTTTTTTTTTGGCCTTTTACCGAAAAACAAAATAGCTACATTACAAAAATCACATGTCATTGATATTTAAAAGAATGTTATCATATTTCAATTAAGACTACAAAATTTGCAGAAATGCAAGATACTGTTGGAACAAGTAATAAGGTAATAATACTTTGAAATAGATTTGAAAACATATGTAAATTCTTTCTATTACATTTTTTTATTAATAGAACATTATAGAGATGTTGGTGGCCTATTTTAAATTACTAATATTTTTGTTTAAATATTAAAATCGTCCGCGCTTTAGTGCGGAACTGAATACTAATGATATAATCTAAAATTAACTAGCTAAAAGAGAGCTTGACACTTGTTCCCTTTAATAGAGTGGAAACCTGAATGGTTCTTTAAGTGGCTATTTAGAGGATAAATGGAAATATTATAAGGGAGGAGAACATTGGAGGGTAGTTAATTCTCTTTGATTGATCCGGTACACTTCTTCCCTTCCCCTTCCCCCTCCACCAAACATTTGTTTCAATCAAGAAGAAGAACAAGAATATTAGATTATTGATAAAAACTCATGTATCACAAGGAATACCTTGGTTTTTTTAGACGTCAAAGAAATATTTTAAGTTATCTTTATAATATGGCAAGACAAAAGTAAATATAAAAATTTAGGGTTTCATCGTCAATCTTATTTGATCCAATTTATTATTAAAATATAAATGACTTCACATATTTTTTTTTAAAATATAAAAACCTATATAATGTTCATGCATCGCATGGGCTAAATACTTGTTTTCTATATATATTTGCTCTTAGATTACTGGATGCCTTAATTATAGCGTGACATATATTTTTATTATCAATACATAATAAAATCTCTTAGTATTAAATTTTGAAACAATATATCACAAACATTATATTACTATTTATAATTTCAAAAATCTTCAACAAGGAAAGTAAAGGTATCCTTTGGATTCATGCTTACTACGCAGAACCGAAATAACCATGGAAGAAGTGTCATCCTTGGTTGGATGAACTCAACAAACTATGGGGAAAGAAAGAAAAGGAAAAAAAATTATAATTTTTACGACCTTAGGTATGGAATGAAGGAATTCCAGCCTTATTCTAGCATCAAGCTACCTTCAGTGTATCTTAAGGTAGAAGCAAGTGATGATGTTGATTAGAGGATATCAGAGTCAGACACTCACTATAAACCCAATGCTTGAGCAACATAGAAGCAAGTGGCTAAGGTATCTAACCCAATGCTATATAACGTTAATTTTTACTTTGAAATGGCAAACATTTAACTGGGTAACACAATTCTCAGTATAATACAAAACAGTTAACGTGGGTGCGGTAGGTTTTTAAGCGAATTAGAGGGATTGAAATTCCGACATTCACCTGCACACACTATCCCATTACTACTGGTGCTTTAGACAGAACACAAATGCTTATAATACATAATGCATCTGTACTGTAATTCCATGCGTTTCCATGATAAGTTGTAAACGTATAATTACAATCAAAATGCAGTATTATATTACATCAATAAATAAAATGACAATGATATTCCGTAATCCTATAAACACAAACATGTCCTTCCGAACACGCATATATAACATGTTTGGTAAGTGTGTATATACAGGGTCGACTTTCGGCATAGGCCAACTAGGCAATCCCCTAGGGCCCCCATTAATCGAAGTCCCAAAATTTAAAAAATATATATATAAAAAAACAGGTTTAAAATATATTTTTTTTTTTTAAATTAGAGTTTACTACTTAAAAAGGTCCCCAAAATGTAAACCCACTCTAATACTAAACATTTGTACAGCCCACCCCCTAAAGTCCAAACTTAATCTAATACTAAACTCATAAAACTTAACACACCAACTTGTGACACTCCCCCTGTTCTAATCTTGGGTGATCAGTTCATTATTTAATTAAACAAGAATCATTAATGGTGTCATTCTTAGCATCGCGGTCGGAATTCAATATAACTAGTTGGAAACCTGCGCGACGCGCGAGTTATACGTTAGGCCTCGTTTGCGAGTTCTATTTTTGGAGAGAAAAGAAAGGAAAGGAAGAGAAAGTGTGTTTTCTTTCCTTCGTTTGGGAGTTTAAGTAGGAAAGAAAGTGACTTTCTCTCTTTTGGGAGTTTCAAATGGGAGAAAAGATAGGAAAATTTTAAAAAAACTTTCTCTTCCTTTCTCTCCAAAACTTTCTTTCCAAATCGGAAAGAAATGGAGAGAAAGGAAAGTTTTTTAATGAATTGTTCCTTCTTCCTTTTAAAAAAATTATTTTCCTCCCAAACTCTCAAACGCAAGAAAGAAAATTATTTTCTTTTCTCTCCCAAATTCCTTTATCTTCTCTTCTTTTCTTTTCTCTCCTATTAACTTTCTCTTCTTTTCTTTTCTCTCCTAATAAAATTTTCCTTTCCTTTCTTTTCTCTCTCAAACTCCCAAACGAGGCCTTAGTGTCGAAAAAATAGTCGAAAAATTGTAAAAATGTAAAAGATGCTAAACGAAAATAGAAAATCGATTAACACCTCCATTTCTCATCTAAAATTCAATAGTTGTTAAAAAACTGTTAAATTACAAATTCAAAATTTAAATAATCAGAAAAATACATTATGTGACTGTACTCTATCTGTATTATCCGTGGCCTTAAACATGTTGAATAATCAGACTTTTAAAAAAAGTCTTCAAACAGAGGAACCAAACAACAAATACAACAACCAATTACACTCATTTTTATCTCAATTTAATCACACAAATAATTTAATCAAACAAAAAATGTACCAAATACAATTGAACTCAAAATGAAAAAAGAAATAAATAAGAAACTATATCAAACAACAAAGGACTTAGTTCATTTTCTAGACCAAAAAATACATACACTCATTTTCTAGCAAGAAAATCTCCAATCAAAGGAACCAAACAACAAATAAAAATATCAACTACAATCATTAAGATCTCAACAATATCAAAACTTGAGCTTTTTTATCTGAAAATTGCGGAACAAACCCAAAATGTATCGCAAGACGAATAAACAAATTTGTTTTATGATCAAGATTTAAAGTAGAAAAATTAACAGACAATAGTCCCCCACCTCGTGCAAGATGGGACATTTTCATAAATACCCTTCCCGTCAGTGAATGAGAGATGTTTGAGTTTACAAATTGATGAGGAGATTGTGCCTGTCATGTAGTGCGACAGTGTTTTTGGAATATTAGGTCTTCAGATTCACCGCGGAGGTTTATGTCGGCGACACGGTGGGTTATTGAGTCACAGCTAATCACTACACTAAATCTGCCGAATTGTCACGGTCATTGACCTTGACAAGTTCAACTTGTCAAGTTAATGACAATTCGGGGAGAGACAACTTTTTTTGTCACGGACTTACCACGATCAATGACCGTGACAAGTTCGTTAGAATTGTCATATCCGTGTCACGGTCCCTGACCGTGACAAGTTTAGTCACGGTTAATAAACGTGACGAAGCCTTGACCCTTTTTAAAAACATTGTCACAGTCAATGACCTTGACAATTTTGGGCAGAATTTAAAAAAAAACTATTGGGCAGTATGGCCACTGCCACTGCCCAACAGTATATTTGTACATGTTATAGTAACGTTGTACCTGTTCAAACATCATATATACAAATAAACTAAAGATAATGCAAATATACATTCAAAATAGAAATAATATACATGACGATATAATCCAAATATAATTCAAATGTACCAACTTAAAAATAATGTCACTACATGTCTAGGGTAAATGTGAGGAGGTGAGTAGGCCACACGATATACAAATTGACACACCCACTAATATACATCGTGCCTCATTGTTCACGCAACCACAATAAGGAATCCTCCTTCCTGGGTATCACATGCGTGACGAGCACCTTGGACTCGATATCTTAAAGCTCACGTCCATGAACTATTCCACCCTGGACGATATTCGGGTTCCTCAACCCCCGCCCTATCCGTTGGCCATAAAATACGTCCACTACGAACACACTCGACCAACCAAGTGTCGACATCGGTTTGTTGAAGGGAGCCAAATAGGGAAGTGGATCATCGAAGTACGCACGTGTCGGTGATAAAGCAGCGAGGTCCACATCCTAGTCATTCTACACCTCGTCCTCCCGCACCTCTTCCTCCACCGCCTACTCCTTCCCTTTCCCTTTAAGGTCTCCGCCCAACGTACGCTTCATGAATGAGTACATATCTTGGATCGTCGCCTCCAAACGGGACAGCTTCGTGTCATTTGAATCTACCGTTCGATCCAACCCAGTGTCGCTCGTCTCCAATCCGATGATCCTAGATTTGGCCACCTGCGAGCTCACCCCCTTGTCCTCCCCTTGCGATCAGAGCCAAGCACTTGGCTGAGTGCGTCTGTGGACAAAGATGCCTTGTCGGCATCAAACTGTGACTCATGCACTTCCTTAAGTTTTGCCTGAAACGACAAAAAGCACATGATTAGTAAACTAAGTAAACTAAAAAATTATAACGTAATTAACAAAAAGTAAACTGTCGGATTATTTACAATTGTGGTCGCGACGCTCGGGGACACCTCCTTGTCCTTCTCCTTCTTCGTCCGAAGAGCAACATAAGTATCGAGCCTATGTGTCTTACCCCCAGGGCCACTCCCTATCCCCTGAAATAAAATAAAGTAAAATTAATATCGGTCCCGCAAAGTAATATAATGCATAATAATATATTTCTGTAGTTATAGACAAACTAAATCTTACCATCATCCTATGATCCACCTCGGCATAAGACGTCCGGCCGAAGTAGTGCACGTCCGTCTTTTTTGCCCGATTTTTCCTCCCTGATTGGCGAGATGCCAATTGTCGCTCCCCGATATCATTGTCAATGAACTTTTTCTATTGTGCCAATGAGATCGGCTCCTTCGACGAGATGGATTCATGCCTTTGGATAATGGACTCTCGTATTTTCCCAAAGTACCGTGTCCGCATATTTTTCTTCCACGTCTCGTGTTGCTCCCTCAACTGCTCCAAGACGGAATCGTGTAGCTTTGAATCCAAGTTGAATTGTTCTTGTCCAACAAATACAATGTTAGTTGCGAATAAATATAAATATAAATAATAAAATAAAATTGAAATTGAAATTGAAATTGAAATTGAAATTGAAATTGAAATTGAAATTGAAATTGAAATATAAATATAAATATAAATATAAATATAAATATAAATATAAATATAAATATAAATATAAATATAAATATATTACCTGTAGTGCCGCCCAAACAGGTAACTTGAGCTCATATGGCACCTCCTTCCAACTCATATACCCTGGGCCGATGACCGTCTTTACCGGCTCGAGGGATCTCGCTAATAGCTCCGACTTGTTCTCGATTGTAATCCCGAATTTTTCATATTTGGGGAGCTTAGGGGCCGAGGAGCCCTCTTCGCCTCCGCTACCATCGAGCCCAGACGACATCATCATAACCAGCATCATCATCCTCGCCTTAATACCTGAAGGAGACATTTGCCGTTAAAAAATGTTATTAGTACAGATAAAAAAAATAGAAAAAGACATGCAAATATGTACAATTACTACAAATAAAAATGAGCACTAATTATTAATTTACTTTCATACACCCCCTCCCCCACCACACACACGCACACGTACACGCACAAACACCACCCCCTGCCCCCCACCACACAAACAATAATTATTTTCATCAATTAAACTAACAATTAAAGTATACAATTATTAATTTACTAATTTACAATGAGGAGCAATCCTACTTTCATAATTAATCATATATTAATTTACTAATTTACAATAAGGGGCAATCATATATTAATTTACTAAAAAAAATAATAATCAATCAATTCTTTTACAAGGGACACTACGCACATACACACACATACACACACCGCAGCCCCCCACCCCTACCCCACCACCCACCACCCATCCCTGCCCCTCCCCCCCACCTTGCCCCACCCCGTCCCCCACCCCCGCCCCCTCCCCAACCACACACACGCACACGTACACGTACACGCACACACACCACCCCCTGCCCCCCACCACACACACAATAATTATTAATAATATAGCCATTTTCAGCCATACCAAAAGATCCCTACTTATCTTTATTAATAATATCTAGAATTAACCATTAAAGAATACCCACCAGATACACCTAAAAACCCACATTGGCCAACCTCCATATGGAAAATAATCCAATAATTATTAATAATTATATATTGTCCGATATACAAAGTAATTCATCTACTCAATTAATTCATTTCATCAATTAAACTAACAATTAAATTATACAATTATTAATTTCCTAATTTACAATGAGGGGCAATCCTACTTTCATATGAAATGGGCATTAATTATTAATTTACTTTCATCTAAAACTATACAATTAAAATTACAATTAAAGTTCTATAATTTATTAATTAAAGCTATACAATTGTTAAGATTGCCCCACCACACACACACACACACCCCACCACACACCCACCACCACAGACCCTGCCCCCCCTCACCCCACCCCAACCACACCTACACACACACACACACACACACACACGTACACACACAGCCCACCCCACCACCCCCTGCCCCGCTCCCCCACCACACACATATATACACACACATACACACACATATACACATACATATACACACATATATACACACATATAGAAATGAAAGAGAAGGAGAGGAAAAAACATACCTAAGAGAGAGAGAGAGAGAGAGAGAGAGAGAGAGAGAGAGAGAGAGAGAGAGAGAGAGAGACCTCGAAATCACTTAGAGAGAGAAAGAGAGGAAAAAACCAAAATCGGTGGGAAAAAAAGAAAGGGTAGGGCTTTTTTGCTATGTAAATTGTCACGGATGTGTCACGGTTCTTGACCGTGACAATTATTTTAAGTATTGTCACGGGCGTGTCACGGTCAATGACCGTGACACAAAACGCGTGTTTTGTTGTCACGGTCATGGACCGTGACAAGGGTGGCCTGCTGAAAGGTGATAATTTGGCCATTTTGGTGTAGTGAATGTCGTACTAGTTGTGGCGACCGTCGGTGCCCGTCCAAGAGTCGAAGATGCCCAAGTAGGGCTCGTGGAGGGCGACTTTGATGGAGAGGAGAGCTTCCCGGTCTGAGAGCAGGCATAAGGTGATGGTGTGGGTGCAGTGAGAACTATGGCTAAGATAAAAGAAAAGGGTGCCCATGCCCATACCCATTTTAGGTTTTGGTGTGTATATAGAGCAGGGGAAAAGCTAAGAAGAGGAAAAGGTTGGAATATGAAAAGGTTGGACACCGAGAGTTCACGTGGATACGTGGGATAAAGATAGATGACAGGAGAGAGAATTAGAATTACACAATCCTACGTGGATGGTCTAATTGAGAAGGAGATATAAATTGCTTGTATAGCATTTTAGAGTAATATATAAATTACTAATACCCTAATAGCCCGGTGTCAATTATTTTACAATTCTTATTATTAACATGCAGTAAATATAAATGGAATAAAATTTCACTCACCATTTCATGCACGTAATAATGAATAATGAAATAATGACATAAATACTTAACTGAGTCCGGAATAACACTCCAGATAAAATCTCAATACAGTCATCCATAAGTAAAGTTTAAATCAATACTGGAAATAATAGGAAATAAAAACTCTCTGAAAATAATGTCCAACTAAAAATGGGTGACATGCCCGATTGAGATAAATAAGGACAACTAAGAACTGAATAAATGTGAAGGCGTCTAATAGCAAGGTCTTGCAACTTTCACAGTAGCTACAACACGCCAAATACAGGAACTCTTTTGCCTAGCGTCCCTATGGCTGGACACCTAAAATTATTTTTATAAAAAGGATTTGAAACGGGTAAGAGCCCAGGTAAAACAGTTTGAAAAAGTTTAGCAAGTGTTTGATATGCATCAAGATACGATATTAAATGCATGTTAGTACCGCGTACCCTCACTTGAGATCCTTACCCCTCAACTAATGTGCACGCATAACGTACTACTCTAACCCACCAAGTTATGCTACCCGACTAACTAGTCTGGCTTACATCTCTTTGCTCCTAATAATTTATAGTGTCCACCCGTATTTTCCATTCAATACTAAAGCACATTCCCCATTCTTTTTATTATTTATAATCACCAGTTTATAAATAAGTTTTCACACACTTAGAGGAATATGAATATCACTATTTATTTTGTCTACTAATACACTCGTAGTAGAATCAATGTGTGTGTGTGTGTGTGTGTGTGTGTGTGTGTGTGTGTGTGCATCACTATTGTAATATATACTTATACGACATCCCTAGGTGGAGACCTGCGATACGGCCATACTCTGATTTTAAGTCTTGGTACATCACGTACTAAATAATGAAATCGGTCCGGATATCACCCTCGAACCAAAAACCAAATCACACATATTGGAAGTGAACATAGTTCCAAGTTTACGGGTCACGCACATACCAAACGTGCCCAATTGACAGTCAAAATCATCATACACTCAGATAGCACGTACCTAGGTTCTATGTCCTTGGGGCAGGGGAGGATCCACCCCAGGCCGAAGTGGGGCGGCCGCCCCAGTTCATTTAAAAAAAATAATAATAATAAATTTTTAGGGGTTTTGTGTAAAAAATTAAACCTGGAGGTTACTTGAAATTATATTCAAAGTTCAGGAAAAAATCTGTAATAAACTTAAAAAAAAAACTTAAAGGTCTGTTACTCCCTCTTCTCCCGTACCAAAAATTTCTAAAGACACTACCGTCGCTCTCTCTCTCTCTCACCCTATTCTCCAGCCTCCACCGCCTCCGCCATTCACCACCCGCTGCCCTTCCCTGTGCCACCCGATGCCCTGCTATCTCCTTTCCACCCGCTGCCCTGCTCTCTCTCCTCTCCACCCGCTGATGCTCTCTCCTCCGAGGCTCCGCTCCACCCGCGGCGGCCCGCTCCCTGCTATCTCCTCCACCAGACCAGCCTACCTACCAGGTAAATTTTGTGTATATTTGTTTATATTCGTTTATATGTAGAATTATATTTATACTACTGAAATTATACTAAAATTCTTTATACTAAAATGAAAATAAATTTATAATGTGAATTTATAAATTTATTTTGTGTATACTTGTTTATATGTGAAATTAAATTAAATTTGTAAATATAGGGAATCAATGGAGAAATATTTTAAACGAAAAAGAGAATACAACGCACCAACCGTATCCGAAGCGAAGTTCAATCATCTCCCACTCCAATTAGTGTTGAAAATAAATATTATGCCCAAAAAAGTAAAAACAATCCAAAAAATGCTCAAAAAAACTCGAAATAACCCCTAAAAAAATTGCCTCCCCCAAACCCCCGGCAACTATCGAAACTTTCGCCCCAGTTCACACAAAATCCTGGATCCGCCACTGCCTTGGGGTACTCATCATAATCCCCCACAATAGGCTCATCAGGATAAAACTATCCACAACGCAAAAACCTCCCGTGATAGCAAGTAGCCTAGGTATGTTTACACATAAATGTATACACAATAGGCATTCGCACATCCAATGTGTGTGTGTGTGTGTATATATATATATATATTTATAACATTAATATAGGTATACACTCAACCTATAGCATATGCCTCATACGTAGAATATATAACACTCGAATATCCTACGTATTCTCAATTCACTATTTAATTATTCATCTTATTCTTCCAGAACATTTTTCTTACTATTCGAAGAGTCCTAACCACTCCATTGGATTATTCCAGTAGCAAAAATTCTTCTTCTACCACTGGTACGGTCGTATATTCACTCACTCTTTCCTTGACCCATTCTAACTTACATGAGATTATTTAAAGTAAAATTAAGCCTCATTATTGACTCCTATTCTTCAATCCCCATCATAAATTATGTGAGATTAAATATTAAATATGCCACACACTTTGTTATCCATAGTTCTCTTCAATCGGAAAGAAATCTCAACTCAAACATACTAAAAATTAATTAAACCGACACCAAGAAGTGTTAGGTTCCCCGAACCAGTTTGGGGGAACATGTGAACCATTTCGAGGGTACAGCTGAACTGGTTTGGGGTAACAAGCGAACCGATTCGTTGTACCTGGAACTGTATCTTCTTCCTGTTATGGGTTTTTACCATTTTTACAACTCCAAACCAACATTACACTATCTGAAACTCCCAACCAAAGGTCTCTAACATTTCAATAACATGTATCAATGCTATTTAATGTAAAAGAATCATTAAATATTCACAAAAAAACCTCAAATTGGATTTAATCAAGATTAATCTTTAAAAATCCTAGATTTTATTCTTGTTCAAAAACCTCAACATAACTCCAGATTTATTCCCAAATTTTGTGATATTTCTTACTAAATACATCGTACATGTATAGGGCATCAAGACTATTATCATTCCTACCCAAGAATATGATTTATATCTCCAAATTTAAGGCCAAAGTTCATAAATTCATAAAGTAAGCATCATATTCTAACGTGGATGTTATATCAAATCATATTTCAATAAGATAAACACTTGCCTAATTTAGAGGTCTGATTTCTGCAGAATTGACTATAGAATTTGTGTTCTCCTTTTCTCGATCTACAATCCGACGGAGGTGGTGGTGCAAGAAGGTGGTTTTTGGCCTTGAAACCCTAGGAATAACTCTCTTCCTCCCTCCTGTGACTCTCCCTTTGTTTGATGACTGATAACCCTAATTCCCTTTATGTGATAGCAGATATAGCTCTCTAATTTTCGTGGGTTTATTTTCTCCAAAATTTCAAAAGACTAAAATACTCCTCCGGGGTACCGGTTTGGCCTAAAAGTGCCTCGGGACCCAAACTAAACCATCGGGTAGACTTTTATGACTATTTCGACCCTTCCGGACACACTGATGCACTCAAAATGACTATATGAAATATAAAAAAGTGAAATTATATTTTATTTCCCAAATTAAGTCTCCACACGACTGATGCGCGCGTCTCGACTAATTTTACTATCACTGCCGTATTTCTCACTCACGATAATTATAATATTTTCTTATCATTATTATTACTCATTCACTAATCAATATTGAATAGAAGTAAATATTAACCCTTTACCTCACTAATTAATTTTTATTTTATATGATTAATTTCCCAAATATAATTTATTTAATCCTAATTAATTTCCAATATAAAAATCATGAAATTATGGGGTGTTACATACTTCCTCCCAATAACGGAATTTTGTCTCGAAATTCAAAAAAATAAAATACCTGGTATGAATAACTCTGGATACTTTTCGCGCATCTCATTGTTGCGCTCCCAAGTGGACTCGCCGGCATTATGATGCCCCCATTGAACACGTGCAAATGGAACTACCTTCGATCTCAGTCTCCTCCAGCTATGGTCTAAGATAGAAACTGACCTCTCCTAATATGAAATATTGGGCTGAAAATCAATATCCTCCAAAGCAATATGAGTGTGAGCCATCTCATCCCATAGATATCGCCTCAGCGAAGAAATATGGAATACATCATGAATTTGATGCAAGTGCTCCAGCAACCCAAGTTTATATACCACTGGCCCAATTCGCTCAATGATAGGGAATGGCCCCACATACCTTGGCGCCAACTTCCCTTTCTCCTCGAACCTCACTATCCCCTTTATAGGATATACACGTAGTAGCACCTGGTCCCCCACATTAAACTCTAGGAAGAATCTCTTAGCATCGACATAAATCTTCTGTCGGTCTTGGGCTATCAGTATGCGAGTCTGAATCAGCTCAATTTTGGCCGACGTAACTTGAATCAACTCCAGTCCGAGTAGCTTGTTGTAACCCACCTCCAACCAACAAGCGGGCGAACGATTAGGCCTACCGTACAAGATCTCAAATGGTGTCATGCCAATCGTTAACTTGTAGGAGTTATTATATGTAAACTCCACCAATAGAAGATACTGCTCCCAACCTCCCCCAAAATCAAGGATTCACATCCGTAGCATATCTTCCAACATCTAATTCGTCCTCTCCGTCTTCCCGTCCGTCTATGGGTGATAAATCATACTCAACCGTAACTCGATAACTATGGCCTCCTAGAAACTCTCCTAATAAAAATCTGGGCATACTGTCCCATAGCAGAATCAGTCCGAATTGGAAGGAAGTGAGCTACCTTGGTCAACCAATCCACTATCACCCATATGGAATCACGACCTCTCTATGAAGTAAGCAAACCAGTAATAAAATCCATGAAAATGCTCTCTCATTTCCATATTGGGATCTCTAACGGCTATAGGAACCCTGCCGGCTTCTGATGGTCCACTTTCACCAACTGACAAGTGGTACACCTCAAAACAAACTCGGCATTGTCTCTCTTCATCCCACTCCACTAGTACTTCCATCTCATGTCTTGGTACATCTCATCCTCTTTAAGATGTATTGCAAACTATAACTAGTGTGACTCTGCCATCATCGTGTGTCGTAGATCCTCCCCCCATGGGACAACTAATCTCCCGTTGAATCGTAAACCTCCCTCTGAACTCATGGAATATGACTCGGCTCCCCCAGCTAGAAGTTATCTAATTCGATCCTGGCAAAAAGAATTTGTTGCCTGTGCCTGTAACACCCTCGTGACAATCTGGGGGGTGAAGGTTATAACTGACATAAATAATCGGGTAACTAAATTTCGATGTCCGAACTCCTTCCATTTCTCCTTCTAAACTTCAGTTACATCTCTACAGGCCTACGACTCAACGCATCTGCCACAAATTCAAGACACCTATGCTGACGCATATTCATCTCTCTCTGAGTGAACAAGTACTGAAGTGACTTATGATCTGTGAATAGGCGAAATATCTCCCCCAACAAGTAATGTCTCTAAATCCTCAACGCAAACACGACTGTCGCTAACTCCAAGTCATGGGGGGGGGGGTAATTCCTCTCGTGAGGCTTAAGCTTGCGAGAAGCATAAGCTATAGCGTGATCCTCCTGCTGTAACACAACCCCAAGTCCTTGTAGGGACGCGTCAGTTAAAACAAGATACTCCACTCTTGCCCTGAGAAGTGTGAGTATGGGTGCTGAAGTCAACTTGTCCTTTAGCTCATCTATAGCCAACAGACAAGCAACATCCCAAATAAATGGTACACCTTTGTGAGTCAGATTAGTCAATGGATCCGCAATCTTCAAGAATCCCCTAATAAACCGTTTGTAGTACCCAACTAACCCCAAGAAACTGTGCACCTTTGTCGGTGTCGTTGTTGTCCCCACTCCTTCACCGCTAACACTTTTCTCGAGTCCATTGATATCCCTATCTAATAAATGATATGTCTCGAAAATTGTACCTCACGCTGTTAAAACCTGCATTTTTCAAACTTTGCATACAACTGATGCTCGTGCAACGTCTTTGAAACTCGATGCAAATGCTTGGCATTCTCCTCCTCAATCTAGGAATAAATCAGGATGTCATCAATGAAGAGGATAACAAACTGATCCAAGAACTCTCTGAACACCCTATTTATCAAGTCCATAATACAATTGGCCTGTTGGCTAGCCCAAATGACATAACCCGGGACGCATAGCACCCATATCTTGTCAAAAAGGCAGTCTTAGATATGTCATTCTCTCGAATGCGTAACTGATGATACCCGAATCTCAAATATATTTTAGAGAAGTAGGTGGCTCCTCTTAACTGGTCGAATAAGTCATGGATTCGGGGCAACGGATACTTATTCCGTATCATGACTTTATTCAACTCCCAATAGTCCCCACGCATGTGTAAAGACCCATCCCTCTTCTTTACGAGTAATATAGGGGCACCATAAGGCGAAGTACTACGATGTATAAAGCCCTGCCCCAACAACTACTCAATATGGTCTCGTAGCTCCCTCGTCTCCATAGGAGCCAAACGGTACGATGCACGAGCTATTGGCCGAGTGCCCGACGCTAAGTTAATGACATACTCAATCTCTCTGATAGGGGCCAAGCCCGTTATCTGCTGAAACACATCTCCAAACTCACATACACTGGAATCGAGTCGAGGGAAATCACCACCCCCATAGAGGTCTCCTCCTCTATATAATACAAATAAGTCCACGATCCGCCTCCAGGATGAGCTATCTCCACTAAGAATATCTCCTGGATAGGAATCACAAACACTATCCTCGGACTATAGCAGTCAATCATGTCCCTATACATGCCTATGATGGTATCCTACTCTGACATATCTAATAAAAGCATATCGGCGGGAAAAACTAGTCCCCCAATATCTATACTCACACCCCGGCATATAAAGAAAATCAGTGCCCCACTACCCAATGGTAAGTCTACACACGTGACTGTACTATGTGTCGTCTCTAACAACCTTGTGGCTCGTGCAAATCTAGTGGCTATGAATGAGTGGGAAGACCCAGTGTCAAATAAAATGCACCCCAAAGTACCATGTATAAGAAATATACCCTTAACAATGGGTGGAGCCTGTGGAGCTATAGTATGGTGGATGTGATACATGCGCCTATACTATAACTGCCCCTGTTGGTGCTGCAAGCAAGGTTGGTACGGGTTCTTATGATAGAGGGCGGCGAGGAAAATAGGTCTATGAGGATCCTGGCAGGCACTCTGCTACTGCTGAACCCTACCCTTATCAGGGCAATCCTATCGTTTGTGGACAGTCTTGCCATAAATGAAACACCTGCCTGTAAAATTACCTG
This sequence comes from Sambucus nigra, assembly GCA_949130495.1. Lineage (NCBI taxonomy): Eukaryota > Viridiplantae > Streptophyta > Magnoliopsida > Dipsacales > Adoxaceae > Sambucus > Sambucus nigra. Next base: position 195,500,903 of record OX422208.1, read on the forward strand.
CCCTCTGGCCCTGCTAGCCTCGACCTTACTGACCATTACCACATTTACACCGACCCTAATAAAAATGTTATCGGCCCAGCTGGCCCTGTCTGAATTTTAATGTCCCTATCTATAATCCCCCAAACGGAACCTCTTAGCAGCATCCCCCTGGTGGGGACCCTGCTCACTCTGCCTTGATTGGCTCTGAGTCAGCTGTGCTCTGCCAGCACAGCTACCCCCTATCCTGCCTTGCTGGTTAGACTCTCATGTACTCTTCATTCCTTAACACGGAAGCGATGGTCCTGACAGTGTACCTGCATTGCATTCAATACCTCTGTATATGTCTTCAAGGCTTGATTACCCAACATATGTTGTCGGATCCTACAAGTAAGACCATTAACAAACAACTGGATCCTCTTCTCTTTTGTCGGCACGTCATTGGGGCCAAAAATTTCTAGTCTGCTAAACGCCTCCTCATACTCTACTATGGTCCTCCCCTCCTAAGAAACATCTAAAAAAGTTTGCCTCGTCTCAGTCTGGATGGCGGAAGTGAATTTGTTACGTTCGAACTGCTCCCAAAACTCCTGAATATTCAAGGTGTCCCTCTCCTGCGCCCTCTCCTGCGCGATGGTGATGGACTCCCACCATTGTAATTCTGCCCCTACTAGCTTAAAGGTAGCTAGTATCTTCTTCTGTACCTCTGTGCACTTATACATCCTCAAATGCCTATGGATATCCTTCTTCCATTGGCATGCTGCAACTACATTGGGGTTCCCCTAAACTCTGGAGGATGTGCCTTCTGAAAGGCATCTCGGACTCACTCCCAAGCAGAAGGAAATGAGTGTGCAGGAGCTAGAGCAACCACCTGAGGCTGGGGTGGAATATGTGGTGCCTACTGGGCGAAAGTAGTCAGGGCAACATTAATTGTCTATGCCATAATGGCAATAACCTCGGCAGCATTCATAGATCATGGAGCCTGAGTTAGGTGTGGTTCGGGTTGTGCCTCTAGGGTGGCTCATGGTGCACGTCGAGGAGGCATCTAAAACGAGAAAGAATTTTCCATCAATCCATAGTTTAATATGTCTTAAAATAGCTTAAGACGAAAATTCGTAATAAAGAATACATCAATCCTAAAAATAGGGCTCTATATCAAAGGAGCTGCACAAATCCTAAGGACACTAGAACCTGATGCTCTGATATCTTCTGTGACACCCCACCTATTCAAATCCAGGGCGATAAGTCCATTATTAAATTAAAAAGGAATCATTAACACTGTCATTCTTAGCATCACTGTCGAAATTCAATTTAATTACTAATACCCTAATATCCCGGTGTCAATTATTTAAAATTCTTATTATTAACAAGCAGTAAATATAAACGGAATAAAATTTCATGCACGTAACAATGAATAATGAGAAACAACATATATAAATTACTGAGTTTGGAATAACACTCCAGATAAAATCCCAATTCAATCATCCATAAGTAAATTTTAAATCAATACTGGAAATAACCGAAAATACAAAGTCTCTAAAAATAATGTCCAACTAAGAATGGGCGACATGACTGACGGAGATAAATAAGGACAACTAAGAACTGAATAAATGTGCAAGGCGTCTAATAGCAAGGTCCTGTAACTTCCACAACAGCTACAACACGTCAAAAGTAGAAACTCCTATGTCAGACGTCCCATTGGTTGGGCACCTAAAATTATTTTTACAAAAAGGATTTAAAACGGGTCAGAGCCCAAGTAAAACAATTTGAAAAATTTTAGCAAGTGTTTAAAATGCATCAAGATGCGATATTAAATACCCGTTAGTACCACGTGCCCACATTTGAGATCCTCACCCATCAACTAATATGCACGCCTAACATACTACTCTAACCCACCTAGTTATGTTACCCACCTAACTAATGTGTCTTCCACCTCTTTGCGCCTAATAATTTATAGTGCCCACCCGTATTCCCATACAATACTAAACAACATTTCCCATTCTTTTTATTTATTTATAATCACCAGTTTATAAATAAGTTCTCACACACTTAGAGAGTAATATGAACATCACTATTTATTCTATCTACTAATACACTCGTAGTATAATACACACACACACACACATCAGTATTGTAATATATACTTATACGGTATCCCTAGGTGGAGACTTGCAATGCGGGTATACTCTGCTATCAAGTCCCGGTACATCACGTACTAAATAAGGACATCGGTTCCAATATCACCCTCAAACCAAAAATCAAATCACACATATTGGAGGTGAACAAAGTTCCAAGTCTGGGTCACGCACACACTAAACGTGACAAATTGACCGTCGAAACTATCATACACTCAGATAGAACGTACCTAGGTTCTATGTCCTTGTGATACTAGTCATAATCCCCCACAATGACCTCAGCAAGATAAGATTGTCCATGGTGCGAAAACCTCTCGTGATAGCAAGTTGCCTAGGTATGCTTACACATAAAAGTATACACAATAGGCATTCACACATCCTGTGTGTGTGTGTGTGTGTGTGTGTGTCTATATATATATATATATATATATATATATATATATATATATATATATATATATATATATATATATATATATAACATTAATATAGGTATACACTCAACCTATAGCATATACCTCATACGTTGTATATATAACATTCGAATATCCTACGTATTCTCAATTCACCATTTAATTATTCATCGTATTCTTCCCGAGCATTTTTCTCACTACTCGAAGAGTCCTAATCACTCCATTGGATTATTTCAGTAGCAAAAATTATTCTTCTACCACTAGTCCGGTCCTATATTCACTCACTCTTTTTGTGACTCATTCTAACTTACGTGAGATTATTTAAAGTCAAATTAAGACTCATGATTCACTCGTATTCTTCAATCCCCATCATAAATTATGTGAGATTAAATATTAAATATGCCACACACTTTGTTATCCATAGTTGTATTCAATCGGAAAGAAACCTCAACTAAAACCTAGTAAAAATTAATTAAACGACACCCAAAAGTGTTAGGTCCCCCGAACCGATTTAGGGGAACATGCGAACCGGTTCTAGGGCACAACCGAATCAGTTTGGGGTGACAAGCGAACCGATTCGCTGTACCTGGTACTGCATCTTCTTCCTGCTATGGGTTTTCACCATTTTTACACCTCCAAACCAACATTACACTATCCCAAATTCCCAACCAAAGGTCTCTAACATTTCATTAACATGTATCAACGATATTTAACATAAAAGAATCATTAAATCTTTACAGAACAACCTCAAATTTGATTTAATCAAGATTAATCTTTAAAAACCCTAGATTTTATTCTTGTTCAAGAAGCTCAACATAACTCCAAATTTCTTCCCAAATTTCGTAATATTTCTTACTAAATTCATCCTACAAGCATAAGGGATTAAAATTATTATCATTCCTACCCAAGAATATGATTTATATCTCATTATTTAAGGCCAAAGTTCATAAATTCAAAAAGTAAGCATCATATTCTAACGTGGAATTTATATCAAATCATATTTCAGCAAGATAAACACTTGCCTTAATTCGGAGGTCTGATTTCTGTGGATTTGACGATAGAATTTCTGTTCTCCACTTTCCAATCTACAATCCAACGGTGGTGGTGGTGGTGGTGGTGCAAGAAGGTGGTTTTTAGCCTTGGAACCCTAGGAATAACTCTCCTTCTCCCTCATGTGGCTCTCCTTTTGTTTGATAACTGATAACCCTAATTCCATTTACGTGATAGAAGATATAGATCTATAATTTTCGTGGATTTGTTTTCTCCAAAACTTCAAAAGACTAAAATACCCCTCTGGGGTGCCGGTTTGGCCTAAAAGTGTCCCGGAACCCAAAATAAATTTCCAGGTAGACTTTTCTGCCCTTCCGAACAGACTGGTGCACTCGAAATGACCATATGAAATATAAAACATAAAATTTTATTTTATTTCCCAAATTAAGTTCCGATACGACAGACATGCGCGTTCCGACTAATTTCATCGTAACTACCGTATTTCTCACTCACAACAATTGTTATATTTTCTTATCATTATTATTAGTCATTAACTAAGTAATATTCAATATAAATCTCACTAATTGATATTATTTTATCGGATTAATTTTTCAAATATAATTTAATTAATCCCAATTAATTCTCAATATAAAAAGCAATAAAATTACGGAGTGTTACACCACTCACAAAATTTGTTGATTTCTGTTATTAATTGGTTGAAAAAAGATTGAAAATAATATTTATGTTTAATTATATTAAAAAAATTATCAGTTTATAAGGGGTTAAAAACTAATAATTTTTTTACTCATTTTTTTAAAACAGCAAAACAATTCATTTTAAACCTAAAATGATTTTGAGGGGTGCCCTGTGTCAATCTGGTTTAACCAAAGACCAAATAATTAATAAAAAAAATTGATCTTCCGATGATTTGGTGAAGTCCCACATTGGTTGCACGAGGGAATCTCCTTCCAACCCCTTCTTATAAATAACTTTTTTTTCATTTTAAACCTAAGTTGGTTAAGTTTTAAATTGTTGACAGACTTTGAATTTAAAGTTTGGTGTGTATTGTTATTTTAATTGACTGATAAAATGATGTTAATCCTAATTTCTTTTGCTCATTTTTTATTAGAAAATTAAGTTATTTCTGTCATTTGTTGAACATCATTATTTTGGTAAAAACAATTGACTAAATAAAAATTGTAGTGTGATTTTTTTAAAGTTTTTTTTATACCTTCAAACAATAGTTGAGAAAGGTGTAATCAACATACCTAAATTTAATTTTCAAAATTTGGCATTAAATTATTTTGGTCAGGGTTTAGCTATCTACTTGATGAATTTTTAATTTTTTTTTTTTGTTATTTTGAAATTTACCGAATAAAAACGATTTTACCGCAAACCGCAGGGTTCGGTTTTGGTTTAAGTTAGGTTTTACATAGTGGTAGAAAAGGTAATTTTAATTTTGTATATTAAAATTGGTTTGGTAAGTTAAAAGTGGTTTTGCATCAAAAAATGAAAAAAGTACACATTTTATTTAACATAATTTTTATGTAAGGGCCCCGATTTTGGTTTTCAACTAGGGCCCCGAAAACTGTAGATCCATCACTGTGTATATATGTGTTAAGTTTGGCTCAAAATATACCCGACCATGATTGTTTTCTCTAGTGAAAGGGTCCTTCGCTGCACTGAAGCATGCTGCGAGATGAATCAGAACTTCCGTGATTTTTTAATTTGAAATCTGCAACCAGCAAACTATTTAATTCACTGCAGTGAAAGGGCGTCAGATGGTCAAATAACCGGTTTTAAATGAGGGGTTATGCGGGTTTTGACACAAATATGTTCCACCAATAAAATGATCATTTTGGGTGGTTTAAACTCTAGGAGGCTTCTCATCGGGTTACATGAGGAGCGTGAAAAACCGATTGGGTACAATGAACTCTCTTGGTTGCCTGATATTGAGAGGATTATTGATGTAAAATAGTGATTTATTTAGATAGAGAGTTAGTGTACAATGACTATCAATGATTTGGGTAGGCGAGTATAAAATATGCGATTTACCCATAGTTTCATTCTATGTTGTACCTATAATTTTGTTTGAGTCTGTTAGTAGATGTAGCTAAATTTGTGAACCATGTATTTCTTTATATTTTTTTGTTGTTTCTCTTGATTTACATCTTTATTGTTCTTGTTATTATTATTATTTTATTTTTATTATATATGGGTAATGCTAATTGGAAGTTGATCCAACAAATTGAATATCCGGCACAATAATATGTAGATTTATTTGTTTGTGCACAAACATGTGTATGTAAATTAAAATCATATAATATGATTTTGTCATAAATTATGGGTACAATGGTGAGAGAAAACCAGTGGGAGAAGAAAATAACTAGTTGGGGGTGGTTTTGGACTATGAGCCCTCTCGTACAAACTGTCCTTTTTTCTCCAGTTTAGCATCTGTATGTTATGAGAAGTTACTGTAGCAAACTCTTGCACAAAACCTAACCTTCTTTTCTCCCGTTGGGTCGGAGCTGATTATTTTCCACTCTCATTGTTTGAGACTCGCAATGTGCTTGAGTCTTAAGTTTCCAATTTTAGCTTACAAAAGATACCTTATCATCTTTTTGTTTATCTTAAGTTTTCGCTGCCACTCTCATCGTGAACCAAGCCTCTTGGTCCAGTGATATAAGGTTGTCACTGGGACAGTTTTGGGGGTGGATTGGGTTTGGTCCCGATCCTTGGCACTGTCAAAATAATGCTTGGCCAGTGGAAGCCACGAACCACGAACATGGATTAGTTGAGGTGCACTTAAAACTGCCCGGACACCACGTGGTATGATACCCAAAAATCATCTTTTTATTTATCTTCATTCTAAGGGAAACGATTTTTCAGTTAGTTACTTCAAAGTTTTGAAATCTATTCAATATTGGTCATTTTTCTCTTTCCAGTTTAATGTTTGGCGAAAATTGGAAACTCATTTTTTCTTTTTACATCGAATGTTGAAAGGACATGCTTTTTTAACTAAACGATATATATGTATATATATATATACACACACACACTAGGGTATGCGCATGCCTGAAGGCATGATAATAATTTTCCAAAGTATCAATGTGAACTCCATCTCTACAAAACATTTAGGGAAGTTTGGATGCACACACATTTAGGGAAAATTTAGGGAAATTTAAGGAAAGTTTGGATGCACCCACATAAACACATTCATCCAATAAATTGACAAACCTGTTGAAGATATTAATCAAAGGTCAATATGTAAATAAAATTAAACAAACAAATTCGTAAAACCATAATTCCATAACTCAAACCATAATATTCTTTAACCAAAATAAAGTTATCTGGTGGCTTGTGATAGTATATGGGATAGACAATGGATTAACCAATTAGAAGGTTACATAATCCGGTAATTCAACACATAACCAATAAAATTACAAAGACTGATTGGGCGTATATCCCCATAATTTTTTGGTTTTTCAATTTTTGGAATAGTCACAATATTAGTGGATGTCCAACTTACCGGGAGATTCTCGCCAACAAAAAAATAATTTAACAACTTATGAAGATCATCCTTGATTATATGCCAACATGATTTGAATAATGTCCCATTGAAACCATCTGAGCCAGAACTCCCGTCACTGTTCATCGAACAAATGGCCTCATGAATCTCCTCGTGTGTTGGTAATCTTCTTAACAAAGCATTATCTTCCATGGATAAGTCCCATTAAAAATTAGTTCCTCAATATGTTCCATACCCCCTGCTGGCTGAGACTTTGCTACACCTTTTAGAAGATGGTGTACACGATCTGCCAGCTAAGGCAACAGAGGAAAAATTCGATGGACCTGCTAGATATCTGCTTGCGTTTTCAGCAGTGTTGGAACTTACTGTCATGACTCTAAAACTGTTACTATCCGCTACAGTGCCCAAAACCTTCACCAGAATGATTTTTGGTTTCGTTCTCATCGCAACTCTGAAATTTCGTATGCTAATTTAAAAATTAACGAAAAATATTAATCCAAGGACCCAAGCTTTAAAATAACCCTTAAAAATAAAAGCATAATGAATTTTATATAGACATTTTCCCTCTATATAGACAAATATCAAAGCCTCCAAATAACTAATTGAGATGAATTTTACCTTTTATTCAATACCTAATTGAATACCTTATTGAATACCACCATATACTACACCAACTGATTGAATACCTGATTGAATACCACCAACTGTAAAAATAAAAGCAGAGTGAGATCCCACCATATACTACACAATCAGGTATTTAAGGACAATGTAAATTTCCTTTTGTTCATCAAAAATCAACTCAACTGATTGTTTTAGTTGAAAATTAAGTTATACTATTATTTCAGCAAAATGTGCTACTAATTTTCCGCTTATGATCATACAAATGAGTATTGTATATTTAAAATTAAAACAGTTAGCAACCTTGGATCAGATCTAGCAAAAACAGAACATAGCATCAAATCAAACAGGGGCCAACAAATTAGAGGATGCTAGTTGGGTGGGTCTATATAGAAAATAGCAGTAAAGATGAAACATTCGGTACACATTTCATAAAGCCTCAAAATCAAGCCTCATCAAGTCTCCATCAGGATATGCGTGGTCAAAACCAAATGAAGGGTTCTTAAGGCCCAAGTGGTATAGGTGGTGTGGTCAGGGATTATAAAGGAGTTTTCATAGTAAGTTGCAATCTGGCCTAGTGTGAGAAAACATCTATTCAAACGATGAGAAGAATTATGTTTTATCAAATCTATTTTATCAAATCTGCGACAATAAATCAATAGGTATGGGTTTAAAAAAAATAAAAGATTAGAAACTTATACCCCAAATGATGAGAATAAATATGTTTTATCAAATTTATTTTTATCAAATACGTAAGAATATATCAATAGGTCTAGGTTTAAAAAAAACAAAAAGATTAGAAACGTATTGTGTAGTACCCCCAAAAATAGCCCAAATGATGAGAACAAAAATTATCTTTCAGAACAAAAATCTGCAATAATATATCAATAGAAACGATTAGAAAAATAAATGGAAAAAACGATTAGAAAAATCTGCAACAAAAATTATCTTCTTCAAAAAAAATATGCAATAATATATTAAAGAACAAACTGATTAGAAAAACGAAAGAACAAAACCATGAGAGGAGGTACAGGTAAAAAAAATTACCTTATCGTTTATCGTCTAACCAAAACGATGAGAAGCGTAATTGGTTTGAGCAAATCTACTACCCGAACCGAAACAGATCTTTAGATACAATTACAAAAAACGCAACATTTAGTGCCAAGAAACTCTAAGTACCTGTCCAAAATCAAAATTAAAATCAGAACACATGAATACGATGTTATGAGTTCTTATACTTAGGTCATTTTAGATATGAAACCGAAATCAAAACACACGCCACCAAACACATGAATACAACTTCATAAATAAAAATATAAATATAAATCAAATATAAGAAAGTAACCACTGACCCAAAGAACCCATTATTCATAACCCATTGGTCAGTCTGTGTTGAATTTCTTCAGAGAGTGCGATTTGGTATGTGGTTTTGAGGGTTTGGAGTAGGATGTTTGGTGTCTGTGGAGGTAACTTGGTTTGAAGAGTGTGGTAACCGAATGTAAAGGGATGTTTTGTGAAAGTTATCACAGAGAGGGTACTTGAGTTGAGGCTGATAGAGTGTGGGTAAGTCGAAGACTGTAAATGAGCAGTGTTTTTTCTTGAGCCGTGAGCCCCGTCCTTCTTTAACTTCAAGCATTTTGAACCGTAAAATTCAATTACAGCCATCCGTTAGCTAGAAAAAAAACTCCCTCCTCCTCCTTTATTAATCAGTGAGAAAGAAAATAGGGGAATCTAAAATTTAAGGGGGCAAAAGAGGAAAAATTCATATAGATGACATCATCGATCAATCTTATAACATACATAAGTTTCCTACTTTATTATATATATATATATATATATATATATATATATATATATATATATATATATATATAGAGAGAGAGAGAGAGAGAGAGAGAGAGAGAGAGAGTGGCATGCCCATGTGCACACTAAATTTGCACATGTGCTAGTGCACACCAATTTTTATAAAATATTAAAAAGATATTTTTGAGTTGATTTTTTATGTCATATTTAAACATTTCAAAGGACCCATATAAAAAAACGACTAAAAAAACTTTTTTTGCTATTTTTAAAAAATCGATCAAACTTTCGCACATTTTAAAGTGCTTAAAAACGGTGAAAGTTTGACCCCTTTTTTTTTAAATAGCAAAAAAAGTTTTTTTGAACTGATTTTTTTATATGGGTCCCTTGAAATGCTTAAATATCACAAAAAAATATTCAGCTAGAAAATATTTTTTTACTATTTTAAAAAAAGATGTGCAAATTTAGTGTCCACATGAGTCTGTCTATATGTGTGTGTGTGTGTGTGTGTGTATACGTACAAAATATACATATTTATTGGCACAAACTTATTTTTCTAAAATATTACAAAAAATATATTTTTAGTTTAATTTTTTGTGTGGTATTTAAACATTTCAATATACCCCTATAAAAAAAATAAACTCAAAATAACTTTTTTTGTTATTTTTAAAAAAACGGTCAAACTTTCACAGCTTTTAATGTGCTTTAAAAGGCGCAAAAGTTTGATCGATTTTCTAAATTGCAAAAACGTTATTTTGAGCTGAATTATTTTTATATGGGTCCCTTAAAATGTTTAAATACCACATAAAAAAACACAACACAAAATTAATTGTTTTACTATATATATATATATATATATATATACATATACATCATGCTTCCTACATCACCCATACATCACACCTAGTTTTAGGCCCTAAAAAACTTTAATTTTCTTTCTCTTTGGATAATTAATAATATCTTATTTAATGGTAGTTCATTTCAATACATGAAGGTCGCCACAGAACCACCAAACAAGACAAACACTCTGAGTACAAACGCTAGACCATATCATAAAACCAAAGCCTAACAAGGATTTTAAGAAACTCATAATGAAAGAGAGGATAAAACCCAATCTAAGACAGTTGCCAACAATCAACAATAGTGACAGTCTTGGATGTCCTTCTAGAACTGGAACCAACCTTCTAGGTGGCCTTCACCATATCCATCCCATCCACAATTTGACCAAACACAACATGCTTCACATCCACCCACTCCGTCTTAGCAGTACATATAAAGAACTTAGACCCGTTAGTCCCAGGGCCAGCATTAGCCATCGAAAGAACACCAGGACCGGTATGTTTCTTTATGAAGTTCTAGTTAGAAAACTTGGCCCCATTTATCGACTCCCCTCTGGTCCCGTTTCCTGCAGTGAAATCACCTCCCTGGCTCATAGACCTCGAGATCACACGGTGGAACAATGACCCCTTAAAGTGTAACGGCTTACCGGATTTTCCAACACCCTTTTCTCCGGTGCAAAGAGCACGAAAATTCTCTTTTTCAATTTTTCTATTTTATCCATAGAGTTAACCTTCCAATCCATACATGTTCAAAAAAAAGTCAAAATACAATTTTTAGCTATATTTTAAATATCTAGCAAAAAATTACTGAAAATACCTTATTTATAAGGGTCTGTGCCAACAGAATTTTGTGATTTTTTTTAAAAAGAGCTAGAAAATGTATTTTGATCTAACTTTTTTAACATGTGTTGATTGAAAGGTTAATTTTAAGAGAAAAATAAAAAATTTAGAAAAAAGATTTTTTAAGGCATATAACTAGCTGTGATATAGGAGAGCCTTATCTTCTCTCTCACACACACACACTCTCTCTCTCCCTCTCTCTCTCTCCGAGAGAGAGAGCAAGACTCCTATACATCATGCTTCCTATATCATCCATACCTCACAATTAGTTCTAGGCCCTAAAAAATATTTTTTCTTCAATTTTTTTATTTTACCATGGAGTTAACTTTCCAATCAACACATGTTCAAAAAATTAGGTCAAAATATTATTTCTATCTATTTTTCAAAAATCCAACAAAACACTATTGAAAATACCTTATTTATAAGGGTTCTCGCTAACAGAATTTTGTGACTTTTTTAAAAATATCTAGAAAATATAATTTGAACTAATTTTTCGATCATGCGTTGATTGAATGGTTAATTTTAAGAGAAAAATAAAAAAATTGGAAAAAACGTTTCTTAGGGCCTAGAACTAAGTGTGATATATAGAGTGTGATGTATGAGAGCATTTCTCTCTCTCTATCTCTCTATCTCTATCTCTCTCTCTCTCTCTCTCTCTCTCTCTCTCTCTCTCTCTCTCTCTCTCTCTCTCTCTATATATATATATATATATATATATATATATATATATATATATATATTATTTCTATTGATTTCATTTTAATAGTTTAAATTTATTATCCCACCTAAAATCTCATTGCATTGATGAAAACTCTATAGTTTATGGATGTAGGATTAATGGTTATTTAATATTTTAAACATTAAAGTTTATAGGATTCAGGATAGATGCTATATAAAGCCACAGTTGACTTAAAGGGAGGCAAGTGAATATTCTTATATGTTGTAACCTTGTTTTTCTAAACAATAGACAACTTTTCTCCCCTTTATCCCATGAATGTAGATCACATTATGGTTGACTCACGTATATCACTCACTCACTTTACTTCACTCCTTGCATAATATCCATATTTGTTTTATAATCAAATTTACACCCCCAACAAATACTATTTCTTTGACTTTCAATTTGTACTTCGAGAGGTTTTACACCCAAAAATATAATCTCACTTTATCTCGACTATGCATCAGATCAAATGTTACGAAAAAATATTTTTCCCCATCACATTTCTATTATCTTGTGACATGTTAAAAGTTTTGTATTTTACACCCATCGAGTTGAGAAATCTATATAATATCTGGATTTGTGTCATATATACATAATGAGATAGAATTCAAAGTTTATCTCGATTACAATTACATTGTTATATAAAAACCTAATATACTCTATACATGACATAGGTACGAAAATAACAACCACAGTACTGTATGGAAATAATAACGAAAAGACTGTGAAATTAAAAATATCGCAATTAACCATTGGAGGAAAATAATTTGAGTCTCGAACCATCCCCAATCATGTGGATGGTTTATTGCCATAACACATCAATTGCCGGATGGTTTGAGAGATGTGTTTTGGACTACAATTAAAACACAACAAGTTGCACCAATAATAATAACACCATTAATCATATCTAATATATATATATATATATATATATATATATATATATATATATATATAGAGAGAGAGAGAGAGAGAGAGAGAGAGAGAGAGACTGGCTCCTGTGCGGATAGAATGAGGATTAGCAATCTTCCAAAAAATCATTGGATCGCGTTTGTCTTTTATGGACCGCTTAGGGACCACTTTCCCTTTCTAATGTTTCTTAGAATATTAATTTCTACCCCAATAATTTCTAGGGTCTTTTAAGCTTATTTAAAACTTAATTAATCTAAAAGTCTAAGTGTAGAAGTTTTAGGCCTACTGATACTTCTCTTGCTTCTTCCATCACTATCATACTGAAATTCAGAATAATGAGGATTATCTATATAAATATTTTCCTTTGGGTATTTAGAGATTTTAAGGGGGGTTTGAGGAAAATAATCTAGTCTTAAATACTTTATGTGGTATTGAGGTTTTATCAATCTAGTTTCTTTATATATTTGATTAATAATGTAAATCATGTTGTCTTCTATAAATTTGTCTAATTCGTTGTCACCATAGGATGACAAAAATCTTCGATTAATTATGGGGGAAACTGTCTCTACATTTTTAAGAAGAGGACGTATTCTTCCTACTCTAATTAAAGCAGTTCTTGTTTCAGCTAACCTTTTACGTCTGACATATTTTAATACATCTATAGTATCTTCAAGTATTATAGTATATTCTTGGTGTTTTTCTGGTCTTGAAAGTCCTTTTGTGAACTCTTCAATTCTTAATTCTTTTTTGAAGAGATCACGAATCCCTATTCTAATTATTTCTATTCTAGGTACTTCTCGTGTTAACCACTCAATAATTTGGTATATATATATATGTAGGTACCTCCTGCGTACTTTAAACTTTATCTAAGGGGTCTATGAGGGTCCAATCTTGGATTTCTCTTGTTTATTTTGGATTTGTTTGATTAAAAAAATGCTAAAACGCCTATAGTGATTTATAGGCTCATGCAGTTATTTATAACTTTTAGCAATAATATGTAAAGTAGCTAGGGGTTTGGTTCGAGTTTATACCTTCCTTATGGCCTGCAATATCATTATATTCTTTCCCTTGTCTCTTCATTTTTGTTAATATTCTTCTCCGATCCGGGCCTCCTGCAACTCTCTCTTTATATGTCGCACTTCAATCTACTAGTTTGGCGTTGGACCCATTTCCTGCCTGTACGCCACCACTCCTAACGCCCACCTGGCTAACGGCTCACGATAAATCGGTACCTGACATCAGTTCAACAGTATAACACCTATGTGCTACACCAGAGGTTCCACACAATAGTCATCTATGAACAGAAAGTTAGAGACGTTTGGAGAATAATAACAACTTAATATAAGAGATTTCTGGAAAAGAAAATATATTACATTTCATAAGTAAATACAACTCTCCCATCTCCCCTAACTATGAAAGGCTTACTCACTCATGTACATATTACTCTCTGAGGTCTCTCTCCGATATTCGATATCATACAATACAACCCAATTGTCCCTTTTATAACACAAGGGAGAATACATAAGACTGGCTACCGGTCGCTTAAAGATAATCGGTGAAAGCAAAAACAAAAAATTAAAGTCTATACTATTTGCTTTACATAAAGTAGATTCGTTGTCTTTTAATAATTTAAGCCAGCGTCTTTTTCAGAGTCTAAATATTATTTTTTGTCTTCCCAACAATTATGTCTAGTGGTCCCCGTCTTCATCTTTTAAAAAGAAAGTTCGTCAATATGCTGAAATGAATCTTCTGCTTTTCAAAAGTTTAAATTATTGAGTTTTCCATCTTTAACAACTCGTTTAATAAGGTGGGGCCCTTCTTTTTTTTTTTTTTCTTCTCTTGTCTTTTTCTGCATGGTCTTGGTCTGGTAGAGAATTATTGTTGGATAATTCGTCAATGAGGCCGACCACTCTAAGGCTGGCTGGCTGGAAAAGATATCTCTACCATTTCCTTGGATTTTTTCTTGATCCTTCCATTTAATGGCTCATCAGGTTGGATAATGAGGTTTTCTTTATTGTATGCAGTGTACCATCTGTCTTCATTTGTTAACAACTCCATGATTTCTGTTTTCTCCATAGCTTGAGCAATCTGGAGTTTGGACTTATCAACAGTTAGGTCTTTAGTCTCAACTTCGAATAGAATCTCAATGTCTTCAAATTAATAATTGGAAAATCTAATGAGTCTGAATCCTTTAACTCTCATTCCTCAACAGGAACTTAGAAAAATCTGGTAGATCCTACAAAATAGGGGAAGAAAGTCTTCTACCTTATTGATGTATTCATGAACTTTTTTTAAGAGCAATATAGTCTTCTCCTGTCTTTATCTGGACGAGTCCAATGAACCGACGATCTGTAAAAGTTATCTAAGCCATTTCTGCTTTTCCAAAAATATAAACTTTTGGAACGTCTTTAAAGAAACCCCTAATCATTAAGGAATCTCCATTAATCTCGGATAGTAACATATTGAAATGTTCAAAAATGATATTAGCTTCTTTCTGATAGTCTTCTGAAATTTGAAGATTATTGTGACCAAATGGTATATAATCTTAGTCTTAAAGGTCTTTTTTTGATAATAAAAATTATCAACTAGTCTAATTTTGGAGTATTCTCCAAGAGTCTGAGCATACGTTTGAGTCTGGGGTCTAGTAGTAGCAGTAGTACTAAGTTGAGTAACTGTAAGTCTTTGAGTTCTCATGAATCTGACAACAGCTACCAAATTGTGCTTGAATTCTACCCATAGCCTGTTCTTTACATTCCACTATAGGGCATCTATAAGAGTATTCTCATCATCTGAAAATTCTCGTCTAAATTTTATCAAGTCTATGTATCTTTGGTCTGGTCTATATTGGGGAAAATACATCTTCCTAATGAGTCTATTCTGGGAAACAATTTCATGTCTAGATTTTCGAGGAGGGACTAGAATATCATCAAAGTTCACCAAGGTTGGTCTTTCTTGAGAGTCTTGAATATGAGTTTGTCTTTACGTTACACTAGCATTTAGTCTTACGCGTCTGAGATAGTCTGCAACGTCTTCTTTGTTTAGTCTATTTGTTTCAGAGGAACTCATTGTCTCTAAGTCTTATTTTTTTTATCGGATGATCAATGTAAAAGTATACTTCTCCCCATTACTTATCAGAAGCATCTGTTTCTTCTATGCATTGATCTTCAGCATTAGGCAACTCAAGTAAAGGGATATTCTTGACTGCATCTTTGATTTGTCTTATTACTTCAAAATAATCTTTTGTCCATTTAAAAGGATTAGTTTTATCAGTTCCTTTTAAATTGGAAGTTAAGCTTTGTCTTTTTGAAGCAAGGTCTTTAATAAAATCTACAACATAAGTTGGTAATCCTAAAAATGATTGTAATTGTTTTCTATCTTTGAGTTGGTCTGAAAACTCAAGAATATTTTTAGTTATGTGTTCTGCTAAGGATATTTTTCCTTTATTAATATGAATTCCCACAAAATCTATTTCATTCTGAAATAATTGCATTTTCTTTTCAGAAATAACAATACCATAATTATTTAATTATAAAATAATCTTCTTAAGATGGTTTACATGTTCTGTCTCAGTCTTGCTGGATATAAGAATATCATCTATGTAAACAAGATAAAATTCTGAATAAGGTCTAAATATATTATCCATTCTTGTTTGAAATACTTCAGGACCATTCAAGTATCCAAATAGAATAACTAACCATTCATATTTTTCTTGGGGCACACTAAAGGTTGTCTAAGTTATACTAACTGGATGCATCTTTATTTGCTAGAAGCCTAATTTATAATCAAACTTGTTGAATATAATTATGTCTTCAATTAGATTAATTAGGTTATTCTTGTATGGTATCTTATAAGAATCAAACTCACAATTCTTATTAAGGTGTCTATAGTCTATGACCATTCGTCTTTTTCGTCTCTTTCGTCCAGGCTCATTCTGAACATAGAATATAAGACTATTATGTCTACTTTTTCTTTCTCTAAAAATTCCTAGCTTAAGCATTTCATGTATGTCCTTTTTGAATTCTTCTTTGTATTCTTGTGAATATCCTTTGTTACAGGTTCTACCATTAATAGTGGCATCTGGGTTAATAGGGATGATTTCACAATAACTTTGATCTTTATCTCACTTAGCAATGGGATTTTCTCCTAAAGTAGGCTCTGTTAATTTCCTAATCTTTTCTTTTTCTACTTCATATCCATCTTCTTTTGTTTGGATATAACTTGGACCTTTAATAATGTTTGTTGGGCTTGATCTAAAATGTCTTGTTGTATAAGTGTTATTTTCTTATAACACTTTTGGTCTAAACACTTACATTCTTTTTGTAAGGGTTAGTTATTTATATGGCTTCTTGTTGGTTTATATGTCTAGGTCCACCATGCTCAACCGAAGAACTCTGATGGTTTCTTAGCTTAAAATTAGGTTTGACCTATATAAGGTCAAAAGCAGTCCTGTGATCTATTAGGGGGAAATAATATTGAACTCCTCTTTATTACTAAGTAATATCTTATCATTATGCTGAGTATAAGGATGATATTTACATTTAAAGTCTTGTCCTAAAATAATGTTTTTTGTGAAACTAGGACGAGGATCCATTATCCAAAACCGATGATTAACAGTTTTCTTAGTCTGATTTCCTAATTTAAAATAAATAGGAATAGTCTGAAAATATAAGGTAAATGGTTCTCCATTAGCTACCTTACCATGGATCTCTTGATTACTGCCTAAAAAATAATCTTTAGGAAAGGCATTAGCCTTACAAATACTCCGTGAGCACCATGTATCTATAAAAGCTGAAAGTCTTTTAGGATAGTCTTTATATTGCATCAATAATTCTAGGAAACAAGCATGTGGTTTAGTAAGAATTTCTAAATTATTCCTTTCTAAAATAGATATTCTTTTGGGGGGGTTTATCGATAAAATCTAATGATGGTAAGTCTTATGTATTACTATCAGAGCAGAATTCTTTTAAATCATAGGAAATTCCCTTTCCTTTAATGTCTTCGTTTTCTTGTAATCTCTTTGCTCTATTTCTATCAATGTCTTGATAATATGTTTTAATATCTTGGTCTATTTGAGCATTACACTGCATAATGCATATTGCTCTAAATCTAGTTCTTCAATAATTTTAATGATAGTGTAATTGACAAATAACACAAACAATAAATAATTATGTTTATATAGTCTCAAAGCATTCTGCACATCTAAAGTCTTTCTTGCTACATTTCATTTCAAATGTGAAATAATATTTTTCATTAAAGTAACATCTATGTATATATGTTAGTAACTCGGGATTACAAACTGTCTATCTTTTCTTTAAAAAGTGGCTTAATATACATTTATACCAAGCTTCTTCAAAGTCTATATATTCATCATCTTGTTCATCTTGATTAATTTGCATCATATTGTGACACCCCGACTAATTAAATACCGGGTAGCTACTCCTTTATTAAATTAATTCAAAATGCCAAGTTGGCTCAGTTAATAGCATCACTGTCGAAAACATTTTTATTATTACTAACCACCTAGTATTTAAAAAGTAAGTTGTCAAATTTTAATTAAAGCCTGATTAACATGCAACAAGTGTAATGAAGAATAATAACACCATTCACCATAACGAAATAATAGAATAACCAACACATGATATAAATAAATCTGGAGGAAAACTCCTCACTACAAATTCCACGACTGAACTAAGTAACGAGAACTAAAATAATGAATTAATACATGCCAAAGTCTGAAAAACTGAAATGGAAATGTATCTAATAGAATTTGGGCAACATGCCCTATAACTGAGGAATACTGAGTATGGAATCCAAATGATATAAGCGTCTAAAAGAAAATCCCTGTAGCTTCCACATGCAGCTACAGCTTGTCATCTGAGTGAGAATCCTATGCATGGTGACCTTGTGGCTGGGCACCTAAAATGGTTTTACAAAAAGATAGATTTGAAAGCAAACGGGTCAGAGCCCGAATGTGGAGATATTTTAAAACCCTGCAAGTGCTTTAAAAATATTTAAAATAGTATATGCAAAATACATGTTAGGACGTGCTCTCACATGAGATACTCACCCCTCGTCTAACTGTGCACTCCTAACGTTCCTGTACCCATTCATGTGTTATCTCATAACTATCTAAAGAGTTTCTGACACTTCTACTCGGTTCACGTTTAATTTCCAACCTTAACATTTTAATAGAGAGTTCTACTTTAATTCTCGGATTTCCAATTATTAACAAAACCATTTATTGATATCAGTCCCCTTTTATTTTTTCATTATGTTACAATAACCATACTCACAATTAAACATAACAATTTCCTTTTATCTTTAATCGTATATTATTCACATCATATATATACAATACAAGCACCTCGAGGCTAAGCTACGGTGCACACATACTCTGCTATCCATCCCGGTACATCACGTACATAAGGATTACAAATTCCGAATCTCTCAGGAATTGTTGGAATAAACACCACACACATAAATGGAGGCGAACATAATTCAACATATCCATGGTCACGTACATACCTACGCTCCATAGTCAGCGGGCTTATTAACTCACAAATAAGTCGTTCTCCTTGAACTATGTCCTCTAGGTACCAAACTAAATCCGGGCACACAAGGATTAGAAGGCCCTAAGCGAACGTAAACCTCCCGTGATAGCAAGTATGGTAGGTATGTCATACACATAAAAATCATATACTAAGCATTCACACATCTTAGATAATTCAATATTAATAAAGGTATACTCTACATCTTTATACCATTATTCCAAATTTGTATATTTTACATCTCCCGATAATATAAAAGTTAAACTGTCGACACGTCTCACGTCGTAGTTTCTTATACTTAAAACCTATCTAAAATAGATTATTAAGTTCCTATTATTCCCATGTCATCTTTAATTCTAAGGTCCTTACTTCTGCCCCAAACCTCATTTCATCAAAGTATTCAAATTTACACTATTAACCCAAATATTTACTCACTTATCGAATTTCATCAGTTTTAGAATAATTCCTCAAATTGAATTCTAATTAAGGTCCAAATCTCATAACCAAGCCTACTGGTCTTCCTTAAGGTTAAGGGTCTTCATATGGTCTCCAACAATATTAATCAAGGGTTAACATCATTAAAATTTAAATAGGGAAAAACTTTACTCATTCTGGGAAGGTCGATCGATCGACCTTTACCTTCGATCGATCGATGGTGGTCAATCGATCGACTGAAGAACATCGATCGATCGAACGTACCAGGTCTGGTTACGGACTGCTTCGTTTTGCAGTTACCAATTCGTCCCAAAACACCATTTTTAAGCATGAAACTCTAAGACAAGGTTACAATATCATCATACTAACATCCTACAACAGTATTAACATTCCAAATTCCATAATTCATCATTCCAAGGCTTAGTTTAGATCAAAACTATATCAAAAATTTCCAGAATTCTTCTTCATTCAAGAACATCAATAAACTTCTTCTAACTCCATTTTTAAATCATCAAAGGTTCTGTTTAGAACATATAATTCGTCCAGAATATCACTACATGAAAATTCCTACATAAATCATGGCTTTTAACTTCCAATTTATGGGTCTAAATTATCTTCCAAAATCAATTTCAAAAATTTCCTAAACATGGAAAAGCATAGCTTGAATCAAATGAGTTTAAACCACTTGCCTTAATCTTTCTCTGAATTTGGTGTTGAATCTTGAAAGCTAAGTTGTTCTCCCTCTCTCTTTCTGCAGAATTTTCTTCCTTCTCTCTCTCTCTCTCTCTCTACAAGTTCTTCCCAAGGTTGAAGACAAAGGAGGTGATGAAGGTGTGTTTGGTTTTTGGTAAGTTGGAATTATATTTCAACTTCTCCCGTAGCCCATTAAGTCTCTTAGTGTAGTTAGTGGGTTTAGTGGGTTAAGGAAGAAGTCAGATTTCTATTTCCAATTTTCGTCACTTTTAATTCCCAAATTTCTGAAATTACCAAAATACCCCTATAAGTTATCGGTATGGCCCAAAAATGCCCCGGGACTCAAACTTAACCCCCGGCTAGTGTTTTCTGACTATCTCGACCCTTTCGGACGCGTTGGCGCACTCAAAACGACCATACGGTTAATGTAACTAAAATTCACTTTTTAATAAAATAATAAAATACCATGACGCGGCGGTCACACGCGTCTCAACAAAATTTCCCAAATTGTCGTATTTTAATCTCACGACAATTTCAATATTACCAATATTCATATAATGCCAAATTTACACATTATAATTAAATACTAACTCACATCTCGTTAATATTTTTATTCGGATTAATTTCCAATTAATAAACATTTAATTTAATTAATCCACAAAAATAAATATCACAGAAAATACGGGGTATTGCACATATATAAATCAAGTGTATCTTGGGAGTCTTTATATTAATCAGTATCACTATTATAATCTTTTGAATCACTGTCTGTGTATATACTATAGATACGGGTATTATCATCATTTGTTATATCTGATATTTCTATAGCATATAAAATGTGTAATTCTTCTTAATCTGCAAAGTCTAATATTGTACTAATAACCTTAATACTTTATTTATCTTTTTTAGGACAATCTTTAGTAAAGTGTCCACAAGTTCAACATTCTTTGATGGCAGTCTTAGATTGAGCAACTTTTTTTCTATATTATAATTAGGAACCTTTTTATGCTTACTGGTGTTCTTCTTAAAATATCTTCTTTGGTTAAATCTATTTTTCTTGGTCTTAGAGTTCCTTTCTTTTAAGGCAATAGATGGTCTGAATCTATATTTCTTTGAAAAACCTAAAGGCCTAGTCTTAAACTTCTTTTATTTCCATTCTTGTTTCTTTTTGAATTTTTTAGATTCACTACCACATCCCCATCAGATTAAAGCAATGTATCTTTCATCTTTAATTGTAGGAATCTATTTGAAAGTTTCTTCAACTAACTTTCCTTGAGTTCTATCTCGTCTTTTAGATATGATATAGTCGTTGGCAAAATTTGTTCTTTCTCCAAGGGAGTTATTCTTAACTCCAACTACTCCTGGCCAATTTCTATATTGATTAATTAGGATTTGTCCTGTGGCTAGTATTTTTCTAAAATATTCATCTTTTAAGGTCTCATCAAATTCTTTAATTTGGTAATATAGTTATTTATAATTGTTCCTATATTCATTGATCTTATCTAAATTGCAAATACTAAGAAGAGCTAACTTAGTTTTTGCTACATCTTGTTCATTGATTTGAGCTAAATGTCCAGCTTCAATGAATTCTAAAGTAAACAATTGAATATATTCTTCTATTGATATTTTTTTTTACGTTTTCTTTCATCTTTTCAACCTTAGCTAGGGAGTCTGTATCTATGGCCTTTCTTAGACTGCCTAAGTAATCTTTTGCAATATCTCTAATGGATTTCTCAGCATATTATTTGCATGAATTTTCATCCCATTGATCATTAGATGCAAAACACATGTTCATTTGATTATGCCATTCGTATAAGGCTTTCTTCCTATCTTAGACATTATCTAGATTAAGGTATATCCCAACTGGATTTATGGCTTGACTTGCCGTGGTCTTAATAAGAGTAAAACTCTTGTCACTAGTTGAAAAGTGTTTTATATAATCAGGTTTGGTCTTTACCAAAGTTTTTGAGTAAATAGGGATATTTATTCCTATTAATTTACTAAAGAGTCTAGGAGCATCATTTAGCCTACTAGTGCTTCCGATTTCTTATTTATCAAGACCTACCTGTGTAGCTGGCATTAATCTTTCTTCTCCTTTTTCTATTCGTCTTAGGTTTCTAAGAAGTTATTTAGTATTATTTTATTCTTTTAGTTTTAATATATGGTCTTGGGATATCATATTAAATCTATCTTTATCTTGGAACCTAGCAGAATTACTTCTGTTAAGATGTTCTTTAAATGTCTCCATGTCCAATTCTGAAGGTTTATGTCCAAAGTTTGGGATTCTAGCTTTTTATCTAACTAAGTCTTTTTGTTCAAATGATCTTATAGGTCTAATTATTGGAGCTTGTCTTAATACGCTAGAACTAGCTTTGCTACTACACTCTCCTTCTGAAGGATCATTGATTATGGATTCTCTCATATTTCAAAATCTGATTTCTTTAGTCTTTGGATATTCTTATTGGTAATCTTAGGGGGACCAAACTGGATAGTAATATTTCTAGTGACATCGTCTTGATTAATAAACAAAGGTTTATTCTGTATAGTCTTAGTTTCTCAAAATTCTGGCGATTGCCAAAGTATTTTAGCTTTTTTCTTTCATAGGTCCAGTATTCCTAATACTGTAAGTATGATTGTAGTTTGAATTATTGGTTCTAATTAAAATTTCTTCATTAAGTCTACCACTAGGAATTCCTGATTGCATTCGTCATAGGGGAATTGGGAAAATTTCACATAGCTTTCAAATTCTATATTTATATTAGCATCTGGGATAATATAGTCATCATAGGCACTAGCATTTAAGATTAACTTGAAATGTTTGGTTGTGTGTACGGTTATTGTAAATGTAGGAATAATATTAAAGTATCCTATATTGTCTGACATTTCTATTTGGGATATACCAATAAGGTTTTTCTCAAAATCTTTCCATCTTTTATCTATTAAACAACATAATATGTTGATATTATTTTGAAGTCTATGTAATCCTTGGATTCTTTCTTGAAAGAGTCCAAAGGTTAGGAACTGGAACTTCCTATCAATTCCTCTTGATCTTAGCCATTCTGAGTCAAAAACTTTAAGCTCAGTATAGGACTTGTCTAACACATGATTTCTACAATGATAAGTCATGTTGTAATTAGGAGTCTTAGGAGTGGATCATTCTTTAAATACGTCTACGTATTTAACTGCTAGAAGTTGTCCATTGTATATCGAGTCTTTTACAATTTTCCAGTCAACTTCACCCCATTCTTTTCATTGGAGAGGATTGGTGAAATTTCGTTCCTTCCACCATGTTCTAAAATTGGAGGATGAATCTTTAAGTCTTTGGAGCATAAAATTTCTATGTCCAATATTTGGGATAGGGCTAACTATCTTACTAGTCTTATCTAATTCATCATTCATGATTCTTCTAGTTGTGGTCGTTCCTTCCTTAGTTTTTATATAAGGAGATTCTCTAAATTTATAGGTGGTTACCTGTTTTTGTTCAAGTCTTTTCTCAATTCTTTCTAAAGAGTCTGAGTAATCATTTTTTCTCTTTATATGACCAAGGATTTCTTCTTTAAAGGTCTTATTCTCTTTTCTTGCATTATTGTTAATATCTTCATTATGTTTAGAAAGAGTATTGACAAGAGAATTGACAACTTTTGTAATGTAATCTTTTACTTCATCTTGTTGTTGCACAAATTCTTATGTCATTCTAGCTTTTATGATTTCTACAATTTTTTCTATTTTATCTAATCGTGTTAGAATAAATGGAGAGTCTAATTCTGCTTGGGGAGGTTTATTATATATAACCTTAATTCCATGAATAATTTCTTCATATTTTTCTTTGGTTTGAACCACGTTTAGTCTAAGTTCATTAACAATATTATCCATTTTGGATAGGTTATGGCTTTCCATATTGTTAAGATAATTTGATAAATTTTGTTGGAATTTAACAAAGTATGTATAGAAGGTGGTTAATCTGATAATAAAATATTTCATAATTTATCTTTTCTAGAATTCTTTGATAAAAATCTGCTAAAGTCTGAATGGAGAGGTTTTCAGGTACCTCATTCCAATCTAATCTAACTATTTCCATTAGGAAGATAATTATCTAATCTTGGGATAAGCTTAACTTGTTCTTTAATGAGTTTGAATAACTCACTTTCTTAGTTTCTTGTTAGAATATTAAGGTCTGAAATTTCTTTATTAAGGACTTCTATGTGATTAGTCTTAATAAATATATCTTGTAATACTTAAACAAGCTCTATTGGGATTTGACTGTCTATTTCTTGTTTCACTTTGAGATATTTTTATCTCAGTGTCTAGGGTTTGGACATCTTTAAATAATTGTCTTTAAAATGGAGGATACAATTATTTTGATCCAGTATGCTATTAATAGCACTGGTAGTGACTTGTCTATTATCTGCGTGTTTAGCTGGGATATGTTCAACGTGTGAACAAGCCTCTATGTCAGAGGTTAAGCAACCTTCTGGGTCTAAATCAGTTGTGGGTATGGTATTATAGTCTGGATGGGCTCCAAAAATATCATTGGAAATGCGTGGGATAAATCTCAAGGGCATTAAAGTCTTCTAGGTCTGAAAGGAGTGTCTTGGCTTTGATACCACAATTGGGATTGGGTCGGAATTCGACGATTTCTCTTAAAGCCCTGATACCAAATTAGGGTTCTTCTTTTCTTCTTATCTTTTTAGGGTCTAAAATATAAATATTTTATAATTATAGTCTTGAAAAGGAATTTTACTATACGACAAGAGGGGACCACTAAGGAAAATAACAAAATTGCCTTTGGGACTACGAGGGGACCACTTTTGGGAACAAGGACAAAGTTGGCATGGTTTCGTCCGCACCAGAGATTATCCACACACACACACACACACACATATATATATATATATATATATATATATATATATATATATATATATATATATATATATATATATATATATATATATATATATATATATATATATATATATGTGTGTGTGTGTGTGTGTGTGTGTGTGTGTGTGGCAGCTCCAGTTGTAGTTTTGCCATGTGGCTTCCAAATGGAGCTAGAATTAAGATAATTTTCCCCCTTATTTCTTCACCACATATCTCTAATTTATATCTTCCTCTCGAAACGTTGTTAACACCATTTTCAACCCTCTGCCTCCCGTCTCTCCCTCTCCCTTAAATCACAGATCTGTTCCTCTCTCCTCTTTAAATTCAAGCTCAATGGTCTCTATCTCTCTCTCAAACCTATAGATAAGGTGTTTGCCAAAAAGGAAGGCAGAGGTTCATTTTGATTACCAGTAGTTATTAACCTTTAATGTGTTTTTTTATCTCCCTAACTTTGTTGCTACCTCCTTTGTATCTTGTAGTAATGTTTCACCCGTCCTTGTTAATTCACAACTAATCACCATGTCTAACCCAATTCCTCTTCCTCTTTATTTTATAGAAAAAAATTGAATTCTCTCTCACCCCAATTTCATGATCATCCTTACAAATGGGTTGCTTTGTGAACATCAAATATATGTTGAAATGATATCCGCTGAGGGAGAGATTTATGCGTCACATGAGGTTTGAGATGGTTTTGGGGCTTATTTATGGGTTAATGTGTGTGTGTACATATACATAACTTTATACGCCCAAAGAGAAAGTTGGAACGGAGGTGGGTTTTCGGAGTAAGGGTTTGTCCATGCTTTTGTTTTGGAATGGATTCACATGGAGAGGTGATGGATGGGTGGGTGTAAAATATTAAAATGTATGTCATGTGGTGATTTTTGAGGTTAGGTAGTGATAGTATGTGGAATTGACCTTGATTCTTGACAATATTAAAAAGCTTAAATTCTGAATTCTCCTTAATTGAAGATGTTTTATTTTTCTTATAGCATAATGTTTTTTTAACCATACGGTATGTATGATGCTTTGGTGTATTCTCAATGAATAAGTGAACAATTATCTGTTACATCAAAGTTTTTACTCCATTTTAATAAACCAAGCTTGAGAGGTTTTGTTCCTATTATTTTCATGCTTGTACCATAAAGATATTGATTATATCCATTTTGCTTATTCAAAAACAATGTTTTGTATCTGAAAATTTGTTCCTTTTCTTTTCATGTCCGTACCTTACTAATTATTATGTTTTCATTGTTAGAAGGAATTTTTTTAGGGTTTACTCTCTCAATGCGTATGCCACTGTGTGTAGTTCAATGGGTAATAATGTCAAATTTCATGAATATTGCATTTAATTTTTTGAGTTTTTGTATAATTGCCTCCAAGAAACATATGCTACTAAGTCTTGAAAATGTTTTTTGTGCTTTTAAAATTCTATTTTTTCTGTGATCGCCCGCGCATCGTGCAGGGCTAAAAACTGGCATCTGAATATAAAATGGAAGCACCACTTCCTCTTTTCACCACGTGTACACTCAGAATTATACATAAGTGATCATTTATTTCATCATTTCCCCCTCTGTTATTTCTTTTGGGCCATTCGTATGGACATTATGGGTGTTTTAAGGGGTGCAATTATTATATAGGACTCTCGTGTAGTTGAGGTTCTGGAGAAGCTGGTAGTCTCATGGACTTCTTCCTGCTTGTTCAAGAATGTGGAGGACAACTTTATTTAGAGCTTCTCTAGGATGTATGGGATGATGGAGTATTTTAGTAGATGGGAGTTGTGGGAAGAGCTTGTAGGAGTGAATAGGGCGTGGGGAGTCCCGTAGTGTTTAGGAGGAGATTTTGATGAAGTCATATTCTCCATTGAGAGAAGTGGATGTCGGAGAATCAACAGTTACATGAGGGAAGTTTTCGATTTCATTTATTATATGGGTTGATGGATCTTTCACTCAAAGACAGTTTGTACACGTGGTCTAGCAATATATACATTTCGTATATGTTTCACCTAGACAAATTTCTTATCTCGCAGGGTTGGGAAGATCATTTTCCTGGGGTGATTCATTCATGCTTACCTAGGGTGACTTCGGACCATTGCCAAGTTCTATTAAGGTGCGGGGGATAGAGAGAAGGTAGGATTACATTTAGGTTTGAAAATATGTGGCCCTAGGAGGAAGATGTTGTAGACAGAGTTAAGGATTAGTGGTTGAGTTATGTGGTGGAGGAAAATGCTAGTTTCAGATTGGCTTCCAAAATGGGACTACTCAATGAAGATATCAAATGGTGGAACATCAAGGTTCTTGGTAATGTGAAAGAGACCACCCTCGAGTTATATGGAGGAAGTGAGACGATTGGATGATAAGGAATGTTGATACATCCTTTCTGTGGGGGGAAAGAGAGTGAGAGATGAGAGAAAGGAGGAAATAGGAAGGAGGCTTATACAGGAAGAGATAAATTGGAGGCAAAAATTGAGGGAGATATGATTAAGGGAGGGAGACAAGAACACTAAATTCTTTCACAATGTTGCTAACTCACATAGGCATTTTAATCATATTAGGAGGATTATAGTGGAGGAGGTAGAGTTTAAAGAAGTGAGGTGAATGGGGTCATCTCTCAACTTTATGAGGAGTTGTTCAAGGAGGAGGTGGAGGAGGAGTGGCGACCTTTTTTAGATAGGGTTAAGTTGGGGAGAATCATGGAGATCGAGGCAGAGAGGTTGGAGGGTCAGTTCTCTCAGGAGGATATTACTCAAGTGTGAGGATCGATGAATGGAAACATGGCCCGTGGACCTGACGGATTCATAATGGCCTTCTTTCAACATTGTTGAACTGTTGTTAGGAAGGATGTGATGGATTTCTTTATGGAATTCCATAATAGAAGTTACTTATTGGGGAGACCGAATATGACATTCATAACCTTGATATCGAAGAAAGGGGGATCAATTGAAGTCCAGGACTTCAGGCATATTAGTTTGATCGATAGTGTATATAAGCTTTCCAAAGTTTTATCAGTTAGACTCGCGAAAGTCATTGACCCTCTTATTTATGAATCCTAAATTTCTTTCATCGGTGGAAGGCATGTCCTTGATGTAGTTATACTGGTTAATGAGTGTTTGGAAACTAGAGTAATCAGTGGGGATCCAGGTATTGCATGAAAAATGGACGTTGAAAAGTCCTACGATCATGTCAATTGGAATTTTTTTAATGTACTTATTGAGAAGGATGGGATTCATAGAGAGATGGTGTTGGTGGATAAAGAAGTGCATTTCTACAATTAGATTCTCAATTCTGATTTATTGGGAGGTTTTTTTCTTCCCATCTCTCACGGGCTCCGTTAAGGAGATCCATTGCCTCTATTCCTATTTATATTAGTAATGAAGGCATTCAGTCATATAATGGGCTGAGTGGTGAACGCGGGAATAATCAACGGTTTTAGGATCAGACATCCAAGTGCTCTTACGATTTTGGTCTCCCATCTACAGTTTGTCGATAACACGATTGTCTTTTTTAAAATGGAATAGGGGAAGGATTGAGATTTGAAATTTCTTCTCATCTACTTTGAGGCCATGTTAGGGCTTCGCATCAATGTGAGCAACTGTGAAATGATTCTAATCGGGAGATTTGTGAAAGTGGAGGGTCTGACCGGGATGATGGATTATATGATTGGCTCTGAATCGACATGTTGTACCTCTCCTCCAAAGTTGTGGTTGACTCCCACCACTGCAAGGCGGCCTCCACTAGCTTTTAGGAAGCCAGTAACTGCCTCTGAACGTCGGTACACTCGTACATGCGAAGATGCCTCTGGATATCTTTCTTCCATTAGCTCGCTATGATGATGTTAGAACCGCCCGAGAACTCTGGGGGATGTTCCCTTTGGAAAGAATCCCTCACCCACTCTCATGCAGTGGGAAACTGAGCTGGAACCGACGCCACAGCCTGAATCTAGGGTGGGGCCTGTTATTCCACCGCTAAAGCTGCATTTACTGCCTGAGAAATAATGGCGGCAACGTCAACTATGCTAATCATTCCCTGAGCCTGAGCTGTTGGCTGCTCTGACTAGGCATTCCTATTTCTCAGGGCTCGTCTCGGAGGCATCTGAAACGAGAAGGGATTTATTAGTCCACAATTATTATTAAATCTCAAATAGCTGAAGACGTAAATGTATAAATGAGAGTACAATAGTCCTAAAGATAGGAATCTATATCAAAGAACACTAAGTGAAAAACATGATAAGCCGTACAGATCCTAAAGGACATTAGAACCTGATGCTCTGATACCACCTGTGACACCATGCCTAATTAAATATCGGGTGATCAGTCCTTTATTAAATTGAAATCAAAGTGTCCAGTTGGTTCATTCTTAGCATCACTGTCAAAAAACCATTTTCATTATTAATCTCCTACTAATTAATTAAGTTAAGTGTCAAAATATTTTCTCATTTAATTATTCCCAATTAATCCATTAACAAATTCCATGCTACAAAATGTAAGGCATTCCCATTCCACAAGAATAAATATTGAACATGAATCAAATACTGAAATAAATGAGACTGGATAAAACATTACAGCTCAAAGTCTAAAACCAAAGTATCATAATACTCAATCCAACAGTAAGGAAATGCTAATAAACATAAAATCTCAAGAATAGTTAATATGGAGGCGGGCGACTGATGCCCTAAATGAAAGGCCTGAACTAGGAATAAAATGAAGAAATAGCAGCGTCTAATCTCAATAACCTACAACTTCCACAATAGTTGCATCTCATCGAATGATCCGTGCGTCTAACTCTGGCGGTGACCATGTGGCTGGCCACCTGGTATAATATATATATATATAGAGAGAGAGAGAGAGGAGAAACAACAAGAAATGGGTCAGAGCCCTATTTGTAAAAATATTTGGTTTAGCAAGTATTTAAAACTGCATTAATGCAATTGTTATGTGCATATTAGTTACGAACTCTCACATGAGATCCTCACCTCTCCACTAATGTGCACACCTAGCATTCGTCTACCCTAACCTAGTTATCCATATTATCCCCAACTAGGCCATAAACATATACTACTAATTACATCTCTTAAGAGAAACCTGTATCGTCCATACAATACGTTATTTAACACTCTTTTATGCCAGTTACCCATTTTATATTCACTATTTTGATAGGAAGTCTTTTAGCCACTGGAATTACTTTACTTATCCATACTTATACATTTTCTAATTTCACCCATTAGAATCATACATTCTCAAGTGTATATATATATATATATAACCTGCGCCCCATGGTTTGGACCACTTAGCGCAATGCATACTCTGCTATCATGTCCCAAAGCATCACTCGCTGTGTAAAGAACAATTGGTTCGACGTCTCTCACGAACCATAAATCTCATAACACAAATATTGGAGGCGAGCATACTCACTAGTTAAATGGGTCACGCATATACCTACATTTCCATTCAACCGGTGAAACTATCATACGTAACAGATAGCACGTATCCAAGTTCCTATGCTCTAGGCACAAGTCAAATATCCCCTCATCATGTCACCTAGGATAAGACTGTCCACGGCGCGAAACCTTCAACTGATAGAAAGCAGCGTAGGTATGTTATACACACAATAATGATAAACATATAATAATAGGCATTCCCAAAGCCTTACAACAATTAGGTATTCACCCAACCCATATTTATATTTCTTCACGTAGTATATTTATCCTTATTACTTACGCAATTTACTCGATTATTCATTCTCTCAAATTTCCCAAGGTTAATTCACCCATTCACCACTTAAGGTTTCATTTTAGGATTAATTCCCAATTAATTATGCACTAAGTTAATATTAGTAAAAGTCGATATCCCTAACATAATTAACTAAGTAACATGATCTGGAAAACAAAATGGGGTTTTTGTCAATTTGGGACCTGTCGTTCGAATGAGTTAGCATGTCGTTTGAACGACTCTAACTTTTCGTTCGAACGAGATGGGGTCTTTTTCTCCTTTGGCTAGACCTATTACGTGTTACTGTTCATCTTCATTTTCCTCAAAAATTTCAGTCCTAAAACCTCTAAATTTCTCAACCCTAGCACAAAAACATCAATCATAATTAATGTTCTAACATATATAAATGATTTCCCTTAAGTTTGAACCATTAATTCATCATAAACAGTTATAAATTCCAAAATTCTCAATTTAACAATTCAAAACCCTAGTTCATCAAATTTCTAAACAAGAACTCCAATTCAGATTCGTTCCTTAAAATTAATCAACCATTTAGGATTTCTAAACTATCAACATTAGGGATTTATCCTAATTCATTTTTCATATTTCAATTCATATATTTAAATCTCCAATTTCATCAAAACTCATAAATTAAAAGTGAATATAATCTACCTACACCAATATGAACATATTTATTGCTATGAATCGCAAGTAATAAACACTTGCCTTAATTTTGACGGTCTGATCCGCTGCTGATATGGGTATGAGTGTGTTCCTCGTCTCGCGATCTACACTTTGGTATAGTTTTTGGTGTGTGTTCTTGAGTTAGGCACCAAGAACACCAATAGCTTCTTCTTCTTTCCTCTGTACCTTTCCCTTTTTTCTCACATAGGTTTAGAGTTGATAAATCCCCACTAACCCGTGTACCTCTATCTTTTATTTCTTATTTTTCTTCCATTTTATTAATCCAAAATTCCAAAGGACAAAAATACCCCTACGGGGTGCCGGTTAGGCCTAAAATTACCTCGGAGTCCAAATAAAATGTCTGGGTAGAGTTTTCTGACTATATCGACCCTTCCGGACTCAATGACACACTCGAAATTATCATACGATATATGAAAAAATAATTTATCTTTTAATTCCATACAATTAGTGCCGACACGATTCACACGCGCGTCCTGACTTAAAATACCCAATTGTCGTATTTCGCACTCCAACAATTTATAAAAATTATATAATTCCGTATTACCTATACCCACAATAATAATCAATGATTTCCATCAATAAGTATTAACCCTTGACAAGCTAGTTAATAATTATTTTAAATTTAGATTAATTAATAATTAATTTTCCCGACCTTTTTAATTTAATTAATCTAACAATAATAATTAATCCCATAATTATTTAATATCATAAAAGTACGGGGTATTACATAATGGTTATTTATCGAAAGGTGGGAGGTTGATGCTGATGAAAAGTACATTTTCTAGCCTCCCCACCTACTACATGTCCATTTTGTCGTTATCCTATGCAGTTCGTAAGAAGATGGAAAAGATGATGAGGGAGTTTCTGTGGAGAGGTAATGAGGATAAGTTTAAATATTTTCTGGTGGGATGGGAGGAGGTTGTCAATCATATTGAGGAAGTTTGAACGGGAATCAAGAATCTAGGGTGCTTTAATAAAGCTTTGTTAGAAAAGTGGTTGTAGAGATATTTCCGAGAGGAGAACATGTTATATAGGAGAGTAGTGGGAGCGAGGTGGGGTGTATACATCTTGGGTGGGTGCCGAGAGTGGGGAGGTTTTCCCATGGGGCTAGCTTATGGAAGCATATTTCGAATAGGTGGGATGTGCTTTTCAGGTAAATAGGGGTTCAACTGGGGAGAGTCAATAGGATTAGGTTTTGGAAGGATAAATGGGGGTAAGAATGGTTTTCTTCATGATAAGTTTTTTGAAATTTTCCAGCCAGGCGGAGATAAAGAGGGATTGGTTGTTGTTCACTTGGTTGTTGAAAGATATCGGGTGAGATGAAACCCTCAGCTTAGAAGACGGTAATAGGATTGGGAGCTCTAGGAGGTTGAGGTTTTCTTTGATTGGTTGGGATCCCCCCCCCCCCCCCCCCCCCTCGCCCATCGAACGAGGATGATGGTTTGAGATGGAAGGCAAACGATAAAGTGGTGTTTTCGATCAGAGGATACTATTCCAATTTGAGTGGTAAGGGGAGCCAAAGAGACTTTTTTCCTTGGAAGAAAATATGGAAAGCTAAGGTGCCCTCGAAAGTGATGTTCTTCGTTTGAACCGCGACTAGGCCTGCTATTTGACGCCCGAGGGGTTTCAAAATAGAAAACGCTTCTTAGCTAGCCGATGTTGGATTCATAAGGAGGTGGAAGAGACTACCAATCACCTTTTTTTGCATTGTAGGATGGCGAGAGGAATGTGGGATGGTTTTCTGAACCTTTTTCAGTTAGCTTGGATGACTCCAGATTCGAGGAAGGCGTTATTACAGACTTAACAACATACCAAGGGGTGCAAAGGGGTAAGAAAAGTGTGGCGGCTTATTCCACGCTGTATTTTTTAGAGCATGTGGCAAGAGAGAATGCGATATGCTTTAACGATATTGAGACGATACCCTCTAGACTTCGTTATCTATATTTTAGCACTCTTCTGAGCTGGTATGATGAGAAGTTTGACGCCTCTATCCCTTTCTTTTTAGAGTTCGTAGTATAACTTCATAGAGGTATGGAGGAGGAGTAGTTCCTAGTAGTTTTTTCAGTTAGGCTTATTGTAAGTCCCTATGTATACTCCCTGTATACGGGTTCTTACCCCTTGGAAATTGGTTTTATGAAATATTAATTTATTTAAAAAAATATCTACTTTTGGTTAATTGAAGTATAATATTTAAATGGTAGGATTTTCCCATCTCCATGGCTTTTCACTTCCATTTTCATACAACCCTTTAGCTTCTCTCCACAAACATTTGTTTGGAATTGAACTTTAGTCATGATGACTCTTACACTGCTTCCGTTTCTCTTCACAAACATCTGTAATATATACATTATAACACATTTGTGGTTTTATATAATTTTTTTTACCATGAATCTCTTAAACAACTTCTTTCTTTTTCTTTTTTAAACATCTAATGTTCCATGAGATTTGTCGAATAGATCTCTTGGTTGGTTAACCCTCTTGATCTAATGCTAATTGTTGTAATTAGATGGTGCTTTATAACTCAGCGCTAAGAATGTAATATAATGTTTTTATTAGTTATTGTCATTTAACTAAATCAAATATGTTTGCATAATCTTTATTTTAGATGTTCTAACACATATCTAAGTGATATCTTTTTTCAAAATTATTTCCTACCTTTTTCGGTTTGAGAATTTTTTTTACTGTACCTACTCTAAATACTCTCACTATGACTTTATTTATTTTAACCTAAGGAGTTTGAAATAAGAATGTATTATCTGGTTGAAAATTTTGAGTAGGATGTGAAAGAAAGTAGATGAATTCAACCATATATATTATTAAGACTTCGACTCCATTTCGTTTTGGGTGAGATTCAAGAAAAAAAAATGACCTTGATTAAACAAATAGAAACATCACCATTTACTCTTTACATAGTTAAAAAATCACCATTATCTAAAATCGTGTAACTGTAGCATGTTAAGATATTTGTTATTTCAAATTCGATTAAATAAATAGAAATGTCACCATTTACTTTTCACACAGTTAAATAGTATTCATCCTGAAACAAATAAGGATTTAGAGAGAGTGTTAAAAGATTATCACATTGTAGTGACCCCAAGTCATGGTTCTAAATCCTATCTAGACTACTACGTGCAATAGAAGATGCTAAAGTTTTTTTGATGATTTTAACTAGGTTCTGAAACCAATGGAATATGAAGTGGTCAGCTACTCTTAAGTCATAGGTGTTTTTGTTTGATGAAATAAAAGAAAACGTGGACACATTTTTAATACGGATTTCAATTCGCATTGTAGTTTAATTATTATACATATATTTTGGAGTTTATTTAGAACTTTTCTATAAATTAATTAATGTATATGTTCACTATGAAATTTGAAATCCCATTATATGTACGCAACAGTTTTGGAATACGTCTGCACATCGCACGGGGTTAAAAACTAGTATAGAATATAATGATATAGATAGGGAATAATAGAATTAATTTAAATTAAGATAGGATATAATAAAGAAATCCATAATGAATCATCATTTAACAAAAAAGATGTGTTCCATTAAGTTGCGGATTTAGGAGTTTTGTTCAAGGGAGCCTAACTTTGTAGTGGTGGCGGGGGTTCAAGGGCGGGAGCCCCCAGGCGATTTTAAAGTTAATCAAGTTTTATACAAGTTTTTGGTTAGTTTAGCTAATTTTAATAGTTACTTTAACTAATTCGAGTTTTATACACATTTTACATATCCTGCCTAAAAATTAAATATTAACAATATTTAACTAATCAAACCTTATTCTTACACCAATATTAACAATATTAAGATTACATTTAAAACTATTAATACAGAGGCGGATTAGTATGTTTAATATTAACATTTAACATATTCTCCCTAAAAATTAAATATTAATATATTTTGCCTAAAAATTAAAAACAAATTTAACACATTAACAATAACATACATTTATCAATATTAAAAAAATTGACAATACTAACCAAACATTTTGTCCTTATCATGTAAAATTTTAAAAAAATAATGATAATGACCTGAGTTAGATCAGAGCCGGACTCGGAGGCTGAGTCTCTTCCCATGAGAAGAGGAGAGGCCAGATTGGAGGATACCGCAACAGGTCGCCGTAGGCTGAGAAGATGTGACGCCAGATAGAGCAGACAATAGTCTTGGAGATCTAAGGAGAGAGGATATAGGCGCCGGAGAGAGGATAGATGAGAGAGGCGCTAGAGAGAAGATATAGAAAGAGAGGAGATGGAAAAAGAGGAGAAGAGAGGTATGAGAAAATGAATTAACAAAAAAAGGCCCGCTCGTCTTAACCTAAGAGAGGATTGAAAATTAATTATATTTTATACTTTTATACGTTCAAAACTCTTAAAAAATTCACCTTTTACTTATTACTTTTTACACAAAACACCTCTGGACATTTTTCTCGAAAACTTTTTTTGAAAATCTCATAAGGATCCTTCGCCATCGGCCATATAAAAATTCGCCCGTAGTTTCATTATAGATAAATATAAGTAAAATAACTCAAGTTGCTAACATTCAAAAGTGGATTAGACCAAGATTTATACTTTGCCATTAATTTGTTTAAATTGTCCATATTTTTCAAAAGTGTTGGTGGAATGATGAAAATTACAATTTCATAAACGTAACATAACCCTTGATTACACATAAATATCCCTTCTTGTGTGCGATCAACCTCTATCCAAGAAAGTACTTAAGTTGTCCAAGATCTTTTATTTAAAAATGAACTGATAAATTCTCTTTTGTTTGGTGAATTTATGTGTCGCCAGCACCAGTGATGATTAGACCATCCACGTATACTAGCACAATAACTATCTTTTATCCATTGACCATGACGAATAAGCAGGAATCTACAGGTGTTACTGAATAGCCACCTTGAGTAAGAAATTAACTAATCTTATCATACCATGCCCTTAGTGCCCACTTTAATCCGTAAAGCACCTTTCTCAGCTTACACACGAACTCGGGATAAACTTTATTCTCAAATCCAGTTGGTGAAAAGCATTCTTCACATCCATTTGCTATAAGTTCCAATATTTAATGATTGCAAGTACAAGAAAGACTCGTACAGTTATAAGCTTTGTCATAGAACTAAATGCGTCATCATAATCTAATCCATACTATTGAGAGAACTCTCGAGCCACAAGTTGATCGTTGGATCTCTAGATTAATCCTTATGGACGACACTTTATCTTATAAATCCATGCAGGATATGGGTTTCACATTTATTAGATATGACACGAGATCCCAAGTCTGATTTTCCTCTAGCTCCATGATTTCTTCTTCCATAGATTTAATCCACTCGAAACTCTGCGATGCTTGTTCAAACGTCTCATATTCTTTTGTAATTTCCTTTGTTATGGTTGTGTTGGCTTATTTGGGATTTAGTTTTCGGATTCTCATTAACCTTATGAGTTGTGATTATGGAGTTGGTTATTTTATTTCACTAGGCCTATCTTCTTCGAATTGTTGTTGATACATACCAATTTTCCAAGGATCATTACCATCATGCGAATCTCCAAGTTTATTTAGACTCGGTTAAATTTGAGCAATATACTCCCCATATTCTATTACAACCTATCTTTAATTTCTTTTGAATCTAGCAAATCCTCATTCTGCAGGGACCACTATGAAGATGCTTCGTCAAACACCATATTTCGAGATGTGTAGCACTTTCCACTGATACGATCACAATATTTCCACCTTTTCTCTGGTTATCGTATCCCATAAAGATACATCAAACTGCTTTCTTATCAAACTTGCTACGTAATTGACTTAGAATAAATACATAACACACACAACTGAACACCCAAAAGTAATTAACTATAGGTTTCATATCCAATAATTCTTCTAAGGGTTAATTAAATCCTAACCTTGGTTGGGGAAGTCTGTTGATCACATGTGTTATAGTACTCATGTCTTCATTCCAAAATCCTTCTAGTATTCTTCGCATGTAGCATACTCCAACAAATCTCTATTAAATGTCGGTTCTTTCTCTCCACTACACCATTTTGTTGTGACATGTTGGCATAAGTGAACTGATGATGTATTCGACAGTGTCTTAGATACTGAGAAAACTCATTGGAGTTATACTCTCCTCCATTATTTGTGCGCAGAAAAATAATCTTCTTTTTCACTTCTCCTTCAACTATTTCTCTGAATTCTTTAAACTTGGAAAATGTGTTGGATTTTTCTTTCATAAAAAAAACCCATATATACTTGGAGAAGTCATCAATGAATGTCACCATGTACCGTGTTTGATAGGCCCAAACACATTAGAGTGATTTAACTCTAATAGCTCTTTTTCTTTGAACTTCGAATCTTCGTATGGTAGTTGATGTGTCTTACCATACTGACATCCCACACAGACCATATTGGTTCTCACATCAATTTGAGGAAGTCCCTAAAGAATTCACTTATTCATCATCACACTTAGCTTGTGATAGCTAACATGACCCGGTCTCATATGGCATAAATATGTTGTCTCGTTCCTCCTTGTCTTGTCCACATATGCAAACTCTACTGACATTACATAGACTGACTCCAATCATCATCCCTCTATTATCGGCATCCCTGAGATCTTGAGGTCATGATACACTTCATATCTCGTGGATTGAATAAGACATGGTGGTCTGATGATGTCAATTGCGCCACTGAAAGAAAATTTTTCTTTATGACCTAAATATGGTAGCCACCTTTAAGTGGTATCTGGCTAGGACTATATTGGGGAAAAATTACTATTTTACCACTGTGGTCTATCGGTAACTCTGAGTTATTAGGTGTCACCACCATATGACCTCCCTTGTAATAAATTAGGTTATGTAGCTTCTGTAAATCACCAATCATGTGATTTAAGCAGACAGAGTCGACGATACAATCATTGTCGTAGTCCATTCATTCATGCATTGTTACTGTGAGCCCTAACTCGTGTTCCTCTAAAGCGAGGGATAAATTGGCATCCTAATAGTCTTTAATTTTTTTCTTCGAATTGGAAGTAGCAACATTACTCTCGACGAGCCTTTTATTGGACCTACAATCTTTTGATGTATGGTCTTTCTTCCTGCAGTTGTAAAATTTACCCAAACTTTTTTTTATTTTGCTTGGATAACTATTGTTGCCACAATTCGTTGAAGCTCCCCCTCTACGAGAGCCTCCCTCTTCTTCATGACCCTTTTCCTTGCACCATAATTTTTACATCTACCTTTGGAATACTTTTTAAAGTTGCCTTTGTTTTTATTGGTGTAGAGTGTTTCCTCCTCACCCTTCAGCGAGACCCTTCCTATTGCCATTGCTTCTTGATCGACAAAAAAAATTTCAAACTCAACAAATGATAGTTGTGTCATCCATCCTTGTACAGCAACAACAAAGCCTCGGTATTTGGGCCTCAGACCATGAATAATTATTCTTTGGGTTATCTAGTAAATAAAACGTTATCGTTAAATTATTTAACGAAAAAAGTAAAAAATAAGGGTAAATGCGTCAAAATGCTCTTTCCCGCCAAATTTTGGAGTTTTAAGTGTCAGTCTTGATACATTGGGATTTGAATTACAAAAGTGACTAAACTTCAGGGTAGTAAAGTGTCAATAATCATTTTATAACTATATTAACTATTTAAATTGTTATAAAAAATTATCCTTTTTAACTCTTAATTTTTTTACTTTTAATTACTTAGAATTTGTAATATATATTGTATATGTTTAATTTTTTATTTTATTGGTCAAGACCTACACTTAAAGATTAAAACCTTAATTCGGTTTTAATTGCAGAAAAACTGCACTTTAAGTGTGCCAAGTAATATCCTTAAATCAAATCCAAAAGACTGAATGACAATTAAAACTAGTCTCACTGTCAAACTATCCATATAGACCTCGCATCATCATAAATAAAGTAGCAAAAATTAAACAGAAATTCGATGAAGTTCAAAGTCGGTTGAAAGTCGAAAAGTCGAAGACAATCTCCATCAAGTTGTAAAATTAATTTTTTACTACTTAAAAAAATGTATTTTTTTAGGTACATTAATAAAGGTCCGCACTCGAAGAACTTTCTCTCTATATATATAGACGAGCAAAATCTCAAACAAATAAAAAGAGATAAATATAAAAATATAATATATTGGAGTCAGGTGAGATGACGCTTTCAGCTAGAATATTTGGAGACGGGAAGAGTGTCGTTGAGAAAAGGGGAAATAGCTAATGAAATTTGACCTTATTTTCCCACACATGACACTTAATTGTGCGTTAAAATATTATTTGCATGCATTGACATGCAAATTCAACCACACGTTGAGCTTATTTTTAGCAATAAGTAATTTCGAAGAGAATAATTAGGGCAAAAATATCACAGTTTTGAAAGCTTATAATCGGTTCTTTATTAAAAAAAATTGGTATGAAATCAGTGTTATCTTTTAATAAGATAAATAAAAATAAATTTGAATAATTAATATAGTTGATAGTAATTAAAGGGTTACTGGCACTTTACTACTTTGAAGTTTAGTCATTTTTGTACTTAAAACCCCAATGTATCAAGACTGACCCATAAAATCCCAAAATTTGGCAGGAAAGGGCATTTTGACGTATTTACCCTCATTTTTTATTCTTTCCATTAGTCAATTTAACGGTAGGGTTTTGATTGCAGCAATGTGGAAACTTTGGAATTTTATGTGTCAGTTTTGATAAATTGGGGTTTTAAGTACAAAAGTAACTAAACTTCAGAGAAGTAAAGTGCCAATAAACCTTATTCTTTTTAACCTGATTTCCCTAATAGCAGTAGGATCTAATTCAAAAAATTTATGGCATATTGATTTTACCTTGTGAAAATACTGAGCAATCGTCATATCGCGTTGTGCAATCGATAATAGCTCGTTTTAAAGAAACTACAGTCTTATATTGTTCTTCTTTGGAAAAAGTGCAATGAATGTATCACACGTTACTTATTTTAGTGTTTTGGATTTCCGAATGTTCTCCAACATTTATTCTTCAGTTGTGGTTTTAAGCGCAAACATAGCTTTACCTACTTTGATCTAACACTTACGCAAAGTGCTATTGGTGTCTTCTTCCAGCTACATAACTTCGTTACCGTCACCGACCTCCCAAAGATTTTGGCCTTGTAGGTAAGATATCATACACGTCGCCCATTGTGTCGGTAAGATTTCAACAATACCGAACATGCTTAATTTAAAGATACAAACTTGCAAAATACGAATTTC
Organism: Sambucus nigra; assembly: GCA_949130495.1. NCBI lineage: Eukaryota > Viridiplantae > Streptophyta > Magnoliopsida > Dipsacales > Adoxaceae > Sambucus > Sambucus nigra. The sequence goes on from OX422208.1 coordinate 195,541,866, forward strand.
TCACAACTTAAACAAACTTGTTAAAATCGGTCATTGACTGTCTCGCTCTGATACCAATTGTTAAAAATTAGAGTACACAAACTCTAATATTCACAAGAAGAAGAAACTTAATCAAAAGAGAAGCACACTAATAAGAAACATACTTAAAAGAATACTCAACCAAAGCCTTAAGTGTTTATTACTTGGCTTGTTTTTGGATGATTACAAACATTAGTGAAGGGAGATATTTATAGTACATAAAATACAATCAACGCCACACATTGTGGTTAAATAAACAAACACACTTTTAATAAAGATTATACAAATATTAAAACGCAAATTAATTTTCATTCATTCATGTTGTTCGTTGTGCAACTTAACTTTCACTAATTTCTTCACTTCGCCTAATTTAGGAAGCTACGAGACTACATTGGATTTAATTACTTCTGTTGATTCTTAATATTGATAACTTTCATGATTTTCTCTATAATTGAACCTTCTCATGTTTATTTTATATACAAACATATGTATATTTTGGTTAAGGCAAAAAATATCATTGAGTGTGAAAATTTTAGTACTCACTCTAGAGAATTATTATCTTCACATGCATTAGTTACTAGATTTGTTTCACACATCCATATACACCTTTCATACGTGAAGATTCATAATGTTTCTATGGCAAACGTTTCAACATTTATTATGCACAGTATAAGAGCAACTATAGAGAGGTACAAGAAGGCGACGGCAGATTCATCAAACTCATGTTCCTCTCAAGAAATCAATGCACAAGTAAGCAAAAACTAAGTTTCATATATTGCTATCATTTACCATCTAGTTCTTAAAATAACATAACATGTACTTATCAAATCTTTGCAATGAGATAACATAGGCCATGTTTTGTTGTGCAAATTATTTGATTATGTAAATTGGTTCACTGTGAATTAGTGAATTGTGAATGAGTAGATTTGAAATGAGTTTAAATCAAATTTTATGCAATGTTTGATAATCTAAAATTGATGTTGAGGTTCTATGAGGAAAAAAAAGATAAAAAAAAATTAAGAGAGAGAGAGAGAGAGAGAGAGAGATGTGGAGGGAGAGGGGGGAAGGGAGGGAAAGAGAGAGGAGCATGCACTTTATGTGTCTCCTATTTGAAATGGATGCATTTAACATTTTTTGTGAAATGATTAAATTTCAGAATTTACACATGAAAAATGGGACAATTAGGTCCCGTTTGGTTGTCCCAAAATTGTAAATTGAATCATTAATAAATTGAACAATTTATAAATTGACCCATTAATTATGTTTGGTTTCATTAATGAAAGGATTCATTAATTGCCCCATTTTAGCTCATGTGCAAAATTTAAAATTAGATCATTTCACAAAAAATGTGAAATTAATCCATTAGAAATAGGAGTCACATAAAGTGCATGTCCCCTCTCCCTCTCTATTTTCCTCCCCCCTCTCTCTCTATATGTATATTTTTACCTTTTTTCATAGAACCTTTAATATCAATTTCAAATTATCAAACATCGTGTAAAATTGAATTTAACTCATTTCAAATTCACTCATTTACAATTCACTAATTTACAATGAACCAATTTACATAATCAAATAATTTGCACAACCAAACTGGGCCTTTATGAATCATTTCATTAATGAAATCAAACACAATTAATTAATCAATTTGCAAATAGACCAATTTATAAATGAATCAATTTACAAATTTGATACAACCAAACAAGGCCATATAATTTTATCATCTTTGCAATAAACAAAGTACAACCTCTCTCTCTCTCTCAATATAAACTATAGGATAAAATTTACTTATTCTTCCCACGACCCCGAGATTCTTTGGTCAATCAAATTTATATTACACCAAATTACATTAGTATACAGGCAATGCTTATGTGCTACCAACAAATCACGCGACTCATCTATCAAGTAAATCTTTATTTTACTGCACACTACGTGCGTTTATATGAATTAGGTGCCAACTGAATGCTCTATTGAATTTAAAAAGTTTAACTAATTTTTTTAACTGAAGCTCATACTAACATAGAATAGTTACATTGATAGAAGCGAGAAACTCTAACATATTTTTTTAGTATTTAAGATTTGGCAACACAATTTGTAGGTTTGAAATTTTCCCTTCAAATTATAGTAGAAATGATCAACATGGCCGTTCTAATTCCATGCGACATTGAGACACCGATTAACAGCCATATGTACAATTCTATTATTAGGGTAACGTTAAAAGTTGTATTGTTTCTTCATAATCTAAGGTGCAATCCTGTCGTTTTTTAAAATAATTCTGCAGCTTTATAGTTTTTGGTTATTCTCTATTTTTCAATAAATATAAATAATTTTTTTTCTTAATAGCATGATGATAAGGAATTATAGTCTGTTAAAGATAGAGAGGCCAATATCCTATTGTCACGTAAACATTCATAATTCTAGCTTGATGGTCGAGGAGAGAAGGAAATATATATAATGGTGTTGTATCTGCAATGTTCTCACATATCTATGGTGATACGACAAGGGTGATAAAGAGAGATTTATAGATACAATTTTTGGCATTAGAGGCTAGTGTTAACTGTTTTCGCCCAATAGTAATTCAGATCCTTAGATTATGAAGAAACATTACAAGTTGCACGCACCACATTAAATTTGACATCCTGTGAAGATGTATTGATCAAAGACAATTGCATGCACCACATTAACTTGGTAACAGTTTTCATACATGTGATGGATCATGTGTTTGTTGTTGTACGCAATTGACAAATCTAACCACTGTTTTGTTCATTCTATTTGTTCTTCGACATGAATGAAGTTTTATCAGCAAGAGTCAAAGAAGTTGCGCCAACAGATACAAATGATGCAGAGTTCTAGCAGGTGATGTTATGATTCATTCGCAACCGTAGTCTGCAGATATACTGGGGAACTAAAGTGGGTATTAGCTATTGAGTCATACAATGAAATAACTCTGCTCATTGCAATACTCATACACTCCCTAATACGCACCAACTCATCTCAATTAGTGAAAAAGTCATAATCACCAAAACTCCCTCTTCGTAGAAGTTATATTAAACTTGGAATACAATAAGTGGAACACCATTACATATAAAGAGAATATGCGGCATTAATTGGTACATCAGTTAATATCAGGCACGACGCAATAACATAACACGAATTGATACAAAATTATTAATTAATGAGTGAATCGTTAATCATTTCGTGGCATTAACACGAATTAATCATAATACACGGCAATAACACGAATTAATCATTTCGGGTCAAATCAGTTTATACACGATAAGACACTATAATTAACACATGAATTTGGAGGTAACCCCTTAAAAATGGTTGAGATTTGTTAACGTCCATTGAATTAAGTAAATAAGAGATATTGCCAATGATTTTGTTTATTGGAATGAAAATAAAATCCATAAATTGCATGTGTTTTCTACGTATTAGTCAATGGTAAAATACTTTACACTCAACAAGACTACACTTGCTTTTCAAGTATTAATTTCTTTCTAATTTTGACCATTGTTTTTCTTCGATTGCACACTCGGGTAGCATGCGCCTCATAACTTAACATTATTTTCATATATGTTGTAATATTATATTAGTTAGGATTCCTCACTAACGAACCAAGTCATTGTGGAGACTCACTCAAGATTCAAACTTTCAAGGTTTTCTGTCCATTTGCATTACTAGCGAATGTGGCTTCTTTGTAGAAAAGAAGAGCTTCACTCCAATGAACAAGGGTTCGTGGGGTGCTCCGATGACTAAAGTTTTTTTAGCGAGTTTTTATTGGGAGCTCGCGACTAGTGAAGGCGTTGTGTTCGCTATAGCGAACGGGCCCAATTTTGTGAAAGTCTGATTTTAAGTAAGGGTTACTTTGGGCATTTCTTCCATTGCTTCCCCTTTGCATAAATCGAATATTTTAGGTCTTTAAGCCATAACATATATATATATATATATATATATATATATATATATATATATATATATATATATATATATATATATATATATAGAGAGAGAGAGAGAGAGAGAGAGAGAGAGAGAGAGAGAGAGATGCGCAACTATTCATCATTTATTTCTTACATACACTTTCAAAGTGATAGTAAGGCTTGAGAGAGTTATGTCCCTCTTTGATTTAATTAAAGAAATGAAATGATCATCATCTGTGAATGTAGCCAAACTGATGAACCATATACATCTTGCCTTATAATTGTTGGTGTGTTTGATTTGTCTTTACTTTCTCATTACTTTGCATTTAAATTATATTTCACTTGTTATCTATTAGGTTCTTCTTTTATCTTCGATCTCGGGCACTCATGAATCACTTTGTTGAGTGAGTATCCTCGCTAAAAATTGGTATAAGACCTTTGGCTTGTAGAGTCTTTGTTTTATGTTCATCCAAGTTGTTTATTATAGTTTCTAAGTGGAATTTTGATCTTATTTCGTTATTTCTTCTTGAAGACTCGTTTTGAAGATCAGATAATGACTACATCTAAGGTTGTAAGGTTGTCAACGGTGAAGTTTGACCTGGATAAGTTTGATGGTCAAACCATTAATTTTAACATGTGGCAATGTTAAATTCATCATGTTTTCATCCAACAAGATTTACATAAGGGGTTGAAAGTTATTGCATCTAAGATCATTGATATGTTAGAATATGATTTGAAGGAATATGACTTGTAAGAATATAACACTATTTGGTTAAATCTCACAGAAGATGTGGTTAATTAGGCAGAAATTGAAAGATAAATAAATGACAAAGATCATAGAGAATCCTCTCTATCTTAAAAATAAGTTGTTTTGATTTGATCACAATTTAAGGTATATTGACGTCAGAACATCTTGATGAGGTTTATAAAATTCTCTCTGATTAAGCTTTGATGTTAATGTTGTTCATGGAGGTAAAGATTGTCACTTTTAAACTAACTTTTGGATTCGTTTGATCTCTTAAGTACCACATCGCTATATGGGAAGGATGTAGTAAAGTTTGATGATATCTCTTAGGCATTGTTGGGAAGTGAGAAGAGGAAGAAAAAGAAGATTAAGTCTCTATCTCATGTGTTAGTTGTGCAGGCTATGACCATGGATATAATGCAAGGTGGTAGAGGAAGCTACAGGTCCATATCTAGGATCAAAGGCTTGGAAAATGATTTAAGTTACAATACAAGAATAAGGGGCATGTTGATACCAAAATTAATATGCTGATATGGACGAATCAGGAGAAGACACGTGTCGATCTACGTGGCTCAATAGCAACGAGGAGGTTTATTCCCCCGACCAGCTCATACGCTCCGAGAAACAGACTTTTCCGAGGAACTCAGACTTCTCCGAGGAACTCTTAAACGACGAGCAACTAAGACGGTTCGAGCTGCATCTCTGCCACAGCATTGATTGCCAGATAATCAACAGTTCAACTATTCATTGAATGCTTATCATTGACGCACACGCTTAAAGGGCATTAAATGTATCACCCTTTCATATGTACAGCCTAATGATATATAAATACATGGTATCACCCTCATTCAAAGGGACCGGAATTTTTTGAGAGAACTTGTAATCAAGAATTCCCAAACACTCAGCAATAACATAACAGTGGACGTAGGTCATTCTTATAAGGCTGAACCACTTTAAAAATCTTTGTCTCATTTTATTTATCTGTGATTGAATAATTAGAGCGATCTAATTTTTTACATCAACAGATTGGCGCCGTCTGTGGGAAACGACTGTTGTTATCGTTTTTCACCAAGAATCATTCATCATCAATGGCAGATAATCCGGAATCCAGTAATCGAAACGCTGGAAATGCTGGAAATCCTCCAAACCCATCTGCACCTCCAGATCTGGCTGGAATTATGACGAATCTGGCTCAAGGACAAACCGCCATGCAAGAGACAATGCGACAACTCATCCAAACTCTCCATGGCGGTACAACAACCCATCCTGGATCACGAAACATCCAAAGAAATACCCGTGCACCTTCTTCACGATCTAGACGTACAGAGACGTATCATAATGAGGAATCTGATGATTTCTCTTATAAACCTGGGCAAACTTCATCGATAAGGGCCACAGATACTAAGCAACATATTACTCTATCTCCAGAAAGGACCAGTGCCATGGAAAGATTGAGCAGGGCATCTCCTTTCAGTCGATTAGGCCCTAGGAGGAATAGGAGTCCACCTAAGACCATGTCGAGGAGTTTTCGACAACCATCAGATCTAAGAGAAGGATCAGCACAATCACGACCAGTTGCTCGTCAAGATAGATCTCAGGAGGCTACTTTAGAACGATCAATTGCTCAAACCAATAGACCCGAGGAAGGAAATGAAGCGTGGAAAGGATCCCTTCAGCGGTTGGAAGATAGATTGGGAGAAATGGCTAAGGCGAAGAATCCCCTGCAACGAACTTTTGTTCAAGGGACACCTTTTGTCCAGGCCATTGTGGATTTTCCTACACCGTCAAAGTTTAAAGCCCCTGTGGTGACCCCCAAATACGATGGAAAGACAGATCATGTTCTTCACATAGAGCAATATCAAGCTGCTGCCGACATCTATGTTGTTCCCGACGAGATGAGATGTAGGGCATTCTCGGGAACTCTTACTGGATCTGCCCAGATATGGTACAACAATCTTCCTCGGGGTAAGATTTCAACTTTCTTTCAATTGGCCGAGTTGTTCATCGGCAATTTCTATTTTGGAGCAAAACCAGTAAAACGAGTAGCACACTTGTTAAGTGTTAGACAAAAATCTGGTGAGAGTACTAGAGATTACATAACTCGTTTCAATAACGAGAAGCTGGAAGTCATAGATTATGAGCAAAAGACAACAATCACCGCCTTGATGAGTGGGTTGTTGCCTAATAAGTTGTATTACACTTTGGCGAAAGATCCACCTAAAACTATGTCAGAGTTGATGGCAAAAGCGGCCAAAATCATGAATGTCGAGGAGGCTATGGCTGCAAAGAAGAATATGGATAAAGACACCAAGGTGGAAGTCGACAAGTCTAAAAATAAAGAGCATAAGGACAATGGCGGTGACAAGCGTTCCATAAATAATAAGTCGTCATGGGAAGTCCTGAAGAAATTCGATAATTATACTCCCTTGAAAATGGGTTTTAATCATGTCTTGGAAGAAATCAAGAATAGCGAGGAGGTAAAGTGGCCAAAGAAACTGAGGTCAGACCCTGATGCGAGGAACATGGATAAATATTACGAGTTCCACAAAGATCATGTCCATATGACAAAAAATTGCATAGCTCTTCAGAACGAGATTGAAACACTCATCCGAAGAGAAAAGCTAGCAAAGTATGTTGATCGGGGAGGTGAAAGAAGAAATAATGATCGAACTAGAGAGAGATCTAGATCTCCTCGTCGAGCAGAGGAGAAAAAGAAGAGAGACCATGAAGATGATGCCGAGGATGACCCCGATCTTTCCAAGAAACCAAGGCAGCCAGAACGAGAGGTATTTTCCATACGTTTTGGGTCATTTGATTGTAATGATATTACAGGAGGAGATGCAGGAGGAGGAGATCTTACTGCAGAAAGAAAAGCTTACCTCGGAGAGGCACAAGCTTGCTCGTACATTCAGCGAATAAATTTGGCCGAGGAGGATCGTCCGAGGAAGGTAAACAAAGAGAAGCTGGTTATTGGCTTTTCAAAAAATGACCTGGCAGGTGTTCTTTACCCTCACGACGACCCTTTGGTGATCAAAATGAGGATGAAAGAAGTAGTGATTTCAAGGGTGCTGGTAGACAATGGCAGTTCGGCAGACATCATGTACTATTTATGCTTTGACAGCTTGAATTTAAAATTATCTCAATTGGAACCTTATCACAGACCTCTTCTGGGTTTTGCTGGCGAGAAAGTTTTTCCACTTGGGACGATCAAGTTGTATATATTCATTGGAACTTGGCCTGCTTGTCGAACAGAGAGAATAAGCTTCTTTGTGATGGATAAGAATGTGCAGTCAGCCTACAACATCATCATGGGAAGAGTTGGTTTGAAGAAGTTCGAAGCAGTCCCATCTACAGTACATCAATGTTTAAAATTCCCAACAAATTTCGAAGTGGGAGTGGTGAAAGGTGATAAAAAAGTAGCTCGGGAATGCTATTATTCATCTGCCGAGCAAGAGGAGCTTGAAGAGTCAAGGAAAAAGACTACTACCTACCAGGTGGATGAAGGTACAGAAATTGAAACACTTGATCCGAGAGATGAATCCCAACTTGTAAAAGGACAGGTGGTGGAATATACAGAAAATGTTATTCTGGACGACGAATACCCTGAACGAACAACTCAGATAGGTTCGTCGTTGGATGCTTCAATAAAACAGGAGTTGATAACTTTCTGAGAAACAGGAAGAAAACTTTTGCGTGGAGTCATGAAGACATGCCAGGAATAGATCCAAATTTCTTATGTCATGAGCTCAATGTGAATAAGGAGATCAAGCCTGTAAAGCAGAGAGGAAGGGTATTTAGCCCCGAGAAGAATCAAGCTATTCAAGAGGAGGTCGACAAGCTCCAGAAAGCCCAATTCATTGAAGACGTGAAGTATCCAGACTGGTTAGCAAACGTGGTGATGGTAAAAAAGAAAAACAATAAATGGAGAATGTGTGTTGATTTCACCGATCTCAACAAGGCATGCCCAAAGGATCACTTTCCATTGCCCAGAATTGATCAACTAGTGGATGCTACCTCGGGACACGAGCTGCTCAGCTTCATGGATGCTTACTCTGGCTACAACCAGATCAAAATGAAACCTGAAGACAGGGAAAGTACTTCTTTTATTACCCCTAGGGGAACTTATTGTTATAATGTTATACTTTTTGGTTTGAAAAATACGGGAGCGACATACCAGCGGGTGATGAACAAGGTTTTTGCCGAACAAATCAGTTGCAATATGGAGGTCTATGTCGATGATATGCTGACAAAGAGCAAGAAAGCTGCTGATCATCTAGTTGATTTAGCTCAGACCTTTGATCAACTGGATAAATACCAAATGAAGCTCAACCCGACGAAGTGCACATTTGGAGTACGAGAAGGAATGTTTCTCTGGTACATCGTCAACCAACGAGGCATTGAGGCGAATCCAGAAAAGATCAAAGCTCTTTTAGGGTTGCGATCTCCAACGACGAAGAAAGAGGTGCAGAGTCTTACAGGACGAGTTGCAGTGCTCAACTGATTTGTATCCTGAGCAACTGATAGATGCCTTCCACTCTTCAAAACATTTCGAAAAACTTTCGAGTGGAATGAGGAATGTGAGAAAGCCTTTCAAGATTTGAAGAAATATTTGGGAGCACCTCCACTATTGTCCAGGCCAGTAATGGGAGAAAAGTTATACTTATACCTGGCAGTATCAGAGAATGCAGTCAGCTCGGCATTGATCAGAGTAGAGAATGGAGTCTAGAAGCCAATTTATTACACAAGTAAGGCTTTCCGAGGTGCATAGATCAGGTACCCAAAGCTAGAAAAATTAGTGTTGGCATTAATTGAAGCAAGTAGAAGAATGAGGCCATATTTCCAGGCCCATACCATCGTCGTGTATACCGACATGCCGTTGCGACAAGCCCTTCATAAGCCAGAAAAATAAGGGAGACTGATGTATTGGGCAATAGAGCTCGGTGAATATGATATTGTGTATGAACCCAGATCATCACTAAAAGGGCAGGCCGTAGCAGATTTTATAGCAGAATTTACTTATCCTGATACCCCCGAGGAGCAAAAGTTGCTCGCTGATCAACCTGTGGATGTTACAGGATCAACAAACACGAGCCCAAACCAACTCCGGTTGGTAAAATGACAAGTGGATGTTAAAAAATCAACAGACATAAGCTCAGACCAACCCCGGTTGGTAAAAGAACTTGTGGATATAGAAGGATCATCAACTTCGAACTCAGACCAGCTCCGGTTGGTAAAAGAACGAGAAGAGATGGTCGACGAGGAGTGAAAAGTACCAGGGGAGGATGAAAGGAGGCAGCAAATATTTCACCGAGGAACTCTATCAGATAAGAAATTTGAAGACGCGTTACCCATATAGAGATTATATGTAGATGGCTCATCTTGCACAGCAGGTTGTGGGGCAGGAATTGTTTTGAACACCCCAGACGAGATTGACATGGAATATGCCTTGCGATTCCAATTCAAAGCCTCCAATAATGAGGCTGAGTATGAGGCCTTGATAGCAGGTCTTAATTTAGCAAAAATTATGGAAGCGCAACAAGTGACGGTATTCAGTGATTCTCAATTGATTGTGAATCAGATGATGGGAACATATGCAGTTAAAGGAGAATTAATGGTCAAGTATCATGCAAAGGTGATGGAGTTATTGACAGAATTTGATGCAATTCAGTTGATTAGAATACCAAGAATAGAGAATGCACGAGCAGACGTACTGGCCCGACTAGCATCAGCTACTCGTACCGAGCTGCGAAGAACGATACCAATTGAAGTATTAGAAAGTCGGAGCATAGATGAAGACCTGACGATGAATATTATTACCCTTGATTTAGGACCATCCTGGATGGATCCCATCAGGGTTTACATCGAGTATCGAGAACTGCCGGAGGATAAGCTCGCTGCCAAGAAATTGAAGTATAAAGTTGCTCGGTATGTACTAATTAATGGTGTTTTGTATAGACGAGGAATTATGGCAGGTTTGCAGAGAGGTGTACATTCCTCCGAGGTGAAAGAATTAATTGGAGAGATTCATGAAGGGTCTTGTGGAGCCCATGTAGCAGGTCGGACACTTTTGCAAAGGGTGATAACGCAAGGATACTATTGGCCGACGATGAGGGCTGATTGTATAGCCTATGCTAAGAGATGTGACAAGTGCCAACGTTTTTCCTCCATCCGACGAAGTCCACAAGCATTGTTAACACCCATAACTTCCCCTTGGCCATTTGCCATGTGGGGAATTGATTTGGTTGGACCACTGCTGACCACCCGAGGAAGATTCAAATACCTCGTCGTCGCAGTGGATTATTTTACTAAGTGGGTAGAAGCTGAACCCCTTATTGATATGACGTACGAGAAGGTGTACCAGTTCGTTTGGAAGAACATCATCTGCCGATATGGTCTCCCTCATGCCTTCATCACAGACCATGGAACACAATTCGATAACGAGGAATTTGCTGCCTATTGTCGACAATCAAACATTTTGAAGACTCATTCAGCACCAGGCCATCCTCAAAGCAATGGACAGACTGAAGTGACGAATAAAACATTGTTAAATGGTTTGAAGAAGAGGCTAAGTGAGGCTAAAGCTAATTGGATTAATGAGCTACAGTCAGTATTATGGGCTTACCGAATAACTCCCCGAGCAGCAACTGGAGAATCACCATATATGTTAGCGTTTGGAAGTGAGGTTGTAATACCTACCGAGTTGGGTCTTCCAACACACAGAGTGCTGAATTTCAATTCCCCAGTCAGTGACCTGATGAGAAGATTAGATTTGGATATACTCGAGGAGGTTAGAGAAGAGGCAGCCATTAGGAATGCTGCTTATCAACAACGAACAGCTCTGTTCTACAACAAGAGGGTGAAGAAATGCGATTTAAAAGAAGGAGATTACGTGCTAAAGAAGGTCATTCAGAAGCAAAATGAATTGGAAGCAAACTGGCATGGACCTTACCGAGTTACAGAAGTTGTTCGACCAGGAACTTACCGAATAGCAACTCTAGAAGGAGAGGAATTCAAGAATGCTTGGAATGCTGAACACCTACGCAAGTATTATCAGTGATGTAAAATGTAAAGTAGTTCCATCAATATGAATAAAACGATGATGTTTCACCATTTTTCTCTCCTTTGTTTGAAAGTTTTTCGGGGAATACTAGTGTTGTACACTACGCTGCTCGACAGCAAAAAGAAGACGATAGTTAAAACCTACGACCAACTCCGGTTGGTAAAAGGGCGAGAACAAACTATACTCCTTTGGTTAGGAGGCGTACACTAGCGTGACCAACTCCGGTTGGTAAAATAACTAGTGGACACTGATAGTTCAAACCTACGACCAACTCCGGTTGGTAAAAGGGCGAGAACAAACTATACTCCTTTGGTTAGGAGGCGTACACTAGCGTGACCAACTCCGGTTGGTAAAATAACTAGTGGACACTGATAGTTCAAATCCACGACCAACTCCGGTTGGTAAAAGGGTGAGAACAAACTATACTCCTTTGGTTAGGAGGCGTACACTAGCGTGATCAATTCCGGTTGGTAAAATAACTAGTGGACACTGATAGTTCAAACCCACGACCAACTCTGGTTGGTAAAAGGGCGAGAACAAACTATACTCCTTTGGTTAGGAGGCATACACTAGCGTGACCAACTCCGGTTGGTAAAAGAACTAGTGGAGGTATACACTAGCGTGACCAACTCCGGTTGGTAAAAGAACTAGTGGACATGATAGTTCGAACTCAGACCAACTTTGGTTGGTAAAAGAGCGAGAACAACGTCGACATTCCTAAAATATGCCAACTTATGTTGGTCGGAAGGTAAAACTATTCCCGAAAATAAAAAATATTCCAAACTGAAACAAGTATGGTTGGTTGGGGATCAAAACCCACTAAACTGTAGTTGGTCGACGAGGATAAATTATTGACCTTGGTTGGTCGGACACATTTTATGAAAAAATTTACCAAGTATGGTTAGTCGGGGATAAAAACTCTCACTAACTATAATTGGTCGACGAGCACATTTTAACAACCTTGGTTGGTTGGAAAAATTTTAAACATTTTTATACTCATTACTTTATTATTAAGTGATCGAGCAACATTACTGATACTTGTAACTTTTTATTACTAAATTGGTCGATGAACCACAAAGTATTGTTATGCAATCACAAATATAAAAGTGTTAGACAAGTACAAAGAATAGCAATACAGATTTGCAAACAAAAATGAAAGTCTTTCATTAAAATTCAAAATAAATTACACAAGTTTATTACATTGATATGAAAATGTATACTAACTATTACATTGAGATTCCTACTCTATTGGTTTTTTCCCTTCAGCTTTTGAAATAGGTTCCTCGCCAGTAGGCGGATCATTTAAAGTCTGAGGAGAGTTAATGAAGTTCAAGTCCTTCAACATCCTAACGTTCATCACAGAAGGTCGATCTAGAAGATGATCAGGACGAGATACTTCAAATTGGGAATGCAAACTGTAGTCACCAAGATATTTAGCAAGTAAGCTCCGAGGAATGGCACGAGCAGGGATCCACTCCATGTCCAAATTAAATGGAGGCACAGGCAAGTCAAGCAATCCAGGCTCATAGTAGTCCCATAAATAGTGTCCCTGCTCGAGTTTCAACACACATAAAGCATTCAACCAGCCTTGTTTGTAGCCCTCATTATTGGCATTCTGGATACGAGCATCTAAATGGAATAGTGCCTCGTTGTATCCAGCCATCCAAAACTCCCTGGGCTGTTTATGAAATTGGAATGTTAACCGATCAAGCTTCTCATGAAGACTCTGAATAAAAAATTTATTAGTCTCCAACTCTGATTCTTTTGTAGAGATTTGTAGTTCCAAATCTCTAACTTTCTTGGACAGCTCAGATAAAGCCCGATCTTTTGCATTCAATTGGAAGTCTTGGGTTTCCAATGTTGATTGAGTACGAGCTTCTTCAACAGAACGACGAATAGTTCTTGCTCGACCCCGAGTAGGTGGAGTACTTTGTTCCTCGACAACATCCTGAGCAACTCTTCCTCGTCCACGAGAACCTCTTCATCGTCCCCGAGCAGCGGTAGAAGTACCCGACCTTCTTAAGGTATCCAACTCTTGCCTTAATTTGGCATTCTCAACCTCCAGAAAAGAAAATCCCTCGTCAGTTACTGGGATTACAGCTGTTAAAGAAGATGCTACAGACTTGTACTGTGCCAGATCTTTCTGCAAATTATTATTCTCTTGCTCTAGCAGCTCGGCAATCTGTCTACAGGCTTCAACTTCACCCTTTAGAGTTCTTTCTCTGACATCGTACCCAGCCAGGAGTTTGTCGTAGCCCTTCTCGGCAGAAATTTGTTGATACTTCTTCTCATACCCCTCATGTAGCAGAGCAGTTGATTCTTTATATTGCTACTGAAGTTCGTCAAGAGTACCTTGCAGATCTTCAATCATTTCATAGTAAGCCACGTTGTTAGCTACAGCACGGTCAAGTAAACCCTTCAGGTACTGGTAAGCCTCAACTGCTTGCTCTGAAGCATCATGGCCGAGGATGTCTACAACTTCTGATGCACTTAGTTCTGTGTGACCAGCCTTATAATATTCATGGCATTGCTGCATCAGCTTTGTGTCATTATCAGATAGCATGTCCATCCTGGCCAGAAACTAGCAGAGAAGGAAAAAGTAATCATCAAAAAGAAGATAAGGCAAGAGTTAATAAAAGAAGCAGACATAACATCAACAATGTAGAGGAACAAAAAGAGGTGATTTTATTATTTCATCAAAGAGAGTACATCGTTCTAAATACAAAGTACAAGTAAAAGAAAGAGAATACCGAACAACTTCACACCTTTTCCTTGTCTCCCAAGAATTTCTCAGGAGGCTGGGATAAGGAGCTTGGTTGCTCGGTGGGAATAATAATTTGATTGGCAGAAGTTGGGACTTGTTCAGGAGGAGCAGGCAAAGAAGAAATCTCCTCGTTGGTTGTCTGATTGGGTTGAGGAGCAAGGATTTGATCACCCACTGTCATTGAGGACTCCTCGGATGCAGCTTCGTCTTCATCCTCATCTTCAATAGCTGGAGGAGGACCGGGGAGATGTTGTTGAAATAGCTCAGAGTCCTCGCTCACCTTCAATTCTTGTAAGGTAGCAACCCAACCATCTCAGAAGTATTTCAAACTCCCGTACTGCACCTGGGTCATCATTGCTGCTACCCCTTTATCCCATCCTTTGTCCCAACCAGTTCGAAAGGATTTCTTCACAACTACTTTTCTCTTCATTTTTTCAGAGGAGAGCTTCTCGGATAGAAGATCCTCGGTAGTTTTCAACTTGGCCTCCACCTCCTCCTTCTAGCGATTTACTTCTCGCAGAAGGGTCAGCTCTTCCTCAGCTGATTTTAGCTTATTTTCAAGCTCCCCGAAGGTAGTGAGCTTCTCGGCGTATTTCTTATTCTCTCTCTCCAAGTCTTTCACTTTTTTTCCCAACTGCACCTTCTCTGCCTCAGACGCAACCAACTTCTTCTCCCATTCACCTTTATCCTCGTCATACTTTTGACGAGGCTCCTTCAAAGATTGGGCCAAGCCCTGAAAAGCATCCTCCACTCCAGACGAGGAGCTAGAAGCCTTGAGTGCTTCATCTTTCTTCACTATGGTGTTAAAGCAGCTCACCAGCTAAAAAAGAAGGTAGTGATAAGTTAGTGCCGAGATACATATATTGATAGAAGGAAAGAAGAATTCAAGATAAGAAGAAACTTACTGAAGCAATGTGACGAGTAGCTAGGGATGTCAGTATATCCCTAGACATATTCTCCTCGATTCCTTGGACTTCAGGAATAGTCCAAGTCTTTACCGAGCTCATTGCAGAGCTCGGGGGAATAATGGTTGGAATACCAGCTCCACTAGCCTGGAGTTGGGGAATGGCTTCAGAAAAACTAACCGAGGAGGATTTCTTCAGTCTCCTCGGTATCTTCTCAGCAACCTCAACCAAAGAAGAACTTTTGGTTGGAGATATGGTGATTACTTCCACAGGTGCATCCTTCTGCACAGGAGCCATAGGGGGCTTCTCGGCGGCCTTCTGAGGAGCAGCAGAAGGGGCAGCATCCACTTTCTTTGTCCCCTTTGGGACATCAGCTTTATTTCTCTTTCCATCTCCAGCAGAGGAGGTTTCTTCAAAGAGAGCAAGAACTCTTCTCTTGCCCATCTTCTGACTTAAAGGAATGTGAGAGTCTGGTGAAGAATCTTCAGAAGCTGGCAATGGTTCACTAATGCTAACCACAGGACGAGCAGTAAAGGAGGATGTATAGCTCCTGTACTGCAGCAAGTATGAAGCAGACCTGACGTGCTCGTCTGCAACCTTATGATGCAAACTCCAGATATGTTTTAAATGCTTGATATTAACTTCTGTTTCTTTTGGAGTTTTTCTCCTGTTGTCAACTGCAAACAAAAACATATTGAAATGTCATTCATGCAATTATTCAAACATAATGAAACCATAATTTCAGAAATGAAATAAAATGAAAATAACCTATCCCATTTCCATATGGAGGGCATTTGGGACCTTCATACACTTCATCTCCAACCAAAGGAGCATGTTGCCAATTTTTTATAACTACTCCATGTTCAAAATAATCCATGTTAGCGTCAGGGAGATTGACTATTAGAGCCCTATTCAAAAATCTAGTTTTTAAATAATAAGCATTATCTAGAATAGCCCATCTATAACAGTACATAATCTCAGGAATTCCTATACGAGTTCCATGAGTTTGATTTAACCTATGCACCCCATTAACTATTCTCCATGTATTGGGGGCTATTTTTGCAGGAACAACATCAAAATGTTGACAGAACTCTAAACATAGAGGATTTGGTGGAAAGGAGAATCCACATTCAGCAATAAAAAGGCTGGGGAACCAATGTCCCTCAGCCAAACGAAAGTAATTTGAAGGCTCAGAAAGATCCTCCAAAGTTACCCAAGAAGGAATAGATAAATCAAAACGGAATTTCTCAAGAGATTCAATAATATAAACCATGATGAATAAAAGAAGAAAGAAGAAGAGCTTACAGGGAAAAAAGGAGATCTGTTGACAACGAATGAAAACAAGGATGAACGCATAAGAGAAAGAAAGGCTATGGAAGACTCGAAAGTAGAAAATTGGAAAAGGTAGAAGATGGTATGATTACCTAAGAAGTTTAAATACTTTGCCTTGGGAAACAGCGAAAGAAATGATTACAAAAAGGAAACTATTACGCTACCGGCGGCTAAAAGGACAAAAATTGCACGAAGATCGAAGCGCTTATAAAAAAAAGGCAGATTCTGCGAATTGGGAAGGAAATTCAAATACGAAGAAAATACTCCTAAAAATCAGGAAGGTCATTTAATATTTCCATATATCGAGAAAGAATGTTCCATATTCCTCAAAGTTCGAAACATGAAACATTGGGGGCTTCTGTTGATACCAAAATTAATATGCTGATATGGACGAATCAGGAGAAGACACCTGTCGATCTACGTGGCTCAATAGCAACGAGGAGGTTTATTCCCCCGACCAGCTCATACGCTCCGAGAAACAGACTTCTTCGAGGAACTCAGACTTCTCCGAGGAACTCTTAAACGACGAGCAACTAAGACGGTCCGAGCTGCATCTCGACCACAGCATTGATTGCCAGATAATCAACAGTTCAACTATTCATTGAATGCTTATCATTGACGCACACGCTTAAAGGGCATTAAATGTATCACCCTTTCATATGTACAGCCTAAGGTCTATAAATACATGGTATCACCCTCATTCAAAGGGACCGGAATTTTTTTAGAGAACTTGTAATCAAGAATTCCCAAACACTCAAACATAACAGTGGACGTAGGCCATTCTTATAAGGCTGAACCACTTTAAAAATCTTTGTCTCATTTTATTTATCTGTGATTGAATAATTAGAGCGATCTAATTTTTTACATCAACAAGACACTTCATAAATAATTCCCTCAAGTAAATTTGGGAGCACGTTGATATTTTCTTTTGGAAAAGTTATTCAAACGAGTGGATTCCATACTTGGGATGCTCTTACCACATGTACCGAAATTGAGATTTATTCCATACTTTTAAAGAGGTGGATAGAGGGAAAATATTTATGGGTAATGCCTAGATAGTGAATTGTACTTTGACAAATGTTTATGATGTTTTCAAACTTAAGGATAATTTTTATTTCTTTAGGCGCTTTAGATTCCAACGGGTGTAAAATTGTACTGAAGGGAAAAATGATAAAGGTAGAATAGTAGCATGCCATGCCTCTATCATAATGAGAAAGAAGAGACACATTTGAATTCGACTAGGCTTTGGCATATGCGTTCGTGACATGATGAAATAAGTCCACAGTAGTTTTATGCAAGCAAGGGTTGATAAAGAGTTCGAATAGTTCCAATTTAGGTTTTCGTGAGAATTGCATGTTTGGTGAAAAAATTAGGGTTAAGTTTGGCATGATGATTCCTTGCACGAAGGGCATACTTAATTACATTCACGGGAGGTTTAAGGTCCTTTAAAATACCATCATTCACTAATATTTTTATGTTCATTGATGACTATTATTGGTTTACTTGGGTTTATACCATGAAACACAAGGACGAGGTCTTTGAGGTGATTGAGATATAGAAGCAGATGGTGGAGAATGAGATTGGCAGGATAATCAAGGTTCATAGGTGAGATAATGACAAAGAGTACCAATATGATCCATACTTAAAGTATTAAGGACACGGTTATTATTCGTAATTTTAAGGTTCAAAAAATGCCACAACAAAATGGATTAGAGAAAAGGATGAAAATACTTAAAAATGTGAGGTATATGTTGTCCATTGCGGGCTTGCCAAAGCTATTTTAAGAGGAGGATTTATCAAGTGATGGATTCATTGCCTTCATTTTCTATCTACTATAATTGACTATAACACTGAAAATGTCGTATTCAGTGTGCTACTGTTCTTAAGGAGGGGAGGGTGAATAAGGCATAATTATAATTAATGGCCAACTAAAAAATTTCCTTATTTAAAAGACAATTGTGTATATATTTAACTTATTTCAAAAAACATTTAAACACTTTATTCAATCCCCAAACATAGATTTTGATGATGTTATACGAAACTTATGAAATCAAAACAAATCAACAACAGGTGATTTGCACAATGAAATTCAAAATGCTGGGGATCAGGATTGACCTATGTGCAGAAAAAATTCAGCCCAAAGATTTTCGATTGATCATGCAATGGAAAATAAAAACAAGAACTAGTTTTAAAGGAAAAACCGAGGGTTTGGAATTATAATACCATTGTAAATCTTGTTAGTAATTCGAATGAGGCGAACTATGTTGATGAATATGATGACCTTACTACCCTCCCACTGTCTTAAATAACCTTGCTAGAATCCATAAAAAGTCTCGGATCTTCTAGTGTATGATCAACCAAAGTAATCCATGTGTGCGGGCACTGTTGGAGATGAAAACTTGGTGAAATATGAGAGAAATTACTTTCTCTCTCCTCACCCCTTCCCAAAAACATGAATAGTATTTTTCCTCTCCCTCTCTAACCCTCCATAACGGATCATTATCCTAAATCCCTAGCTTACACCAATATATATAGGTATAAGTCATGGGGTTGGACTAAATAGGGATTCCAGAAAGTATTGGGCCTCCTACTTGGGCAGTGGACTATACAAGGGATCCAAGACTAATAATTGAATGGGTTTCCAAATTAATACTCAATAATCCCAAATTACATCCCACTAATTTATTTTCTTTCTTTATTAAATCGTTATTAATCACTATAATAATCACGACTGCATTCCAATTCAACCATCTCAACATACTCACTATATTATGATTTCCCGCATTATGTATACAATACCCACTATATTAAATCAATTTGTCGCTAATCGACTTAAACCAATTAATTATTTATTCATTGATTATCATATTTAACTTATTTGATACTCTATCGGATTATAAAATCCATCAACTATGTTTTTTTCGTAAAAACAAATCTCATAAGTGTATAAAGTGGGTATCACAATCCAAGATATTTTTTATATGTGGATTCCTCCGAATTATGATCTCAGATGTACTCACACCACTGTTGCCCAACTTGCAGAGATTAAGATTTAATTAAAAGTGAATTATTATCATAACAGTCAAAACAACAATTATAAAATCATTTCAATACTTTATATGTGATCTAGCAAAAGTTTAATTATAAGGATGTGACTTTCTAAGCCCTAAGTTTATTATATCGAGCTATATGGACAACCACATTATTATGTGAGATAACACCCCATCTTTCTCGATTAGGAGGATAATATCCAAATATTGTACTATAAATACCATCACATTTTCGTCGTTCTTCTTATACGTACAAGTATCATTAGGGCTTTAATCAAGTTCAAAATATTAATTTAACGATCAAATTGAATGTTCCAAGACTTTGATGTTAACTTTACATCCATAAATAGAGCTTATAAGCTTACACACTTTGCTTTCCTAACTTCTTACTATGTACTTTTCAGTACAACCATTTAAGAACGCAGTCTATATGTTAAAAGAATCCCAATATACTTTAACATAGATACTAGCGAGAAGGTTTGCCCATAGTAAATTATTTTATTTCTGAGTAAGCCCTTTTGAAAGAGTTTCCTTGAAGTTTTGAACTTTCCCATCCATCTATATTTTACCTTCTTGTAGATCCTCTTACGCAAGATCAATTTTATCACATCAGTAAGTCTATCACTTCCTAAAACTAGATTCAAATGCATCGAATTATTTTTGGTATCCATAGTCATTACGATTAATCGAAACAATTACCTTTCATGTTTCTCTCGATGCTCCCACTACGACGTGGCACCACTAGTTATCTAGTATAAGTGACACGTGTATCGTAATCATAAGTAATACTCTCACAACCACTAGGTAGTGTATTATCTATATCAAGTTATATTTCATCATGTACGAGTGGTCTAGCAACACGAGTAATATGACGTTCCTTTATGCCTTGTAAGACTAGCTTACTCTTATGCCCGTGGTTTATTACATAATTATTTTACAAGAATCTACCATTGATACAATCAATGACCTTCTTGAACTTAAGAATATGGTATAATCTACCTTTATAACTTTGGGATAACCAACAAAGAGGCATACTTATGTCCTTGGTTTTAACTTTCTTAGCTCTTTCCACACCATAAATGTTGGGCACCCCAGATCCAAACATGTCCTAGGATGAGGTTTCATCCACTCCACAGTTCTACGGGAGTTGAAGAGACTGATTTGGATGGAAAAAAATCCAAAACATACGTAGTCGTCTCTTATGTAAAATCCCAATATGAATATTGCAGTCCTGAATAATAAAACATGTACCTTGTCATATTTAAATTAATATTATTCCTTCATTTCCTTTATGCCATTTCGAAGTGGAATACTCGGTGAAGACAACTAAGTTGTAATCCCCACCTTATATAAATAATTCTTAAGCTCTCCCAAGAGTCAAACACCCCCACGATCAAAGCGTAGGGTTTGCATAATTTTACATAATATACGCTCCACTTTTGTCTTATACACAATGAACTATTCAAATGATAAACATATCCATTCTATGAGTAATCACTAATGAAATTAATGAAACACTCAAAATCACCGCTTGACCGAATAGTCACAGGACCATACACATTGAAATGAACCATTTTCAACACATCTTGGGCTCTATAGCTTTAGGCCATGAAGGGCCCCACTGTTATTTTACCTTCCAAACGGGATTCACATACTAGAATTTCCACCATATCCATGTGACACCCCGACTAATTAAATACCGGGTAGCTACTCCTTTATTAAATTAAATCAAAATGCCAAGTTGGCTCAGCTAATAGCATCACTGTCGAAAACATTTTTATTATTACTAACCACCTAGTATTTAAAAAGTAAGTTGCCAATTTTTAATTAAAGCCTGATTAACATGAAGTAAAAGATTTAAAGCAAGAATAATATCACCATTCACCATAACGAAATAATAGAATAACCAACACATGATATAAATAAATCTGGAGGAAAAACTCCTCACAACAAAATCCCACAACTGAAGTAAGTAACGAAATACTGAATACTAAATCAATACATGCCAAAGTCTGAAAAACTGAAATGGAAATGACTATAAATAGAAATTGGGCAACATGCCCTACAACTGAGGAATACTGAGTATGGAATCCAAATGATATAAGCGTCTAAAAGCAAATCCCTGTAGCTTCCACAAGCAGCTACAACTCGTCATCTGAGTGAGAATCCTATGCATGGTGTCCTTGTGGCTGGGCACCTAAAAATGGTTTTACAAAAATAGATTTGAAAGCAAACGGGTCAGAGCCCGAATGTGGAGATATTTAAAAAAAAATCCTGCAAGTGCTTTAAAAACATTTAAAACAGTATATGAAAAATACATGTTAGGACGTGCTCTCACATGAGATACTCACCTCTCGTCTAACTGTGCACTCCTAACGTTCCTGTACCCATTCATGTGTTATCTCATAACTATCTAATTCTGAAGAGTCTCTAACACTACTACTCGGTTCACGTTTAATTTCCAACCTTAACAATTAAATAGAGAGTTCTACTTTAATTCTCGGATTCCCAATTATTAACAAAACCATTTATAGATATAAGTTCTCTTTTTATCTACATAACATTACCATAACTATACTCACAATTTAACATAGTAAATTCCTTCTCGTTTAACCGTATATTTTCACATCATAAATATACAATACAAGCACCCAATGGCTAAGCTGCGGTGCACACATACTCTGCTATCCATCCTGGTACATCACGTACATAAGGATCACGCATTCCGAATCTCTCAGGAATCGTTCAGATAACAACATCACAAATAGTGGAGGCAAACACAGTCACATGACATGGGTCACGCACATACCTACGCTCCCACGATCAGCAAACTTATTAATATCCCAATAATTCCTTCTATGACCTATGTTCATCGAGGTAACCAATCTAAATCCGGGCAACACAAGGATAAGAAGGCCCTAAGCGAACGTAAACCTCCCGTGATAGCAAGTATGGTAGGTATGTCATACACATACAATTATATACTAAGCATTCACACATCTTAGATATCTCGATATTAATAAAGGTATACTCTACATCTTTATACCATTATTCCAAATTCATATATTTCAAGTATCCCGATAATATAGAAATTAAATTGTCGACACGTCTCACGTCGTAGTTTCTTAAACTTAAAACCTATCTCGAATAGACTATTAAGTTCCTCTTATTCCCCCAAATAACATCTTTACACCTAAGGTCTTTACTTCTGCCCCAAACCTTATTTCAGCAAATTATTCAAATTTACCCTATTAACCCAAATATTATCTCAATTATCGAATTTCATTAATTTAGAATAATTCCTCAAATTGAATTCCAATTAATGTCCAATCTCATAATCATGCCTACTGGTCTTCCTTAAGGTTAAGGGTATTCATAAGGTCTCCAATAATATCATTCAAGGATTAACACCATTAAAATTTAATTAGGGAAAAACTTTACTCATTCTGGGAAGGTCGATCGATCGACCTTTACCTTCGATCGATCGATGGTGGTCGATCGATCGACTGAAGAACATCGATCGATCGAACGCACCAGGTATGGTTACGAACTACTTCGTTTTGCAGTTACCAATTCATCCCAAAACACCATTTTCAAGCATGAAATTCTAAGACAAGGTTACAATATCATCATACTATCATTCTACAACAGTATTAACATTCTAAAACCCATAATTCATCATTCAAAGGCTTTCTTTAGATCAAGACTACATCAAAAATTTCCAGATTTCTTCTCCATTCAAGAACATCAATAAACTACTTCTAACTCCATTTTTAGATCATCAATGGTTATGTTTAGAACATATAATTCGTCCAGAATATTACTACATGCAATCCCTAACATAATTCATAACTTTTACCTTCCAATATATGGGTCTAAATCATCTTCCAAGATCAATTTCGAAAATTCCTAAACATGGAAAAGCATAGCTTGAATCAAATGAATTTAAACCACTTGCCTTAATCTTTCTCTGAATTTGATGTTGAATTTGAAGGTTGAATCTGTCCTCTATCTATCTCTCTTTCTGCAGAATTCTTTCTTTTCTCTCTCTCTCTCTACAAGTTCTTCCCAAGGATGATGGTAATGGAGGTGTGTTTGGTTTTTGGTAAGTTGGGACTATATTTCAACTTCTCTCGTAGCCCATTAAGTCTCTTAGTGTAGTTAGTGGGTTTAGTGGGTTAAAGAAGAAATCAGATTTCTATTCTAATTTTCGTCACTTTTAATTCCCAAAAATACAAAATTACCAAAATACCCTTTATGATGCCGGTATGGCCTAAAAATACCCCGAGACCCAAACTAAACTCCCGGGTAGTGTTTTCTGACTATCTCGACCCTTCCGGACGCGTTGGCGCACTCAAAATGAACACACGGGTGATAAAAATAAAATTCACTTTTTAATTTAAATAATTATATTCCTGACGCGACTGTCACGCGCGTCCCAACAAAGTTTTCCAAATTGCCGTATTCCAATCTCGTGAAAATTTCAATATTTTCCAATATTCATATAATGCCAAGTATACACATTATAATAAAATACTAACTCACATCTCGTTAATATTATTATCCGGATTAATTTCCAATTAATAAACATTTAATTCAATTAATCCCCAAAAATAAATATCATAGAAAATACGGGGTATTACATACTTCCCCCCTAATAACTGAATTTCGTCCCGAAATTCGGAACTAGAAAGTACCTGGTAAGAATAACTCTGGATAACATTCGCGCATCTCATCCTCGCGCTCCCATGTGGACTCCTCGACATTATGATGTCGCCACTGAACACGCACTAACGGGACTATCTTTGACCGCAGCTTCCGCTCACTTCGATCCAGAATAGCAATCGGCCCCCCCTCAAGGAACCACCCCATTACACTACTACTTAACTTTGTCGAGCGAGGAGGTTCGTCAACTTTAAATACGTGATTGGGATAACCTCATACCCTAAGGCTACCCTCTCTCTCAATGCACAAGATTCAAATAGGATTTTCCTCAACATAAATTCAGTAAGAAGTCACTAATATCCTACTGGTCCATAACGTTATTTCTCCCGAACTACTACGAGTTTAGTTCTCCTTTAATTAAGGTTAAAACCGATAGTTTCAAATCTCTTATAAACACATATACTTTAACTTATGATCAAACCCTCTTGTAAAATTAAGGATACCCAGGTGTTATATAAAATCACCCATACTGGTCCTATCTTAAATCCTCATACATCACCATTTAGATTTTAACAAATGAATCTAGCAACCGAAATTCTATTCGATATAATTTTCATCCTTTTTAATCACTTGAATCCAAATCAAATTAATTCAAATCTTCTTAAGGGTTTACTGATATTTTCTAAGTCCCATAATCTCCAAATAATAATCACCAAAGATCCACAAAAGGTTTGGGATAAGAATCAACATTTAAAAAGAAACAACTTTACTTAAACTGGGGAGGTCGATCGATCGATCGATCCCTCAGGTCCAGGCCTGATTTTCTGCATTTTCTGCAACTACGGGTTTAACAACTTTTGATCATTTAAACCTTCATCTAAACATCCCAAATGAATTATAAACTTTACTACATGATATATCAACATATATGAACGATTTCCAATACTCTAAAGATCCTAGAATCATCAAAGGATTGGATTAAAAAGCATGTTTATCTCCTTATTCCCAGAAATTTATTAACATAACCTCTTCAAGAACACATCAATGGTTTCCATCATTTCTTCAACAGAGTCATGACAAATTCGTGGATTATTATTATCCTAACACATGAGTTAAATTCCTATATCATTTCAGTTTTCCAGAAATCCATTTAATGATCCATTATCTCTTCCAAACATGAATAATCTTCTCTTTTCATACTATTCTAACATGGACAATATACAAACTTAAATTGCTAGTATTAAACACTTTCCTTTAGTGTAGGTCTTATCCTTTGGTGTAGTTTATCTCAGTTGGTTGTCCCTTCTCCGGTCAAACTCCGGTGGTGGTTGGTGGTGGTGAACCTTGGTTCTTGTTTTTCACCTTCCCAAGTGACTTTTCCCTTCCCAAGCACTCTCACATTCTCTCTAGGAAGATGGCTGCTCTTATTTGTGAAGAGGAGATGAATAACTCCCATTCACTTAATCTACCAATACTTATAATAGTTCCAAATCCGAAATCACTATTCATCCCCTAGAAAAATGACCAAAATGCCCTTTCGGGTTGTCTATTCATTCCCAAATGACCCGAGACTCAAAATTAACATCCAAATAGACTTTTCTGACTATTTCGAACCTTCCGGATGCAACGACGCAGTTAAAATGACTATTAGATCGATACAAAATAAATTTCCTTTTTAATTTAATAAACTAGTCCCGACACGTCCCATACCGCGTCTGACTAAAAATATAAATTACCGAATTTATATCATATAGTCATATCAATGACATCACATTTCATATATTACCTAAATATCTTTAAGTAATATTCAGAATCATCCATATGCATATCCACCGTCTGGATAAAACCCGAATGAATTAATTAATAATAAAATCCAATTAATCCATTAATTTAAAATATAACCCATTTTAAAAGTCATTTAAAATTACGGGGTATTACAATTCCTTCCTCAAAACCAAAATTGGAAGAGAAAGAGAGTCCAGAATCACATTTGACCGTTCTACCCCACATGGAAACCCACGGTTGGGGGGTTGAGAGTTGTGGTCATGGTTTCATGTCCGCGATCACGTGGGGTGCGCGCCTTTCCCCTATTTTGTTTTCTTCTTCATTTGTAAGGTTTCTTGAAATATAATCAAAACTATGTTGTTTTGACCTTCTGGAAACATTTAAAAACTCCATTAATGCATATCCATTCTTGATTTAAAATCAACTCGATGCCACATATCTTCCACCAATGTTAAAATTCAATGCAGAACAAGGATAATAACATCTAATGATTACATCCAATCTCTTCGAAAGACATCAAATAAATGAAATAGTTAAAAACCATAATTATTACAACCAAATCTGAAATAAGAGAAAATTTAACTGCAGATAAAGAACCATAGGATCTATTCACATAAAAAATATTCATGTAAGCATGATGGAAGGGATATAAACAATCAAATCCTATAAAACAATGTTAGTATAAATAATTCATCTCCCAAAATGTAAATTTAAAATTTATATCAGCGGACAACATGGACATTTCCAAAAATATGATCACTCTATAATAGGGTCTCTAATACCAATTGTTGGGGATAGGGATTGACATAATCTCGAAAAATATTCAACCCAAATATCTTCGATTGATAATATAATGGAAAGTAAAAACAAAAACTAGATTTAAAGCATAAACCTATGGTTTCGAATTATAATACCACTGTGGATCTTGTTGGTGATATGAATAAGGAGAAATATATATTGATGATGATGATGATGATGATGATCATTCTACCCTCCCAATGTATCCAAAAACCTTACTATAATCCATCGTACCTCTCGGATTTTCTAGTATATGATCCACCCAACGTAAGCATTATGTTTAGCACTCTTGGAGATGAAAACTTGGTTAAACATGAGATAAATCAATTTCACTCTCCTCACCCCTTCACAAAAATGTGAATAGTGTTTCTTTTACTTCCCTCTTTATCCCTTCATAATGGATCATTACCCTAAAACTCTAGTTTACACCAATATATATAAGTATAACGGGCTTGGGAAAAAATGGGCTTCCAAAGAGTTTTAGGCATACTACTTGGGCAATGGACTATACTAGGGACCCAGGACTAAATAATTAAGTTGGCTTCCAAATAAATACTTAGAAATTCAAAATTGCATCTCCATAATTTATATCCTTTCTTTATTTAATTGCAATTAATTCCACTAAACAATCACGATTTCACTCCAATTTGACTATCTCAAAATCACTCGGAATAAAGAGGTCTTATTTCCAAAGTTAGATGGTGTATAATGTGATGCCTCGCGTTAAGTGTGCAATACCCTATTGGATAAAGCAATTTGTCGTTTATCAATTTTAACCAAATTTTTATTTTTTCCTTTACTCTTAGAGTCAACTTTTTTTAATACTTTACTGGATTATTATATTCACTGACCGAGTTTACTGGCTAAAACAAATCTCATAAGTATATCAAGGTGGTATCACAATCCAAGATCTTTCTTGGACGTAGATTCCTTTGAATTATGATCTCAGGCCTGCTCACACCACGATTGCTCAACTTGCAGAGATTAAGATTCAATTAAAAGTGAATATTTCCCACAAAAGTCATGTGAAACCCCACCTAATTAAATACTGGGAGATCAGTCATTTATTAAATTATAACCAAGGTGAACGGTTGGTTCATTTTTATCATCACTGTCGCAAAATAACTTTTCAAATTAAACACCCTAAATAATTAAGCTAAGTGACAAAACCATTTTTTTTAAAACATTAATTCCATATTTAATTTAAAACCAATAATAAACCCTTTCATAATTCATAGTTTAAGAGTCACACGACAACTAGACTGGAAAAGATAATCCAAGAAATTTAAGCATTCAACTAATTAATTCCAACTTGAAAACTTCAAAGGAAAGCATCCTGACAGTAACAATCCCAAAGTATAAATACTGAAAGCAAATGAATCACAACCTCTGATAAAACCAACTGAATAAGGGGAAAAGGGCGACACATGCCCAACTGGATAAAATAGAAATAGGAGTGGAATCAATAATGAGGTCGTCTAAGCAAAAGGCCTGCAACTCCCACCTAAGCTGCAGCACGTTCCTTCCAAAGAATCCTAAGCATGACGCCCCTATGGCTGGGCACCTGTAATATATACATATATATATACAAGAGAGAAGAAAAAGTAGAGAATGGGTCTGAGCCCAATTGTAAAACAGTTTAAAAATTAGTTTTAACAAGTATTTAAAATGCTTACCATCCAATGAAACAATCATATTAGTATGCGGCACTCTCTTGAGAAATTCTCACGTCTCTTCTAATGTGCACACCTACCGCACTATTAATCCCCACATTTTAAACTTATCTTAAATTCCTCATAAAGTTTCAAGCCGACAATTTCTAGGGATAAAATAATTAATTTATGAGAGTGAAGTTTTCACAAGGATTCCATTTCATTAAAAATATCTTACAGTAATGCCTCAAACTTTTCAAACGCTCATATCAAAATTTAAATATTTATTCATTACTTAACTACTTTTAGTCACAATAGAAAGTTTCCAAATTTCAAGTATATATATATATATTAATCACTCATATACTCTACATATATACTATCGGCACCCCATATAAAATTTATTGTGCTGACATACTCTGTTATCCGGTCCCCGTATCACTCGTACTAAGGGAAATACTAGTTCGAAATCACTCTCGAACTGTATTAACACATACAAATTGAGGAGAAGCATAGTTCCAAGTCTCTAAGAGGTCAGCACATACCCTCACGTCTCTTAGGACCGTCTGACTATCGATCTGATAGCCTGCAGCAAGGATTCCTATGTTCTAGGGTACAAGTCAATATCCCCCATAAAGGTCCCATCGAGATAAGACTGTCCCGGCGCGGTAACCTCAGTGTAGCACGGGCATGATTTTTACACTTATATAGTATATTCACAAACACTGTCATATATATATATATATATATATATATATATATATATATATATATATATATATATATATATATATATATATATATATATATATATATATATATATACTACCATTCCCATTTCTAAATTAGGTACACCCACGACCCATACTAATGATATTCGTTATTAGTACACATTACTAGATTATCCCGTATAACGACTCGTATCTTTTATTCTTATTTATGGGATTATTCCAAACTTACTTAGTAACACTCGTAAAGTCCTATCTCCGTAAGTGTAGTTTCAGTAGGTACTCTTTTATTTTACGACGTAACTTCCTTACGAGTCTCACTCCTTTAGACACACGTTCCCATTATTTCTTAAGTGTAAAACACTTCCGTTAATGCTAATTTCGTCTTACATTAAATGCCCCATTTTTATAAAGTCCTACTTGTCTTCTTTATCTCCCAAAATGTTCTAACAATAATATCCAATGATTGCTATTCATTTAAATTGGAATAAACTATTTAAAAAGGGGAATATGAGTTTTCCAGGAGGGGTCGATCGATCAATGGCAGGAGCTCGATCGATCGATACATCGATCGATCGATGTTCTTGGGTTGATCGATCGATCAAGCCGTTATGGCGAAACTGCAGAAATACCAGTTACGGGAATCCTACTCCAAACTCATCCAATTCATCATATTTGATTTCTAAACTCCCAAAAAATGATACCATAACTGTCATATACCCAAATAGTTAATACTCTACGTAAGACATGCGAGTTTTCATCAAGTATAACGAATTAAAAGGTCCAAATTCCATAAAAATATCAAGAACCCTAATATTTTCTTTAACATAGTTCTTCCCATTCTTTTCTTAGATTTTCTACTCCTAACTCAATGCAAATATGTGGTTCAACCTCTACATATGAATTAGATTTCCAGAATATGATTATCACCTCTCCAACATGTAAAATTCTAGTCTCCAATACATGCTTTCTTTCATGAAAAGTAGTTCTAATCAACCCTAAACTAATATCATTTAAGCATTAACTAAAATAAAGCAAGATAACTTGTCTGGAAATATTTATCTCAGATTTGTGAAAAAGATTGGTGTGGTTGTGATCCTCGTTGCGCGATCTACAATTTGGCGGCGACGGTGGTGCAAACGGTGGAGTTCTTAGCCTAAAACTCCTTGGAAAGCCTCTCCTCTTCCTCTCCAATGTCCGTCTTTGGTTTTTGGTTGTTCTAACCCTAGAAGAAAACTCATAACATCTGATATAACCTTAGAAAATTCGTGGGTTTCCATGCCCAAAAATACAAAATATCTAAAACGCCCTCCCGGGATGTTAATTAGGCCTAAAAACGCCCTGAGACCCAAACTTAACCCCCGGGTACATTATTTTGACTTTCTCGACCCTTTCGGACACATTAACGCACTCAAAATGACCATACGGGTGACTTATAATTTATTCACTTTTAATAATTCGAATTTAATCCCTACACGACACAGGCGCGTCCCGATAAATTTCCAAAAATTATCAAATTAGATTCTCGTGATAATTTTACTAAATTTAATTACACGTCTTACTTTACCCATAAAGTAATTTACAACAAAATTCCAATAATTACTAACTCTCGTCACGCTAGTAAATATTTAAATGATTTTCCGGATTAATATTAAATTAATATCTCTATTTAAATTTAATAAATCCACAAAATTTAAAAGTCATGAAAATACGGGGTATTACAAGTCAAAGCAAAAATTATGAAAACATTCCAATCCTCATAACCGCAGGGATTAAGAATTTGTGGACCCTTTACAAATTGTGTGAGATAA
This sequence comes from Sambucus nigra, assembly GCA_949130495.1. Taxonomy (NCBI): domain Eukaryota; kingdom Viridiplantae; phylum Streptophyta; class Magnoliopsida; order Dipsacales; family Adoxaceae; genus Sambucus; species Sambucus nigra. The sequence continues at coordinate 195,573,099 of OX422208.1, forward strand.
TCTAGAAATCCCTTAGATTTGAATCTCATGGGTGGTCCTCTTCAATACATTCCTGAATGTACCGATCAAAATCCTATATTGAACTATCAAAGAAGTTCTCGAACCATCACACATGTTTGTATATTTTGAGATAAGAAACTAGGATTGCGCTTACAGCTATACCAAAATGATGTCATGCCATATATAGGTTGTGAACAGTTCAGTTGTATTACAATCGGGATTCCGATCTCCATTGATTAATCTAAATCCAATCCTACCAAGTTCAATTGACTGACATAAAAAATAATATATTAAAAAAAAAAATATAAGGCATTCTCACAAATATGATTCTTATTTCAAAATGAACTAACACACATTTATTGAAAAGTAAACGTCATATATTGTTTTTAGGAAAAAAAATTGTGGTGTCAAAAAATCTACCCGTAGGGGGGGTGACCATTCACCACGATGCATGTATAAAAATAAATATGAGAGAGATAAGGATTTACGTGGTTCGACCATGAATGGCCTACGTCCACGGGGCTACTGCTGTGTTCCATTAGAATCATGGGTGAATTTTACATGAGAGTATTTTTCTAGCTTCTAATCCCCCTTTCACAACGGGGGGTATCCCCTTTATATAGAGTTAGGGGTTATATTAAGGTTACAAATGGATAAGATATTTCTCATTGGTCTTCTAGTTTATCTAGGACTCTAGTCGTCCTTATCTTATTGGAGTGTATGTTGCTCGCCACCTTGATCGGGGTGCTCGCTACGTGTCATGCTATTATGCAAGCATATTTTTCCCCCACAATAGTCCCACAGGTCGCAGTTCAGTTAAGTTGATTCCGAGATGAGCTGGGAGCTAGTCCATAATCTCTTTAAACGTCTGCAGTTGCTGATGTGAACTGGACTTACGTTCTTTGAGTTGTCGTTCAACTTTTAAGCCTTCTTTGGTTGATCTTCTTGCCTTTTTAGATGAATGCTTATCTTGAGTTAAGATACATTCAATCGATATGGGAACTAGACTCGAGAGTGTCGAGCTACCTACGTACCCTCATGGGATCAGGTCGAACGTAGTTCATTATTCTGTTTTATTTCATGGCCCAATTCGTGAGGCCAACCACAAGCCTGTTAAGAATTCGTTTATTGAGCCTTTCTAGATCGTGAATCAAGTTTAGGGCATCTCCTTATATTTTGATTTTAGATGGTCCAATTGGTTAGGCCAACCTCAGGCCTATGTGTTGAGCCTTGCTCGAGCACATACCAAGTAGGGGTAAGACCCTACATTAGGTTTTTCATATGATCCAATTGGAGAGGCTAACCACAGGCTTATGCGTCGAGCCTTGCTCGAGCACGTACCTAATCGGGGTAAGACCCTTCATTAGGTTTTTCATATGGTCCAATTGGATAGGCCGACCACAGGCCTATGCATCGAGCCTTGCTCGAGCATGTATTTAGTCGGGGTAAGACCCTCAATTAGGTTTTTCAAATGGTCCAATTGGAGAGGCCGACCACAAGCCTATGTGTCTAGCCTTGCTCAAACACGTACCTAGTCGGGGTAAGAACCTACATTAGGTTTTTCATATATGATATGTAATCAGTAAGCTTATTATACTTAGGCAATTCCCGTAAGTTAATGTAATACCAATTTTGTTTGCATTTTTCCATTTTGTAATGCCTTGCATGTAAATATCCGTCTATTTTACCTTTTAGGTTGTGTCGTCACACTTCCTTAGGCCTAAAAGATGATAAAATAAATTCACTTGGTCTAAGGCTCATCCACCCGTTCAGGATTTTAAATGACCACCATAGTTGGCGAGCAACCCGAGTTGGCATTTTGCTTAGGGATCCCCCGTAGGGCTTTTATTGTTGTCGGGGAAACTCTTGAGGCCATTTGTGTTTGGAGATGACAAAGGCCTAAGGACTTCCCTAATTTAATTGAAACAAGTAAGATATTTGTTGTAATTAAATCAAGCTTAATCCCGATCTTCGTTTGAAAGATTAATGCCAATGTTAACCATGTTTTCAACCATCCTAAGTTGGCCTCTTCTATTTTGATTTAAATGTTACGATGAATCTGTTCACGTGTCATCGTTGACATGGATACCCTAATCGGGTTATGAAGAGAAGACTGCCCGACCGTCCATCAAGTTATTTGATCCGAATAACTGAGATGATAATTATGACCGATCGTTCCTCGGGGCTTTATTGTGTTGAAGAATATCGCGTCGATCATTCGTCGATATGGATATAATTAAGGATTATCTTTCCCCTATAGTTTCATGTAATGTATTGTTCCTCGGGGCACACTTGTTCGCCGACCATGCATGGTGGTTCCTGGATGCTGTGGAAAATTCAATATAGCTCGTACATCTGAAGAAATTGATATGAGTTCAAAGCATTTTCGTGCACAAATGCGTCAATTTGATATGGCATTCCTTAGTGCTGATGACGCCCTTTCGACGTCGACAAGTGAAATTTCATCGCCCAGTGATCGCCAATCACCGTGGGTGGTCCGACGATGTTGCTGATACATTTAGGGTATTCTAGTGTTGCTTCCAATACGTTATGTTCATCGCATGTGTCGACCAGTAGGGGAAGACCCGGAAGCAGGCTGAGGATGACTGGACATAGGGTTAGAAGGAATGTGTGGTCGCTTGGTTGTGATAACCCCAGTTCGAAGGTCGGTGGGGCAAAAATTCTTAAGTCAGTAGACCATGAAGCTGGTTGGTGGAGATGAGATGCGAGTCATCCTTAAACCATGAGATCGTTGGTTGGAGTGGACAAAGAGGAGTCTGGTGATGCCCGTCTTTAGTCCTTAGCAACCACGGTTGATTATGATCTTGTTGGATATGTGACTTCTTACATGTTGGATTCGTTCTTGTTAATAAATATAGTGGATCGTTGTACTCCATACTACTTTATCTATTATTAGATCTTTGTTATACAGATTTCCCAACTTTCCATTCTTCGAGGATGAGTTAAATAAGAATTTCATTGCCCAACTGTACATTGGAGCTCGCGACATGATCACACAAGGTCGACTATTCATCGAAGCTAAGGGTCCATCGAAGCAAAATTGTAAAGGATTTAGTAAATATTGTGAACGATCCATGCTCGAGCATTTGTCGGAGCATTGATAAGATAAATGGTGCCTAAGCATCCGTCGAGGCAAGATTATCAAGGTGAAAAGTAGATTTCTAGATTTTAAATAAATGAGGCATGAATGCCTATCGAGTCAAAAATTGTAGAGGATCTGGTAGATATTGCGAGTGATCTATGCTCGAGCATCCGTCGAGGCAAAAGGACCGAGCAGATATTACGAACGATCCTGGAGTGTTAGTGAAAACTAAATTTCCAAACCATTTATTAGGGTTAAATAACAATAATAAATGTAATGTCGATCATTAATCGACTATGCCAACCATATGTCGAGACTGAATATAAGAATTATCTTGACCAACCATTTATTGGGGGGGGGGGTAAAATGTGACATGTGTGGAAAATATCTTCAAGACTAAATATATAGAAATATTTTACCGATCATTTGCCAAGATGAACCTTGAAGATGCCTGATCATCCTTCAGATTAAGAATTATAAAGTCGGATGATCAATAGTGGCTAGTTTGTCGAAGCTAAGTTGTACAGTACCGAGTAAATACAGCAAATGATTTGTGCTCGAGTATTTATCGGAGGCTTAATAAGATTTCCAAGAGCTTAAGATTGCGGTCGAGCACTCGTCGGGACCGAATCTTGCACCTGTGGAAGTTAATAAATTGCTCGGCCATCTATCGAGGCTAAATCAAATCGAAATTATCACGTGATTCGCTTATTCAGTCGACAAATATATGATGTGTATCTGCTCGACCATGTGTCGAGGAAAGGATTCGTAGTATTGAATGAATGAAATGAATGATCCCATAATTTTTATTATAAAATCTCACGAGGATGGCCGTGCCCGAGCATCCGTCAGGGCTATGCTAGGTATTAGTAAAACTATTACACCGACCATCCGTTGGTATAACCAATAATAGATAGACCAAAATATTGAAAATTAAATGATCGAATAAATGACATGAGTGCTCTATAAGTGTGCCCCACTATTTATGTGAACAAAATAATTGTAATAAAGTCGAATAAAAGATGCAAAATTTGTCAAATATATCCAGATGTATGACATAGGAGTTAATTTGGAATTTCTGCAAATAGCTCTAAGCAAATACTCAATCGTAAGTTGGTTTAAAAAAATTATTTTCACAAAAAATTTATGTAGTAACAATTGTGAAGTATAAAGTATAGATATCCCCCTGCTAACAAATTTATGATGATAAAAATTTTGAGCATAATTTCTGAGAAAATAAAATATTATGAGAAAGAAACGAATAATGCACAATATAAGAATTATCCCGACCAACCATTCATTGGGGATGAAATGAGGCTTGTGTGGTAGATATCTTCGGGACTAAATACATGAGAATATTTTGCCGATCATCTGCCGAGATGAATCTTAAATGTGCCTGACCGTCTTTCAGGTTAAAAATCATAGAACCCGAGCATCAGTCGGAGTAATAATAATTTTGCTCAAGCATTTGTTGGGTCTAAAGTGCTATAGCTTCTCAACTATCCGTTGGAGCATGAATAAAATAAGTGGTGCCTGGCTAGTCCTTCGGGACAAAATTGTACAATGTCGAGTAGATATAGAGAGCGATCCATGCTCGAGCATTTATCGGTGCATTAATAAGATTTTCAAGAGCTTAAAATTGTGGCCGAGCATCCGTCGGGATTGAATGTTGTATCTGTGGAAGTTAATAAATTGCCCGACCATTTATTGAGGCAAAATAAAAAAGAAGTTATCATGAGAATGATCTATTCAGGAAAGTATATAAGATATGCATTCGATCGGCCATTTGCCGAGGACAAAATTCATCGTAGTGTATGAATGTAATGAATGATTCAACAATTTTTATGATAAAAATCCCACTGAGATAACCGTGCCCGACCATCCGTCGGCGCTGAACTAAATAACCAATAATCTCCTTCTGGCGAGATTAACTTATTGTAGCTAGATGACAATATTGAAAATTAAAATGATCGAATAAATGACATGAGTGCTCTATAAGTGCCCCCCACTATTTATGTGAACAAAATAATTTGTAATAAGGTCACATAAAGTGTCAACTAAAATCGTTGTAATAATTATAACAAAATCACATTGTCCCTTAAAATTTTCAAAGAGAATCAAGCGGTGCAAAAATTAGTCAAATATATCTCAAACGTAAGACATAGATTTGTGTAGAATTTTTGCAAAATTGTGTGAATCCCAAACACATAATGTAAGATGGTTTCAAATTTCTATTTCCACATAAAGATGTGGAGTAAGATAAATTAGGGAGATGGGCTAGTGCAAATTGTGGTCTAGTAAAGTTAAATTGGTCTGAAAGTCATCTCGTCCGTGTTAATCAACACACAGGGAGTGTTGAACTGAAGGACGTGCTCGTCTTCACCGCCGACCAGTGATATCCTCCGAGGTCGTCACTGTGGCACGCTATTCTCCGACCTCACATGGTGGTTCCAGGATGTGGAAAACTGCATAGAGCTGAAGACATTGATATGGGTTCAAAGTATCTTTGTGAAATGTTAATTTTAATTAAGTCTGAAAATCCATGCGCACATAGAACGTGTTGCTGTGCAGAGGTGATGGTCCATTGGCGAAAATCCACGCGCTGCAAAGAATTTTAACTTGCACGGTGGTGAATGTCCAACACAGTTGTTCCCAACCAATAGAGAGTGGATCGGAGATGTCATTGAGGTGCGTGCGGTACACTCCGACGACATTGCTCCCCTCAATCAATTTTCGTACCGCTTGCCCTGTTGGTCAAAGAGTTGGTCGGCAAGGCACGATAAAAGAGAAAATCAGAGGTAAACTCAGATCGTTCAGGCATAAAAACGCATTGCAATTTTTCGATTCTCTACTCCGTTGCTGGGCCACTGGAGTTTGGATCATTTATGTTGGGTTGGATTTCTGGTCTCTCTTGAACGAATTGAGAGGCAGCTCTGCCGTCGGCCTTCTACCTAGGCAACTGTCAAGTTGTGTATCCTCTTGCGAAGAGTTGAGACAAACGTATTGGTGGATCTGCTGGCTGGCTATTGAACAGATATACTAGATGTCCGATTAGGTTTATCATCTCAGGTTTGTGCCCGGGGGGGGCCACAAATCGATGTGGTTTCCTCTGTCGGTTATCCTCTCATTCGTTTTTGGAGGTGGGTAGTTGGTATCCCAGGAGAGACAAAATTGTTCTATCATCTTTATCCCTTCCTATTTTTTAGTTGCAGATACAAGAATATGAACAACAATCGTATCACCCCCAAGTTTTATCATAGAAATCCAGATATTTAAGGGGTCATGAAAAACCACATGTAATCAAAATTATGTGAGATAAACAATGAAAATTATCTGAAAACAATAATGTTGTGCAAATTTGCAGATGCATACAAATTGAGTACATGATTTATGAATAGAGATGTACAAAAAATCGTGCATCAACAAAACGAGGTGTTATATCAAATATATAATTGTTCATGCGAAGATATAAAAGAAAACTTAGCTCTTGATGAGTTTTTATGCGTGTAAATCATTGTGTCACAACATAAATTCTTGTCTCGTCAATAAGAAGGAAAAACTATTTGTGTCATTTTCCACAGACAGCGCCAATTGTGGTGTCAAAAAATCTACTCGTAGGGGGTGTCCATTTATCACAATGCATCTATAAAAATAAATGAGAGAGACAAAGATTTATATGGTTTGACCATGAATAGCCTACGTTCACGGGGTTGCTGCTGTGTTTCATTAGAATCATGAGAGAGGTTTACATGAGAGTGTTTCTCTAGCTTCTAAGCCCCCTTTCACAATGGGGGGTGTCCCCTTTATATAGAGTTACGGGTTATATTAGGGTTATATTAGAGTTACAATTGTATAAGATACTGCTCCTCGGTCTCATAGTTTATCAAGGACTCTAGTCGTCCTTATCTTTTTGGAGCGTCTATTGCTCGCCACCTTGACCGGGGTGCTCGCCACATGTCATGCTATTATGCAGGCATATTTTTTGCCTCCGCAAAACCCAACACAAACTCACACTCCCTTAGGAAAATTATGAAACACTTAAATTTAAAATGATTAGATCTAATTTTAGTTCAAGGAAAGTGTATGATATCATCCAAATCATTTGAGTTCAATTTAAACTTAACAAGACGAGAAATCTACGCCTAGACCTAAATTCAAGTCGATTTGTGATTAGGTGAGATCTAGCCAAATTTGTTCAATTTAATTGAAATTATGTGAGATCTAAACAACTAGAAACCTAAATCAATTTTAGATAAAAAAAAATTATGTGAGGTTATGTATTGTGAATATAATTAAATGCATAAATTATCACAACACCAAGATCAATGAGAAAAGCCCCCACTTAAAGGACAAAACCTCGGTATGCTACAAATAATTCACTATAAAAATTAAGATGTTATAATATTTCATATATTTACTTAACTTAAGTTCCCTTACAAGAAATAACAATGCACCAAGCCTCAATAGTCCACCCGATCTAGCGACTCTTATCCAAAGCTCTTTTGTGGAGAGAGGAGAATTAACTCCAATTAGATTCATACATGAAATTTTTTTAAGGTTAGGAACAAGTTCAAGAAATGTTGAGAAAATATGTGGGCAAGGAGAGGGAATCCTAAAGTGTATCAAAGGATATATACCATTTCCAAAAAGTTCCAAAAGTCTGCTCGAGTCCCTAAGTCGATGGAAAGATGCAATGCAAGACAGACCAGATGTGGATAGAAGAATGTAAGGAAGTCAAACATCTAGACACACATAAACTGCCAAGGATATGTTCATGGGTTAAAAGTACTCCTATATGTTAGACAAAATAATTATATTAACACTAAGTAAGCCAATAAACAATTTTATACATTTTCATGCCTATAGAGGTTTGGTCGAATGTACATCCTACTTACGAGACGATGCATGTATTTGGGTGTCTAGCTTATTTTCATGTTAGTGAGGAAAAAATCGATCCTAGAACACGAAAATGAATTTTCATGGGTTTAAGTAGGGTGGTGGTCAAGGGATATCATTTATTTTAGACAAAGAAGATTTTCCAATGGAGAATGAGGGTGAGAAGGTGCAAATGGAGATGACTACTCTAACTGAGTCTTCAAATGATGCGGTGGAGATGATTGATGAGGAGCCTAGTCAACAGTAACGCGAAAAAACATATTTGTATATATAAAGATAACTAATGGTTTGAAAACTATGAGGACACATCTGTTCGATGATGAAACGGTTGCATATGCATTTTTTATTTATGGTGATTGATGATACGAGAAATCAGCCATAAGGCGTTCTCATACCAGCAAGTCAAGAGTAAAGTGTGTAATAAATAAGTAAAGCAAGTAAATAGAGAGAAGACACGATATAGAGTGGTTCAGCCTTTAAAATAGGCCTACATCCACTGTGTTGCTCCATTCTCATTATATGCGTTGTATTGTACAATATGATCGTGCCTAAAGAGGCGTACAAGTATGAGAATAAAGGAGAATACATGATGACTGAGGGTTCCGGTGTGCCGGAGAGGTAGCTACTTTGCAGATATATCGCTTCCAAGTCATATGTTGGGGTTGTGTAGAGGGAATTTGTATTGTAGAGCGTGCCCCGGACTGGTATGGAATCCCCATTCCTTCGAGGTGTGTCCTCTACTTATATGAGGTAAGTGTGTCGTGTCACGTGCCCTGAGCACGTGACTTATACCAAGTCTTCAGTAGTTGCGAATGAAGGGGGTGCGGTCTGCAAAGCAAGTGGTGTTGTATGAAACTGCTGGAGGCACAAGTGCATCGTATGGAGGAGTGATGCGGCCTATAATGGACAGGGCCGCACCTTGTGCCGAGCATCTATGGCCTTGAAGAGATACCACGCCCTGAGTGAGGTCTGGTCGCGCCATGAGTGGGGTCTGGCCTCGCCCTGAGTGTGATCTGGCCGCGCCCTGTATGGCCTATGAGATCTGCGAACTGAATAGAGAAGAATACATTCTGCGACAGGGTGCTATATTTGTATTATCAATAAGCCCCCAAGCCGTAGTGCCGAGAGAAATTGATTGGGGCTGCGGCTAAGTGGCTAATGTGCCGCGGTGCTTTTAAAACGACGATTCGTCTTCCGCGCTCCCTTATATAAATTGTTCCTGGCCGTGGACTTCATTACGTTTCCAAAACTTTGAGAGCACATCGAGAGCGAAACTCTGCACCTCCCTTCTCTTGCATATTCCGGCGACCTTTCGAGGTGGTGTGTGGCTATACAAGGCGGTCTGAAGCTGAGCATTGCAAGTTTCTTCATCTCCAGGTGATTTTTCAACCTTCTTCACTTTCTTAAAAGCCTTCGAAATTTATAGTTTTCTTCCCTTTTGATACGATTTTGCTTTTTCTGGTTCATTTGTTAGAAATCTAGGTTTTTGTTTGTACGTTTTGCCCTTTCCCACATATGCTGCATATGAAATACATACAACTGTTCTTGGTGTTCATAATCGAACTCTTCGTATTCTGTGAGTTTGATCCTAAAAACGATTAGAATTTAGATAATCAACTGTTTAGGATAGAGGCCGCGGCATCATAGGATTTTAATAACCCATTCCCTTGAACTGATATGATCTTCTGCGTCATACCGTGCCAAATGGCTGCGGTCCCCTAAATTATCATCCGCGGCGCTGAATCACCACCCTTGTAGTTCCGAACAACCTTCAAATTTTCATGAACCCAATACATATCCATGTTAAATAACTGTAATTGCTACTAAATTTCCCTTTCTAGCAAATTTAGGTATGGCCGTGGCCAGGAATCTCCTTAAGCAATTCGTGCTTATGACCGCGGCAGTATATGTTCCATTGCTGTTGCACATGTAGCCGCGGCTAATAGGGCCAGGGATCCCATAAGTATTAGAGTTGGCCCATTAATAACTACGTTAGGGAAATAATTCCCCACATCTTTACTATTTATAAATACTCTTTCTGCGGATTATTGAAGTCTTTTCCAAACCATACTGGCTGCGGAGCCTAACTATGAACTCTGCTTTTCAGGTACTGCTGCAGCTATATGAGCTTTGACCCAGACGAGTTCCTGAGAGGGTTTTGGGCAAAGCACTTTGGAACCTCTCCCCCCGAGTTTACTTCCGTGCCCCCCCTAAGATCAATAGGGCCTTGCAAGCTAAAAGATTGCCCAAACTGCGTGGTCCTTGACTCAAACTCCGCGGACTATGCATCTGGGAAGGATTTCCAATCCGCGCCGATGGAAGAGGAAGCCAACTCAAGCACACATCCAATGGGTGTAGGAGACAGTGCCGCGGCTGTTAGAAATAACCCAGGTGGTGTATCTGGGAGGGCTGAGAGACCCTTGGTCACGCTTGATATCCACGGCTCCATGACTCAAGATTGGGTAGAGCAGGAGGCGGAGGCCTTCGAATTTCCAGGAAATTTGACGTGCTCAGCCCCTGCCGCAAACCAAAGACCGTGCATGGTTCTATCCGATGATGGAATTTGCTTCCCTCTACACGCCTTCATTTACGGGCTGCGGCTGCCTGTTCCAGTTCCTATCCGTCGCCTTTTTCAGGCAATGAACCTGGCCCCAGCACAGTTGGATCCTAATGGCTGGAGATCCATTCTCGCCGTAGTTGTCCTTTGGGAGAATTTGTTCAAAAAGGACATCACTCCCGCGGAGTTCTTTCACTTCTACCGCCCAAAGGAGAACTCAGTGAAGTTCGCGGGCTACTACTACCTCTCAAGCCACGGCAGGGACGAGACCCTTTACGCTGGGAGACCGACCAGTGTGAAGAACTGGAAGGGGAAATATTTCAACATCTCCGGCGGAGGCTAGGAGATGCACCCCGGTGAGAATGAGAGGGAAAGGTCATATGTAATGCCGCGTCAGTGGGGGTCTCCCTCAAAATTAGGTAATAAGACTGTAGCCGTGTCCTTTTATTTCACATAAATATGCACAACTTCCACTAACCTTTGAATTGTCTTTTCTTTCTGTAGCCCTTGACAATCTGCACTTGAACAAGCGGCAGGAAAAAAGAGTTGCTGAGGCCGCGGAAGTTCCTGCTGAACACAAGAAGTTCGGCACACTTGTAACGCCAGCAACCATATTTGAAGAGGGATTTTTCCCAAACAAATCGATTCCTCAACAAATGGGCGTGGAAGGTAACTAACTGCGCTATGATTTTTACTCCGCGGTCAATTATTCTCTTGAACTCATGCTGCTAGTTTTCAGGTGAAGAAGTTAACAGGTAACTACTAGCAGCGCAACTAGCTGAGATGGATGAGGACGCAGTCGTCCTAAATAATACTGCGCGGAGCAGAAAGAGGAAGAGGTCCAAGGCCAAGGCACCTGCCGCGGCCCCCTCCGGAGAAAATAATGTTGCCCATGTCGTGGCTCCTGCCGAAAAAACTACAACACCTGCCGCGGATCAAATGGTTAATGATGAGAACTTTCCGCATGACCATTTTGATGATGACATAGGGGAAAACCAGGCCACGGCGGGCTTGATGTCAACTGATAGGCCCCTTAATTCATCCTCTCCTCCGCCGCCATCTGTTGTGGAGGTTAACGCGAACTTGCCACCTCCTTAATTCCGCGGAGAGTCTGGGCCTGATGGTAGACCAAGGCCCCAATTAAGGCAGCTTGATCCCAATTCTTCTTGGGACACTACCGCAAAGGCTGCACAGAGGATGAAAAGAGCCCTGGATGCCGCGGACCTTGACAGGCTAGTGGGATAAGATCATGACGATCTGGAGGACTGTGGCCTCCATAGTCTCCCGAGGATACGTGCCAGTTGTCATTCTTTAACTTTTGCATCTCATATTTTCCCATATTTTTTCTAACGTCTTTTATTTCAGGCCGCGGATGTGATGGTGGTCCAGAAGAGGAAGTACGAGGCCTTGTACAGATTGAAGGAGGCCGAAAAGAGTACTCATGCCGCGAACTTGCAGGCTATACGGACTTCTTCTTTTGAGGCTGGGAAGAAGTCTGCTGCCGCGGCTCTTCAGGCAGCCCACATGGACCTTGAGAAGGCAATCAAAGCGAGGGAGGAAGCGAAGGAGAATTTTAAGCAAGCCGCAGAATCCCTGAAATCCTCCCAAGCCCAGACTGCGGAAGCCGCCCGTGTCGCAGAGATTTCAAGCAGTAAACGCGCCCTCCTCCAGCAGAAGTATGAAGAGTTGGAAGCCAAGTCCGCTAAAAAAGACGAAGATCATGTCGTGGCAATAAAAAAGTTGGAGGTTGATCATGGTGACGCCCTCCAGCTAGTCATAGATCATGCCGTGGAGTCATTTAAAGGCTCCAAGGACTTCTTCCTTGTCAACAAGAGGGCCTACCTCCGTGGTTACCAGGAGCTGCGGCAAAGATTTATTAAGAGGTTCCCTGAGGCCAAGGGGGAGGTCCTTGCCTGGAAGTTAAGCGATGTCGAACATCAAGAGTGCATCGCTAAACTTAAGGCAGCAGCGGAAGAGAGAGCAAGTATGAGAGCTGAGGCAGAAGCAGCGGCAGTAGACGGAGAGACAGAAACTGCCGCGGATGGAGAAGAGGCTGATGATGATGATAATGATGATGACGACGCAGTCTCTTAAATTCATTCAATTTCTGTTATCATTAACACAGGGTTGCATCCCTTCTTTCTGTAATCTAAATTTCTGTTGTGGCTACGACCTTCATTCTGTAATCTTTGACTATTAATACTAAGGCTGCGGCCATATTTGCTACTTTGTGTACGATTGATTGCTTTCTATAATGAATGGTTGAATGTATCTACTTCATATTTGAAAATGCATCCTTGTCTAGATAAACATGACATTTTAAGTCCGCGGACATAGATCGATTTCTTCGTAGTATGATTTTTTGCCAATGTCCGCGCCCACATAAATGGTGCCATTTTACTCTCGAACATCGACTGATGCGTCATAAGGTAGCTGCGTGCAAGCCGCGGCCCTTTATTATGCCGCGTCATACAAACGTCATCACTTGATTGTCGCGGACATGATTTCAAGGCTGGGGCTTGCTGATTGCATGGATCCCCAGCTGCTTTCATTGCACCTGGTTATCTGAACCGCCTATCTTTTGTCATCCCATAACCAACATAGAATATGTAGAGAAAGCCTTTCCTTAGTCTTGGTACAATTGACTCTCTTCCACCGTGGCATTCGACATTGTAGCTTTCTCATGCTTCAAGATGTCAGTGCCTCAACACTTTTATGAATAAATGGCTCCTAGAGCTCTGCAACCGTATCGGTGGGCTGCGGCGCATTTTTTGTCCATCTGAACAATGTGCCTCTGTAGACATACGTTGGTCTTTCCAAGCCTTCTCGGGATGGGTCATGTTATCAAGCTACCCACAGCTAATACGTGAGACACTATCAAGCCTCTCCAGGATGGGTTATGTTATTAAGCCACCCACAGCTGATATGCGAGACACTATCAAGCCTCTCCAGGCTGGGTTATGTTATTGAGAAGGGACGCACCCTGTGCCGAGTAGGATCGCACCGTGTTGAATAGGGCCGCACCCGGTGCCGAGTAGGGCGGTACCCTGTGCTGAGTTGGGCCGCGGCCTATAAGCTTTTGTGCACCCTGAGTAACGTCTGCGACAGGGTGCTATATTTTCCATATTAATGAGCCCCCAAGTCGTAGTGCCAAGAGGTAGCAATTTTGGGGCTGCGGCTTAATTATGTGACTGTCGCGGAGACTGTGAGGCAAAGTCTCATCTTCCTGTGTCCTCTTACATAAATGGGATCTAGCCGTGTCATGGCATGTTTGACAGCAAGCGACGACCAAGTACTAAAGAAAGTGCCACGGTTTGTTTGTACCCAGGCGGCGACCAAGTACTTAAGAAAGTGCCGCGGCATGTTTGAGCCCAGGCGGCGACCAAGGACTTATGAAAGTGCCACCACCTGTTTGAGCCCAGGCGGCGGCTAAGTACTAAAGAAGGTGCCGCCGCCTGTTTGAGTCCAGGCGGCAACAAGTACTGAAGAAAGTGTCGCGGCCTATTTAAGCCCAGGCGGCGACCAAGTACTTATGATAGTGCCGCGACCTATTTGAGCCCAGGCGGGGCTAAGTACTAAAGGAGGTGCCGCGGCCTGTTTGAGCCCAGGCGGCGGCCAAGTACTTAAGAATGTGTCGCGGCCTGTTTAAGCCCAGGCGGTGACCAAGTACTTAAGAAGGTGTCGCGGCCTGTTTGAGCCCAGGCAGCGACCAAGTACTTAAGAAAGTGTCGCGCCTGTTTAAGCCCAGGCGACGACCAAGTACTTAAGAAAGTGCCGCAGCCTGTTTGAGCCCAGGCGGCGGCTAAGTACTAATGAAGGTGCCGCGCCTTTCAGGCCCTTATCAGCAAATTGATGATAGCATGCTGGGTTGATGCCAACTTGTAGCTTTATTATTCTGCGGCACTATGATATTTATGGCCATAACTTAAATGCTTTCCCGGTCGCTTCTTATTTTGAATGTATTGAACGTGGGGGCACGACTACTTCTTATCTTGCTTTGTCATTTAGGGCTGCGGCTGAATTCTTCTGCTTAAAACCTTTTAATTGGCATAATCGTTGGGCTGCAGCCACTTAATTTTCTTGCTGAATTTTTGTCGTGCGCTATGGATATATGGCCTTTGATCACTGAACTCAGATGACGCCGTGGCCTTTTGGCATAGGGATGTAGCCTTAATCAATACCAGGAGAATTTTTCTTAGCTTCTTTATTATGAAAATATGTCACGGCCAGTTAGCCTACAGTCATCTTTTATGCCATTTTGAATGCTTGTTCAGGGCTACAACCATCTTTTGTATGAATGCCCTGCATCTGAATCATGTACTGTTATCGCGGCCATATTTTTCTTTGGCCTTGAGTTTTATTATCGCGGATAGATCTGACTTTCATTTGTAGCTTTAATCTGTAAAGATAGGATTATCCGCAGACTATTAAGTCCTTGGCCCTTTCTAACGGCTATTATCAGGCCTCCCCAGGCTAGGTATTATGAAGCTTCCCCAAGCTGTAGTGGAACATATATAAAGCCTTCCCAGGCTGGGCATTATGGGGTTTCCCCAAGCCAATCGACGCATTTCGAAAGCTGATAACGAGCATTGTAAGCCCCCGTGGCTAATTGAAGCATTTCGAAAGCTAGGTACGGGCATTATAAGCCCCCGTGGCAAATTGTAGCATCCCGAGAGCTGAGAACGGGCATTGTAAGCCCCCGTGGCTAATAAAAGCTCCTTGAATCCTCGGATTCTTTCTTGATTATGATCATCATATGATAAGATATAGTTTCACATCGTGAGGGGAACTTTTGAGCTAATTAAGATCACAATCCCTCAATAGGTGCATCCCAAAATAATAATAATCTTCCGAGATAATTTGTTATTCTTCCCTCGGAATCTGTTTAAGACAAAAGGACTTTTTGTGAGATAACAGATTATGAAAACAAGAGCGAGACCAGATATGGCAAATTTTGCTAATTTATATATTTATATATGCATGCTCCAACAATTGACTTTGTTAATAAAACATAAAGTCTTGAAGATTAGGGCTATAATGAGCTTCATAAAACATAAACATAAATAGTAAAAATAGGAAAGACTAAGGATGAGATGCGCGGCATGCGGCCTCCGTCAGGTTTTGGCTGCATCCTTTATCTATTCTTCAGGAAGCGCTGCAGCATCCCTTGCCTAACCAGCCCCTCAATTTCATCCTTCAGTGCAAAACAATGTTCGGTATCGTGACCGTGATCCTTGTGGAATTTGCACCACTTGTCCTGGTTCCTCTTATGAGGTGGAGTCTTCAGCATCTCTGGCCTCCCGAGTAATTTTTCCTCGATGCTTCCAAGGATATCCTCGAGGCTGGAGTTCAGTGGTGTGTAGTTCTTACATAGGTCATTTTCCTCATATTTCCTCATCCTCTTTAGGGCCCTGGCCGCGGCTTTGCCTTCTGCGGCCGCCGCTTTTAGCTGGGATATTTCTCCTATTTCTGATGCTGCGGCCTTTGGCATAGAGGTAAAGGCTGCAGACTCTAGCATGAGGACCCTTTGTGCTAGGAAATTGATTTGGCCTTGTAGTGAGGCCTGGTGGTCATAGAGATGGTTAATGTAGTCATACAGTTGAGCAATCTCATTCTTCATTTCTGCGCTTTGGCCATAGTTTCCTTCCATTTCTGCTTTGTTAATCTTTAGAAAGTATATATAATATGATGAAAAAAAACTAACTGAAGTGAGTAATCTCAGAAATATTGGGGTGATCAAGTAGGAAATAGGAATGCAGCATTTTACTGCCACATGGTATTCCTGCCGAGGCCGCGGCCAATAAGGCGCATAGGTGCACTGCCGCGACCTAGTATGATATACACCAAGGTTGAGATAGAGACCACCTGAGTCCATTCCCTGATGTTTCGAATCTGCTATAAACCAACTGCACTATAGGGGCTGCAGTAGCAGGGCAGTTAAACTACTAGGTCGCATCTCTTATTGGGCAGGAAGGGGCAATTATCTAAATTGGTTTAAAATTGGGATGCAGTGTTTGATCTGCTGCATGATATTCTGACGAGGCCGCGGCCAGTAAGGCACACAAGTGCACTGCCGCAGCCTTTGAATGATATCACCAAGGTTGAGCTGAAGGCCACCCGAGTGTTCCTTGATGTTTTGAAGCTTCTGTAACATACCTGCCCCAGAAGAGGCCGCGACATGTAAGGTAGTTGAACTACCACACCGCATCCCTACCTAGACAGCGAGGGAAAATCCTAAAATTGAAACCCAAAAACTGAGTTTTTCTCCCGAAACCTGTGGATAGCATACCTACTAGGGTCTATCCATGAGAGAATAACCTCTCGGTGCACACAATGGCACAATTCTAATGATAAACCCTAGATCATAGGCAAAGAACAAAAAGGGAGTAAATATAACTCTTCCCTAATCACCCACATTTACGGATCTAAACCCATCAAGCCTTCCAACTTTATCTAGGTGGGGTGATATTACAGGGGTATGTAAAATAGATCTAAGGTCATAAAATGGAGACTCGAGAACAGATCTGAAGGTATGAAATACCCATTTAAGGGTGTAAGTATCAAATAGAGCTCAATAACCAAAATTTACTCATGCGATGATGATCCAGAGGATCCCCATGAATAGAATAAGGTGTTTAAGAACTCGAAACATAGAGAAACAAGATTGAAATATCTCGTTTCCCACAGACGACGCCAAACTGATGATACGAGAAATCAGCCATAAGGCGTTCTCATACCAGCAAGTCAAGAGTAAAGTATGTAATAAATAAGTAAAGCAAGTAAATAGAGAGAAGACACAATATAGAGTGGTTCAACCTTTAAAATAGGCCTACATCCACTGTGTTGCTCCGTTCTCATTAAATGCGTTGTATTGTACAATATGATCGTGCCTAAAGAGGCGTACAAGTATGAGAATAAAGGAGAATACATGATGACTGAGGATTCCGGTGTGCCGGAGAGGTAGCTACTTTGTAGATATATTGCCTCCAAGTCGTATGTTGGGGTTGTGTAGAGGGAATTTGTATTGCAGAGCCTGCCCTGGACCGGTATGGAATCCCCATTCCTTCGAGGTGTGTCCTCTACTTATATGAGGTAAGTGTGCCGTGTCACGTGCCCTGAGCACGTGACTTATACTAAGTCTTCAGTAGTTGCGAATGAAGGGGGTGCGATCTGCAAAGCAAGCGGTGTTGTATGAAGCTACTGGAGGCACAAGTGCATCGTATGGAAGAGTGTTGCGGCCTTTAATGGACAAGGCCGCACCCTCTGCCGAGCATCTGTGGCCTTTAAGAGATGCCGCACCCTGAGTGAGGTCTGGCCGCGCCATGATGTGACACCCCGACTAATTAAATACCGGGTAGCTACTCCTTTATTAAATTAATTCAAAATGCCAAGTTGGATCAGTTAATAGCATCACTGTCGAAAACATTTTATTTGTTTACTAACCACTTAGTATTAAAAAAGTAAGTGCCAAATTTTATTTAAAGTCTGATTAACATGCAACAAGTGTAATGAAGAAATAAATAACACCATTCACCATACTGAAGTAAAACGAATAACCATCACAATAGAGTAAATAAAGTCTGGAGGAAAACTCCTCACTACAATCCCATATTGAAATAAATAACTGAAACTGAAATAAAACATGCTAAAGTCTGAAAACTGAAATATCAAAGATGTCTAATAGAAATGGGCAACATGCCCTACAACTGATAGATAGTGACTCTGGAATCCAAAAGGTAGAAGCGTCTACATGCAAATCCCTGTAGCTTCCACAAGCAGCTACAGCTCGTCACCTGAATGAGTACCTATGCTTGGTGTCCTTATGGCTGGGCACCTAAAATGGTTTTACAAAGAAAAATAGATTTGAAAAGCAAACGGGTCAGAGCCCGAATGTGGAGTTATATTTTAAAAACCTGCAAGTTCTTTAAAAACATTTAAAACATTAAATGCAAAGTACATGTTAGGACGTGCACTCACATTATATTCTCACCTCTCGTCTAACTGTGCACTCCTAACGCAAGTACCCATCTATAACTACCCATACCACTAGTTAAGTGACAACATATCTAGCTAGACTGCTACAGGTCCTACCCATAATACTCGGTTCCATTAACATAATAACGCTCGTAATTAAATAGGGGTTTGACGTCAACTCAGATACTTAATATGCAATATATATAACTATCAGTCAACTCGTTATATTTCTCGAAACAATACCGTAATATATTTACAACATTAACATGAGGATTCTCATTACTTAAATGTATATTAATCACATCGTAAATATACAATACAAGCACCCTGAGAACTAAGCGGCGGTGCACACATACTCTGCTATCCATCCCGGTACATCACGTACATAAGGATCACATATTCCGAATCTCTTAGGAATAGTTCA
The DNA here is from genome assembly GCA_949130495.1 of Sambucus nigra. Classification (NCBI taxonomy): domain Eukaryota; kingdom Viridiplantae; phylum Streptophyta; class Magnoliopsida; order Dipsacales; family Adoxaceae; genus Sambucus; species Sambucus nigra. The sequence continues at coordinate 195,592,053 of OX422208.1, forward strand.
GATAACACAAATCACAAATAGTGGAGGCGAACACAGTCACCATCACGTGGGTCACGCACATACCTACGCTCCCACGGTCAGCGGACTTATTAATATCCCAATAAGTCTTTCTATGACCTATGTTCATCGAGGTACCAGTCTATATCCCCCCGTAGGCACATAAGGATTAGAGGGTCCTAAGCGAACGCAACCTCCCGTGATAGCAAGTATGGTAGGTATGTCATACACACAGTCATATACCAATACTAAGTAAACACACGTCTTAGTAATACCGTATTTTAATCGTAGTACATATTCTCATACTATCTTATAATTATCACAATTCATACTGTTCTGGTTTGAAATCATACGCGCCCTTATTATCTCACGTCGTAGTAATCACTCACGTCTCAACCCAAATCGTCCATGTAATACACTCTCGTATGTAAATTCCTTCTCATAAATACCCAAATGTCCCAATTCTATCATTACTACATCTACGGAATGATATCTATATCCTCGAACAAGTTTACGGAACTCCAAGAGTCAAAACAGTCCAAAAAGGACCAAACTGTCAACTCGTTAGAAGTCTCGTTCGAACGAGACTGTTCGAACGAGATTCCTCTGCCAACTCGTTAGAAGTCTCGTTCGAACGAGGCTGTTCGAACGAGATCCCAGTTCGTTCGAACGAACTGTTCCTTCTAACGATATCTCGTTCGAACGAGATCCCTTCTCGTTAGTAATGACTGGCCCACTCGTTAGAAGCTCGTTCGAACGAGTTCGTTCGAACGACCTGGGGCTGCTTCTAACGAGCTACCAGCTTCGGCCCAGATTTTTCCCCAAATCGTTTTTCACCATTTTTACTCCTCAAATCTCTTCTAAAATTCGTTCCAACAGTGTATTAAGTTCTCTAACCATCCTCAAACATACTAGGGAGATAAACTAACATCTTTTAAGGGTTTAATACCTTCTAAACATCAATCAATCACAAGTTTCTACATTATTCCCTGATTTTCTTCAAGAACACAAACCCTAGATTTTTCTCATCATAATTTCCCAGATTTTAATCCGTTTATACATCACATAGATACGAAATTTCTGAATTCAATCTTCAAACAATGTTTCTACATGCAAACCTATCCCAAAATTAAATAATAACTTCCAATTTCATGGGTTTTCTTTTATCTCTTGAATAGGATTGATTATCAAGGTTTCTAACATGGAAAAAGCATTCACTGCATAAGGAATGTAATTTAAATCACTTGCCTTGGTTTGATTTCTGATTTTGGTGTTGGCTTGGTGAAGATTTCTGCAGATTTTTCCTTTCTCCAAGCTCTCCTCCAATGGTGGCTTAAGGTGGCTAGGGTTTTGATTTGGGAAACTTAGAAAACCTAAATGATAACCTACGTAGCCTAATGGTTTAATATAGGATGGTTAGTGGGCTTTGTGGGTTTAATCCACATCAGATTTACATCTCTAATTTTCGTCACTTTTAATTCCTTAAAATGTAAAATTACCAAAATACCCTTTAAGTTGCCGGTATGGCCTAAAAATACCCCGGGACCCAAACTATACCCCCGGCTAGTGTTTTCTGACTATCTCGACCCTTCCGGACGCGTTGGCGCACTCAAAACGACCATACGGTTTATAGATTTTAAATTCACTTTTATTATCAAAAATATTATACCGTGACGCGGCGGTCCCGCGCGCCTCGACAAAATTTCTAAAATGCCGTACATAAATCTCACGACAACTTTCATAATACCAAATACATATATAATCATATATGAACATAATCAAATACCAATTCGCATCTCATTAGTATTTATAACCCGGATTAATTTCCAATTAATACGCAATTTAATTAATTAATCCCAAAAATAAATATAGCCAAAAGTACGGGGTATTACATACTTCCCCCCTAATAACTGAATTTCGTCCCGAAATTCGAAACTAGAAAGTACCTGCTAAAAACAGCTCTGGATAACGCTCGCGCATCTCATCCTCGCGCTCCCATGTGGACTCCTCGACATTGTGATGTCGCCACTGAACACGCACTAACGGAACTATCTTTGACCGTAGTTTCCTCTCGCTTCGGTCCAAAATAGCAATTGGCCCCTCCTCGTAGGAGCTATCCAGCTGGAGATCGATGTCCTCCACAGCAATGTGAGAATGGGCCAAATTATCTCTAAGGTATTTCCTCAGCGAGGAAATATGGAACATGTCGTGAATCCGATGCAAGTGCTCCGGTAGTCCAAGTCTATACGCAACCGGTCCGATCCGCTCAATAATAGGAAACGGCCCCACATACCTCGGTGCCAACTTCCCCTTCTTCCCGAAACGCATAATCCCCTTCATCGGAGATACCCTGAGCAAAACCTGGTCTCCCACTTGGAACTCCCTGAAAAACCTCTTCGCATCAGCATAACTCTTCTGCCTGTCTTGAGCTACCCGAATGCGACTCCGAATCAACTCAATCCTTGCCGAAGTATCCTGAATCACTTCCGGCCCAAGTAGTTTGTTGTCTCCCACTTCTAACCAACATGCTCAGGAACGACAAGGCCTACCGTACAATGCCTCAAACGGAGCCATGCCAATAGTAAACTAATAGGAGTTGTTGTAAGCAAACTCCACCAGTGGAAGGTACTGCTCCCATCCACCCCCGAAGTCAATAATGCACATGCGTAGCATGTCCTCCAACATCTGATTGGTGCGCTCTGTCTGCCCATCGGTCTGCGGATGATAAGTCGTACTCAACCGCAATTCCGTGCCCATGGCCTCCTGGAAACTCTCCCAAAACCTCGAAACAAATATCTTGTCTCTGTCAGACACGATATTTAGGGGCACACCGTGAAGTCTCAGAATCTCTGAAATGAAGAGCTGGGCATACTGTCCCGTAGTGTAGTCAGTCCTTACGGGTAAAAAGTGAGCGACCTTGGACAACCTGTCCACAATTATCCAAACGGAGTCGTGACCCCTCTGTGACGTAGGCAACCCCGTGATAAAGTCCATGGATATGCTCTCCCACATCCACACCGGGACCTCCAATGGCTGTAGCAATCCTGCCGGTCTCTGATGATCCACTTTTACGAGCTGACAAGTGGCGCATTTCGAGACAAACCCAGCGATATCTCTCTTCATACCGCTCCACCAATACTGTCGTCTCATGTCTTGGTACATTTTGTCCCCTCCGGGATGTACCGCGAACCGTGAGCCGTGCGACTCTGCCATCACATCGTGCCGCAATTCTTCCCCTTCTGGAACCACTAATCTCCCATTGAAGCGTAATCCCCCGTCTGAGCTAACGGTATAGGATTCGGCTCCCTCTGCTAGTAACCGAACTATCTGCTCCTGACAGAACGAGTCATTAGCCTGTGCCCGTACTACCTTCGTGACAATCTGCGGTGTAACGGTCATCACAGACATGAAAGATCGGGCCACTGCATCCTGGTGTCCCAATTCCTTTCACTTAGCTTTCCACACCTCTGCCACCTCATCTGCTGGCCTGCGGCTCAACGCGTCTGCTACCACGTTAGCCTTACCCGGGTGGTACTGGATGTCGAACTGGTAGTCCTTCACAAATTCAAGTAACCTACGCTGCCGCATATTCAATTCTTTCTGCGTGAATAGATACTGTAGTGACTTGTGGTCCGTGAACAGCTGAAACTTCTCCCCCAAAAGATAGTGCCTCCAAATCCGTAAGGCAAATACCACTGCTGCCAATTCCAAATCATGTGTGGGGTAATTCTTCTCATGAGGCTTAAGCTTACGGGAAGCATAAGCTATGGTCTGTCTCTCCTGCTGTAATACACCTCCCAATCCTTGCAAAGACGCATCGGTGTAAACCAAATACTCAACTCCCAGTCTCGGCAATGCTAACACAGGTGCTGAGGTCAATTTGTCCTTCAATTCATCGAATGCCAACTGACAGGCATCACTCCAAATGAACGGCACACCTTTACGAGTAAGATGTGTCAAAGGACCTGCTATCTCCGAGAAACCCCGAATAAACCTCCTGTAGTATCCTGCTAGTCCCAAGAAACTACGAATCTCCATTGGTGTCGTGGGCTGTCCCCACTCCCTCACCGCTGATACCTTCCCCGGATCGACAGATATTCCCTGGTCGGAAATAATGTGACCCAAGAACTGGACTTCCTTCAGCCAAAACCCGCACTTCTCATATTTTGCATACAGCTCGTTCTGACGAAGTGTCTGCAAAACCTGCCTCAAATGCTCGGTGTGCTCCTCCTCTGTCTGAGAATAAACCAGAATATCATCAATGAAGACAATGACAAACTGGTCTAGGAAATCCCTGAACACTCTGTTCATCAAGTCCATAAACACTGCTGGAGCGTTGGTCAAGCCGAAAGGCATAACCCAAAACTCGTAAGAACCATATCTCGACAAGAACGCGGTCTTCGAGACATCCTCCTCCCTGATACGCAACTGATGGTATCCCGATCTCAAATCAATCTTCGAGAAGAAAGAAGCTCCTCTCAACTGGTCGAATAAGTCATCGATTCGAGGCAACGGATACTTATTCCGTATCGTGACCTTATTCAACTCTCGATAGTCCACACACAATCTCAGTGAACCGTCCCTCTTCTTTACAAACAGAACTGGAGTGCCCCAAGGTGAGGTACTCCTGTGAATAAAGCCCTGCCCTAACAGCTGCTCTATCTGATCCTGTAGCTCTCTCATCTCAGCTGGAGCCATACGGTACGGTGCGCGTGCTATAGGTCTCGTGCCCGGTAGCAAATCTATAACGAAGTCTATCTCTCGACTGGGTGGTAAGCCTGGTATCTCCTGAAACACATCTGAATACTCCCTGACAACCGAGATCGAATCTAAAGGAATCACAACCTCCTTAGAGGTATCCTCCTCTATGTAATACAGATGAGCGGTCGATCCTCCCTCTGGGCGAGGCATCGCCACTACAAACATCTCTTGCCCCGGAATGGCAAAAACAATGCTCCCGCTGAAGCAATCAATCATGGCCCTATATGCTACGAGCCAATCCATACCGATGATCACATCGTGAACATGCATGTCTAACACTAACATGTCTGTAGGCAATACCAAACCACCAATCTCTACCCCCACTCCCCGGCATATAAAGAAAATAAGTGACCCACTCCCTAATGGTGAGTTGACACACGTCACTGTGCTCTCTGCCGTAGCTAACAATCCTAAATCTTTCGCAAAGTGTGTAGCTATAAAACAGTGTGTAGCACCCGTATCAAATAACACCCGACCCATAGTGCCATGGATAGGAAACGTACTCTCGATAGCGGGCGGTGCCTGTGGAACTGCAGCCTGGTGAACGTTGTAGACACGTCCATACTGTAGCTGCCCCTGCTGAGCTGGGACTGCTGGAATGGGTGGCAATACTGCCATCTGTGGCGGTGCGGGAAGAGCGGCGGGAAACATAGGCCTCTGTGGCTCCTGGCGAGCACCCTGCTGCTGCTGCTGTGGGGCCCTGCCCTTATCAGGACAATCCTGCTTCTTATGGCCAGTCTTGCCACAAACAAAACACTCCCCTTTGCCCCTGCTTCCCCCGGCCCTGGTGGCCGTTACCGTTCCTCCCTTGGCCCTGCTGGCCCTGATGAAACTGCTGCCCATTCTGCCCCTGTTGGCCCTGATGGCCCTGACGGAAACCTCCCTGTCCCTGCCTGTAGTTCCCTGACCGGAACCTCTTATTATCCCCCTGCTGGGTACCCTGCTCATTCTGTCTCTGCCCCTGACCAGGTTGTGCCCCGCTGGCACTATGTCCTCCAGTCCTGCCCTGATGGCTAGACTCCCCCGATCGCTTGCCCTCGGCCATATGAAAACGGTGGTCCTGGCAGTGCAATAATGCAGCGTTAACCACATCAGAATACGTGGCCAACGATAGGTTCCCTAGCAGATGCTGACGGATCCTCCAATTCAACCCATCGGTGAACTTCTCAATCTTCTTCTTCTCTGTTGGAATCTCGTCTGGAACGATATTCAACAGGTTAGTGAACTCGGCCTCATACTCGGCCACTGTCTTGCCCTCCTGCTTCAAACTGATCAGCTTCCTCCTCATCTCTGTATGAACTGCGAACGAAAAGTACTTGCGGTCGAACCGCACCCAGAACTCCTGAATCGTGAGAGTATCCTTCTCCTCTGCGGTGGTAATAGACTCCCACCACTGTAGTGCAGATCCCACTAGCTTGAAAGTAGCTAGCACCTGTTTCTGAACATCAGTGCACTCATGCATCCTCAAATGCCTCTGTATATCCTTCCTCCATTGGCTCGAGACTACCACATCTGAGCTACCTGCAAACTCTGGCGGATGCGCTTTCTGAAAAGCGTCTCGTACACGCTCCCAAGCAGACGGGAATGCATTAACCTGTGCTGGCGCGGCAACCGACGCCTGAGGTGGTGCATGCTGAATCATGGTAATCGCGGCATTTACCGCTTGGGCTACTATAGCTGCAACCTCAGCGGCGTTCATCATGCCCTGAACTGGAGCAGGCTGGGGTTCGGGCATTGCATTCCTGGGAACTCGTCGTGGAGGCATCTGAAATAAGAACAAGTTTTATAAGTTCACGGTTATAAACTTAATATAGCTGAAGAACGAAGCATACACAAAAAGAGTACAACAGTCCTAAAATATAGGGCTCTATATCAAAGAAACGTAGCGGAAACATAATAGTCGTACAGATCCTAAAGGACACTAGAACCTGATGCTCTGATACCACCTGTGGTACCCCGACTAATTAAATACCGGGTAGCTACTCCTTTATTAAATTAATTCAAAATGCCAAGTTGGCTCAGTTAATAGCATCACTGTCGAAAACATTTTATTTGTTTACTAACCACCTAGTATTAAAAAAGTAAGTGCCAAATTTTATTTAAAGTCTGATTAACATGCAACAAGTGTAATGAAGAAATAAATAACACCATTCACCATACTGAAGTAAAACGAATAACCATCACAATAGAGTAAATAAAGTCTGGAGGAAAACTCCTCACTACAATCCCATACTGAAATAAATAACTGAAACTGAAATAAAACATGCTAAAGTCTGAAAACTAAAATATCAAAGATGTCTAATAGAAATGGGCAACATGCCCTACAACTGATAGATAGTGACTCTGGAATCCAAAAGGTAGAAGCGTCTACATGCAAATCCCTGTAGCTTCCACAAGCAGCTACAACTCGTCACCTGAATGAGTACCTATGCTTGGTGTCCTTGTGGCTGGGCACCTAAAATGGTTTTACAAAGAAAAATAGATTTGAAAAGCAAACGGGTCAGAGCCCGAATGTGGAGTTATATTTTAAAAACCTGCAAGTGCTTTAAAAACATTTAAAACATTAAATGCAAAGTACATGTTAGGACGTGCACTCACATTATATTCTCACCTCTCGTCTAACTGTGCACTCCTAACGCAAGTACCCATCTATAACTACCCATACCACTAGTTAAGTGACAACATATCTAGCTAGACTGCTACAGGTCCTACCCATAATACTCGGTTCCATTAACATAATAACGCTCGTAATTAAATAGGGGTTTGACGTCAACTCAGATACTCAATATGCAATATATATAACTATCAGTCAACTCGTTATATTTCTCGAAACAATACGTAATATATTTACAACATTAACATGAGGATTCTCATTACTTAAATGTATATTAATCACATCGTAAATATACAATACAAGCACCCCGAGAACTAAGCGGCGGTGCACACATACTCTGCTATCCATACCGGTACATCACGTACATAAGGATCACATATTCCGAATCTCTTAGGAATAGTTCAGATAACACAAATCACAAATAGTGGAGGCGAACACAGTCACCATCACGTGGGTCACGCACATACCTACGCTCCCACGGTCAGCGGACTTATTAATATCCCAATAGGTCTTTCTATGACCTATGTTCATCGAGGTACCAGTCTATATCCCCTCCGTAGGCACACAAGGATTAGAGGGTCCTAAGCGAAAGCAACCTCCCGTGATAGTAAGTATGGTAGGTATGTCATACACACAGTCATATACCAATACTAAGTAAACACACGTCTTAGTAATACCGTATTTTAATCGTAGTACATATTCTCATACAATCTTATAATTATCACAATTCATACTGTTCTGGTTTGAAATCATACGCGCCCTTATTATCTCACGTCGTAGTAATCACTCACGTCTCAACCCAAACCGTCCATGTAATACACTCTCGTATGTAAATTCCTTCTCATAAATACCCAAATGTCCCAATTCTATCATTACTACATCTACGGAATGATATCTATATCCTCGAACAAGTTTACGGAACTCCAAAAGTCAAAACAGTCCAAAAAGGACCAAACTGTCAACTCGTTAGAAGTCTCGTTCGAACGAGACTGTTCGAACGAGATTCCTCTGCCAACTCGTTAGAAGTCTCGTTCGAACGAGGCTGTTCGAACGAGATCCCAGTTCGTTCGAACGAACTGTTCCTTCTAACGATATCTCGTTCGAACGAGATCCCTTCTCGTTAGTAATGACTGGCCCACTCGTTAGAAGCTCGTTCGAACGAGTTCGTTCGAACGACCTGGGGCTGCTTCTAACGAGCTACCAGCTTCGGCCCAGATTTTTCCCCAAATCGTTTTTCACCATTTTTACTCCTCAAATCTCTTCTAAAATTCGTTCCAACAGTGTATTAAGTTCTCTAACCATCCTCAAACATACTAGGGAGATAAACTAACATCTTTTAAGGGTTTAATACCTTCTAAACATCAATCAATCACAAGTTTCTACATTATTCCCTGATTTTCTTCAAGAACACAAACCCTAGATTTTTCTCATCATAATTTCCCAGATTTTAATCCGTTTATACATCACATAGATACGAAATTTCTGAATTCAATCTTCAAACAATGTTTCTACATGCAAACCTATCCCAAAATTAAATAATAACTTCCAATTTCATGGGTTTTCTTTTATCTCTTGAATAGGATTGATTATCAAGGTTTCTAACATGGAAAAAGCATTCACTGCATAAGGAATGTAATTTAAATCACTTGCCTTGGTTTGATTTCTGATTTTGGTGTTGGCTTGGTGAAGATTTCTGCAGATTTTTCCTTTCTCCAAGCTCTCCTCCAATGGTGGCTTAAGGTGGCTAGGGTTTTGATTTGGGAAACTTAGAAAACCTAAATGATAACCTACGTAGCCTAATGGTTTAATATAGGATGGTTAGTGGGCTTTGTGGGTTTAATCCACATCAGATTTACATCTCTAATTTTCGTCACTTTTAATTCCTTAAAATGTAAAATTACCAAAATACCCTTTAAGTTGCCGGTATGGCCTAAAAATACCCCGGGACCCAAACTATACCCCCGGCTAGTGTTTTCTGACTATCTCGACCCTTCCGGATGCGTTGGCGCACTCAAAACGACCATACGGTTTATAGATTTTAAATTCACTTTTATTATCCAAAATATTATACCGTGACGCGGCGATCCCGCGTGCCTCGACAAAATTTCTAAAATGCCGTACATAAATCTCACGACAACTTTCATAATACCAAATACATATATAATCATATATGCACATAATCAAATACCAATTCGCATCTCATTAGTATTTATAACCCGGATTAATTTCCAATTAATACGCAATTTAATTAATTAATCCCAAAAATAAATATAGCCAAAAGTACGGGGTATTACACATGAGTGGGGTCTGGCCGCGCCCTGAGTGTGATCTGGCCGCATCCTGTATGGCCTATGAGATCTGCGAACTGAATAGAGAAGAATACATTCCGCGGCAGGTTGCCTACGCATCATGAGGTGATGAGTGATGATCCTTATGAAGATTGGAAGGTTTAAACGTGTTAGGAGATTTATTCTCTTCTTAAGAACCAAACTCTAGAGTTTGTGAAGTTGCTTAATGAAAAGAAGTTTATTAGGTGCAACTGGGTTTATGCTAAGAAAGAAGGTGCTCTAGATTTTAACATTCATTACAAGGCAAGGTTATGAACCAAGGATTTTTCACAAATATTGAAATAACTCAACCAAGATTTTTAACAAAGTTAAAGGAATGATTGAGAATCCGAATAAACTCTTTAGAGAAACTCTTTTTTTATTTTAAAAGGATTTCACACAAGATGTGTTAAATCACATAGATGTTATAAAATAGACTATTTCAGATTCTAGGTAATAAAAGTTAAAAGGTTTTAGAAAACCCAACAAACCTTATTTATCAGGAGATAACATGAAAGAATTCAGAATCATTAAAAGAGAGTATACATACAAATTTTTAATGTGGTAAAAACCAAAAGGCTGGCGAAACATCCACGGTGACCTCTATGCCACAAAACTAAAATCAACTGAAATGGAATCAAGGTTATAAATTATATGCATGCAAAATATGTTCAGAAATTCGAAAGAAAAATATACCTAAATGCCAGAGCTCCACCTCCTTAGGTACTTCTCTTTAATCCATCAGCGTTTGAAACATCCACTCCTTATCTTGTCTTTACGTTGACTCACAAATTTATTTCTCTAAAAAATAGCCACACTTTACTAACATAGATGTGTGTGATAGGGACAATGGTGTGATCTAAAATCTATATGATCACGCTTGAATGCACACACACTTAATACAACCAGGCCTACAAATTACTTGTGTCTTTTAAATGCTCAGATCTAAAACATCTAATATCGGACACTTCAAACCTGGTTAGATTTTTTGAAAAAATAGATCTAAAAATTCTATTTACACAAAACCAGATTTCACAAATTGTAAAAACAGTTTTAAAGAAAACTATATCTTAATGTCAAAAAGTTATTTGTTTATATTTAAAGCTTCAGATCTAGAAAGTTTGTGGATCTAAACTTATTTTGATTTTTTTTTACAGAAATCCAACAAACAAGATCAGTTTTCTTAAAAGGATTTTTTACAACACACATAATAACTGATATAAAAAGCAGGTATGATGTAAAAGTGTGTGAAATGTATCACATATGTTTAATACTTGATTTTATGTAAAACAATCAAGTCCCTAACAAATGTGAGGGCTGTTTTAGAGGAGAAACAAATCTAAAGAAGTTTTGATAGGACCTCAACTCGAATTCTCAAAAACTCAATTCTCATTTTTGAAAACCCTAATCGATTTGATGAAAATATATTCTCTAGTTTTCGAAAATGTTTTAGGAGAAAAATATTTGTAAATGATTTACACTCTATGTATTTAATAAAAGATTTTTCCTTTTTTCTCTATCTAAACTATCGCCCCCTCTCTCTAACCAATCCTCCCTCTCTCTAAAAATTATAAAGGTATGGAAATGTTGAGACGAAGAGGGTTTAAATAGGAGGGGTGGAAAATAGTGGAAACGAACATTTAGATGAGTGACTGTGATTGATTCGCTTATCAGTTTATATCCGATTATAGATAACAACACATGATTGGTTAAAATGGATGTCACACGGATCACTCAAGTCTAACCAACATCCATTGATGAGATTAAATCCAATGGTGTAGTGTGTGTCTTGTGTTTGTGAGTGTACGAAAACACACAACCAATGAATAATGTGAAGACAAGTAGCACACACGTGTTGCACACACACATTCCCATTCATTAAGCAGTTTCCTATTAATAGGAATTTAAATTTCCTCCCCAAAGGTTTTGAATCAATTGTTTAAAATGTTTATTTAAATGATAATACTTGATTTTCAATGCCAAATAATTTTTTTGAAAATATTTATTTTTTAAAAAAATCCAAAAAATTATTTTAAACGCTTATGATGAATATGGTGCAGTGTGTCCTATAATATGGATTTTTTTAATACTTTTGGAGCACAAAATGGATAGGGAAAGAATTTCAGGGATGCCATTTGATGTAATCACCAATCTTGAACTATGCAGTACCATTTGAGGAGCTCAAAGCTGCTAAAAATATTTTGTCTTAATATCCAAACTAAATATATGGTACAAACTCCTAATAAGTCAACCATATGGGGTGTTTCAATCTCCCCCTTTGGATATTGGAGACAAAATTCATTTGAGTACATCAAGGGTACTCGTTGGCAGAAAAAAAATTCGTAAACCTATATAAAGTTCTAACTATCCAACTCTTCCTAGAATAAAAAATAAGAGTAATTTACATAACTTGACTAGAATACAGATCAATAACCTAACATCTGTTATAAATGAAGATGCTTTTAAAAGAATTATTCATGATAACATATTGGTCGAATTCAGAAATTGAGATCTTATATACAGTTCGGGATGGACTCAATCCTTCTCCCCCATTTTGTCTCAAATAGAAAGTGGGTAATTTTCAAGAGAGAGTATATAATAGAATGAGATACCAATTAAGTCATAGATATAGGTCATATCAGGTGTCTTATACATTAAATAGATAAAGGAGACATCTTTTGTAATTTGTCAAATGACCTTACCCTAGATCCTCGGAGACATATTATGAAAAATATATAAATAGGAGGATATAATAAATTCTGGTAGAAAACTAATCAAGTATAATCATCCCTTTGGATTTTCTTAAGATTAAATTCCAATGTTGTCCAATGGCTTAGTATACAGATCATCTAGTTGTTTTTCAGTTTGCAGGTATTCAATTATAGGTTCTTTAGATTCCACCAATTACGAATAAAATGATGTCTAATCTTGATATGCTTGGTACGAGAGTGATGTATAGGATTCTTAGAGATATTGATAGCACTTTGATTATTACATAATAAAGTTAATTGGTTCTCATTAATACCATAATCGCACAACATTTGTTTGATCCATAATAATTGAGCAAAATAGCTACCAATAGATATATACTCATATTCAATAGTAAATAAAGATACGAAATTTTATTTCTTATTGCTCCAACATACTAGGTTGTCTCCTACGTCCTAATAGGCACCATAAGTGCTCTTAGTGTCATTGGAACACGCTGCCCAGTCAGCATCAGTGTAGCCAACTATAGAACTAGATGTATCCTTTGTGTACATAATACGATACTCTAGTTTGCCCTTAACATATATAATGATTCGTTTTACACATAATAAGTGAGATTCTTTGGGTGCACATTGATAACGTGCACAAACACAACTGATGTACATATTATATGCTCCAAATGCAGTTAGATATAACAAACTGCCTATCAGGCTTCTATAAAAGGTTGGATCAATATTTTTTTCCATTTTTATCTTTAGATATCTTAGATGTAATGCTCATGGTAGGGCGTGCAATCTTAACATTACCTAAGCGAAAAATTTTAAGCAACTCGTTCGCATATTTGGTTTGATAAATAAAGGTACCATCACTCAATTATTTAACTTGCAAACCTAAAAAATATTGTTACTCCTCCATGAGAGACATTTGGAACTCCCAGTGCATTATTTTTGAAAAATCATCAACTTGTGCTGGGAAAGATGAACCAAAGACGATGTCATCTATGTTAACTTGTGCAATAAAAACCTCGTTATTTATTTTATGGATAAATAATGTCTGGTCATTGCTGCTATGCTCAAACCCTTTATTGACTAAAAAGGTCGAGGGGCATTTGTACTAGGCCCTAGGGGGATTGCTTTAAGACAAGCCTTCTTCATTCGAAAGACATGGTTCAGGTGAGACGGGTCAATAAAGACTTTTGACTATTCTACTTATACTTTCTCAGTCCGAATACCATTCAAAAAGGCAAATTTAACATTCATTTGAAAAACATTGAATTGTGAGTGACATGCTATTGGAAGGAGAAGACGAGCCGACTCAAGCCTTGTTACCGGGGAAAAAGTTTCATCAAAGTCCATTACCTTTATTTGAGAATATCCTTGTGCTACCAATCTTTCATTATTTCCAATTATTACCCCAGATTCATTCATTTTATTCTTAAAAATCCAGAGGGTACTAATAACTTTTTTAAATTTTATCCGTGGGACAAGATACCAAACATCATGACTCTTAAATTAGGTTAATTCTTCTTACACAACATCAATCCAGTAAGAGTCCTTTATGGCATCGTTTACATTCTTTGGTTCTATTTGAGAAACAAAGCATGCAAAGTTATGATCTTGTTCTCACAAGCTCCTTTAGGTTACTAACTACCTTATCTAAGGGATGGTCTTTAAGAACGCAAGGTTTCACCGTAGGGACTTCAGTTGGCAATAGGTCAGTTATCTGAATAGAGTTTGTTTTAAAAACAAATTCTAACTCTTCCACAATTATTGATCCAGTACCATCACTCCCAGTAGCAGTGTCATTAACAATTACATTTATAGATTCCATTAGGACTTTGGTAAATAAATTGTAGGCACGATAAGCTCTACTATTTTGGGAGTATCCAAGAAAAATTCCTTTATCACCTTAGGTGTCAAATTTTTAAAGTTGTTCTCTATCTTTACTGATATATTAAACACTCCTAAAGGATCTAAAGTATTTCAAATTTGTTTTTTTATTATACCATAGTTTATATGAAGTCTCTTTAGTATTCTTCATAAGGTATAAACGATTAATAATGTGACAAGTTGTATGGAATGCCTCAATCTAAAAGTATTTTGGCAACCCTTTAGCATGTAACATAGACCTGTCCATCTCTTGGATTATTCGATTTTCCCTCTCAGCAATACCATTTTGTTGCGGAGTTTTAGGAGTACCGAACTCAGGGTGATATCCATTAGCAAAATAGTATTCTACTACTTCAGTCTCCATGAATTATCCACCTCTACCACTTCTAATACGTGATACTTGGGTATTCCTTTCATTTTCTATTGTCAAAAGGATTTTATCAAATTCTCATAATGTATCGGATTTGTTTTTCATAAAATCTACACAAGTATACCGTGTAAAGTCATTCATAATGATAAGAATATAGTTGTTGCCACAAAGGCTCATAGTACAAGAAGTACCCATAAGGTCCGTGCGAATAAGTTTTAGAGGTTTTGAATTCACTATATCCTTAAACTTCTAGTGATGTTCATGACTTATCTTTCCCATTTAGAAGACACCATAAATAATTTTTGGAGAAATTTTTATTTTGGGTAAACCTCTAGCCAACTCTTGGGAGCTCAATCTATGTAGGTTATAAAAATTAGTATGACCTAATCTATTATGCCACATATCATAGTCATGTAATCTTGTTAACTTACAAGACACATTACTTGGAATAACAATATAGTAGTTATCCGAAGATAATTTTCCTATAAGAATACAATTACTAGTTTTGTTTAAAATTTTACATTTAGTTTTGGAAAAGGTAAGTGTGTGATCAGATTAACAAAATTAAGATATACTCAGCATATTGGTTTCTAATCATTTCACTAATAGAACATCATTAAGGTAGGGAATACCCTCTTCTTGAAGCATTCCTTTACCAATGATCTAGGATAAGACTCCGTCACCATATAGGACATTACCTCTTATAAGTAGGAGTATCATAACAAGTACCCTCCTAATATAAATATCTCCCCCCCCCCCCCCCAACCCCAACCTTAATGTTGTGCATGCAAAATAGAGAACCATGAAAATCATGACAAATAAAAATATGTGAAAATCTGAAACATGATGGGAGTAGGAGTATCGTAACAAGATAGCATGAAATAATGTGGAAATTGACATGACATATATGATAAAACATGAGAATCAATGAAATAACCACATATGTCCAAAAGTATCATGATAAAAATCACGTGAAATAGATGAAGATCAAGCATCTCAATAAAAATGAGACTGGATACCCAAGAAACATAGTGTAAGATGAATAATAAAGTATATACATCATCAAGATCAACATCTTTACCAACCAACTCACATAAGCTCACAAAATATAGTCAACAAGATAAATCATAAAACCTTAGAAAAAATAAATGAAAAATGTAACAATAGACAACTCTCAATCAAAGATCACCTCAAAATCGAACTATTAAGGGAATATAAATAAAAAATAACCATAGAAGATAGGAAAATATACTCATATCCAAGAGTATTAAATTAGAAGGAACAATACCAAGACTAAGCCAAGAATTGGATAACACCAAAAAGTATGACAAAGTATACCCAAAGTAGAAAAACCACAAAGTCACTAGAGAACATATGAGAGAATGGTATAAAAGCTCTAAAAACATGGTAACTATGTAGATATACAACATATAAGGCATCATGTACAACCATGAGTTGAAAACAAGAATCACAAAGTACCGAAAGCAAATTTCCAGCCAAGAGCATAAGAGGTCGTGCGAACGACTTAAAAAAATATCGTACGAAAAATATCAAGAAATATGTTTATGCCATAAAATAGACAGACTCGTGCATGCCACGTAGAAAGGGGATCATGCGAATGGTTTTAACTACAATCCTACCAATATGCAAACTTCAAGCCATCGTGCGAATGATATTAAAACAAAACCGTGTGAATAATTTTTGGTAGAAACCAAACCCTTAGAAACCATTTTCAACAAAGAAAAATCCAACCTTATTAGTCCTTTACAAAAATCTCCCCCTTACTCTCTTCTCATAAAACCCCTCTCTTGGTCAAACAGATAAATTCTCATTAAATAAACAAACTAACCTCAACACAACCAAAAAATCCCAAATAAGATCAAAAAGGGAATGACACACTAAACACATCAAAATCAACTTATTACCTCCAAATATTAAAAAGACTTGAATACATGATACATAAATGAATCAACATCAAATAGAGAATTGAAATAAAGTGGTCCAGCCAAAATATGCAAAAACACTAGAAATGAGTAAAAGGATATCATTTTAGGTAAGAGGAAAAACATATATGGTATATGTCGACATAAACAAGATTTGGTCTCACCAAAAACCAAATATCAACTTTTAACATTCATTCAACATCAAGAGCCATCAAGTTGATTAAGCATGTAAAATTTATGCAAGAACATATGACAGTCAACTTAATTCACATAAAACTCAACTTAATAAGTGATGTGAGACATATTAACACGTAGGTTATACATATTAGGTTAGATCTAGCCAAATTAGTTTAATTTGATTATAATTATGTGATAATAAAACATCTAGCAACCTAAATTAATTGTAAATCTAAAATTGTGTGAGGTTACGTGTTCTGAATAAGAGTAAATGCAAAAACGAGCACAACTTCAAGAGATATGAGGAAAAACTACACCTAGGGAAAAAAATCGGGACGCTATAACAGATCAAACATTTACCTTGATTGAGTCCCTCACAAGATCTTGTAGTCCACCATTTCTCAATACTCCACCTAATCTTGCGGCGCTCATCGAAATCTCCTTTTAGATAGAATAATCCACTTCTATTGGCTTCCACACATCTAACTTCAAGAACACATATCCAAAACTTCATATATTCCTCCGTGTTGACCTCTTAACTGAAGATCTTCAATGAGAAGATAAGTCACAAGGTTTTCTAAGGTTGATTTGATGAAATCACTCAAAAATATCTCATAAATCTTTCAATGAAAATAAGGAAAAACCAAAACACATATAGGGTTTCTAGAGAGAAAAAGGTACGCTCTTAGATCAAAAAATTTCTTTATAGATAAGAAAGAGTTCTAATTGAAAAATGGATCGAATGTTTTTTTTATAGTGAAATAATTTCTTTCCCTGATACTAGGAAGTACGAGCACACGAAGGTTTTTCATCCGTGCACATGCCCATTAAGAATGGATAAGAAAACTTTCTGGTCAAATCGGTGCTTATAGGTCATTTTTATTCATTTGCATCGGTCAGTCGCATGGGGATGTTTTACGCCTGTGCGCACACCTGACAACTCAAAATTACTAAAAAATCATTTTTAAAGGATTTTTCAATGTAAAGAGTTCCAAAAGGATCCTTTTGCACAGGTTTTGAATAAGATGACATTTTGGTGAAAAGAAAAAGTCCATAAAATGTGGGAGAATGTGGAAAAAGGTTTAGGAAACCTAAATTATGTCAATATCCAAATACCACATCCAAGAAGGTCCAAAAGTCTCACCCAGAGTCTCTGAATCTAGTGAAGAAATCCAATTCAACCCGACCTAGACACGGATAGAGGCATGTAAGGAAATTAAGCATCTAAACACATAAGGTTTGCCAAGGATATGTTCCTACGATAAAATAAAACTCCTAAATGTCCAAAAAATAAAATATTTTAACACTGAATAAGTGGAGAAATGTTTTTATACATGTTAGTCCTCCTTATAATAAATATGCATACCTGACCCTCCTTTCGATCATTGCATCACAATGAGTTACATCTTCATCACTTGAATTTCAAAATTTATGGACTTCCCACAACCATCCACAATAGAATAATATTGGGACAACCAATCCATTTCCCCAATGACGTCATATTTAGACATGTACAAAATCAAAATATTTGACACAAAGCATAAGCAACTAATATCTACTAGTATGCCGCGACAAACAAGACGTACAGGAGTACCCCCGACATAAAAGTCAATCTAAATATATAAAGTATGAGATGCTAAGTCTATAATACACATTGATTGAGAGAAGTATGTACTAATAAATGAATGAAAAGCAATCGAATCAAATAAATCTCGTCGTAAGAGCCCACAGATAGAAAACCTACCCTCAACTTCTTGCACCGGTGCCTAATCATCTTTCGGGCGACATGAGAAATATGCCCACATTGTAACTGTGGTTGAACTTGTTATTGGTCCAATAGTGGTGTTTCTAGTAACACAAGGACCTCCACAATAAGTGGTATCGATAGTTGCCAATGTTGGCCCTGTAGTGCCTAATATCATGGTATTCACGTCTATTTTACAACACTTATTAGATATGTGTCCCAACATTCCATAAGCATAAATTATCCATGAAACATACCTTGTTATTATTTTCTTCTTGTTTTCCATGCTAGCCTTGATGAGTTTAATGACTTAGGACCTAATGGCACTAGTGATGCCACTTTTCATAATATCTATATCTTTTAAGGGCTTTCTCCTTATGAAGCGACCCATTTGGATGTTGGACTTCTTGTGTATGTCTCTCACTCCTCTGCATTCCCTCTAGTCTTGCCCATCTAGCTAGATGTTTCCTTTCACTAACTTTTCTCCCCTTCATTTTTGGAACTTGTTCTCCTTGTGGTGGTGCATCAGGGTGGCGTTCCCCACCTGAATATATGTGATGTAAGTCGGTTCTTAATCTTCACTCATCTAATCCTCCATGTAATCCTTATAATGAATCACTCTATCCTCTTAGCGTTAATGTCCAACTCCTTGGATGAAAATGAAAAGAGTATAATGAAGTTCATCTCACACTAAACAATGCGATCCCTCTGCTCTAATATAAAATATTCTTTTTTGTTTATCACCCTCACTTATGAAAGAAAGTAATTATCCTGGAATCTTGTGAGAACTCGAAAATAGACATAGTGATAGTTGTTGATGCAAAAAACTAGACTAAGCCTAATTAATTGATCACAGATATATTAAGTAAAATAAACAAGACATAAGAAAACTTTTTAAAGTGATTCAGCTCAAAGGAATAGCCTACGTCCACTGTTATGTATTGATTGCCTTGAGTTGTTTTTCTTCCATCCCTTACGATGAGGGTGATAAAATGTATTTATAGCCCCAAAAGGGGGGGGGGGGGGGGTTCTTGATCATTGTCATGTGAAATGATGGTATGCCTTTATTTGTTAAGCATTTCGCTTCACAGGCAATACAAGTCGTAAGACTACTGCCACTTATTTGGCCATACATGATGACTTTTTAGCTGTTGGTCGGGGGGCCTCCCAGTTGGTCGGGCTTCCTTGTTGATCGGGATTTTCTATCGTGCTGACTTGGACTTGTGCCACATAGGATGACATCCACTGGATTGTAATTGGTCCATGTAGGATGATAAATTTTGGTATCAACAAAATCCCCCAATGTTTCATACATGAAGTCTATGCGAAAGTGTGGAATATTATGCTTTTGGCAGTAGCTTGGGCTGTTTGGTTGGTTACAGAACATCCAGACTTGTGAAATTTATTCACTTTGACAGTTTTTTGAGCGCGAATGGCAATTTTGTCAATATTTTAAATTTTAGGGAATACTTTTGGGGTATCTTTGTCTTTTCGTCTGTTTTCCTATCGTAAATCCAACCGTCATTTGCTATTACTTGGCCCAATTTTCGATGTGTCTTATAAAAATAGCGATAAAAACTTCAATCATTTTTTACCTCTTATTTCTGATTCTACTATTGTGTTCTTTGCTTTCGTGCGATCGTTTTCTTTCCTGCCATCAGTTCAACCTGAATCCTTAAATCTTTGTGAGGATCTTTCTTCTCTTTTTCTTTGTTTTCTTCATCATAGTTTACTCTATCGAGTCACTTGATAAGTTTAGAGCTGATTTTTTGGGTTGTTTTAGAAAATTCCACTTTTCTTTCTGATTTTTTCTCTCTTGCTGAGGGTCACTGGTTCCCTTATATCATTATTGTTGAATGTGGCTTCACGTTTCCTCTAAATTCCTTGTGTTTAGAGTTTTGTCAATATTCTGACGTTGTACCCGCAAGAGTAGATCCTAACACATGGACAGTTGTTAATGGAGTTTATAAGTTAAATCAAATTGATGGAATCCATCTAGGGATTTTCGAAATCATGTTTTGTTATAAGTGGGTAACTAGTGATACCACGTTTTATTTGAAAACTATGACTATTAGTAAAGCTTTGGTAGTCGATCTCCCTGATTCTAATAGGGACTATTTTGATCATGGGGTAGTTGTAAAAAATTGGTAACGCGCCCCTTTAGTTGGCAGTGCTAAATACCAAGGACCTAGATGTCCTCTATTTGGCAATGAAATAGGTTGTTTTATATTTTAATAAATTTTCCCTGTTTATATTTGATAAAATGTCATACTAACTGTTGGTTTATAAATTATGTTGCAGTTGAGCAAAAAAGAAAGTGCCCCAAAGCGAGCGAAGTAAACTTGAAGGAGTTGAAGTGTATCTGGAATCTTTATAAAGTGGTTACTGAGGAGCACGTGAGGTTTGCTTCTTATCTGCTCTAGTATAGTAACACTTTTTCCTCTTTTATTGCCAGACCAACTACTTCTCTTGCTCTGGTAATTGATCTTGATGTAGAAACTGCTATTAATTCTGACACTCCCCTTTCTGAAATTATGAAGAAGAGGAAGTTCCCTGATCTCTATAGTGGTGTTTCCTCTGGCTCCCAATCATCTGCTGAGGGATCTAAGAATAAAATTGGGGATGTTATGAAGCCCCCAACTCCCAAGAGTCCAGTCCCCAAAGATCCGGCTCCCAAAGACTTGGTTCCTCAGGATGTAGCTCCTAAAGAGGTTGAGGTTCCTCTTAAGAGACTTAGGAGAGGGCTTGCAGAGAAACAAGTCGATCAAGTGCCCGACCAACAGGCCTTGGTCGATTTTCCCTCATCTGATGTTTTCTTATAACTCCTAGTTTGGCTAGGAAGTTTATCAAGTCTGGTACTCTTCCAGACCAGAAGGGGTGGATGCCAAGCTTCCCAGAACAAAGGTCTCTGAATTTGTTGCTCAAAACCTTGCATCAATAAGTAATTTCCATTGTCTTGGTTTGGTTGTTATTTACATTCTTTATTTTCTCACTTTAATCTTCATTTTCTATAGTTATTGGTACACTTTAATAAAATGCTGGAGAAGGATGATGCAATCAAGGCTTCTTCTTCTTCTTCTTCTTCTTCAAATAAGGTGGATAAAGCTTTGTCTGGTTTGAATAAGTCTCTTCTCGAGTCTTAGAAAGCCTTGGAGACTGAGAAGAGCATTTGGGCAGAGAAACTGAAGATAGATGAATTGGCTCATCAAATCTCTTATACAAATGCCCTTGAAGCTAAGCGCAAGGCTAAGGAGGCTGGGATCCAAAAGGATGAAGCTATGCTCGAGAAAGATGAAGTTAAGCGCCAGAAAGAGGAAGCTGAGCGTAGGGTTAAGGCTACTGAAGATCTTGTGTCCTCTGCCTGAGATAAAAGAAAATCTTATGTGAAGGCCTACTTCAGTGTTGGTTGGGATAAGGGTTGGAACAAGGCCATTTCTGCTACTTCTTCTCAAATTGAGTATGTGAAGCAAAAAAATTCAGAGATGGTTGGGTTACTACCCTTCAGTAGTTGAACACAAATGGAGACTCTGAATTTTTTCAGAGGTATATTCATGGTCCTCCTCTATTCATAGAGGATAAGGTTGAAGATGAATCTACTTCTGACGAATCTTCAACTGTGTTTGAATCTGCTGCCAAATAACCTGAAATCCATGAGTCCTTTATTCCTGCAGCTGAGAAGACCGAGCAACTCCAGCCTGCAGCCCCTTCTTCTGAGCAAAACAAGAAGGTTGAGAGTGATATGGAGAATGTGTAATGTTGTTTGGCATTTTTCTCTATTAATTTTATTGTTTCTTTTTCCTTTGTTTTGATTGTACCTGAACTCTTCATTAACAATAAAAGAACTTTTTTCTCATTTTATTTATCTTCTGTTGATTGCATCTATTGTCAATAGTTATTGTTGATTAGTAGTTATCTCTTCTTGCTAGTTTATTGCGAAGATGGAACAACTGTCTTCCCAGGACATCGAGTTACTGAGGAAACGCAATGATTTTTTCGAAGCTGGCCATATGGACTTGTCCGATGAAGAAGCTAACCAGTTTCTTGGTGATGATGCTTCAGAGAAAGTCAGGGAATCTTATAAATATTTGAAGTACTTACTTGATCGGGCGGTAGCAAATAATGTTGCCTATTATGACATGATAGAAGAACTTCAAGAATAGTATAAGGAATCCACTACGCTGCTGCATCAGAGCTATGAGCAGAAGTATCAAAGTTTGATTGAAGGTCAGGGCTTTAATAAGTTTGTTTTCGTGTATAATAAGAAGGAAGATTTACTTAAGCTTTAAATTGAGGAAACTGGGACCATTGTCAAGTTCCTGGAAGAGGAGAATAGTAGTTTGAGGAATGATTTGAATCTTCTAAAGTCTTCCTCCGGAGCTATTGTTGCTACTATTGATAAAGGTCATTCCTTTTTAGAAGCTAAAAATGCCAACTAGAGAGATGCATCGGAGGCCTTGAAAAACATTAAGTCTGCTTCTTCTTTCCGAGTTAGAAATAGGGCTGACCGAGGAACTACTGAGGATCTTAGGACCCAACAGTTCCTTGTTAACCAAGTTGCACAGTTAAAAGCAAAGGATCAAGTGATTGCTGAGATGTCTCAAAAGTTTCAGACTTTAACCGAGAAATTATCTACTCAATCTTTTCAATTGGAGGCTAAGAATGGGGTACTGAGGAAGTTGCAATCGCAAGTTGATAGATTAACTTTACAGTTCCATAAGCAGCCCAGAGAATTTTGGATGGATGGTTAATGAAGATTTGGGACATTATGATGATAGACTCCAACAGGCTTAAAATGAGTCCTATAAATGGGGTTGGATAAATGCTTTAATTGTGATGAAGGTGGATGGGAATGACTCTCTTTGGGATTGGTATGATTCGGGATTGCTCCAGCTTGATAATCCTCCATTTAAATTAGACGTTAATTAGGTGCTTGTTTATCGTATTCCTCGATGTTTGATTTTTAAATAATTAGGGGATTACGAACTACATGATGAACTAGATATCGTCCATCCTCCTCATTTTATTGATCGTTCTAGTACAAGCAATATCAGGATGCTTCAGGACCTTAATTTCATTAACTATGTTTTCACTTTGGATGATCTTCTAGCTGGCATGGATCCTGTTTCGAAAGTCGAAGGAAAGCATCCTGTAGAATAATTTTTTTGTATTTTCTTTCTCCATATTTGAGCAACAATATGTACTCATTTAAACTTAATGAAAAGCTTATTTTGTGAATGGATTAACTTTTAGTTAATCTTTGAATGTATGTGAATGTTTTTCTAGTCTTTGACTATGAATGGATCAACTATTTTAGTGAGTCTCTATTTTTTACCAGTTCTATTGATATTCTTAGGATTATCCTAAGTTTTATACCAGTTACCGATGTATCACCATGGTTCTACTAGTGTACCTAAATTTTATGGTAATTACACTAGTTACCT
Source organism: Sambucus nigra (assembly GCA_949130495.1). NCBI lineage: Eukaryota > Viridiplantae > Streptophyta > Magnoliopsida > Dipsacales > Adoxaceae > Sambucus > Sambucus nigra. The sequence continues at coordinate 195,616,025 of OX422208.1, forward strand.
TGGTTCCCAGGCGAAGTGGAGTATTTGTCCATCTTTTAGCCCAGTTTAGATAAACATTTGTCATCCGAGTCTTCATTAATCAAGCATTTGGGACTTACAATTTTGCCTTGCATGATTTTATTGATGCCAACCAACTTTGTTGGTGGCCTTGTGAATACTTACCAACATTGTTGGTGGTTTTATTAGTGCCGACCAACTTTTTTGGTAGCTCTGGTAGATACTGACCAACTTTGTTGGTGGATTTGGTGGATAGTGACCAACTTTGTTGGAAGCATTTGTTGATGCCAACCAACTTTGTTGGTGTCTTCATAATGTTACTGACCACCTTTGTTGGTGGCCTTGGTGGATACTGACCAACTTTGTTAGCAGTATTTGTTGATGCCAACGAACTTTGTTGGTGTCTTCATAATGTTAACGACCAACTTTGTTAGTGGCCTTGGTGGATACTGACCAACTTTGTTGGCAGTATTTGTTGATGCCGACCAACTTTATTAGTGGCTTTTATTGATGAAGACCAACTTTGTTGGTTTCTTCATAATTAGAACTATTTGTTGATGCCGACCAACTTTGTTGGTGTCTTAATAATTAGAACTACTATCATATTGTTACAAGGGCATAGCACTACTAGTCCAAAAAAAAAAAATTCCCAGAAAGTCATGTTCTCATTAATATTGAAATGAATTGAGTACAACACAACTATAATTACTAATAGTACTTCTCCAAGTGCTCTGCATTCCATGGGTTCTTGAACTCTTCCCCTTCTGAAGTCTTAATCCTATATATGCATGGTTAAATAACTATAGTAACGAGATAAGGCCCATGCCAATTGGCTTCCAGCTTATTACTCTTCTGAATAACCTTTTTCAAGACGTAATCTCCCTCCTTTAAGTTTGTCGACATGACCCTCTTATTGTAGAAACATGCAGTCCTTTATTGATAGGCCACATTCCTTAAAGCTGCATCTTCATGGGTTTCTTCCAGTATGTCTAAATCCAACCTTCTCATCAAATCGCTAACTAGGGTATTAAAATTAATAACTTTATGCGTTGGTAAACCCAGTTCAATAGGAGCTTCAGTAGCAAATGCCAATAGATATAGAGTTTCTCCAGTAGCAGTTCTGGAACTTGTTTGGTAAGACCAAAGGATTGAATGTAGTTCATTGATCCAATTTCCCTTTATATATTCCAAAAAATTTTCAGACCGTTTAGTAAAGTTCTATTAGTTACCTTTGTTTGGCCATTGCTTTGAGGGTAGCTAGGAGCATAGTGGATTTTCTGAACATTGGATTGGACGCAATAAGCAGCGAATTCTTCATGGTCAAACTGTGTACCATGATCAGTTATAAAGGCATAAGGTAAACCATATAATACTTTTCCATGTGAACTTGTAAACCTTTTCATAAGATATATCAATCAGTGGTTCAGCTTCCACCCATTTTGTAAAATAATCAATATCTACCACTAGGTACTTAAACCTTCCTCGGGTGGTTGGCAGGGGCCTAACCAAATCAATTCCCCACAGGGAAAAAGGACAGGGTGAAGTGATTGGTGTTAAAATGGCTTGCGGATCCTTACGTATACTGGAAAACCTCTAACACTTGTCACATTTTTTAGCAAAATCTTCATAATATGCTCACATGGTTGGCCAGTAGTATTCTTGCGTAGGTATTCTTTCGAGCAATGTTCTTCCTGCTATGTGGGCCTCACAGGATCCTTCATGGACTTCTTCAATTAAATCCTTTACCTCATTTAGATGCACACATCATTGTAAACCATTAGCTAATCCTCTCATGTATAACACACCCCCTTCTAGCACATACTTTGCACCTTTGTATTTTAGCCTCTTAGCTTTAAGTAGATCGGATGGAAGAATTCCATCTTTAATATATGCTCTGATAGGCTCCATCCAAGATTGGCTCATATCAACTGCAATAAAGTTGACCATCAGATCCTCATCAGTGCTCCTATTAACAAGTACCTCAATAGGAATAGTTCTTCGTATTTCTGTTCTGGTTGCTGAGGCTAATCGAGCAAGTGCATCTGCTCGGGCGTTCTCCAATCTTGGAATCCTGATCATTTGAACTGCTAACAAAGTGTAAATTACTTCTAAAGTTTTGGCCAAATATTTGGTCATCAATTCTCCTTTTATTGCATATAAGCTCAAAATTTGACTTACAACCAACTACGAATTACTATACACCACAACGTTCTCAGCATTCAATGATTTAGCTAGATTTAAACCAATAATTATAGCTTCATATTCTTCTTTATTATTGGAGGCTTGAAACTGGAAATGTAGAGTGTACTATATGTCTATCTCGTCTGGTGTAGTAAATATGATTCTAGCTCCACATCCGGTTGCGTAAGATGACTCTTCGACGTATAAACTCCATATGGGGATATTACTGTCAAACGCTTGGTTTGCCCGAATCCCTTGATGAAAGATTTTTTCCTTCACCTCCTCATAATTCTTCTTCATCTCCTGTACTCCACTGATCGGTTCTAGTTGGTCTTTTTTATAATTTCCTCTATTTGGAGTTGGTTGGGTGTATCTATAATTAGTTTACTGTCTCCTGCATGTTGCTCGGTTAGAGTCCCTTGTTGCTCGGGGACCTCTGGATAAGTGAATTTTGAAATAAAATTAGCCACAACTTGGGCTTTTAAAGCAGTCCTTGGTTCATACGCAAGGTTATACTCCCCTAACTCCACATCCCAATACATCAGTCTTCCAGATTTCTCCGATTTGTGCAAAGCCTGCCTTAATGGCATATCAGTGTAGATTACTATAGTGTGGGCTTGAATGTAGGGTTTCATTCATCTACTAGCTTCAATTAAATCCATTGCCAATTTCTCCAATCTGGGATATCTTACTTCTGCTCCTTAGAATGCGTTGCTGGTGTAATAGACTGGCTTTTGAACTTCATTTTCCTCCCTGATCAAGGTTGAGCTAAATACAGACTCAGATACTGCCAGATACAAATACATCTTTTCTCCAAATATTGGTCGAGAAAGTAGTGGTGGTGATCCCATGTACTTCTTCAACTCCCGGAATGCCTTTTCGCATTCGTCTTTCCATTCAAAGGTTTTTCTGAGAACCTTGAAGAATGGCAAGCATTTGTCTGTTGCTCTTGACACAAACTTGTTGAGTGATGCTACACGCCCAGTTAGCCTTTGAACCTCGTTTTTGCAGGTCGAGGACTTCATTTCAATCAGAGCTTTAACCTCATCTGGATTAGCTTTGATTCCCCTTTGATTGACTATATACCCGAAGAACATTCCCTCTTGCACTCCAAAGACACATTTGGTGGGGTTTAACTTCATTTGGTACTTTTCCAGTTGATCAAACGTCTGACTGAGGTCGGTAATATGATCAACATTTTTTTTTTGTGAGCATATCAACATATACCTCCATATTTTTGCCTATCTGCTCCTCAAATACTCTGTTCACTAGTCTTTAATAAGTAGCACCTACATTTTTTAGACCAAATGTCATAACATTATAATAATAAGTTCCTCGGAGAGTGATAAAGGAAGTACTTTCTTTTTCTTCTAGCTTCATTTTGATCTGGTTATAACCAGAATAGGCATCCATGAAACTAAGCAATTCATGCCCTGAAGTAGCATCCACCAATTGATCAATTCATGGCAAAGGAAAATGATCTTTCGGGCACGCTTTGTTCAAGTCAGTAAAATCTACACACATCCTCCACTTGTTGTTCTTCTTCTTGACCATAACTACATTGGCTATACAATTAGGGTACTTCACATCTTCAATAAAAGGACACTTTTTGAAGCTTTTTCACTTCTTCCTGTATAGCCTGGTTCTTCGCTGCTTCATAGGTTTGACTTCCCAATTGACATTAAGTTCATGATAGAGAAAATTTGGATTTATGCCTGGCATATCTTTATGACTCTAAGCAAACACCTATTTTCTTTGCCTTAAGAAAGATATCAACTCTTGTTTAAGAACTGGTTCCAAAAATACTCCTATTTGAGTTGTTCGCTCTAGCTTATCATCATACAGAGCAATGCTTTCTGTTACCTCCATCAGTTGTCCTTTTACAAGCTCAGATTCATCTCTTAGATCTAAAGTTTCAACCTCGGATTCGTTGTTTGGCTCAATTATTCCCACTTGGTAAGTGGTTGTTTTTCGCTTAGCCTCCAACATATATTCTTCCTCGGCAGAGGAATAATAACACTCCCGAGCTACTTTCTGGTCTCCTTTCACTAATCCTACTCCGAAGTTGGTCTGTAATTTCAGGCATTAATGAATAGCTGAGGGTATAGCTTCAAAATTTTTCAGACCAACTCTCCCCATGATCATATTATAAGCATAATGAAAATTTTTGTCCATTACAAAGAATCTGACCTTCTCTGTCTTGCTCGCCGGCCAAGTCCCGATCAACACATCCAGCTTGATAGTTCCAAATGGAAACACCTTTTCACCTAAGAATCCAATAAGTGGCCTGTGATACGGCTCCAGTTCACTAAGTTTTAAACCCATACTATCAAAACAGGGATTAAACATGATGTTTGCCGAACTGCCATTATCCACCAATGTTCTTGCCACCAATACTTCTTTCATCCTGACTCTGATCACCAAAGGATCATCACGAGGATACAAAAATCCTAATAAATTGTTTTTGGAAAAGCCAATTACGAGCTGATCCTTGTTAACTTTTCCTGGTCGGTCCTCCTCGGTGAGGTTGATACGATGGATATATGAACAAGCTTGAGCCTCATTGAGGTAAGCTTTCCTTTTAGCCGTATGATCTCCTCCTCTGGCATCTCCACCTGTAATCATGTGATATTCAAAATATCCAAAACTAAGTGTGAATACCTCACATTCCAGTTTTTTAGGTTTCTTGGAAAGATCGGGATCATCTTCTGGATCATCGTCATAGTTCCTCTTCTTGTCTTCCCTGGGCTTAACTGGTGATTTAGATCTCTGTCGACCTCTTCCTCCATTTCTTCCCCCATTCTACCGATCAATAAATTTGTCCATCTTTCCTCTTTAGATTAGTGTTTCTATCTCATTTTAGAGGGCAATGCAACTGTTGGTAGTATGACTATGATCTTTGTGAAACTCACAATACTTGGACTTATCTCTCTTATTGGCAGTTGACCTTAACTTTTCAGGCCAACTCAAATCATTATTGTGATTGATTTCCTCCAACACATGATGTATATCCACTGTCAAGGGGGTGTATTAGTGAACTTCCTGAGACGATCTAGGCCTTCCTTTCCCTTCGGGCTCCTGCTTTCATTATGATTCTTGTCCTCCTTCTTCTCTGACTTCCCTTCTGCTTTTGATTCCGCTTTCGTGCCTGAATTATTTTTACTAGCATAGCCTCCTCAGTGTTCATAATCTTTGTTGCCTTGTCCATAAATTCTATCATCATCTTTGGTGGATCTTTTTCTAGGGTATAATATAATTTATTAGGGAGGAAACCACTTATGAGAGCAGTGATTGTTGTCTTTTCTTCATAATCAATTACCTCCAGTTTCTCATTGTTGAAATGAGTGATATAATCTCTAGTACTTTCCCCTTCCTTATCTCTCACTGTGAGTAAATGAGCTACTCATTTCACTATTTTTCTCCAAAGCAGAAATTACCAATGAATAGCTCAGCTAGTTGTTGAAAGCAAGAAATCTTCCCACGAGGAAGGATGTTGTACCAGATTTGAGAAGATCCAGTGATTATTCTTGAGAATGCCGTACATCTCATCTCATCAGGAACAAAATAGATATCTGCAGTTGCTTGATATTGTTCTATATGGAGAACTGTATCAGTTTTCCCATCATATTTGGGAGTGACTACTGGATCTTTAAACTTGGTCGACGTAGGGAAATCCACAATGGTTTGTACAAAGGGGATACCTTAATAAAACATCTTTGAAGGGGGTTCTTGGCTTTGTCCATTTCACCTAATCTATCTTCCAAACGTTGAATGGATCCCTTCCACGGTCCTGTAACTAACACATCATCTACAACTCATCAAATAAATGGAACTCCTATGCTTGGTGTCCCTGTGGCTGGGCACCTAAAATAATTTGACAAAGAAAGGAGATTTGCAAAAAACGGGTCAGAACTGAGTTGTAAAACAGTTTAAAAATTAGCGAGTTCTTAAATGAATAAATAGCATATATATTATTCTTGTTAAATTATCTTACTCTCATTTAAGATACTCACTTCTTAACTAATATGCACACCTAACGCATGTACCAACCCTTAAATCCAAAGGCACAATCCCGCATTAAAACAAAGGCACAATCCTCGTATAAATACTACACCGACACACTACTGTACAACCACGTACAAAAATTAAACAACATATGTAGCCTCATATATCTTCCTCATGCGAGAAGGTTAACCAACATAATGAAGGATCGAGATATATACCTATACAAAGAATGACTCATTAGCTATGGGCATAATACCCATTCCCGTGAAAAAAAACCTATTAAATCTCCATTGATGGATTCCTCACGAGTCTACTCACACACCATGATATGTCCACACATAACACGCTGAGCATACCACATCCAATTATGTATATAAGATAATTGTTTCTAACCCTAACCAAATAATTCGGTCTAAATGTCCCCCGAGATAATCTCAATCCCAAAAATAATTCTCATTGTATTTATACAGGATCATAACTCTTAAGTCCAAAATAATACCCTCTAGAAGTACCATGGTCATTGGACTAACCTCTTTAAAAGAAAACCTCAAGAAAACAACCTACGAGCCTCACCAACAAGGCAATCGATCGACCTCATTAAAACGCAATCGATGACCGTAGGGAGCCCAATCAATCGGCCCGTTTGTGACGCTCCAAAAAATATATGTCCTAAACCCAATTTCTTCTATTTTCTTCATCCCAAATCATTATAGAAGTTTTTTCTAACTTGTAAGCAGTCCTAAAAGCTTTAAAATAGATTTTATAATGGACTTTAGACATGTTTAACATCATACAATCGTTATAAAGGGGAAGTCTAACATCATTAATGTTTATTCCCCAAAATAGTTATGTTCTTCAATTGGGTTCATTAAAAATAAAAGTTTTAAGCAATCAATTAGCAGATTCATACAATAATCCATAATCTAAGAATTCGAATCATCAAATCATTATATTTCTCCAAGAGATTAGTAGATTGAAACAACAATGAATGAATTTAACTAATTCTCCATTAGAAATAACATGATTCAAAATTAAATGTGATATTAAACCAACTATGGTTCATTAAAATAAATTAATAATAAAGAAGTCACAGTAAATAAATCAAGAAAATATAGATATAACCGTCCTTAATTCCTAGTTTGTTGTTTGATGGATCTCTTGCTCCCATATGAGAGTAAATAACTTTTTTAATTTTTTAATTTTTATGGGTCTCATATGGGCCTATCTTAGAGCCTCTAAATGAGCCCAAAGCAATAACCTTATGCTCCCAAAACTTATCCCAAAGGTTTTTCCAACCATAGGGCCTAACCCAACTTACTAAAAACACTATAATAGGTACATATATCACCTCAAGCCTGGTCTAACAGTATACGATTGTGATACAAAATAAATAATAATATTATTATTCAATTATGGGGTCTTTAAATATAAATAAATTGCTATTATTAAATTTCATTGTAACATGAAACGATATCTTAATAGATCATAACGTACCATCCATAAACAACTAGCATGTACATAAGCAATAAAAATAATTATTAATTGTTTAAAAATACGGTCGTGCATAAATTACTATATTAAGCCAAATTAGTGAACCATGTACATATTCTCTTGTGATTGTTTATTTGTGTTTGATTTCTCTTTACTTTATCATTACTTTTCATTACATTATATTTATCTTGTTATAAATTTGGTTGTTATTCATCTCGGATGTTTGGCATGGATCAATCACTCTATTGAGTGAGTAACTTCACTATAGTCCCCACATCAATTAAATAATAATTATTTCTTCCATTAGTTCTCTATAAATTTTAATTGTGACAATTATTTTATTCTAAAAAGTCTATTGTAGTAGAACATTATAATCAACGTGCTCTATTTGTATTTATCACTCTACCACCTCCATAAAAACGAACAACATAAATTAATTATGTTATTAAATCAATATGACAACTACAATGAGTAAATGGCATCATGTTTCATAAGAAATAGTAAAAACAATTGTCACCCAAGAATATTGGATATTCCATTTGGCCACGGCTGATAGGGTCAAAGGGATATTTTCCCATCATCGATTGTCACAATGGAAGAGATTTTTTTTAGTTCCAATCTGAAGTTGTTTGAATTTTTTGAAATGTAGAACTTATTTTTCCAATGGTTCTTCAATTTAAAAATAAAAATCCTGATCTAGAACATAAATTAAAGTCCCTCCAATTCATAGCAATGCTGAAATATTTTCCTCACTACTTGCAGGCATCTAATGGGTGAAGGCTTGGGCTCTTTGAATCTGAAGGAGTTAAAGCAGTTGGAGAATAGGCTTGAGCGAGGCATCACAAGAATAAGGTCAAAGAAGGTAACATTTTGTCAATGATAAAGCACATGGAAAAGAAAAAAGCAATAAAATATGAAGTTAAAAGTATTTTTTTTTCACGTTGCAACAATTCTATTATGTGTTTTTCTAGTTTTCTCAAATATAATACTTTGTTATCTCCTCTCATTTAAATCCTCCATATACATGAAAATTAATTATTTTTACATCTAGAAACAAATTAATGTTAATGAGTTTAAGTGTATATGATATTACCAAATAAACTAATAAAGAAATAATAGCTAAAAATGTTCGATAAAAAAATGTAAGTTTTATTTCAGCCCACTTTTTTTTGCAAACCACCCCAATTTTAGTATACCCCTATTGTTGGGTTGACTTCTTATTTACCCACCCCACCCCATGGGGTGGTTTAAATAAAAATTGAAATATACTTTAATCACACATGCAAACACTCTAAAACACCCTCATGATCCGGGATTTTAAAATGTGTTTTTTTGTAGACATCGAAATCCCATAAAACGACATCAAGGTCCGGGATTTTTAAACTCCATCAAGGTTTTAACCTCAACTTATCACAAAAACATAAAGCAGATTGTAATACCCTGCACTTTTATGATATTAAATAATAATGAGATTAATTATTATTATTGTATTAATTAAATTAAAAAGGTCGGGAAATCTAATTGTTAATTAACCCAAATTTAAATTAATTATTAACTAGCGTGCAAAGGGTTAATAATTATTGATAAAAATCATTGATTATTACCGTGGGTATATGTAAATTGGAATTATATAAATTTTTATAAATTATCAGAATGTGAAATACGACAGTTTGGTATGTTAAGTCAGGACGCGCGTGTGAGTCGTGTCGGGACTAATTGTATGGAATAAAAAGATAAATCATTTTTGTATAACTCGTATTGTAATTTTTAGTGCCCCATTGAGTCGTAAGGGTCGAGATAGTAAGAAAGCTCTACCCATGAATTTTATTTGGACTCCGGGGTAGTTTTAGGCCTAACCGGCACCCTATAGGGGTATTTTGTCCTTTGAAATTTTGGAGTAATATTATGGACGAAAATTAAGAAATTAAATAAGGAGATACATATGTTGGTGGGGAGTTATCAACTCTAAACCTACGAGAGAGAAAAGAGAAAGGCAGAGAGAAAGGTAGAAGAGACTATTGGTGTCCTTGGTGACACCCTGCGTAATTAAATACCGGGTGATATGTCATTTATTAAATTAAATCAAAGTGTCCGGTTGGTTCATTCTTAGCATCACTGTCGAAAAATAATTTTCATTATTAATCACCTAATAAATTATTAAGCTAAGTGTCAAAATATTTCCCCAATTAGTTATACCCAATTAATCCATTAATAAATTTCATGCTTTAAGATATAGGCCATTCTCATTCCACAAGAATAAATACTGAACATGAATCAAATACTGAAATAAATGCGACTAGATAAAATATTCCAGTTCAAAGTCTAAAACCAATAGAATCATAATGCTCAATCCAACAGGAAAAGAAAAGCTAATAAGAAATACAATCTCTGAAATAACTAAGCTGGAAACGGGCGACACATGACGTGACTGAAATGTCTGAACTAATAACTGAATGAAAAGATAGAAGCATCTAATATCAATAACCTACACCTTTCACAACAGCTGCAGCTCGTTGAATGATCCACGCGTCTATGTCTGGTGATGACCCTGTGGCTGGACACCTGGTATTATATATCTATAGAAAAAAGGGAAGAAAAATATAAAGAAACGGGTCAGAGCCCGATTTGTAAAAATATTTATTTTTAGCAAGTATTTAAAACTGAATTAATGCAATTATTATGTGCATATTAGTTCCTAACTCTCACATGAGATCCTCACCCCTCCAATAATGTGCACACCTAGCGTACGTCTACCCTAACCTAGTTACCCAACTTATTCCCAACTAGGTCATAGACATATAATACTAATTATAACTTGTAAGAGAAACTCGTATTGCCCATACAATACGTTATTTAATACCTCACTCCCATTAACTGCATTTGATATTCTCTATTCTAATAGTAAATACATTATCCCCTTAAGTTATTTTGTTTACCCACATTTACATAATTGCTAATTTCACACATTAGGATTATTATCAAATATAACTGTATATATATTTATATATTTATACAAATCCTGCGCCCCTTGTTTAGGACCACTTGGCACAATGCTTACTCTGCTATCGTGTCCCGGTACATCGCTCGCTGCATAAAGGACAACTGGTTCGGCGTCTCTCACGAACCATAAATCTCATAACACAAATATTGGAGGCGAGCATATTCACCACCAAAATGGGTCACGCACATACATATGCTCCCATTCAACCGTCAAAACTACCCTACGTAATAGATAGCACGTATCCAAGTTCATATGTTCTGGGTACAAGTCAAATATCCCCCCATCAGGTCACCTAGGATAAGACTGTCCACTGCATGAAACCTCCTCCCGATAGCAAGCAGCGTAGGTACACTATGCACACAATAATGATAAACATATAATAATAGGCATTCCCGAAGCCTTATAAAAATTCAGGTATTCACCCAACCCATATTTATATTTCTGCACGTAGTATATTTCTCTTTACTACTTACGCAATTAACTCGATTATTCACACTCTCGAAATTTCCAAGATTAATTCACCTATTCAACACTTAAGGTATTATTCTAGGATTGCTTCCCAAATAATTATGGACTAAGCTAATATTAGTAATTGGCAGTTTTTCGAACATAATTAACTGTGTTACATGATCTGGGAAAAATGGGAATTTATGGGCTTGTCTGGGAACTATCGTTCGAACGATTTAGCAGGTAGTTTGAACGACTCTGCTTCTCGTTCGAACGAAACCCCATATCATTCGAACGAGATGAAATCTCTCTGTGGTTTGGCCAGACCTGTTATGTTTTACTGTTCATACCTCGTCTTCCCAAAAAATTTCAGTCCTAAAACCTCTAAATTTCTCAACCCAACACCAAAACAGCAATCCTAATTAATGTTCTAACATGTATAAATGATTTCCCTTAACTTTGAACCATTAATCATCATAAATCAGTTATAGAATCCAAAATCCGCAATTTAACAATTCAAAACCCTAGTTCATCAAATTTCCATACAAGAACGTCAATTTTAATTTCGTCCATCGTCAATACTCATCAATTTGGGATTTCTAAACTATCTACATGAGGGATTCCTCCTACTTTAATCTCCAGATTTTAATAAATTCCCTTACTTCTCCAATTTCATCAAAACTTATGAATTAAATAGTGAATATAATACACCTACACTAATATGAACATACTTATTGCTAAAAATTGCAAGAATTAAACAATTTACTTAATTTCGATAGTCTGATCCGCTGTTGATATGAGTATGGGTCCGTTCCTCGTCTCGCGATCTACACTTTGGTCTAGTTTTTGGAGTGTGTTCTTGAGTTAGGCACCAAGGACACCAATAGTCTCTTCTACTTTTCTCCATGCCTCTCTCTTTTCTCTCTCGTAGGTTTAGAGCTGATAACTCCCCACTAACCCATGTATCTCCTTATTTAATTTCTTAATTTTCGTCCATAATATTACTCCAAAATTCCAAATGACAAAAATACCCCTACGGGGTGCTGGTTAGGCCTAAAACTACCCCAGAGTCCAAATAAAATGCCCGGGTAGAGTTTTCTGACTATCTCGACCCTTCCCAACTCAATAGCGCACTCGAAATTACCATATGAGTTATACAAAAATAATTTATCATTTTATTCCATACAATTAGTCCCTATATGACTCACACGCGCGTCCCGACTTAACATACCAAACTGTCATATTTCACACTCCGACAATTTATAAAAATTTATATAATTCCATATTAAATATACCCATATTAATAATAAATGATTTTCATCAGTAAGTATTAACCCTTGGCACGCTAGTTTATAATTATTTTAAATTCGGATTAATTAACAATTAAATTTCCCGACCTTTTTAATTTAATTAATCCAACAATAATAATTAATCCCATAATTATTTAATAACATACAAATGCGGGGTATTACATAGATCATCATCTACATGGTTATGAAAATTATCGTAAAAGAAAGAGGTGGCCCCAATAGGATAGTTAGATCCCCTTGCCGACCATATAAAAATAATTTTTTGATAGCTCGGTTTCGAGGAAACGATGGTTGCATCTACTGAAATGGTGATGAAAGATCAGAGAGCAATAGGTTTTCAGCCTGAGCATCTGCAGAATAAACTTTGCTCGAAAGATTTTTTTCGGACCATGAATTAGAATCAAAGATTGCATTCCTAATATTTAATCATTTTGCCTTCATTTACAATTACTATAACATTTCGAGGATCGAGAGAAATGTAAAGTGGAAGAAACTTTGTGATGATATGGTATATCACCCACTGTATATTAACAATAACATCGAATGACCCTATAAAAGTTAGGGCACTAAAGTGGACGAAATGTTTTCTATATAAGTTCATATATATAAATGTGATCCCCGTTGTAGTTAATAAGAGAAGTGGCATGTGGAGAGTTTTCATCAACTTCATGTATCTAATCTGATATTGTCCTATGGATGTGTTTCTCTTTTTTTAAACATCCCAAGAAGGGTTTCATAATGTAGCCATCGATAACAAGAAAAAGAATAGCCTAACCCAAACATTCCAAACGGACTCGAATTAAGCACAGGGAGAATAGAGAAAAAAACATACAAATAAAATGGAAAACTAGAACAACACTTAGAGATAGTCTTTTAGAACAACTGATAAGTCTGGAGTTCTAGTCACAACACATTTAAGTAATGAAATCGAGAAACTAGCACTGACACCACCAGAGGATGAGCCACTCCAAATAAAGTCTGTGTACATGGCAAACAGACGATGGAATAGTGTATGCCAAACACGCCTTAAGCACCAGAGCCAAGGAGGGTGTCTCAAACTCTAAGTGACCTAAAAAAAATATAAACCTGAGTTAAATTGGGAGAAAACCCAAAAGGAACAAAGTCCTTATGAGCCGCAACACGATTGGAACAATCGGTAGGACAGTTAAACTAAACCCCCTAAGACCTGACCACCATTTTAAAAGGATAAAGATCTCACATAGTAGACGAGAGATAGGACTCCAGATAGAGCCTAGAAATACATAAAATACTGGAAAAAAATTACTAAAATAGACAAAAAAGCAAATCTTTATAGTCACAAGTCTGATAATCCAACTTGGCCCCCAGTCCCATTAGGATTCCCAAAGCCCCACGATACAGAAAACCAACCTCCCCAATATACATCCCAAAACATCTCCATAACTCATCATAATCAGTTCTGGCCTCCAGTCCCCTTTGGGGTAACCAAGCCCCATGATATAGAAAGCCAACCTCCCCTATATACACCTCAAACATCTATATCATAGATAAAATAAACAATAATGGACACATGTGTAGGGTTATAATTAAATAGTAATATTTCACCACTCTCGATATCAATCCACAATTTAGACTCACATATCGTTAATTTATTTCAATGTCTTGTATACTTTTCCTTTCAATTTTCTAATTTTCTTTAATCCCTTTTTAATGTTTTACTACTTTAAAAGGGAATGGGGTGGCGCGTAGATTTTATACACTAAAGTCTCAAAAGGGGGTGATGTATTATTTAGATATTACCATATTTCTTCGCATGCCGTAATTACTATTTATATCACGTAATCATATCATGGGGACATCGTGAATTTTAAATATAAGGTTTACTTTAAACTATTAAAGTCACAATTATAAATCATAAGGGAGTGACATCAATTTCAATATAATATGAGGATTTAATTAAATCATTGGTATCAAATACATGCGGGGGAGAATTATTTCCACAGGGACAAGAAGAAAAGAAATAATGGAATTGACAATAATCATATAAATGGCCACTACTCATGTGTTCTCATGTTTACGTAATCATACGAGTCTCAATTCACAATGTATCTAGGATAATACTAACGTAATCAAGTTCCATAATTCAGTAATATTTGTATTTAGCAAAATTACATAATTAGAGTGGGCAAGGAAAATTTACAAATAAAATTTACATGTGAATTTATCCAAGTCCTAATTATCACGCTTTATCAATTTTTTAATTATCATAATTTATGAGTTTATCAATTTCTAATTAAAATTATTATTTTTTAATAATTCATCAATTTAACAATATCATATTATTTAATTATAAAATTTCATGGGACATATTATAAACTTAATTATCTCTAATGGATTTTATAAACAAAATTAGGTTGGGGTAGAATTTTGATATTTAAATTCATAAAAGGAGAGGATTAGAATGTTAACTTACCTCTTAAAGAAAATCCACAAAAGAAATATAAGAGAGTTGTAGAATAACTTTGAAGAAGAAGTCCATTTGAATTTGTGTAAAAAAAACTCTTCAATTGCTCCCAAAACTAGTGTAAATGTTGGTCCAAAAAGTATCCCAGAAAAATACAATTGTTGTTGGTAATTATAGACTATATTTTTAGGAGTAGGATGGTGTAATTTGGATAGGAAATGGAGTAGATTTTTGGGTTTAGTTGTATACTGAAAATGACAATGCAATAGGGTTTTTGGATACTGGTGTTGTAGAGAAATGAGAGAATGTCATCTCTTTTCCATAATGAGAAGCATCGCTTCAATTTTTTTAAATGCTCCCGTTTTAGTTTTTAATTTTCAATTTTTTCTTTTTATTTTTTCTTTAATTACACCTAAATTCATTTCTCTTTGTTTCTTTAATAACCCTAACCCTAAGCATTTTTCCAAGTAACTACCTTATTATCAAAGTATCCTCTATCTTAAACCATAATTCCTTTTGTGCTAAACCTTCCATTTTCTTTATATAACTACAATTAAATCTCATACTTCTATTTATGTACAATTGAGCCCAAACACTTTATTAATTCACCAAATAAATTCTACAATTCATCGAATAAAATTCTAAAATTTATCAAATGAATTCTATAATTATAATAACATTCATGCTTTCAATAATTTACACATCAACTCGAATTCAACATATAAAACTTCAGATTTTTCAATTATGTTGTCTAAAATTTTGGTTTCCAATTAAATAATTAACATAAATTTCACCAAATTTGATATTTAAGTATTTAATAATTACCACTAAATTGTAGGGTATTAGAGTATATTTTTTTCCCATCGTGTTCAATTTAGTGAATCGAGGAAGAAACCTATAAATTAACAATATAATAATCTTCCTCACTACCCTAGCCTTAGGAATTTTCTATCCCAACATGTATGATGTATTTTAAATATAAAAAAGCTAACATAAAACTCATCAAATGTCTCATTATCTTTCATTGTCAATGACTTAAATCGAGTGGTGAGTTGTTAATGATTTGAGACTCTTATTATAAAAATAAACACATGTATAACTTTAAGGATATCCTAATCCATCTTATAATTTTCATACCTTATGATTCAACAAAATTCTATCAACGTGACACAGCTGAAAAGATCTTTAAACCCTTATGAGTTTAAGTTACACAATTTATTGCTTTCAATATCACACCTATATAAGGGCTGAGGAACAATGTTACCGCCCTTCCTCATCTTGGGAGAAGTACATCCATCCAACCACATTATCATCTACGAATTTAAAAAAAATATCATCCTTCCCGCGAATAAGCAAAATTACTACCATCGAGAACTCTTATAGGACTTCCAATAAGCATACTTACTATATATAACATGGGTGGACAAGGCACCAAACAACCCTCTGTTAACAATCCCAAGACATATATTCTAATATCTTAGGATAACCTCTCTAATACCAATATGAAATGGTTGGTTGTCTACTTTATCAAATATATATATATATATATATAATAAAAAAATTGAGTTCCTAATTTATGAAGGATGCGGAAGGGAGTTCGATTAAAGGGGTATATTCCGTGTACGATCCTAGTGAGCCGAGTTGGGGTAGGAGGTCACGCTAGTCCAACACTTTCTCATAAGCTGGTATTGTTTATAAATGAATGGGAAAAGGAGAAAAGGTATTTAAATAGCTCACAAGAACCCAATTCAGGCTCGAAATACGTTATTAATTTTCACGGGCGTCAAAATTCCAACTTGTCGGTGGATCTAGTGATTACGGGAGAGGATGGCAACGGAAGGACTGGGAAGGTGTTGGGTCAGATATGGAGGGATGGGTGGAGGACATGATTTGGGGGTTTAGTAAATTCCTTAGAATTTCATATTAGGGGAATGATAGGGAGGCGTTGATGATGTTCAAGAAGTTAGAACATAAATGGAGGGGCAAAAATAAGGAGAGGGGTGGGGGTGGGGTTTCATCTTCAAGGAAGAATAGGAAGGAGTGAGCATTGATGTGATTACAATATTCCATTAATGAAGGGGAGAAGAAATGCAGTGGGGGTGGGTTTACGGGGTGAGGGTCAACAAAGCTACTCTATGAAGATACGCCTGATACTGTGGAATGTGAGGTGATTGAATGACCCTGAGAAGAGAGGTATTGTTTGTGATGCCATTACGAGGTGAAGGCCAGATGTTTTATATTTAGAGGAGACAAAAATATGTAACATAGATAGGTAGGTGGTTAGGTCTATTTAGGATGGGGGCTAGGTTAAGTGGAGTCGTTTGGATGTGGTGGGTGCCTCGAGCGAGGTGATTATTTTGTGGGATTCTAGAGTAGTCAAAATATTAGATACGCTCGAAGGAAATTGCTCTTTATCGTGCTTATTCGAGAGCGTGGAGGATGAATTCACGTGGAGTTTTTCGGAATATATGGGTCGATGGAGGATTTTATCAGGTGGGAGTTGTGGGAAGAATTAGAAGGCATTAGGTGAGTTTAGGAGGTGTAGGGGACAATTTTAATGTGGTTTGTTTTATGTTGGAATGGAGTGATGAAGGGGGCATGAGCAGATACTTAAGGGACTTTTATGATTCCATTGAGGAAATGGAATTGGTGTATTCTCTGTTAGAGGGTGGGAGATTCAGTTGGTCCAGTAATAGGGACAACCCATAATTTTCTCGATTAAATTTATTCCTATTTTATCCAGAATGGGAGGAGCAGTTCCTAGAAGTGAATAGATTATGTATGTTGAGTGTGACCTCAGACCACATTCTAGTTCTTTTAGAGCGTGGAGGGTGAAGAGGAGGAATTTTCATTTTCAAATTTGAAAATATGTAGTTGAAAGTGGACGACTTTACGGATAGAGTGAAGGAGTGGTGGAAAAGGTATATAGTTCAAGGTACTGCTAGTTATACCTTGGCTAGGAAGTTGTACCTTATTAAGGAAGATTTGGGGTGAAATTTTGGTGGAGGAGAGGTTGTTTAAAGGAGGATAGAGAGGGGGAGGTGGTGAGGAGGTTGATTTAAGAACAAATTAGCTAGAGAAAAAAATCTTGAGCCTTATGGTTGAGGTAGGGCAATATGAATACTAAATTATTTAATAAAGTGGTTAATTCTCATCGTCTCTTTAATAATATTGGGAAAATTATAGTAGGGAGGATGAATTTGATAAGGTGATTGAGGTGAGGCGAGCCATTAGACAGTTTTATAAGAGGCTATAGATAGAGGAGGGGGAACGGACACCCATGCTTATTGGATTGGAGGGGGGGATTTTTAGGGATGAGGTCGAGATGATGGAGGGGGTCTTCTTAAAAGAGGAGGTTATTTAGGTCTTAAAGTACATGAGTGGGGATAAGGATCTAGGAACGGACGGTTTCACTATGGATTTCTTTCAGCATTGTTGGACTATTTTGAAAGAGGGTGTGATGGTTGTATCCATGGTGTTTCATGATAGAGGATACTTTTTTAGGGGGTTGAATGCTACCTTTTTAACTTTTATCCCCAAGAGGGGGAGGGGGTGGATATGAAATATTTCAAACCCATTAGTTTAGTGGGAAGTGTGTATAACATCCTTTCCAAGGTGTTATATATGAGACTCGGGAAGGTGATTTATCCACTCATTTTAGAAGCTCAAAATACTTTTATGGGGGGTAGGTAAATTCTAGATGCGGTATTGGTGGATAATGATCATGTAGAATCTGGAGTGAGAAGTGGAGTTCCCGGGATTATGTGTAAGATGGATATTGAGAAGTAGTATGATTATGTTAACTGGGGAATCTTTCTATAGCTACTAGTGTGTATGGGCTTTAGGGAGCAGTGGTGTAGTTGGATTTAAAGTTTCATATTATAGCAAGATTTTCGATTTTGATAAATGGGTCACCATAAGTTTTTTTTAATTTTAGGGGACTTCATCAGGGGGACCTTTATCTTCGTTCCTATTCATTTTGGTGATGGTGGCGCTTAGTAGGCTCGTAGGCAGAGTGGTGGAGGCCGAGATGATTAATGGGTTCTTGATTAGTTAGCAAAACACCTACTATGTTAGGATTTCGCACCTATTATTTGTGAAGGATAATACCATCATATTTTGTGATGAGAAAGAGGAGCATATGAGAGCGGTGAGATTGTTGTTGTTATGCTTTAAGGCAGGGCCAGTGTTACACATGAATGAGGGGAAGTGGGAAATGATCCCAGTGGGAGTGGGGAGAATGTGGGTTAGGGTTTAGGATAGGCTCCCTTCCCTCATCATATATAGTACTCCCCTTGGGGGATCATTTCAAGTCTAAAGAAATGTGAGATCTGGTCCTTGAGAGGGTCATCTCAAGGGTTATTAGCGTGGTAGAAGAATTGTTACCTTTCGAAAGAGGGGAGGTTAACTTTCATTAAAAGCACGCTATCAAGCTTGTCGACCTACTTTATGACTATTTTTCATTTTTGGCCTCTGTTCGTAAGAGGTTCGAAAAGATGATGAGGGGTTTATTATGGAGATGTAATGAAGACGACTTCCAACATTGTCTAGTGAGTTGGGAGGAGGTCTGTAAGTCGACAAGGTGGTGGGGTTGAAAATCTTAGAGCACTTTAATAAATCTTTGTTAGGCAAGTGGTTATGGATATTTCCTCATGAGAAAAATACGTTGTGGAGGAAAAATAGGCAAGTGGTTATGGATATTTCCTCAGTGGTGCTTCCAATGTTAAATAATCTTTTGATTGAATTTAATGGGAATTAAATCATCTTATCATTTACCCAATTTCGTTAATTTCATCAAAGTTCATGGTGATTGTACAGTAATAGATGTGTAAAATAAATCAATCCCTCGAGATCGGAATTTATGTGAAACCCCTTATGGAAAACTATGATTTCCAACCTCAAATCTCCATTTACGTGGTAAAATAGGCATTACACAAGTTCATTCATGACTTGCACTTTCATACTATATAACCCATAAATTATCCATGCATACTAACTTGAAACCCTGTCACACTAGCCTTGGTTACTCTTAAGACGCATTATCTAAATATATTTGTTACCGATGTGTTCAGCTACATGAATGCTATTACAATAATTTATTTATTTTGAACAAAGGGGATTTACTTATTTTTGCTCAAAACGGATATAAGATTTTATAACATATCAGTGATATCTTTCAAGGACACTCAAACACGTTTCTAGGGTTTGTAAAATATGTCTACTATTTTGTTATCAAGTTTTTATTACTTTAAATATGTTTCGATAATGATTTTGGAAAGTTACTTATGGAAATCATAGTTCTCATTGGACAAGGTTAAATTGTTGTTGCCAATATATCTAATGGATATCTATATTATACCTCTAATACCAGAGTATTAGAGGAGACTTCAAAGGTCTTTAAAACTTTCGCCTCTACCTAAGTTTCTCTAAATATTATTCACTCTATAGAGATCATCAAAATAAACCAATAATACACTCGCACACGATACCTATTGCTTCATTGAATAGAACACTGGAAATATATTATGACCATCTTCAACAGTGCAACATAGATATAAAATGTAAAGATTAAAAAAAAACATATTAAAGAAAAATAATGATGGTTTATGAGACAAATGCATGTTTCATATTTTATATGATTGACTAAGATGGTCCAATACCCACAATACAAGGGGAAAAATAATGAATATGGCTACACGACTAAGGGCCTAGGCACCTAAGAATGGTTAATTTGGAGATAAAATGTTTAGCTTGGTAACCTCAATTATTGTTTCCCTTGTTTGAAATCGTAAATTTCTTACCCATTTGTTCACCTCAACATTGTTCTCATTAAGAGACTCAAGTACTGAGCTAGATTTATGCTAAAGTAAAAGATCGAAATACTTAGGAACTAGTGAACTATTGTTGAAGTGTTATCATGAAGGTATCTAAAACGATGGCATCTTTATAGGCATTTTCCCAACTGTTGTTCTTTGAATCAAAACATACCTTAGTTGTAGTTGTGGAATCATCTAACTCAGTATAAGCAGTTTATTTATCTCTTATATGAATTTGGTAACCTTCTTATAAGAAATAATAAATTAAGTCGGATGAAGTTTCTCTTAGTCCATGATATTCTAGTGAATGCCACACTGGCTCTTACTTATTTATTAAGAGTTTGGTTGAAATTTAAAGCCTTAAAATTGTTATGATTTCGAAACATACGAGTTCGATATTGTTCATATGAGAGGTGCGCATGGAAAATAGGAGTTAGAGTCAGGACTAGATAAGAATTTAAGGAAATATTAATTAACAAGTCCAAGTCTCTTACGTTAGAGATTTTTTCTCTTCATCCACGAGTTTTCCAATATTTATTACAAAACAAGAGAGTTTGAGAGAAAATAATAGTAGAGAGAGAAAGAATTGAGTTGTATTATAAAATGAGACTTCTTGATTATTACAAGTAAGATGGCATCCTTTATATAGGACCCTGAACATGAACAAACTAACAACTAATCTAACAAACTAACAAACTAATCCAACAAACTCAACTTACTATTCTAATAATCTTAAGAAAAGGCCCTTGATTACACCTTCATTTCTTAGCCTACCATTCTTATCGAGTATTAAATTGACTGACCAAAGTAGATGTTGGGATTCCTTTCTTTAGGTTTTAATGGAAGGATCTTCAAGAACCTATATTCTGGGTTAAAATATGGGATGATTGAGACCTACTTTTTATTAGACACGAAAAATATTCAATGAATCCATAAATATTTATACCTATGATTACCTCTGTGTTCACCTAGAAAAGAACATAACTTAAAAACAATGACAGTCACCACAAATAAAGAGATAAAAGAAAAAGAAAGGTCTAAGCATAAGAATTTATGACCATAACAGATTTAGGGGAATCTTGTCCCCGATAGAGTTGTGCAACCTTAGGCATTATTTTAACTCCCAATTTCTTAAAATTAATCCATCATACTAATAATCCATTTCAGACTCTAATAGATTTAAAATTTGGGAATGTCATTCCGTATACATTTTCAAATAATAAAATAGATTTTTTTACTTTAGTTTCATTTCAAAAGTTTTTTTGGGCTTCCATCCCATAATTTTTTAAATTGTAGTAAGTCTCATAACCACTTAGAACTTCCTATAATCACTCTGTAACCTCCCCTCTTCATTTTCGCAGAGAATGACACTTGTCTTGTAGTTGTTACAATATAAACAACAATAAAAGAATATAAACATACGTGTGGCTATAAATAAATCTTTGAAAATTAATGTCTTTCGAAGATATATATTGCATCATGTTTGGGAATATCGTGTTAGGACTTTAACTGATGAAGAGATGTATTATGGCCTTTGTGTATAACCTTATTCGGATATAAAGATAATTTTTTTTAAAAAAAAATGACTATAAGAGGACCACTCATATGTTCAAGAGTGATATTACAAGAAATTATGGAAATATGTTATGAACCCTTATAAAATCTATCTCCCAAAGTGCCAGAATGAAATGCCCACTTTTTGGGACGCTGGCATGGCCAGTGGGAGCATTGGGATTCCTTGACTATTGACACCTGGAAAATAATGGAACTTGATTGAGACTCTATTTAACCCTCATCCGAAAGGAGGAAAAGTTCGACAATTATTTTTTCTTATGCCTCATTTATAAATGAAAAACTTGAGGTAGTTTTTTTTTAAAATTGCTTCGAAAGAACGAAAATTTCATAAATAAAATAAAAATAGTGTGTTGTAGCCTAAAATAATTAGACCACATGGATAAAGAAATTAGTGACACCAATCATCATGATTAGTTGACCCTCAAACAGTGCACGAATGTGGGTGGCTCAGTTATCTTGCTAGTCGTCTATCTAGCTGACCACCCCTATGAATATGAACAGTTAGTGATATGAACACGCTCGCATGAAATTTTTAGCAGTCACCATGTACATACACGTGAATAATATCCAGTTTCCTATTATCATGTAAAGATGTAAATACTTAATGTATAAAGGTATTTAATCTCTTTAACTTCCATCTAATATAAATAGATCGTTAGCTCTCTCAGCTAGGGGCAACTGAAATGCTTTATTCAAACCTTTGAGAACTCTTGAGAGGATTGTATGAAATCCTAAAAATAATAGCGGCATTGTACCTGTGGATGTAGGCACCACCTTGGGTTGATCAACGTAAAATCTCTTTGTCTCTCTTTAAATCTCATCCCTCTCTAGCTTACTATATTATATGTGGTTATAATTATTAGTTCAATTCAGCTAAGGTCATTCCAAATCATAAAACTAAATTTAGACACCAATAGATTGGCGTCGTCTGTGGGAAGCAACAAGCTATTGTTGGTTTCTACCTATTTCGTTTAAGAAACTATTTCTCAGCCACATCGCTGAAAAATGACAAATGTTCCAAAAGGTATCCATGCTGCTGGCAACACTTTCAGTCCTCCTACTCCTCCTGGTATGGGAGATCTTCAAAGAATCCTGCTGAGCATAGCCAAAGGTTAAGAGGCAATTTAAGAGACATTGAGATAGCTTACTCAGACGCTTTAAACCAGGCTAGTTATTATCCCAGCCACTAGGGGAGGTATGTTGCCCCCATCATTTAGGCAACAAAGAAGAGGATCTACATATTCTAGATCCTCCAATGACATGTCTTATCATCCCGACGTGATCTCTTCCCTCCAATCCACTGATTACTATGATGGGGTTTTCCTCTTTTAGGAACGGTCGAGCGTCGTAGACAGATTTAGCAAGGGATCAACCTTTGATGGTTTAGGTCCTCAAGTAGCTAAGGGACATAATAATAGGAAGTCATCCGGATCACAAGATCATCGAGAAGGTTCTGTTAGGTTAAAAACAATCATGCGAGGATCCACACGTGTTGAGTAGACTTCCGAGGAAGAGAGCTCAATAAAAATGCATGACCGGGCCACTAAAACTATTAGAATCAAACCTAATCCAGATGATCATCCCTTAAAAGGTTCAATCCAACGACTGGAAGATCGCTGGGGAGAAATAGCTAAATTCAAGAATCCTTTGCACGCGAGTTTTATAAATGGATCATCCTTTGTCTCGACAATTGTGAATTTCCTAAAACCTACCTAAAATAAGCCACATATGGTCACTCCCAAATATGATGGTAAAATTTATTATTTACTTCATGTGGAACAATACCAAGCTGCCACCTACATCTAGTCAGTCCCAGCCAAGATGCGTTGCCGAGCATTCTCAAGCACCATTATAGGGTCGGCACAAATTTGGTACACGAATTTAGCTCATGGGAAAACCTCCAGATTCCAACATCTTGTCGAGATAGTTATCAGTAATTTCTACTTTGGAGCCTAACCAATTGAGAGAGTAGATCACTTAATGAGTGTTTGCCAACAACTGGGATAAATAATTCGCGAATATATCACTCGTTTTATCAACAAAAAATGGAGGTGGTGGACTCCGAAGAAAAGACATCAATCACTACCTTGATGAGTGATTTACTTCCTAATAAGTTATATTATGCTTTGGACAAGGATCCCCCAAGACCATGGCAGAGTTATGGCTAAAGCTAATAAAATTATAAATGCAGAAGAGGCTATAGTTGCTAAGAAATCTCACAGCTCCAAAGTCGACGGAAATAAGAACTCTGAGAAGAAGCATCAGAAAGACAAGAAGGCCAAAAAACCCAAGAGGAATGAAGAACACACCCCCCTCACTGTTGGTGTACACGACATCTTAGAGGATATTCGAGGAAGTAGGGATCTGAAATGGCCTGGAAAACTGAAGTCTCCTCCAAATAGGAGAGATAAATCCAAATATCATGAATCTTATAAATACATACTACATACAACTGCATAGATTTGAAGAATGACATAGCTAGTATGATCCGAAGAGGCAAGTTTTCCAAATTTGTTGACAAAGAAGGCAGGGCTAAAAGAAGAGAGGTCAGGAGGCGATCAAAATCTCCATGTAAGGGAAGACATGATAAGAAAAGAGGCAGAGTGGATGACTCCGAAGACGATCCATACCTTTCAAATAAATCCAGAGAGCCCGCTCGAGGTGATAATGATCTCTTTTGGTTATCATTTCATTGCAGATGGTGATGGAAGTGGTGATGACGAAATAGATGAAAGAAAGTTGTGACAATTCTACTTTTTATATCTAATTCGGTTAGCTACGCCCAATTAAATTAACGCGGAGCGTCAATATGTTGGCATTAGAAACAAAAATTTAAATAAACGCAGTAAAATAAACATGTACACTCTCATATGTGTAACCATATCACATTATAACAGCTATAACAAGTGAAACCAACTCATAACTATTAACTGTAATAATCCATCAGTAATCTCAAACTGAAAATATAAAATGCCAATACATGCGTCCCAACACAAAATGGGAAAGAGTAATACAATAATTCTAAGTATAAACAAAGTGATATTAATCTCTGATACCACCCTTAAGAAAAGGGAAACGAACGACATGACTTAAAATAGAATAACTCCACGGCTACATGAATCCTAAGATTGATATGATCTCATCAGGCTCCGTAGTATATTGTCCAGCGGGACAAGGACCTGTCATATATTATATATATAGGAGAGGAGCAAGAAGCAAGATAAACGGACGTCAAAGCAAGAAAACAAGCTATAAGATTATAAGATGTACTTATAATGAAAGCACACTAGTCGTTACTCGTCTCCAGTAATCAAGTTGTTCAATTACCCAACCAATGTTCCTATGTCGTGACTACCCAACCCAAACTCGAGTAACGTGTAGTCTCATATCGTATCATGATTAATCATTATTAATCTCATTTCAGTATTTAATGTATCAAAATATTTCCGTAAGTATAATATAAAATACATCAATTCGGGATATTACTTTAAGACACAAGCATAATATCTCACACAACAAGTCATATCGGATCACTTATCGTTACTTGGGGGAACAAGTCGTAACACTAGGCATACACACGAATATTCCCCAATATTACGTGGCAAGGGAAATCATACTAAGTCCTAAATCACATGGCGTTTCAAGGTCTTTCTATCCGAACCGCATTACAACCATGTGTACGGTTTCGGTGGTTTATCTACGACACGGCACTCGAGCAGAATCTAACCAGATCAATCACAAAAAAATCGCATTCAACATGTGCCTACGTCGAACGGAGGACTAGTCTAGTGTATACTCGACAATATACATGTAAAATAATTTCACGCTTATATATATATATATATATACAATCGTGTCAAGTCTCTTACTCGAGTTATACAATAGTCATTATTTACAATATAATATAATTTACATCATTAATTTACTAATTCAACATCAAATCATTTCAAGGTTATATATATCCCTAATAACCATAAGTATGTGATCAAGTTAGGATATTAGGCACAACACCACAATTATCTTACTAACAACATGGAAAACATTATCACACTTATTTCAACAACATGCTGCCCAGAATTTAAAAGGCAGATTCAAGGCTCTTCCGATCCATTTTTGGAAAAACTTAAAACTACAAAGTTGTTCGAAACGTGATTTTCTAAAAATACAAGCGAGCACGTTTCCATAGCTTGCATAAAACAGACCCGAAACTAATATATAATACCCTGTTTTGGACAACTTTCTGCCCAAAATTTTAAAATGCCGATTTTAGGCTCTTTCGATCCGTTTTTGGAAAAACTTAAAACTAAAAAGTTGTTCGGAACGTGATTTTCTACAAGGACGCATGAGCACGCTACCGTAGCCTGCTTAAAACAGACCTGAAACTAACATATACAATTCGAACCTGTTCACGACAACTTTCTGCGCAAAATTTTAAAACGCCGATTTGAGACTTTTACGATCCGTTTTAGGAAAAACTTAAAACTACAAAGCTGTTCAGAATATAATTTTCTACTGAGCATCACGAATGAAACATCCATTTTCAGAACAAAAACAGCTCAAAACAGTTTTTAATATGACGATTTACTTAATTTCATAGATTTTTAAAATTCAAGAGGTTGTTCTACATCTCAATCCCTATAATGATGTTATTGCATTTGAATCTACATGGATGATGATCCTAATACATTGTATATCATTTTTAACATTAATTTCATATTAATTTAGGGATCCAAATACATGTTCAAGTGAAATTTCATTATAGATATATAATATACACATATAGGTTATTAACTTGCCTTGGATTGTATGGAGAAGTTGAATCTTCTTGAAATCCTATGTGCTTTATTCTCTTCTTACTCTCTCTCTCTACCAAACCCAAGCCCCCTTTGTAAAATGATAAAATGAAGACTTCTTCTCTTCTTTTCTATTTATACCTAGGGTTAGTTTATTTACAAAAATGCAATTGCCCCAAATTTAACCCTCTCGATCATTTTACGCGTTAATTCGCTTCTAATATGTAAGTCGCACATTCATATATCAATAAATTCATTTTAACTTTTCATTTCCAATCATTTTGAACATATATACTGACATAGTTTCATTTCCAAAAATTTCGAATATATATACTGAAATAGTTTTTTTTTTTAATTTTAATTCAATTAAAAATGTGGGGTATTACATTCTCCCCCTCTACAAATGGGATTTCGTCCTCGAAATCCAAATTAAAACAAATCAATCCAATTCAAGTAAGGTAGTTTCGCACTTACCTTCGATAAAAAGATATGGGTGACTAATTCGCAAGTCATCATCTCTCTCCCAAGTGGCTTCAGACTCATCATGATTACTCAACATAACACGAACAAAAGGAATGACTTTTGACCTCAACTGCTGCTCACGACGATCTAGGATCCTAACCGACCTCTCCTCATGGCTCCCATCGAGGTGCAAATCAATCCTGTCTAAATCTATGTGCAGGTGTGAGTCCTCGGGACGTAAGAACTTCTTAAACATTAATACATGAAAAATATCGTGTACCCGCTGGAGCTGGTCAGGTAGGGCTAAACGGTAGGTAACTAACACCACCCTGTCCAACACTGTAACGTACCCACGTATCGCGGTGAAATATTCCCTTTGGCACCAAAGCAAACAACGCCTCTCATGTGTGAGACCGTCAATAACACTTGGTCCCCAATGGAAAACTCTAACTTCCTCTGCCTTATGTCATCATAAGTCTTCTAACGATCTTATGCGGTCTTCATCCGTGCACGAATCAAGTCTACCTTCTTTGAGGTCTCCCTAAAAATATCTAGACCTAACATCTGGTGCTCTTCGAACTCCAACCAAGATGTAGGGGATCGACAAGGCCTTTCGTAAAAAGCCTCGTATGGTTCCATGCCAATAGTTTGCTGATAACTATTATTCTATGCGAACTCCACCAGTGGAAAATGTATATCCCAACCACATTTGAATTCAAACACACAAACTCGTAACATGTCCTCCAAATTTGGTTTACCCGCTCCGTCTGACCATCAAACTGAGGGTGGAACGCAATACTTAAACTAAACTGAACTCCCATCGCCTCCTGAAGACCACCCCAAAAGTGCGAGATGAAGACACTGCCACGGTCGGACACGATATCAAGTGGTACCCCATGAAACTTCACAATATCCTTAATAAAAATCATGGCATATTGTGCTACCATATAATCTGTCGTCACTAGAAGGAAAGATCCACCTTTGTCAGTCTGTCGATGATGACCCAATTCGAATCATAATCGCGCTGCGATCTTGGTAACCCAACAATGAAATCCATGGAGATAATTTTCCATTTCTAACTGTACAATCTAACTCTCACCATGAAGCCTAACATAACTGAACTACTAAGATGATCCAAAAATCAATAACCCCAATTCCCGACTTGCTAAGTTTCATGCGTGGAGTGTCTCGCAAGCGAAATCCAAACAAGGAACCCCTCTGATACACTACTGTCAGCTTGTCGAGATAAGGAATTTGTCAACTCAACACCCCTAGTGGTACAAGAATCATCTAACTCCAAAAAAACACTTATCTCTGGACTCAACGGTTTATCACACAACAAATAATCCAACTTCGCCTATTTAATACAGATGTCACTATTCATCAATCATACCTCGATACTCAACTCATAATCGACTAACAGATGGTACTGAAAGCTCAAAATCCAACTCTACTCCGAGTTGTCAATAACACTTGCCTTGCACTTATATTGATGGTGAGTCAACCGATATAGCAACCCTTATTATCCACTAATGTTATACATGTGCATAAGCAAACAACTTCTCTACACTTACAAATATTATTCCATCTTTTCAAGTCTGGACGTAGGTAAATAATATCAACAAGGTTCAAACTCTCTCGAATAAGACAACACCGACAAAGTTGCACTCTGGACGGTCAACGATCCCTCACCCAAAGGTTTCTAACTAACCTAAGATGCAATGTGCCCCCTTGCCTCACTTCTCATGGTTTGGTCGCTCTAACCCAAGGCAACAAACCCTCGCTAGATTCGACTTACCGCTCTTTTTTTAAAAACAAGTAAGGAATTCAACCTATCCGACATGATTTTCCTTGGACTGTGAGTATATTAGAATTTTCTCACCGAATAAGAAATGAACCTGGTTCTTCAAACCACGAATAAGGCTTGTACATTTGTCAAGCAATGAGGTAAGACAAAAAATTCCCACTTATCATACCAAATCAGAATATCGGATTTGGCACACTCACCATACAAATACTCATCTTCCAGCACACCAACGCTACCTGATCTTTATGAAGAATGGTGTGCTATCTAATAGGTCAAAGGTCATAAATATAAGGTAGCGGGTACATTCACGTACCATGACCCCAATTAACACTCAGTAATCCACGCATAACTGAAGTAAAAATTAAATATCTTACGAACCCACTCGCGGGTGTTTGCCTAAGAGTACACACCCTCCTTACAAAACTTCTCAAAACCAGTTGAAACACTCTCTTGTTGTCCCCCTACAGTGGAGGTTATGAAAACCATTTCAATGAATGGGTCCAACATTTAAAACCCTAAAATGTCTCAATCCTTGCCATTAATGACGACACTCACTGGGCAACAGTATGATCAATCATGCAAAACTGACTGAGCTACATGGGACTTTACCACTATCAAAAGAAAATCAAGGTATGACTATTCACTAGTCTAGATGTCACCATAATCGAATATTTTACACTTGGTTTTGGAACGCGTCTTTAATCACACATGGTCTTAAGTAAACATCATGT
The DNA here is from genome assembly GCA_949130495.1 of Sambucus nigra. Taxonomy (NCBI): domain Eukaryota; kingdom Viridiplantae; phylum Streptophyta; class Magnoliopsida; order Dipsacales; family Adoxaceae; genus Sambucus; species Sambucus nigra. The sequence continues at coordinate 195,646,084 of OX422208.1, forward strand.
CACTAACTACTCACTCGTGCTCTAATTCACATTAATACATAACGAGGGCCACAACATAGCCACATTCCCATATCTGATGGATTCAAAATCAAGCACCACCATTATCACAGTGCAACAAATTAGTACCCCCAATCACCGGGTGACAACATAAAACCGAACTCGTGGATATATCACCAACTCAAGCGATCACACTCGTATAAAATGAAACTCCTATTGAACACTCCCTCGTGATGTTCTCACTCGACAAATCATCCCTAGATATCTACTCATCGTAGGGTTCACAACTGGTAACTCCAACTCAAGTCCATCCCTTAGCACACACATATTCACATTCCACTCTCAACAGCTTTTAACAAATATACCGGTGATACAAAGCAAGATAACCACTTCTTATCGAACACCAATTCTAATATAGGGATTTACGAAGAATACTAAACTCCATTCATTCCTAAATATGGAAAGAAAACTACCTAAAAAAAATTCTGGACTTCTCCAATGTCAATCCTCGCATGACCTTGCGATACAGACTTCCTCATCCCTAGTGTCTATGGCCAAGATATCGTAACATTACTGTTACATTCTCACGAACTTGTTTGGGATAACTCACCAAAACATTCCACTCTAAACAAGTGAGTACCCAACCCACTAATATATCTTGTGCATGACCAAACACACACCTAATCGTCCTTAAGTTGATTCCATTACGAATTTTATACAATCAGAACACTAAAAGCCATTATGCCACACCAATGCGACATCTATCGCTTGTGTGGACAACGTGTAGGTTTACACGCCTATCAAACTTCCCTGATACCAACACAATATTTCAAGGATAATCACTTATCCATTCCATATTCTAACTCATGGATCTCTCATTGAACATCATCAAACGGATGAATCTAGTTCGTGCTTTTCACAAGTATGATAACACTCTTGCGTACACCAAAATTGGACCCCTCGGGTCATCCTTTGATGGTGTGGGACATACACCGATTTATAGTAGTCCTCTCTCAAATCACAACCCTTCCTTTACATGTTCATAAGTAATAATATACTCTTATTATCATAAGACTTACTTCGTTAACCATTCACTTATTAATACGTCATTGAATGCCTCAATAGTCTGTCCATTACAGGTGGAGCGCGATAATTTCTTCTCAGGAAAATGTCACAACAACAACTGGACCACATCATTTTAAGGTGTTCCATATCTAAAGCTCTACCCATCCACATTGGAAACAACTTCAGACAAATACACGCGCAAGTGGTACCAACAACTCAGTGGTACTACAGGGTGGGCTATAACTTATACCAACTTCTTTATAGCCATAAGAGCGACGATATTCAAAGTTGAGAATGCACAGCAAATATACAGGTGTTTCCTCCCCCTAAAGCACCAAAAGTCAACTCAATCATTGAGTTCAACATCGGTTTTCTCGCCTACTGGTGGGCGATGAAACTACGATAGTTGCACGCGAATTGCGGTTTCTTAAAATTCTTGGACCCTTTTCCCTCCCAGAGTCCACGTCTCATCAAATCACCATCTCAAAAGATAGTAAGTGAACACGTATCCTAAAAAAATTATTCAAGTGGAGCACTAGTCATAATTACAACAAGTACTCACACACAGACCTTACGCGTACTATCCTGTGGTCGATCGAATATTCACCTCTGACGCGAGGGGAACCGAGTGCTCGTGTAGGGACACTATCGTTGATTTCGGCTCCCGCTCGACATGCAAAAGAATAGACCTAAGCTACGGCTACACTTGACAAGCAAGTAAAGCGGTAAGTCGGGTATCGATAATCCACAGGGAGTTATTAAATTTCAGATGTTAATTGTTTAATTACTTCAGGAATAAAAGTGTAAAAGGTGATAGGTGGTTATGGTGACAAAAGAAAATGAGAAGTTACGCGAAATTAAAGTAAAGCGAGGATCGGGATCACATTCTACCAAACGGGTCGAAACAACTACTAACTAGAGTTAAGGCTCGAAAGCAATCTAATCGAGCATTTCCAATTAAGCATAAACATCACACAATAAGGAATTTAAGCCAAAGTTGCGAGATTAAACATTTAACGGAAAATGGTCGCACGCGGATTAAACTCGGATTATCGCTATAAACTCTAACGTTGCGTGACAAAGAAAGATAAACGCTTAACAATCCAACTTTGATACACGCGGTTTCAATTAAACGCGATTTTGCACTAAACCTAGTTTTCGGAGCTCGGGGCCCGAAAATGGCGGAAATGAAATCCCGACCCTATTTATCTAAGGGTGCATGGTGAGTTAAACTAAATTATGCTAATTAGACTAAGAAAGCAAGAATTAAAGCATGTAAACTAGTTAGAAAGCATTGAAACTAAATTACAAGGCAAGAGGAGAAGAAGAACAAACTATATAAATGGAGAGGAAGTGAATAGTTCAATCTTACAAACCACATGGGTTGTCAATCCAAGAAGAAGAAGAAAAGAAATCTCCACACCAAACCCTAACTACCCTATCTAATTCAGAATATAAGTTATTCCCCTTATTACAACAAAAACCAACTTATATAGTAAGTTGTAATAAAAGAAAAGAAGAAAGAAATAAAGGAAAATATCTGCAGGGGAAAACAGGGGATCGATCGATCGACCCCTTTGGTCGATCGATCGACAGTATAATTCGTGGCAAAAATAAGAAGAGTCGATCGATCGACCCTTATGGTCGATAGATCGACCAAGCAGGGGCAGCCTGCAATCCTCCCTGTTTTGGCATACAATCCAACGTCGCTCCAATCGCCGTAACTTTGTCGTTATGTATCGGAATCGCGCACCGTTCGCGGCCACGCGAAGCTAGCGAGGAGGGCTACAACTTCCGTGTAGATGTCGGGCCAGGTGCCCAAGCTGTCAAAAGACTAAAATGCCCTTGCGCGTGCGGTTGTGTACGGAAATCGAGCGAAACGCATCCGGACTTCACACTTAGCATCCAAATACCTACAAAAGCTCAATTAACACCTGTGAAACATGTTATCATAGAAATCCGAGGGTTGTCTGGTTAACGAGCATAAATATAGGGAATAAGATACCCGAGGGGGCTAATAACGCGTAGGTTAACGGGTGAAATACGCAATATTTCCGCCGTATCACACTCCCTAACTTACACATTGCTAGTCCCTAGCAATGAAATAAGATGCAACAAGAAGAACAAGTAAACCAACACAGGAGAGAGTACAAAAGTATGCTATAAAAGCAATAAAAAGATAAGGCCACTTTCGCGGGCGATTCGATTACATTTAGCGTATGCAATAAGCCGTTAAACCCCTAGGTTACCCTAGTGGACGAGTGTCGTCTCGTGAGGGTTTTCAAGGATGAAACCCACAAACATCATAAAGTTTCCTCAAAATATGCCCAATCAAGTAAGACAAACTCATCAGTGCGAACAAGATTTCAACATGTTATTAGCATAGCAAACGAATTCGCATGAGAAGTCCGTAGTTATTAACATTATCGAATGCACCTCAATGAATCGAAACTCTAGCATGTGGAAGGGGAGTGAGCATATGCAAGGTAAGATTTAGCGAAAAACTTAAATAATTCGGATACTAAACATCAAAGCATGCATACATTCAATCCTCACGGGTATTACGCTCAACAAATGAATTCACTATGAGAAGGGAGGTAATACACGGGACATGCGGGCATAAGGAGTAAATGTAAATGGAAACTAGGCCGCGCACATGTCACTGGCGAAGAACGCTATATAGGAAATGAAAATTGCAATCTCAGTGAAAGGATACCGCACACTAAAAGAGGCGAAATGCATTTTCACAGATTATCAAAACTATTTAAACTTTTGAATTACATCAACCTAAGATCACATAGGACTTTAATAGGGTTATAATGTATGGCTAGGTTAAGGTACGAAATGAAAGGTATATGTACGGATTCAAAGTGTTTGGGGATGAAACTCGAAATAATGTAAAAAGTGGGCAATATCAAAAGTTGGACAAAGATGTCCAAACGAGCTTAGATAAAACAATCGAGAGAGTAATCAAAGCTTATTGAAACACTACAAACAATATTTACAACTTTCTCTTTCTTTTTCTTTTCTTTCTTTTTTTCACTTTTTCTTTTGTTTTCTTTGCTTTTTGCTTTCTCTTTTTCACTCTTTTTCACTATTTTCTTTTCTGACACTTCTCACTCTTTTCATACTCAAATTGCAACCACACAACATTAATAACATTCAATTCCAAGCAACAATCCAAACAAGGGTATGTAAGGTAATATATATGGTATAAAACTCCAATTTGGAGTTGGTTATGGGATTTTTGGGTAATGAAAAGAAAGGCTAGTATATAGGCTCAAGTGGGTTGACTAGGGAACATATAAAGGTGAGGTCAAGGTCATATGGGTGATATAACAAAGATTGCCTATGATCATTTCACAAAGTTTACGCAATTCTTGAGTCAAAACAATATATGAAAATCATGCTCAAGTAACACATTTCAAGGATGAACTCAATTAATGAACGGCCAAGTGAAAGAATAGTGAGATTACCAACGAATTCAACGTTTTCAATGAGAAAAGAATAGTGTATAACACTCACAAACGACGAAAGGTACAAAGCTTACTCGGTGTAAGTATATACAATGCAACACAAGATTCTCGAGTTATAAAAATCTTAAACCAAATCAATAGAACCAGGAAAGTGCATATGCTCATGGGATAAAGTTTAATTCATGAAGTTATTCACAATATCAATGATTTGAGGACTAAAGTCCAATAACTTCTAAAATCGAGAACATGCATCATTGAGTTGTCTATTGGATCGGGCAATTATTAAAGTTTATCATCGGAAACAAGGGCAAAATGCCCAACAAAGGAGAAAAAAGAAAGAAAATATTTTTGAAAATTTTCAAATTTTAACAAAAACATGCTTTGTAATTAAATTGTAATCAAATCCAAGGACTAAACAGCAAAATGGATAGACTATCCTACACCCCCTAACTTAAATGTTGCATTGTCCCCAATGCGTCCATTAAAGAACACAACACAAAGCTAGGAAAAGAATGATATTACCCACACGTGGAGCGATCTCCATAAGTACAAGTCCAAATGAAGCTGCAAAACAAGTTAGTACAAAGCATATGAAGAATATGTACCGATGTATCAAGTGAAGAGAATCTATGTCACAAGTCACAATAATATAGAGGGGCTGAAGTGCAAATACTAGATAAATTGATGGTGAACTTTTTGATTTTATAAAATGGAAGGTCACACACATCAAAATCCAATAAACAACCACAAACTACATTTTCATTTCTCATTTCATAAGTTCAATACAAAATTATTTAATACATTACAACTTCTGAAATAAAAGAAATACAAATAAAAATAAAAATAAAAATAAAAAGTACAATACTATCCGATCCCAAAATACAAAAATGAAACCCAGCACAACAACAGCCTAGTGGCCAGAACCACTAGGATCGGAGGGGTCCTGAAAATGAGGAGGCACTGGCGCGTCGGAATCACTGCGCTGCAGATAAAGATCGCTCATCATCCGCTGCATCATCCGGTACTCCTGTCTACTCTGTGCCCTGGCCTGCCTCTGCACAGACCACTCCTGCCGCTGCTCGGCCTGAAACTGCTCCTGATGAGCCTGCTGCTGAGCCCACTGCTGCCGCTGATCGGCCTGCAACTGGTCCAGGCGCGACTCCCAAGTCGCCCACCTGAGCTGGGTCTCCTCCCAGCGCTGGTCCTGCACTGCCTGGTATGCCGCAAAGCGGGCATCATCCTCTGTATGTGGCACGTGAGAACCCTCACCAGTCTCCATCTCTCTAATCTCCTCCTCCTCGGCCATATCGTCAGCAACCTCTGCCCTCTGCCTCTTCGTCGCCGGTTGCCCCCACTCGCACTTCAGCATTCTTGTGATGTTGGCCTGTGTTAGAAGCCCGAGTGGATCATGTTTGCGGTCGGCGATTAACTCTGGGCAACCGTGAGAAATACAAATCTTAGTGATGAGGGCAGGAAAAGGGAGGGAAAATGTCTTGGCTCTCTCCTTGGCCGTAGCGCACATCATATCCAGAAATATGTTGGGCAAACTGATATTGCCCAAATTATTAATCAGCGCGTAGATAAATGCGGCGTGCTTGTGACGCACCTCAGATCGGTTGCTCGTCACCATAAAGGAGTGGACATTGATGTAGTGAATTAGTCTCGGTAGGTCCTCCATTGCAGCCGAATGAAAAGCCATTCTTTTCCATTCTTCACCCGGTGCAAGGCTCTCTATCAATGTCGTCAAACCAAAAACATCCCCATCGGTTAAACTGACAGCGTTCTCGGGGTTCGGTACATGCATGAAGGCTGCCAAATCTGATAAGCGGAAAGGTACCCTCACCCCTCGAACCATGGCCTCGAAAGCGGTCGGCCCGTCACCTTTCACCACCACTAATGTCGCATAAAATATTCTGACCAATTCTTCATTGATGCGCCCATTAGTGGCGAGAAAAGTCTCCCATCCCTGGCGCCTCAGAATAATACGCGCCTCACTCGGCAAATCCTCAAGCTTCCAGGCATAATTGTAGGCCAACGGCCTCTGAGCAGTCTCAAAATAGGCCTGAAACCATTCCCGTTCCTTCTTGCAACGGAAACCCTCGAAACCCAGGGTGGGCATGCACACAGTGGAATTATATTTCTTTGGTTGTGCCATTTCAACCTACAAAACAAGAATTAAGCAATACAAAAATTATTGTAAGCGCAATTAATGGTTAGTTTAGTGTACGAGTTGAAATGGGGTGCGAGTGCGCAAAACCGAGGTAACAAAGTGCAACATTGCACTAAAATATGTCGGAATACGACAACGAGTAAAAATCACCCAAGTGTGCGCCAAAAATGCATTGAAAACTATTTTGGGCATTTTGGCGAACACTTGGCGCGCGCAATGTGCGTCAAGGGTGAGAAATGTGCCAATGAACCAACAAAACCACCCCACTCATGAACAACCAACAATGCAGCAATCAAAACATGTTCATGAGTGGATTTATAACAAGAATAAAGCATAAATTCAGTTGGAACAAATCGAAATCAGGGGATTCACCAACATTCCCAACAAGTGTCAAACTAGGGTTTAAACAATATAATTTGTGACACAATCCTAACAACAACTATAAATTCAAGTAAAACAAATTAGTATTATACCTGGATATGTAGAAATTGGAAGAAAATGGAGGAATTTGGTGAGGGGAAATGTTTAGGGCACAAATCGTATTGAGAGGAGAGGAGAGAAATAATAAGAAAGGGGAAAAAAATAAGGCAGAACTCGGCTTAAACCTGGTCGATCGATCGATCGACTCCCAAGGGTCGATCGATCGACCAAGCAGGAAAAAGCCTACTGCATTGGAAATTTAAAGTGGGGGGGGGGGGGGAAATGCAATTTGGGAACAATTAAGGGGTCTAAAATCAAAATAACTTTAAATATAGTATATATATATATATATACACATAAAAATATGAAATAAAAATAAAAAAATAAAAATAAAAATAAAATAAAAATAAAAAATACACATAGGCATAAATATACACACTAGAAAAGCCTATGCTAAAGAAAATACAAAAAATAAAAATGAAAGAAAATAAAAATATGCACACGAACAACGCACACGCATAATCACGACAACAAATGAAAAATAAAATAAAAGAAAAATACAAACAAATGCAATTGCATGAGGATGCGTGTGTGAATATCAAAGGGAAAAAATGTTTTTGTGATTTTTGATTGTTTTCTTAACAAATGTGTGTGCCGGGGCGCATATCTCCGCAAATTCAAGTCCGTTGAACCCACAAAAGAGTTAGAACCAAGCATACGAAAAGAAATAAAAGGAGTTTAGCTAATTACACTAGGCTAAAATCAAGAAAAACAAAAAGAAAGAAGTTAGTATATACAACCTACACTTGGGATGTGCAATTAACTATACACTAAAAGTTTGAACTTTTAAGGGTCCACCCAAAACACGATTTGACTTTGGAGGATCGACGGTGGACCCTCCCGAGCATGCATGCCTCCCGGAAAATAGGAATTCCGTTTGAACAACGGAAGGCATGTGGGCGGTGAAAGAAATGAACCATCGCCAATTTGAAATTCTAGGCGGACGATGGGGGATTTGGATAAAAAGGGGGAAAAGTACACTTGAGGTCCAAGAAAAATCGATTCATCTCCCAAAGGTTTTTCAAAGGAAATGGGAGATGGTGCACACATCGGGATTACAACCATCGACAACAAGTCCGGTAAAGAGTCCTCGTCGGCAAAAAGTGTAGAAGTTTTAATTTCTACCGACTCACAGGAATCGACCGGTAATTCTAATGGTTCGATGACGGAAAACGTATATGGTGATGAAACAAATTCAATCTCAATCGACTCATCGTCGGAAGGAGATTGAATTTCGAGGGAGAGAGATGCACACTCGATGAGAAATTCTTTGAAGAATTGAGGTGAAACACAAGTTTCCACCTCCTCGTTGTTTTGTGCAAAAGAATTAATCTCATCGCAAAGTTCACCAAGTCTCATTCCAGCATCATTTAAGCTTTCCAAACCTTGGGAGTAAAGATGAAAAGTTTCTTCCAAAGTAGGCTTCCTCGGCTCTAGATCCTCGGATTCCTCATTTGTTTGAAACTCGTCTTCGAAAGTAATGAGATGAAGATCGTCATTGGATTCGAATAATGAATCCAACTCAAGCTCCCAATGACGATTTTCATTTCGATAAATGTTTTCAAGTCTTTCATTTTCAAGAAAATCTTGAAAACTATCCCCAAAGTATGAATCATTAGAATAACCGTAATTACTATAAAAGAAAGACATGGTTACCTCGTTGTTGAAAGATGGAGAATCCAAGAAAGAAAGTGAGCAACCTCGAATGAAAGTTTCTTAGCGCTCAGAGTATGCAAATCCTGCAAGAAAGGTTAAGAGAAAGAATACAAATAGAAAAGGAAAAGTACTACGAAATCATAAAATAATTACTATCTAAAACAACAAATCCCCGGCAACGGCGCCATTTTTTACGCGAGGGGAACCGAGTGCTCGTGTAGGGACACTATCGTTGATTTCGGCTCCCGCTCGACATGCAAAAGAATAGACCTAAGCTACGGCTACACTTGACAAGCAAGTAAAGCGGTAAGTCGGGTATCGAGAATCCACAGGGAGTTATTAAATTTCAGATGTTAATTGTTTAATTACTTCGGGAATAAAAGTGTAAAAGGTGATAGGTGGTTATGGTGACAAAAGAAAATGAGAAGTTACGCTAAATTAAAGTAAAGCGAGGATCGGGATCACATTCTACCAAACGGGTCGAAACAACTACTAACTAGAGTTAAGGCTCGAAAGCAATCTAATCGAGCATTTCCAATTAAGCATAAACATCACACAATAAGGAATTTAAGCCAAAGTTGCGAGATTAAACATTTAACGGAAAATGGTCGCACGCGGATTAAACTCGGATTGTCGCTATAAACTCTAACGTTGCGTGACAAAGAAAGATAAACGCTTAACAATCCAACTTTGATACACGCGGTTTCAATTAAACGCGATTTTGCACTAAACCTAGTTTTCGGAGCTCGGGGCCCGAAAATGGCGGAAATGAAATCCCGACCCTATTTATCTAAGGGTGCATGGTGAGTTAAACTAAATTATGCTAATTAGACTAAGAAAGCAAGAATTAAAGCATGTAAACTAGTTAGAAAGCATTGAAACTAAATTACAAGGCAAGAGGAGAAGAAGAACAAACTATATAAATGGAGAGGAAGTGAATAGTTCAATCTTACAAACCACATGGGTTGTCAATCCAAGAAGAAGAAGAAAAGAAATCTCCACACCAAACCCTAACTACCCTATCTAATTCAGAATATAAGTTATTCCCCTTATTACAACAAAAACCAACTTATATAGTAAGTTGTAATAAAAGAAAAGAAGAAAGAAATAAAGGAAAATATCTGCAGGGGAAAACAGGGGATCGATCGATCGACCCCTTTGGTCGATCGATCGACAGTATAATTCGTGGCAAAAATAAGAAGAGTCGATCGATCGACCCTTATGGTCGATAGATCGACCAAGCAGGGGCAGCCTGCAATCCTCCCTGTTTTGGCATACAATCCAACGTCGCTCCAATCGTCGTAACTTTGTCGTTATGCATCGGAATCGCGCACCGTTCGCGGCCACGCGAAGCTAGCGAGGAGGGATACAACTTCGGTGTAGATGTCGGGCCAGGTGCCCAAGCTGTCAAAAGACTAAAATGCCCTTGCGCGTGCGGTTGTGTACGGAAATCGAGCGAAACGCATCCGGACTTCACACTTAGCATCCAAATACCTACAAAAGCTCAATTAACACCTGCGAAACATGTTATCATAGAAATCCGAGGGTTGTCTGGTTAACGAGCATAAATATAGGGAATAAGATACCCGAGGGGGCTAATAACGCGTAGGTTAACGGGTGAAATACGCAATATTTCCGCCGTATCACACCTCTTGCGTGGGACGTCTCACGAATGAAATCCAAACAGGGAAGCCTCCCTATACATAAGTCTAGCTCCGAATCGCCCGTCAAAATCGTAGTGTGAAGATCTTCGAAGTCATCGAATACAATACATGATCGTAAGGCTCTACGTATCAAGGAAACGATGCGTGAAAACGTAACGGACGCCCTCAGATCCCTAAAGGCTCTAAAACCGTGCTCTGATACCAACTGTGACAACCCTGCTTTTTATATCTAATTCGGTTAGCTACGCCCAATTAAATTAAAGCAGAGCGTCAATATGTTGGCATTAGAAACATAAATTTAAATAAACGTAGTAAAATAAACATGTACACTCTCATATGTGTAACCATATCACATCATAACAGCTATAACAAGTGAAACCAACTCATAACTATTAACTGTAATAATCCATCAGTAATCTCAAACTGAAAATATAAAATGCCAATACATGCGTCCCATAACAAAATGGGAAAGAGTAATACAATAATTCTCTCAAATCCCAAGTATAAACAAAGTGATATTAATCTCCGATACCACCCTTAAGAAAAGGGAAACGAACAACATAAATTAAAATAGAATAACTTTACGACTACATGAATCCTAAGATTGATATGATCTCATCAGGCTCCGTAGTCTATTGTCCAGTGGGACGAGGACCTGTCATATATTATATATAAAAGAGAGGAGCAAGAAGCAAGATAGACGGACGCCAAAGCAAGAAAACAAGCTATAAGATTATAAGATGTACTTATAATGAAAGCACACTAGTCATTACTTGTCTCCAGTAATTAAGTTGTTCAATTATCCAACTAATGTTCCTATGTCGTGACTACCAAACCCAAACTCGAGTAACGTGTAGTCTCATATCGTATCATGATTGATCATTATTAACCTCATTTCAGTATTTAATGTATCAAAATATTTCCTTCAAGTATAATATCAAATACATCGATTCGGGATATTACTTTAAGACACAAGCATAATATCTCACACAATAAGTGATATCGGATCACTTATCGTTACCCGTGGGAATAAGTTGTAACACTAGGCCTATACATGAATATTTCCCAATATTACGTGGCAAGGGAAATCATACTAAGTCCTAAATCACATGGCGTTTCAGGGTCTTTCTATCCGACCCGCATTACAACCATGTGTCCGGTTTCGGTGGTTTATCTCCGACACGGCACTCGAGCGGAACCTAACCAGATCAATCACAAAAAAATCGCATTCAATATGTGCTTACATCAACCGGAGGAATAGTCTAGTGTATACTCGACAATATACATGTAAAACAATTTCACGCTTATATATATATACAATCGTGTCAAGTCTCTTACTCAAGTTATACAATAGTCATTATTTATAATATAATATACTATACATCATTAATTTACTAATTCAACATCAAATCATTTCAAGGTTATATATATATCCCTAATAACTATAAGTATGTGTTCAAGTTAGGATATGAGGCACAACACCACAATTATCTTACTAACAACATGAAAAATATTATCACTCTTATTTCAACAACATGCTGCCCAGAATTTAAAATGCAGATTCGAGGCTCTTCCGCTCCATTTTTGGAAAAACTTAAAACTACAAAGTTGTTCGAAACGTGATTTTCTATAGAGACACTCGGGCACGTTTCCATAGTCTACATAAAATAGACCCGAAACTAATATATAATATTCGCCCCTGTTTTCGACAACTTTTAGAATTTTAAAACGCCGATTTGAGGCTTTTTCGATCCGTTTTTGGAAAAACTTAAAACTTCCAAGTTGTTCGGAACATGATTTTCTACAAGAACACGGGAGCACGCTACCGTAGCCTGCATAAACAGACCTGAAACTAACATATACAGTTCGGACCTATTTACAACAACTTTCTGCGCAGAATTTTAAAACGCCGATTTGAGACTTTTCTGATCCGTTTTAGGAAAAACTTAAAATTACAAAGTTGTTCAGAATATGATTTTCTACCAGGCATCGTGGACGAAACATCCATTTTCGGAACCAAAACTGCTCAAAATAGTTTTTAATATGACGATTTACTTAATTTCATAGATTTCTAAAATTCAAGAGGTTGTTCTACATCTCAATCCCTATAATGATGTTATTTCATTTGAATATACATGGATGATGATTCTAATACATTGTATATCATTTTTAACATCAATTTCATATTAACTTAGGGATCCAAATACATGTTCATGTGAAATTTCATTATAGATACATAATATACACATATAGGTTATTAACTTGCCTTGGATTGTATGGAGAAGTTGAATCTTCTTGAAATCCTCTTAGCTTTCTTCTCTTCGTACTCCCTCTCTCTACCAAACCCTATCCCCCTTTGTGAAATGATAAAATGAAGACTTATTCTCTTCTTTTCTATTTATACCTAGGGTTAGTTTATTTACAAAAATGCAATTGCCCCAAATTTAACCCTCTCGGTCCTTTTACGCGTTAATTCGCTTCTAATATGTAAGTCGCAAATTCATATATCAATGAATTCATTTTAACTTTTCATTTCCAATCATTTTGAACATATATACTGACATAGTTTCATTTCCAAACATTTCGAATATATATACTGAAATAGTTTTTTTTTTCAATTTCAATTCAATAAAAAATGCGGGGTATTACAAAAGTCATACCTGAATGAAGCCAAAGCATGTTCATATATTTGACAAATCAATTTGTCTGACAAAGTTGATGGTCTCCCAAGAAAAGTGAACAAAGACATACTGGTAATAGGATTCTCCAAGAATGACCAATTTGGGGTACTTTATCCCCATGATGATAATCAGGTCATCTCGATGAGAGTACACGAAGCAAGAGTTGCTAGAATCTTAGTGGACAAAAGTAGCTCATCCGACATCATGTTTTAAGATTGCTTCAAAGGATTGGGGCTATGCAAAACAAACTGGAGCCATATCAAAATGTGTATCCTTTGGGACCTATCAAAATGTAATATTAATAAGCACTTGGAAAGTCAGCCAAACTGAAAGGATACCCTTTTTTATCTTAGACAAGAACATCCAATCGACCTATAATATAATCTTCAATAAAGTCGGATTGAAAATGTTTGAACCAGTGCCATCTACTTTTCACCAATGCCTGAAATTCCCTAGACACTACGGGGTCAGAGTTGTTACTGAAAATTAAGTAAAAGCCAGGGAATGCTATTACACATCAGTGACCAGGAGGAAGCTAAAAATCTTACCACCACTTACCAAATTGAGACACTAGACCCTCGTGAAGAAGCTAATTTGGTTAAGGGTAAAGTTATGCAACCAATAGAGACCATCATCCTTGATGACGATCGCCCAGAAAGAACTACACGAATCGGCTCATCCATAGATATAGTCTTCAAACAGGAATCAATAGAATTCCTTAAACAACAAAAGCATGTGTTCACTTAAAGACAAGAAGATATACCAAGAATTGGTAAAGGATTCATATGTCATGAACTGAACATTGTTAAGGATGCTGAGACAATCAAACCGAAACGTCGTGTATTTAACCCCAAGAAAAACATGGCCATCTAGGAAAAGGTGGAACAGCTGCAGAAATAAAGTTTCATTGAAGATGTCAAATACCTTTATTAGTTAGCCAACGTGGTAATGGTAAGTAAGAAGAACAATAAGTGGCGAAAGTGTGTTGATTTCATAGATCTCAATAAGATTTGTCCAAAAGATCATTTTTCCTTACCTAGGATTGATCAACTGGTCGATGCTACTGCTGGGCATGAATTACTTAGTTTCATGGATGCTTATTCAGGGTATTGCCAGATCAAAATGAAATCAGAAGATAAGGAAAAAATCTCATTCATCACTAGTCGAGGTACCTACTACTATAACGGTATGCCCTTTAAGCTCAAAAATGCTGGAGCAACATACCAAGCGCTGGTGAATAAGGTTTTTGCAGAGCAAATTGGTAAAAATATGGAAGTGTATGTGGATGAAATACTCAACAATAACAAAAAAGAAGCTGACCACATCAAGGACTTGGGACAAACGTTCGATTAGTTAGAGAAGCATTTGATGAATCTCAATCCGATCAAATATGTGCTTGGCATATAAGAAGGAATGTTCCTGTGATTTATAGTAAATCAAAAAGTCATTGAGACTAATCCAGAAAAGATAAAAATGTTGATAGACAAGCAGACTCCCACCAATAAAAAGGATGCGCAAAATTTGACTGGAAGAGTAGAAACCCTTAATAGGTTGGTCTCTCGAGCTATATACAAGTGCTTACCTTTCTTCAAAGAATTGAGAAATCCTTTTGAGTGGAATGAGGAGTGTGAGAATGCCTTTTTAGAGTTGAAAAATATAGAGGATCTCCACCATTATTTTCCCGGCCATTCATGGGAGAGACATTATATTTATATATGGTGGTATCTGAGTCAACGGTTAGCTCGACGCTTATCCGATTAGAGAACGGGGTGCAAAAGCCAGTCTATTATACTGACAAGGCCTTCCAAGGGGTAGAAATTCGATACCCACATCTGGTAAAGCTTGCCTTAGCCTTTATTGAAGTTTCACGAAGGATGAAACCATATTTCGAGGCACATACTATTGTGATTTACACAGACTTACCACTACACCAAGCCATTCATAAGCCAAAAAAGTCCAGGAAATTAATGGTATGGGTCATAGATCTTAGAGAGTATGATATTCATTGTGAACCCATGATAACGTTAAAAGCCCAGGCTAGACTAATAATTAATACTCCAGATGATATAGATTTGGAATACGAGCACAGATTCCAATTTGAGGCTTCTAACAATGAAGTAAAATATTAAGCATTGATCGTAGGCTTTTAATTAGCTCTATCATTGGGTGCCGAGCAGATATCAGCTAATAGTAATTTTAGTTGATCATCAATCAAGTGTTGGTAGTATACGAAGTTAAAGGATAATTTATGAAAAGGTATTTGGCTAAGGGTCAAGACAGAATATCCAAGTTTCCATCAGTCAGAATGGTTAGAATACCTAGAATAAAAAATGCCCAAGAAAATGCACTTTCTTGGCTAGCTTCTGCAACCAAAATGGAGTTAAGGAGAACTATTATAATATAAATACAAGCAAATAGGAGTATTGATGAGGAAAATAATAATTTGATCACATTAGATTTGGGTCACTCAGAGATGGATCCTATCAATGCGTATATTAAAAAAGGTGCCCTACCAGACAATCCAGAAGAAGCTGGAAAGCTGAGATACAAAGCAGCCAGCTACGTTGTGGAAGGATAAGTCTGGTACAAGAGGGGATTTTCACCCTTCAGAAGTGCAAGGTCTGATTAAGGAAGTGTACGAAGGATCTTACGGAGCTCATTCAGCAGGAAGATCATTGGTCCGATGAGTGGTCACTCAGGGATATTACTAGCCAAGTATGAAAGTAGATTGTGCGGAATATGCGAGATGATATGACAAATGTCAGCAGTTTACAACAATTTACATGACCCCTAGAGCTGCACTTACACCGATTACATCCCCGTAGCCTTTTGTTATGTGAGGGATTGATTTTGTCGGCCCACTGTTGAAGACAAGAGGAAGGTTTAAATACTTAGTCGTTACTATTAATTATTTCATCAAGTGGGTAGAAGATGATCCACTTATTGACATGCCCTACGAGAGAGTCTTCCAATTCATATGGAAGAATATCATATGGCGGTATGGTATGTCATAAGCCTTTATCACTCACCATGGGACATAGTTTGATAACTAGGAGTTCGAAGATTATTGTATACAGTCTAAGATTCAAAAGTTGCGCTCTGCTCCTAGACACCCACAGTGCAATGATCAAATAGAGGTAACAAATAAAACTCAGCTTGATGGCCAAATAAAAGACTAGATGATACCAAAAGGAACTTGATCAATGAGCTATAAAGTGTACTCTCAGCTTATAGAACCATGTTGAGGATAGCTACCAGCGAAACCTCCTATATGTTGGCATTCTGGACAGAAGATGTAGCCCCTATAGAAATTGGTCTGCCCAGTCATAGAGTACAGTATTTTAACTCCGCTAGGAGTGACCTTATGAGAAGATTAGACTTAGACTTGGTTGAAGAACTTAGAGAAAATGCGTCACTACATATAGAAGCCTATCGGCGATGTACTGCCCGGTTCTACAATAGGAGGGTTAAGACGAGCAATCTCAAAGAGGGAGACTATGTTTTAAATAAAGTTCTTCAAAAGGGAAACAAGTTGGATGAAAATTGGCATGGTCCCTATTGTATTTATACAGTTGTTCGATCAGGTACTTATCACCTAAAAAACTTGGAAGGTGAAAAGTTCATCAAACCCATGGAATGCCGAGCACATAAGGAAGGACTAAAAACAATCATTAGGAATGCAAACTTTCAATATCTATGTAATGTATCTTTTTCAACTTCAATAAGAATCATCCAGTTCGAAATAGATTGATTTCCTATTCCAGATTTGTTTTCATTTTTTGTTGGGAGTGGGAGATGTATAAATCTCAAATAAAACAAAAAAGGGAAGATTACCATAAAAATCTAAAAAACTTTAACAAAAAACTCCAACTTCATTTATGTCTTTGTCTTTGATAAGCCACGAACAAGTAGTACGAAAACCTAAAACCTCATGTATAACTCCTTAACGTTAAAAAAATAAGAAGTTTTATGAGACTAAATTAAGGAAAATCCTAAAATATTTGGTCACCAATGCTAACTAACATAAACACTTGGTCAAAACGATAAGATCCATTTAAACGACCATAAACGCGTTAGTAGAACATAAGACTGGATAGCTTATGTTCGTCCAAACTGGTAACCAGTATGGTAGATTCGTCAACTAAATGCCAACCACATAATCATAACACTAAACTACTAGTAGGTTACCCTCATGCATAATAGCAATACTAATTTTGATAGAAAAAAGTCTTTATTTAAAATTCTCATTACAATTACAATGTTCATCACCCCATTTCATTAGATTTTGATGGATGCTTCCCAAGAGTTTTATATATCCTTTTAAGAGGAACATTCAAAGCTAAAGGAAGAATGGTAAACCCCAACTCTCTAAGCCTAGTTTGTCTACTAGAGCTTAGCCTATCTACCAGGTGCAAAGGTCAGCTGAGAGTATCATCTCCCTAAATTCCATAATCCCCCAGGTGTTTCCTAATCAAACTGATGGGAATTGCATCATTAGGAATTCACTTAATGCCCAACTTAAAGGGAGGAGTAGGATTGTCCAAGCACCCTAGATCGTGTTAATACCACAAAGATTCTTTATCTCGCACCTTTAAGACTATAAGGGCATTGAGCCATCCCCATTTATAACCCTATCTCATGGCCTAAGGATTCATCATAGTCATTCATCCAGAGAGTGTGTGGCTACTCATGGAAATGTCAGATGATCAATCTTCTCATTGAATCTCTTCATGGTGGAAGATTAGTTCTTTATCAAATTGGCTTGGTCGTCCAGAGTCTTCTTGGTCCTCTCCTTTTTAATAGATGGGGGACAAACAATGGCGTGCTTGGATTACTGACCACCCTTAGATTTCTTCAACCTTTTAATCCCCTCCATCAACTGAGAATTTTCCTGCTCCAAAAATGAGGAACCCTCACTTTGATCCGCATTAGCAGACTTCTTCAAACCCTCAAACTCATCATGTAGCTTATTATTCTCTTGCTCCAATAAACCAACTACCTCCCGAGCACTGTTCACCTTGGATTTCATCACAAATTCCTTCTTAGCAAAGGCCGAGGAGATATTCTATAATTTATTATCAAAGTCACTGTCGCTACTAAGCAGGGCAAACGTCTTCTTATAGTTGATTGGCAAGCAGGGGAGAGCTTCTTCATGGTATATTTTCATTTGGAGTATCATTTCATAATAAGAAACATTAGTCGCCACTACTTAGCTAAATATCTTCTGCGAATGAAGATATATTTCATTGACTTGGTCAGAAACACATACGCACTGCAGTTCTTCCAACTTTTCTTCATTAAGTTCTTCATTACCTGCCCCAAATATCTGAACACTCCTCTTATACAAGTTGCTCTCGGCAGCTACTAGAACGACCTTCCTAGAATTAAACTTAAAGGAATAGCACATGCCATAAGTAGGAAAAGTAAAGAAAAAGTTCACAACGGGCAATAGTTTTACTGGAAAAGAAAGGCAGTTTATTAAAATTATAAAGGATAGTTATAAAAAGCAACTGGTTCAGACTATAAAAAAACAAAATTACAAGCCAAAAAACTAAAAAAAGTAACCCTAGACATCTACACCTTCTCTTTATCCTGGGTGACTTCATCCTCAAGATGAGTAACAACTATGACCTTTTCTTGGGGCACAGATAGCTTAGCCACACCCTCTTCAACATTAATCTCCTCCTCAATCATCGGAGGAGTGCTAGGGTTGTGCTGGAGGAAGAGTTTAGAATGTAAGGTAGTGCCGACCTGAGTCAAGGCAGTATTCCATCCTTATTTGAAGGAGGACTTCTTCAGATACCCCACCTGCACAACTGTAGTGGAGAATGCCTTGTCCCAACCCCTCGTGTAGGCCTGTTCCTTCTCCTTATTTGCTTTTGCCTTTAATTCCTAGAATTCATCGTCGACATCCAGAGCAGCCTTCTCGGCCTGCTCAGCCCTGTTAGCAACATCAGCAGCAGTCTTCTCGACATCATTCTTATCTTTCTCATTTTCTCCACCACATCCTCCCACTTCTTTTGATCACTCACATGGGCCTCCTTGGAAGCATCTAGAGACTCCTCCGGGCCTTGGAAGGTAGCCTCCACATCCACTTAGGACACCCTTAATTGGCTATCCCTTCTTAATAATTGATCATAATCAACCACAAATTGCAAAGTCCAAGAAAAGTATGGAATTCAATAAGTGGTTAGCAGGTAGATAAAAAGAGAATAATTAAATAAGCAATTACCATTGCCAAGTTATGATTAGGGATCTTTTTAATGATCTAGCCCTGGGGAGGGTAGCAATAATAATTTTATCAGTCGGGAAAATCCCTGAACCTATTAATCCCCGAGCGAGGCTAGGATTCACTTCCATAGAAGATGCACCACCCAGGCCTTAGTCGACCCGATCCTTCCCTCCCAACTCTAGACAAGTAGTAGGTCCTTTCTTCATCCTATTGATTTGAGGCTCCTAATTCTTCACCTCATCACGCTCCACAATCACAGGACGTTTGGAGCCCACCTCCTTAACATTCATCTTCTCGGTCGGAGGTGGAGACTTAGTTCGAGTAAAAATATTGGGGATCTTCCTCTTCACCATTTGTGGATAAGGGGCAGTGGTCGACATGAGGTTGATGTTTAACGATTCAAATGAGGAAGATATACCTCCAATAGCGAAATCTCCCTCCAAATGGGGAGAAGATTTTGAATTAGCAACTGAGGAGGATGAAGTTAGCTCCTATAAATTAGTGGGGGCTAAGGGAATATCTTCGGTTGGTCGAGCAACAAATGATATGATAGAAATCTAGTAATCCAACAAGATAGATGCCGAACGAGGATGAGTTTCCCCAATTCTTTATTGAATAGACCAGACAATCTTTAAGTCAGCAAAATTAACTTCAGATAAGTATAGAATATCTTTCTTTCTTTTCTCTACCAAACACAAAAATAAATACGCTGATCAATAACTGAATATATTGAAAGAATAAAGAACAAAAACATATACGAAGAATATAAAAGGGTGCCAACCTATGCCATGTTCTTCCTAAGAGTAGCGAGGCCCAGTGTACTCCTCGCCATCAAAAAAAGGGGAAATTTCCAATCCTTTACTATCAGTCCATAATCCCAATAATCTTTATTGGAATTAGCCAAATTTACTACTAAATCCCTATTAGAATATCTGATCTTGAAGTAATAAATATTGTCAGATGTGTTCCCCCAACTGTAGAAATATATCAATTCGATTATTCCTATATGGGTTCTATACCGTTCATTGATACGGTTGACCCCATTCACTACTCTCCAAGTATTAGGTGCCACTTGGGTTGGGACCACATCAAAATATTGATAGAATTCAAGGAATAAGCGATTGGACGGGAAAGTAACTCCACACTCTTCTATAAAGATAGTAAGAAACCAATGATCCTCTTATAATAAACACGGGTCATAATGACATATCACCGACTCTATTTTCACCCACTTAGGTATCCTACGTGTTATTCTAAATTCTTTCAAAGAGATCTCATTTACGATATACACCATCGTGACAAAGAAGAAGGGAAAATAAAATACAGATAGAATTCTTACAATGAAAACAAAGACACAACAACAGTTCTCTCAAATGTTGGAGTAAACGTTCAAAAATGAAAAAGTGAGTTTGAATTTCAAGATGAGAAGAGAATGAGAGGGAAAGGACTCTTTATAGGATTTGTGACATCTCTTGGGCTATAAACTTTGAAACGATTAAGTGTACCACCATTTTAGATATTGATGGACTCTCATTTACCAAGAAAACTATATGATCAACGTACCTCTAAGAGTTCGCTGTATTTTTAACTATTTAAAAAATTGTCACCGCTTTAATATGGCAGTCTGAAATTTACATATCCCAGAGGTCGGTGGCCGACTAAGATTTTCTAGATAGCCAAGCAGTTCTAGACCGAGAATACTCCATCCTTTCTCCCATTATATCATTCCAATCAAGAATGAAGTATTGGGGGCTTTTGTTGTAGCCTCAAATAATTAGCCCATGTGGACTAGTAAATTAGTGACACATGTCATCATGATCAGTGGACCCTCAAACAACTCATGAATGTGATCGGATTAGTTATCTTACTGGTCGACTATCTAGTCGTTCACCCTTATGAATATGATCAGTCAGTAATATGAACAATCTCACGTGGGATATTTAATAGTCACCATGTAATTGCATGTGAATAATATACAGCTGCCTATTATCATGTAAAGATGTAAACACCTAATGTATAAAGGTATCTCATCTCTCTAACTTTAGTCTAATATAAATAGATCTTTACTTCTCTCAGAGAGGGGCAACTAAAATAATTTATTCAAAATCTAGAAAACTCTTTAGAGAATTGTATTAAACCCTAAAAATAATAGTGGCATTGTACCTGTGGACATAGGCACCACCTTCTGCTGAACCACATAAAATATCTATGTCTCTCTATAACTCTCATCCCTCTCTAGCTTAATATATTATCTGTGATTATAATTATTGGTTCAATTGAGCTAGGGTAACTCCAAATGAGTAAACCAAATTCAGACAAAAACATAGTGGATGAGTGAGCCAGAAAAAATCTGACCTAACTCACCTCCTACAATTAAGAAACCTAAGGAACCTCACGTGTCGAAATGTGGATAGCCACTTCCTACAAAATTGGAGGAAACCTTGACTTAATCATATAGAGACTCATTCCAAACATTTGTTACTACCATCCATTTGTACCCATGTGTAAACCTAGATAGGACTTAGTCATATGTATACCCTAGTTTCATATAAACATTAAGTTAACCATTCTCTATAAATATTATCAATGTAATAATTCAAGATATGTAATATAATTTCTCCATTAGATATTTTTGTTTCTCATCATAGTATCAGAGATAAGTGGTTCTATTTTAATGACTTCAACGCGTTTGGGCCTCTCTCTGAGTTATCTTCATCAGTTGATAACTATTTTCCCTATGAAGCTCAAACCTGCTAACTATCTCATTTGTAGAACCTAAATGTCACAGCTTATTCAGTTCATAAAAGTGGCCCGTCTTCTCTATAATGAGCCATATGTACTCCCTAGTAATGGAAAGAACAAATCAGTAGACACGAAGTTGTTTACATATGATGTTTGGGAAGAGAAAGACTGTCTTATGAGGAACTGGATCTCATGTACCATCAGTGACAAGTCAATATACTTTATAGTTGTTTGTAACACTGCCAAATAAATATGGCAGACCCTTGAAAATCAATATCTTCAAGTCTTTAAAGACAAAGATTTTGCTCTAAAGGAACAATTTCGCAACATATCAATGGATGGCATGGCCATTGATGAGTATGTAAAGGCATTCAAAGAGATTTATGATTGATTAATGTCCATTAATAGACCTTTGGATGATGACTCAAAGGTTATCAGTTTTTTCCAAGGATTATGAACAGAATATAAGACCTTTCCTACTGTTATGATTGGTAAACCTCCTTATCCAACTCTTGGGAAACTACTAATGGTCTTGGGAGGCTTTGATATGAGAGAAGAAAACGAACTAGCTCCCACCTCACAAAGGCATTCATCCACTAGTATGGATCATTCACTGGCCTTTGTGGCACAAATAGGAGGATATCAAGGATATGCAAGAGGAAGAGGAAGACAAAATAGAGGCAAAGGTAGCTATGGAGGAAAATTTGGAGGAAATTATAGTTCAAGAGGTCGTGGCTTAAAACCAACATGCTTTTATCCAAATAACAACTCCTTTTCAATCACAATGGGAGGTATGGGGTATTATATTGTGTGTATTGGTGATTACTCTAGATATACATGGTTATTTCCTCGTAAAAACAAGTCTGATTTATATGAAACCTTCATTCAATTTCAAAAGATGGTTAAGACTCGGTTTGTAAAGCAAATCAAAGTTTTTCAATATGATGGAGGTGGTGAGTTTTCAAAAGATGGTTGAGACTCAATTTGATAAGAAAATCAAAGTTTTTTAATGTGATGGAGGTGGTGAGTTTTCAAGAAATGCATTCATTGAATACCTGAGCAACTATGGCATACTTAGACAAATTCTTGCCCTGATACTCTTGAGAAAAATGGTGTTGCATAAAGGAAGTATATACATGTTGTTGAAACATCATTAACCTTTATGTTCAATGAAAAAAAAATACCTTTATATATTTGGGTAGATGGTTTTTTAACTATAGTGTACCTTATTAATAGACTACCATCCTCCAAACTAAAGAAAGCAACTCCACTCTTCTTGTTGTATCATAAGAAGCCATGATATGATTCTCTCAAGGTATTTAGATGTAGGTGTTTTCCCTAAATTAAAGGAAAAACTCAACAAAATTCACTGCGAGGTCCTTTACATGTATTTTCATTGGTTACAACTCTTTGCATAAGGGTTATAGGTGTTATCACTCTTTTACAAGGAGAGTATATGTGTCTAGGCATGTTATCTTTGATGAATCTATTATGCCTTATGTTAAACCCGATAGATATATGAGTTCTAATGAAAAAGGAACATACATGACAACCTATAAGGAATTTATGAAAGCAGGTAGTACACTCCCGTTGAAAGAAGTGATCGAAAATAATGTGCAATCAACACCTATAATACCACCAGGTACTGTGATCGAGAGTAATGTACAATCAATATCTATAGCACTAGCAGGTATTATATCATCAGTCCCTATAATCCTAATGTGTATCGGATCCATTAGTTGCAGTGCAGTACCTTTACATCACTCACCACCTGTTCAAACTGACAGGAAGTACAATTAGTTGTCCCCTTATCTTTTTTTTTTGGTGAAAATAGGAAATTTAGAAAAGCAGAAAGCAATAACAACAAAATCTAAAGGTCCTAAACAAAGTAGAACCCATCTTCCTCCATCTCCGCGTCCACCATCCTAAGGAATTCTTCCGGTGCTTGGTCGTACTCTTTGTACAGTTCATCCATCTCTCTCGCAACTTTCACCATAAAGTCTGCCATAAAATTTCTTGCTCTTGGTATGTGCACGATATTGACTTTTAATTCCTTCGCAATCTCCTTGCAATCCTCAATGATATTGGCCAATGTGTGGTTGTGAGTAGTCTTTTGTTTGATGAGATTTATGGCTTCAAGACAATCATTTTTCAGACACACATTCTTCCATTTCTTTCTAAGTGCAAGGTTCAAACCATGAAATATCCCTTTTAGTTTCGCTCGTAGAGGGCTGGCAGTGCCTTGAAGTTTTCCCGTAAAGCCTAGTATCCATTCACCCTCCTCATTTCTAACCAATCCACCGAATGATCCCATACCACTCCCATGGTCAAAACCACCGTCAGTATGAATGATGTAACTCCCTACAATAGTTTACGGTTCAGGAGTTAGTATAGTATGGTTTTCCCCACTAACCTTTGCTCGCTTGGAGTTATAAGCTTCAAAAAGGTACTTAGTAAAATTCATAGCTACGCGGGCAACTGTTTGTGGAGAATCATCAATTTTATTAAAAATGTAATTATTCCTGGATTTCCAAATATACCATAGGATACTAATGAAGCATATGTACCTTTTGTTATTTGAGTCACCCCAAATGTTTTGGATAATCCAATCATTTACATTACCTGAGTGATTAAGGTCAAAGGGGTGCTCGAAACCAAGCATGTGCCAAATCTCCCTAGTGTGGATGCAATCCCTAAACAGATGTTCGATGTCTTCAAGCAGTCCACAACGTGGACAGTCACCATTTGTCATAATGCATCTCCGCATACGTTGCGCATTTGTAAGTATTTTTCCATGGAGTATGGTCCATAAAAACGTACATATTTTTGGTGGCACATTTAAATTCCATAACTTTTTCCAAACCTCCCAGGGTTGGTTTTCCACATTTTTGGTTACTAGGTATTGATAACACGAACCAATTGTGAAAACTCCCTTTTTACTTAACGACCAAGACGGCTTGTCATCACGAGAGCCAGTACGGGGAAGTGGGATATTTAAAATATCGTTTTTAGTGTTTAAGTTGAAGGTGCTATCAATAGTAGTATCATTACATTTCCCGTTCTCACCAATAAGAGTGTCAACATTTTCATTATTAAAATTTCCAGGGTGCTCAACAGGATTGATAATTTTATTACCCACCCACCATTCATTAAGTATGTTCATGCTCTTACCATTCTCGACATTCCATTTGATATTGTTCACAAGTGTTTCACGACATTTAAGAATACTTCTCCAAGTATGTGATGACGTATTACATTTCTTCCATAATCTAGGGTTTTGATTAATTTTATATTTATTCCTTAATACTTCAACCCATAATGACTTGTCATTGTTCACAATTTTCCATCCCAGTTTCATGACAGTAGCTTGGTTATTTAAAGTACTCTTCCTTAGGCCAAGGCCCCCATTAATTTTGGGACTATAAACTTTATTCCAGTTAATCAGGTGAACTTTACCCTTTTCATTATTATTAGCTCCCCATAGAAACTTTCTATTAATTCTGTCAATCTCATTACAAGTCTTCACCGAGAGCATGACATTTTGCATGTTATAATTTGGGATGGTGGAGGTAACAGCTTGGATAAGTGTTTTCCTACCCGCGAGAGATAGGAGTTTAGATTTCCATCCCGATAGTCTTTTTTGGATTTTATTAACGATGTCTTTAAAGTGCGATTCCTTTTTCCTACCATGGATTAGTCTATTACCAAGATATGTGCCTAAATCATTAGTAAGGCACATGCCGAACAAATGGCTAACATTTAATGCCCCCCCCCCCTAGAGATATTGGGGGACGCAAACACTTTAGATTTAGATTAACTTATTTTTTGTCCAGAAACATGACAAAATTCCTCGAGTGTATCAATGATCGTTTGACAGGATATGTTATCATTTTCCGTGAAAAGAATAATGTCATCGGCAAACAAGAGGTGGGTGATGCGGGGGCCTCTAGGTGAGGCCTTAATACCCAACCACTTATTACATTTAACTTTATCTAATATCATAGAAGACAAGTATTCCATGTACATAACAAAAAGGTAAGGAGAAAGGGGGTCTCCCTGTCGGAGGCCTCTACACGGTTTAAAACTAGGGAGAGGGGTGCCATTCCATAGGATAGACGTGGTGGTATTTTTGACACAACTCATGATAAGGCTGCAAAAGTCTTTGTCAATATTAAACCAATTTAGGACTCCTTCAAGAAAGTCCCAATCCACTCTGTCATAGGCTTTTTCTAGATCAATTTTTAGAATATAACCCCCCAGGTTGCCTTTAGCATTCATTAGGGTGTGAATAATTTCCTGAGTGACACTAACATTATCAGAGGCTTGCCTCCCAGGGAGAAAGCTCGCTTGGTGGGGGCTAATGTTTCGGCAAAGTATAGGTCTAAGTCTACCCACAATAATTTTAGCGAGGATTTTATAAGAAACATTGCAAAGAGTAATAGGTCTAAACTGATATATGTTTTCTGGATTGTCCACTTTAGGGATAAGTGTAATATAGCTGTTATTAAGATCATTTGGGAAGCACTTATCCCGAAAACATTTTTGGCAAAAGTCGAAAAGATTTGTAGCAATGGTCTTCCAAAAATGTTGGTAAAAAAGCGGTTGGACACCATCCGGTCCAGGAGCTTTAAGGGCTTCCATACTAAAAGTAGCTTTCTTAACCTCCCCCATTGAAATTGGGGTAGTTAAGAACATGTTGTCATCCTCCACTAAGTTCAAATTTTCTAATTTTCGCAATTGGCTTTGAATATCATAATTAAATTCAGCTTTGAATAATTCCTTATAATAATTATTAAGGAACTGGAGCTTTCTTTTAGCAACACTACAGCATCACCTAACCTATCTAAATCACAATCTCCATCATCTTTCCGTAGCAATCCTACAACATTTGTTACCCTATCCTACCTGAACCACAGTCAGCCATATGAAAATGTCCATGTCACTAGTAGTCCTACAACACCTACTACCCTATCCTACACCTACACCTACATCTAATGCCATTTATAATGAAAATGGTATTAGACTAACAATCCCTTTAAATTTTTACCAGAAGACTACTCTTAAAAACCAACATTACTAGAGCCAAGTCCAAACAAGCCTTAAGTCACCTTCCTCCTACTGCTTTCCAAACTTCACTCTCATTGCCACGTAAACCTTAAAGAAGCACTATCTGACCCAAAATGGATTAATGTTATGAATGAGGAACTAAGTTCTCTACACAAAAATCAAACTTGTATTCTTGTACCCAAGAAACCACACATGCACTTCATTAGATCAAAATGGGTGCACAAGACTAAGTTAAACCCTGATGGAAGTTTTGAGAGATATAAAGCAAGGTTGGTAGCTCAAGGCCATAACCAAATTGAAGGTATTGACTTCTCAAATACCTTCAGTCTTATTATAAAACATGTCATAATCCGAATTATTCTTACTATATCCATAACACATAGGTGGTCTATAAGGCAATTAGATGTAAATAATGCCTTTTTACATGGAAGTATTCAAGAATAAGTTTACATGAAATAACCACCTTGACTCATTTATCCTTTGTGTCCATCTCATGTTTGTGCATTAAGAAATGCTATTTATGGACTCAAAGCAGCTCCTAGAGCTTGGTTTGATAAATTTAGTGCCTTATTTATCACCTTTAGATTTGTATGTAGTAGGTCAGGCCCCGCTTTATTTTTTTATAATTTATCACAAGGAATCATTCTTTTATTAATATATATAAATGACATACTAAAAACTGGTAGTCAGTCTATTTTACTTCAAAAACTTATTAAAAGGTTAAGTGCATCCTTTGTAATCAAAGACCTTGGTACCCTAAGCTACTTTCTTGAGATGGAACTCATACCAATTGATGGAGGTTTTCAACTTACTCAGAGTGGATATATTAAGAAATTACTTGCTAAAGCTCAATTGGTTCATGCCAACATTGCTGTTACACCATCTGTTTCAAGAAAGTCCACTGATAACAATGTTATTCCTTTATCCAACCCTATAGAATTTTGATCTTTGGTTGGAGCCTTGCAATATCTATGTTTCACAAGACCAAACATTGCTCACTCTGCTAATAGCATTTGTCAACATATGCATGCTCCGACTACTTATCACCTAACTTTAGTGAAATTCCTCAAGAAATCAACTTTATCTCTTTATGGATCTTCTTATGCTGACTTGCCAAAATGCCCTACCACACATAGGTCTAGCTCTGGTTTTTGTAATTTTCTAGGAGCTAATTGTATTTCTTGGTCATCAAATAGACAACCAATTGTTTCCTGCTCAAGTTGTGAGGTTGAAAATAAGGCTATGGCAGCAGCTACTGCAAAATTAATATGGGTTTCTTATGTTTTACAAGATAATGGTCTACATCCGTTTTCACCTCCCATTTTATTTTGTGACAATATCAATGCAATCTACATATCTATCAATCTAGTTATGCATGCTCGCTCCAAGTATATTGAATTGGATTATCACTTTGTTCGAGAAAAAGTTACTTGGAGAGCATTAATCACTCACTACATTTCCTCCAAGAATCAACTCGCACACAATTTTACCAAGACTTTGCCAATATCTTCCTTCTTGCATTTACATTCCAAACGTGGTGTGTGGAATTCATCAATATCACATTTGAGGGGGAATAATAGAATCTCGCCTAACTCACATCCTACAATCAAATCCTACAATCAAGGAACCTAAGGAACCTCACGTGTTGAAATATGGATAACCCTAGCTTCATGTAAATCCTAAGTTAACTATTCTCTATAAATAACATCGTATAAATAGCATCAATGTAAACAGAAATTCAAGTTGCGTATGAAAAACCAAAAGAGATATAAATATAAAACGAAAGGCTTAAGCCAACTTGAGGTAGTTGTGGAAAGATTTATTTATTTATTATACGTAGTGCTTGAGAAAGTAAACTAGTCTCAACTTGTGTACAAAATAGAAGCCCAATATGTAAGGATTACTTGAGACACACGAAAAGGGGTGGCAAAGCCTTATGAAATCATTCTTATGGAACTCGTAAGTAGTCATCACTTCACCCATTGTGACTCTCAAACTATTATAAAAAAGGTCCAGAGACCATTTTTACAGACACTTGCTTACAATAATAGTATTGTGTAATGTTGTAATCTAAGAGTTCAACTCGATGAAAAAACAGCAACACACCACGTGTCAACAGAGGTAAGTTGCCGAAACAAGTGCAACATTGTCGCCTTTTTTTTGTTTGTGTTATATTTACCCGCTTCAGTTGACGTAATCTTTATCACTATTTTGTATGTGAGTTTCTTCCATACAACCCTAATAATACATTAGTTCATGAATTAAAACAATAAGAAGGCCACTACAGTTAGGACAACAAACATTTTATTTATAGTTTTAGTCCATATTTTTTAATAAAGCCGTTGGCGCGAACCTATGTTCATAAAATGTCAACTAATCACAGCATGCCACGTGTCCCTTTAATTTGAAAATAGGAACTAAAAATGAAAACGAAATGTTTGTTATCGTATATCCATAATCAATATTATTTTAAGTCCTAAAATTACATAATCTAATTACCAAATCCTATAAACGGAGTTCTAAAATATGTATTGATTTTCTATTTTGATTCCCATGACATGAGTTTGAGTTTGGTTATAGACCTCAAGTTATTGCATCCAAACAAAAAGTTATGACTCGTGTAGAATAGCTCGAAAGAAGCTTTGAATAACTTCACAGGGGAAAATGATGAGTTATCTATATAATACTCTAAAATGCTAAACAAGCATTAACTATTTCTAATCAACCAGCATAGCCACGTGGACATGCGTTTTCAACCCAACTTTTATTTACAGAAGCATGAAAGAAAAAATAAAACTCTTCCTCTTCACCGTCTCTTCTGTTTCTTTACCGTCTTTATTTACGGAAGCATAAAAGAAAAAATAAAACTCTTCCTCTCCACCGTCTATTCTGTTTCTTTACCACTTATAAAATAATGGGGGTGGTTTTATAGATCTGATATTTTGTCTTTTGGCCGGACTATTTTTTTTGGTCGGCTATTGTTTATCGAATCTAAGTATTCAATAGATCGGATTGTATCTGATTTTAACTGGAGATTTTTTTGTTAAGATTTGGTTTACCATTTTGTTCAGATGGTGGATTGGGGTTTTTATGAGGTATTGGGTGAGGCGCCACCTCTCTCTCTCTCTCTCTCTCTCTCAAACGGTTCATCTCCATTCCTAACATAATACTATTCACTCTCTCCCCCAAATCAAATGCCTAAATGTGTTCCATTTTCTAACATTTTTTCCTCTCCCAGTCGACCGACATGCTCTTTTCATATTCTTCATTGGACTATTGATACTTTGTGGCTATCTAACACCATTGATTCACCTAATAAAACACCTTTCCAACCTGACGAGCAAAGAATATTTTTATTCTAATCACACCCCATAGTTTTATGTTCATCCTTCTCACCAAGTTATGTAATTTCCTCATTCTAGATCGTTGTGTGTTTAATTGCAAAATCTTCTCTTTTCTCTCGATATTTAATCTTGATGTTTCATTAGGGGAATTCCCACAAAGATTTGTCTTTTTCACATAGATTTGTTTTTATTATGTTTTGCCATAGATTTCCTATATTTGAGTGAGGTCATATCAATGCATATGAACTGTTTGATAAAATGCGTTCTTTATATAGTCATATATTGCTTGGTATTCTATCTTTTATAATGCTGGTGATAATTGAATTTTGTATTAAAGACAAAATATTGAATTAGTAGTCTGTTTTTTTAGCGGTTGAAGTTTCTATGTTTCATGTTAAAACTAATGTAAATCTCGCTTTGGTAGCAGAATGTGACTAAGAAATGCTTTAAAGTAAGTTATCCAGATCTACATTTTTTATAAACAAGTTTTATGTTGTTTTTGAAATATTTTGACTATTCTTCACGTATTTATTACACATTTTCTTTGTATGTCATTCAATAACATTTTAACAATCCCTTCACATTCCTATTTTTAATGGACTCCTTATCGTAACATCCCACCCGTGAATCTGAGCAGACACCCTTATTAGCCATCTTTTTAATTTGATATTGCAACTAATATTTTTTTCTTTGTTTGGAAACCATTTTTCTGTGCACATGAGGTATAAGTTCAATGAAAGTTTATTGTAAAAGTTGCTTTCTCATAATTGAAAGTAAATTTTAATTCATATTCTTCTTGGTGAGGGAATCATGAAAAGTTAATGTTTATAGTTTTTAAGTTTTTTTGCTTTCCTAAGTATACATGTATGGATCAATATGCAAGCTTTTATGTTATGTAAATTTATATTCTAGATGATCATTTGATACCATTGTTTTGTGTGCAAAGTATGTTTTTAGGTGTGTTATGATTTGGTATTCTGCCAATTGGGTCACCAGAGCTAACATATTTTAGTAAATGCATATAACATGTTTGTTTCATTTGCTTGATTATCTCATGAATTATTTATATATTTGGTAATTGTTCTAAATCTCGTAGGATTTATTCTAAATTTATAATTCCATTTATACCAATTGTTTAATAAACGTATGACTAGCACATCACATCATTTATTGGTTATTGAATTTGTGTTTCCATATCAATTTTGTGTAGAAAGGCAGGTCATTTATAAGGTTTATATCACTAAAAAATGTACACCCTACAGCTTCATCACATAGTTCACTGCCCCCTATACATCGTCGATGAAAGAGTGAACAATCCAAAAAAATCTGGATCGACGCTGAATGAAACATTTCTTGGTCTTTTTTAACCAACATAAGGTTTTTGTTTAGAGTGGAAGGGATGAGATCATGATTATAAGCTATTTGAGGCTTACGATAATCTAATTCCTAAAAAGTTAGATGATTGAAATGAATTGACAATTTTTATTGCTACCTAATTTTACTTATCACAACTACTCAGAATTTTGTATCTATTGGCCGTTCAATTTTATCGTGTTTTCAAATTTCATTTTCCTTCTTTTTTTTCCACCGATACTGTACGATCTGCGCATCGCACGGGTTTCCACCTAGTATAGCATAATTTTTACTTCCTAAAACAACTCAGTTACTATCCCGTTATTTATTTCATTAATATATAAATTCGAAGATGACTGTTTGGAACTCAATAAAGGTGTTTAATTACTTACAAATAAACGAATATTTGTGCCCCCACATAGAGCATAGAGAACTGAGATGCAGTAGACTTTTCGTGACTCAACCAAAATATAAAAATATATATAGTTTTCGTTATTAGTTTGGAATCATTTGACTAACCTCTAATTATATTGTTTTATATGTTGCCTTGGGCGTACATTACTACTCTACTCGAGCAGCATGAGATGATACTAGCCGAAACAAAGACTTGGCAGAAAAGGGTAATATCTAATGCTTAGAAATTTTCTTTCTCATTGTGTCACATTGTTTACTTATTTAGGGCACTCGAACATTACCAAACAAGCAGTAGATTTTACTCGAAAATAGTTCTTTGTACTTATAATATAAAACCAACCACAAATTTGGGTAGCTCTATTAGCACTCCATAAAATTCTGGAGGTACTCCATTTTTTTTAATAAATGACAAAAACACCCTTCTATGATTCATTAGCCGGATATCTCTTTATCACCCCCTCTTGTAAATCAAATGAATTTTTGACATTGATATCAATATGCCTTTGTTAGCCTCTCATCTTTATCTTCTGATTTTTGTTTTTTTTACTAAAAAAATAATACCTTATATAACAAGAATGACATCATATAACAATTCTCTAATCTGCTTTTTTTTTTTAAATTAAAAAACAGTTTATAAAACAGAAAAAATTGTTTTATATAAAATAAAAGCTATTTTTACGAATAAACCGTTTTAACAATTAAAAAATTACCGGGGGTTTAAAAAATTACACAATGAGATTATGATTTTTTTTATGTTTTAAGTAACACGATAACGACTCGAATAAAATGCGACGTGTCATGAAGTCGTATTTTTTCATACCGCTGGCGCGGACCATTTATTACAATTTTTTATTTTTTTTACTATTTAGAAAAAAATGTGAGCGTCAACGATATGTATAGATGGTCCCACCATGTTTTAATTTGATTGTATTCGTGTTTTGCTAAAAAAAATTGTGTCGTACCCTGTCGTGTCATTTTTATTTGGATCGTGTTTGTATTAGGGTAAAAAAATGAGATTATATGTCGTTCAAACAGAGACAGCTAAATTAAAATGCGACATGACACCGTAGTACATAAATTATTTAAATAGCGACACTACACAAAATCTTTTTTTACCAAATATGTACGCAATCCAATTAAAAGGCACCCTAATACAAACACGATCCAAATAAAAATGACACGAGAGAGTACGACACAATTTTTTTTAGCAAAACATGAATACAATCCAATTAAAAGATGGTCGAACAGTCTATACATATCGCTGACGCTGACCTTTTTTTTTAAATGGTAAAAACATTATTTTTAAAATTGTAAAAAATGGTCCGCGCCAACGGTTTGTAAAAAAAATACGACTTCATGGCACGTCACGTTTTATTTGTGTCGTGATCGTGTTACTTAAAACATAAAAAATCATAAACTCATTGTGTAATTTTTTAAACCCCCGGTAATTTTTTAATAGTTAAAACGGTTTATTTCGTAGAAACAATTTTTATTTGATATAAAATAATTTTTATGTTTTATAAACTGTTTTTTAATTAAAAAAAAAAAGAGATTAGAGGATTGTTTTATGATGCCATTCTGGTTATATAAGGTATCATTTTTTTAATAAAAAAAATTAAAAAACAGGAGATAAAGATGAGACGCTAACAAAAGGCATCTTGATTTTAATGTTAAAAATTCATTTGCTTTATAAGAGGGGGTGATAAAGAGAGATGCTGCTAATGAATCATAGAAGGGTGTTTTCCAGGGGCGGAGCTATTGGTCGGCTACGGGGGGCACCAGCCCGCCCCTAAAAAAAAACTGTTAATTATTAAAAAAAAAGTAGTGTTAAAATTTAAATTCAACCCACCCTTAATAGGAATTTTGATGATTTTGGTCAAATTTTTTTAAATAACCTAAAAAAAATTCGACTCGAGGGGTCGCACCCCCGAACCCCCGGTGTTAGCCCGTCCCAGCATCAAATCCTGGCTTCGCCCCTGGTGTTTTCGTCATTTATTAAAGAAATAGAGTGCCTCCAGATTTTTATGGAGTGCTGATAGAGCTACCCACAAATTTTTGTGGAGTACTTTTTCGTGGAGATATTTGGGATATAGCCTAGTACTGTTTTGTAATAAACTCGTACTGACCAATAGATTTTCATGAAAAACAAATAAATAAACAGGAAACTGAGCTGGAACATGAAAATGCATGGCTCCGAGCAAAGGTATGTGTTTTTCAAAGAGATATAACTCTCTATATATTAATTTGCAAATATTAGTTATAAAAAAATAAATATGTTTCTTATCCAATAAAAAGTGGAGTGTGTAGGTAAATTATAAAATTGAAGTAAATACGAGTGAAAACTAGTAGCACAAACCAACCAAATGAAATTTCTATGTATTAGGATGGAGAAGATATAAATATAGTGATAAAATATAGGTTGTGTGTGTGTCAAAATTTCAGATAGCGGAAAATGATAGGCTGCAGCAACTGACCATGATGCCTGGTGAACAAGAGTACAATGCAATCCAAGCTTACCTTGCCCGTAATTGCCTTCAACTAAATTTAATGGAGAGTGCACATGTTTACCCACTTCCTGATAAGAAGTCTCTCAATCTTGGGTATCTATCTATCTCCTTTCATACATGGTTTTATCTCTCAAAGGAAAATCTTATATATTGAATTTATTTAATATCTATTAGGATCGGACTACAAAACATGAATTTTCTTAATTAGATTGAGATGAAGGTAGGAGCCTAGGTGGTTTAACCCAAAGACATCCGTATACATAATTGATAAATACATATTGATAAATACATAGGGCTGAGGGAGATTGGGTGCATATATAGAATGGATCATCTAAGGAAATATATTAACTAAACATATGTCTCATTGTCGTTGAATAATGTAAAGATTTTTATATATTATTAATATCATTTCGTAAACAGGAAAAAGGTAATTGTATAAAATACCTCGACTATTTGAACTTAAACTTCTAATACAGGTTGACAAAAAATGATTTAATACATATGTTCTTGACAAAATCACATGATTCTCTTTTTCATCTACTCGAATTAAATATCTTTATCACGAGAATTAGGGCACTCAACCTCAACATATTTTAAGGGTTCAATTTTCACTAGCTTTGATTATTTATTTTAATGCATTTTAGTAAAAAAATAATTCAAACCCCCTTATTAAATAGAAAAACAAAAAAGAAAATGTAAAATTCCCATCTTCAACACCTTCGGCTACCCCACCTTCACCATCACCACCGGCCACCTTCTTCACACCCTCCACCTGTCGTCACCTTTTTCACCACCACCTATTGTCACCTTCTTCACCACCACACTATTTGACCCCTTCAACCCAAACTGTCAACCCCCATCGCCGCCACCACAACGAACAAACATCACCCACACCACCACCTTAAAATCTCATATCTTGTCAAAAAAAATTATATAAAACCTTTAGCATAATCCAACAAATAAATTCAAATGCTGAAAAAACCTAACAAATCTTTAAAAAATTTGAATCTTGAACAAAGCCCAGCAAACCATGAACAAAACCATGTTAGGTAGTCGGAGGTGTAGAAATCAAACCATAGGTGGATGAATAAATCAATCCCATTTGCCTAAATCAAACCACCTCCACCTCCAGCTACATATGAAATCTATCTAGTGGTGTGGGTTTGATATATATATATATATATATATATATATATATATATATATCCCCAACATCATTAGTTGGGGGATCCTTCGTCGTCCAATGTGAAACATAATTGTTTTGTCTATCTAGATTTCTCCTATATTTCCATCTATTTATTATCTCTTCTTCTCATACAAATCCATACAAATATACATATATAAATAAAATAAATATGTTTGATTGGTCTAAATATATGTATATCTGACTTTATATCAAATGCACATGCAAATAAAAAATAATACACATACATAATGTATAACATAAAATGTACAACACAAATAAACCCATAAAACTAGTTTACTTCTTGCGGTGTAGATTGATCGTAAATATTTTGCAACCTTAGAAATATGGTGTGTTGCAGAGGAGAAGAATTGTGACAATCCGTCTATTCTAATACCAGGTGGCCGGCCCTCGACTAATCCCAATATAATATAATAATACGAATAAAACCATACAATCACAATGAATGAAATAATCACCATGCAGGGAAAAGTAATAAGAGTGAACCGAATAAACCATCGGTCACCAAATAAAACATCCACATTATTAAATATAAATGTCTGATTGTAATATGAAAACCTATCCATTTATGAGCAACATGCCCAACAAAAACTTAAATGATAGATCATATCGATATAAAATAGATTAAGGCATTTAAATAAGGACATATCGTCCACAACTAATGCACGACAAGAATGAATCTATCCATGTGGTCATGTCTACTGTAGCTGCACACCAGGGGTATAAAAAGAAAAATAAGGAAAACAAAAGCCTGAGGGTCAAATCATGTAAAGTAGAAAATATTGTGTAAGTAGATAATTATTTTTAAATCGATTAAAATAGTAGTGTATTACTTTCATATTTAACCAATCGCACTCACTTGAGATAAACCTCACCTATCAACTATAATGCACACCTAACGTGTTTGTTTTATTTATCCAAATTAAACTATCTGTCTAACTAGGACATATAATCGCTATTTAAGTCCAACCCTTCTCTTACCCTCTATTATCTAATTAATAGCACCTTCTCTAGGTATATGTTCATAAACAATATTGCAGCGACACATTTGCTGTAAATAAATAATCGCGTGATAAACATAACATCGCTACGCCAGTGCTATAAATAGATATATACACTATTTCATATAAAATATACATATATATCACTCTCCATATATGTATAACCTCATCCCCATAGCTAAGACCTCGCTATTCAGCTCGGATGCATCCCTCGTGTGTTATTCAGCTCTAAGCATCACGCCTCACACCGAGCCGTCGAGCCGGAATCTCAACACTGATCCCAAATGAAAACAACAAAGGTGGTCATAAATATACATCCTGGGTTGCTACCATAACACATCGTGCCCAACCGGACTCGAAATTAACTACTATCCTCGCACACGGATATTGGCCATGCAACAATCCTATGACCTGAGAAATCAATCCAATACTTGCTGGTCAATGCCAAGATGTACGCCCCACTACGCGCAACCTCCTATAATAGCACTACCGAGTAAGTATGTTTAAATGAAACAAGTAGCATGCATACATATATATATACACGTCACTCTAATATGTATATATAATAAGTATCGAACTCATACGCATATCCCACAACGTACGTTTCACCAATCACTAAGTTCAATACTAACTTCCCGATTAATATCTGAAATTCACTCACTTGGATCCTCAATTATCTTCACTCAAACCCATTTACCGTTGGTCTATCACCGATATCGAATTCTGTAAAGTCTTCCCCAGTAATCCCACAAGACCTCGAAAGCCCCTACAGTCAATCCCCAAGTTGTAACGGGTCAAAACGACACACGAACAAAAACTGGGCAGGCCAGCAAACCAAACCGGCTCGCTGCCCCCAAAATCAAAAGTTTCCAAAACAAACCCAATATAAAACCATCAATTTAAAATTTCGATATCGCTCACCTTTTAGTAGAAAATTATTAACAGATTAATAAAATCAAAAAAATACGAAACTAGCACTCACGCCTTCGTAATTCAATTCTGCACAGCCTTATACAACTTTCAAAAGAGAACGGGTTCGCTCCCCTAGCGAAACAATTCAATTTTCTAAACATCTTTTTCCTCGAGTTTTCTCCTCCAAAACCCTCTAATTGAGGTTTCTACCCACTCCAAACACAAAAAATTAAACCTCACAACATTACCCTAACATTAGAAAGTTATTTTAACACATAACTAACCCCAAATACCAAATCAAACCCTAGGATTTTAAATCAAACTTCCAATTAATTCAAAAAAAAAAAAATCCCCAAATTAATTTTCAAGATCTAAACTTTATATACCAGTTCTACATAATTTAAATCCCGAAATATATTTCAAATTTCAAGTATAATTGATCTCAATTAATGATTCATTGACAAACCCTAATCTTTTATCATGTAAGTCTCTATATCAATTAAAAAAGTTCCAATCTTTAACATCTTAATTTTTCAGATTTACACCTCTAATCATGAAAATAAATAACTACTATCAAATTACGACATAAAGTAAGTATCTACTTGCCTGGGTGGATTATAATCCAAAGTTTCCAATGAATTTGATGACAGGTTGAGTCCTCATCCTTCTCCACTTTAAGTGTCCTCTTCATTCTTCTTCTTTTTATCTTCTA
This sequence comes from Sambucus nigra, assembly GCA_949130495.1. Taxonomy (NCBI): domain Eukaryota; kingdom Viridiplantae; phylum Streptophyta; class Magnoliopsida; order Dipsacales; family Adoxaceae; genus Sambucus; species Sambucus nigra. Next base: position 195,684,761 of record OX422208.1, read on the forward strand.
TAAGGGGACTCTTTCTCAATACCTTTCCAACCTCTTAAATATCCCTTGAATGTACGTAATCCCATTTTTATTCATAGCCCTTGGTGTAAAATGACCCTCCTACCTTTATTTGAGCCGTGTTATGTCTAAAAAGCCCCCAAAATCCAAACGTAACACCCGAATACCTATTCTTGACTCTTTCGACCCTTCCCAGATCACCGGTGCACTCGAAAAGGTCATCTGAGTCACTCAACTCCAAATACACTAACATCTCATTAACCGGGCACGACATGTGCTTACCATATGTGTTGCCTATAGATTATACCGATCCGTCGATATAACATTCTAGCGACATATAATAATAAATCTTCGCTTTCACTCATATGCGACATATAATAAATCACATAACTATTTACTTATCACACACCAGTAAATAATAATTCTAATAAATATTAATCCTTTATCTCGCTAATTAATATTTACTAAAATCTAATTTAATTTTTTCAATTAAATTAATAATATTAGTCACACGGAATTAAAATAATAATAAAAGTATGGGGTATTACAAGAATTTTTTGAAACCTTGAAATATGGTGAGTTATAGAGAAGGAGGGGGATGAGAAGAGATACGCGGTGAGAAAGAAAATAAGGGAGTTTCAGTGTGCTTGAGAATGGTGGAAATGTAAGAAAAGATATTGCGTGTGGGTGAGAAGAGAAAGGAAAATGTGAGAGAATGGATTAAGATGGAGAAATAGCATTGTGGGTTTGCAATGTACTCATTCATTGTAATATATTTAACATTTTAGTTAGTGCACTACTACAAAACAAAAAATAAATTCTAAATACTCTACTTTTAAAAACCAGACTTTTTAATTATATTACAAAAATAAAGATAGATTTAATTAGAAATTAATAAGTGCAGGGAAATATATTTCTTTTAATTAAGCATGATTTACTCAGATACTATTCACTACCAACATGGCTTTAATTAGTTTCTTTTCTTGTTCTAATTTATGTATACTCATTCATAGTGAGTATTTTCCTTTTAGTTCATTTCCATTCAGCTTTTGGTTTTTTCTAGTCTCTTAACTAGATGTGTGATAGGGGCTTCGTTAATGGGAGAAGGAGATTATTTACCCTCCCCTTGTTTACTTTACATTCTCTAGGATGCAAGTAAAGCAATAATATTGGCAAGGTTAGTAGCTCAAGGACTTACCCATAAAGTTTTAAATTCATCACAAGGACTAAATAAGGAATATACCAATGTTTATAAGGTATTAAAGGATCAACCAATTGAGGAAGCTAAGACTATAATCATTAATGGGAAGGGGCATCATAGTCATGAAAAATATTGGGAAATTATTGATAATGATTCCAAAGATAAAATTAATAAAGGTATTGTTAACCTAGGTATCATCCCTTCGGAGTAAGAAGAATAAGAAGAAGAAGATGAAGAAGAAGCATACAAAAGATAATAAAATTTTACTTGAAGGTAGAAGCTTTGGTTTAGCGAATATGAAAGGTAAACGAAAATATTAAGACCATAGTTAATGAACTACAACTACTATGTTCATAACATAATGAGTTATTACGTGTTGAAATAGAAATAATTTAAGGTTTATATTCCATCACATAACACGTCAGTCGTGTGTGTGCTTGAGTCAAAAGTGTGTCTCAATAATTTAGTGGAATATTGACTACCCCTTGGTTTATAGTAGGTAAGTTTACCATTGCAGGGGAAGGGATGAGAGTTGGTGAAGATGAATTCCATGCCAGGGACCAAAGATGTAACTCAATGTTTATAATCGATTAGTTTAGAAGATATTATGGCTAAAAGAGATTTATTTACCTGAACAAGGAGAGGTATGATAAGTTTAGAGTTAATTTAAACTTAATAGATCTATGAGAATAATATATGGATTGATAGTTACCCAATTGTTCAAGCTAATTTCCTAAATGACGTTATTTCGGACCATACTCCATTTCTAATAAATTGGGATGTCCCTTAAAGGCAATCCAAGGAATGATATAAACTCTTTAACACCTATGAAAAGCACCATGAATTTTGGAACATTTTCAAAGGTTAATAAGATACTTCGGTGGAAGGTAATACCGTGTTTAAAATCCAAGAACAATTAAAGAGGGTGAAAGAGCAGTTGAAAATATGGAGAAAGGAAAATTTCTCAAATCTATCTAAATATATTATTTTCTTAAAGAAAAATTTCATGTTTCCCAGAAACAAATTGGATGTTACCTTTGTTGTGCAAGAGCGTGGTGTATAGTGATCAACTAGGGCACCGTGACCAACAAACAATCACCCAAATATAGTAATCTCAATAAAAAATTAAAAAAATAGATGCAAGAACACAAAATATACACGGTTAACCAATTTGAATACATCCATAGGCGATCCGTGTCACTAATAGAAGAAGGTTACAAATGGAAGGACAATATGATCCTTTCTCACAGATAAATAATCTCTCTTCTCACAAACAAAATAACCCTCTCGCAAATATTAGAAGACTCGCACAATAATTAATCTCACCCAAAAAATATCCTATATTTTACCCAAATACTCAATAGAGAATACCCAAAATTGATTCTCAAAGCAATCAATCTTACACAAATGTGAACACTCAAGTTTCACTCATAAATTCTCTATTTTGGAACATAAGGAGAGAATACCCAATTCTCTCTCTAACATAAGAGCAAAAGCAAATAATACAAAGTAATGGCTGCTCAAAAGTAGGCTAATAAACCCCAAAATGTTCTATTTATACAAGGAACAAACATAGAAGAAATGTCCCAAAATACCCTCACTTGAAACCCATTCTCCGCACTTTCTAGCGCCTTTTTTGTTTCGAGAATCATGCCTCAAAACATCCTATATACCTATTTTGACCCCTCCTCCCCGAACCAACCTTAGAAAATGTGATTCAAAGAACTATATCTGGAGCTTGCCATCGCTGATCTATCTGATAAACCCCTGACCCAACAACTGCTCTATCTTCACCAGGCGCCGTGCCAGCGATGGCAAGCTCCATCTTCACCAGGAGCTTGCCATCGCTGGCCACGAGGAGGGGTCAAAATAGATATAGTTTTCCACTCTTGCGAATGTTTCGAGGCATGATTCTCGAATCCGACACCTTTTCCTCTTCCTCCATCTTCACCAGCATGTTTAAATGTTTCGAGAGAAGCATATTAAACACATTGAGGTGCTCTTTCAATGAAGTACTTGCGCCCAAACTAAATGGATAGAATTACTTTTTGAGATTAATTCGATTTTTCAAAAACTTCTCTAAATTTTAAAATTTTCACAAATCACCTTAGCAGAATTCTCTGTCATAACGTTGTGATCAATCTCCTTAGACAAACGCAATCGAATCACGGAATAAGTCTCCTTATTTATCTTCTTTCGCTCGTCATCCTTTATTGTGTCTGGTTTTCCCTTTAAAGCAAGGATCAATCCATCTTTGACAATGGTCTCCGTCCTCTCCACTTCCCAATGACCAAAATTGTTCCTACCATCAAATTTCTCCACATCAAACTTTATCTTGGATGCCATAACCAAAATAGACCCTAGTTTGTAACCTACGCTTTGATACCAATTTGTTGTGCGGGAGCGCAATGTATAGTGATCAACTAGGGCACTGTGACCAACAAATAATCACCCAAATATAACAATCCGAATAAAGAAATTAGAAAATAGATGCGACAACACAAAATATACGTGGTTCACTAATTGTCTACGTCCGCATGCGATCTGTGTCACTAATAGAAGAAGATTACAAATAGAAGGAAAATATGTCCTTTCCTCACACATAAATAATATCTATCCTCATAAACAAAATTACCCACTCAAAAATATTGGAATACAAACACAATAATTAATATCACCACATAAGAATCCTATATTCTACCTAAATGTGAACACTCAAAGAAACCGATCTAACACGAATGTGAACACTAAAGTTTCACTCACAAATTCTCTATTTTAGAACACAAGAAGAGAATACCCAATTCTCTCTTTAACACAAGAGCAAAAGCAAAAAATAAAAAGTAATGGTTTCTCAAAACTTGGTTAACAAATCTTAAAATATTATATTTATACAAGGGAGAAAACATGGGAGAAACTCCCAAAAGGTCCTCACTTCATATCCCACACTTTTTTGACCCTTTTTCACTGCACTGAACTTGGCATCGCTAACTGGGACCTCCATAAGATATCCCACTCAAAACTTTGGACAACTGCGAATGGATCCAAGCAGTAAAAAATAGGGGCAAAAGGTTTTTGAGCCAAAACTCCACAACCTTATCCTTGCCAGTGAAGAAAATGAACTTATCGAAGTGTATAAAGATGCTAAGAACTCTAATCTAACTATGGATGAAGAAAGAGATAGATTAGATTTAACAGATGATCGAGATATCAATGCCACTTAGTTTCTCCACTGTAAAGCTAGAAGAGAATAAAATTATATTACGTGTATTATCAATGATGAGGGTGTGATAATGTATCAATAGAATGGTGTACAACATAAATTTATCTCTCACATATCTAATATTTCGCAAAAGATCCCACCTGAGAATCATTCCTTTAACCTTGGGGCTCAGTTGAGCATCACGCATGCTGAGTTGTTACAAGAGATGGATAGACAACTATGTGTGATGTATATACACTATTTACTATATCGAAGATTTTTTAACTAGAAGGCTGAACAATTTTAATGTTTTTTATTCAAGAAAAGTTAGAATATAGTGGGGCAAGACATTATATATTCCATTCATAATTTCTTGAAGAAGAAAAAATAATTATAAACATGAATTCAATTAATATTTCGTTAATTCACAATATTGAAAATCCTAAAAATATGAGTACTACGAATATATTTTTATTGTGATTCACAAATGCATCTCCAAGATTATTGTTACTAAAATCAAGAAATTTCTTCCATTGATCATTAGTCATAATCAAAATGTTCTTGTTAAAAGAAGATATATATTGGATAGTGTATCTCTAACTCATGAACTAATTTTAAATTAGAAAAGGAAAAGTACTAGCCCTAGATTTTCTTTGAAGGTGAACTTGAGGAAAGATTATGACAATGTTAGATGGAAAATAATTAAAGTTATACTTATCAAAATTTAGCGTCCAATGATGTTTATAAATATACATTTTCTTGTATATTAACACATATGTTCTCTGTTATAAAAAATAGACACCCGTGTGGGTAAGGTAAAACATGTCTTTATGAAAGGATAACCTATCTCCACTCTCACATTATTCTTGTTATGGAGATATCCAATGGGATTTTCTTAACGAGGTTACGAAGGTGATTTGTTCCTTCCATCCCAAGTTTAAGAATCATATGATTACAATCCTTTGTTGATGACCTAATCATTTTACTAAACCTACCCTTGCCTCTCATTTCTCCATATGATGTGATCCTAATCCTTTCAAAATTATTTTCGGAATACGAGATAACCCCATAAAAACTAGTCTTTTCATGATTAGTGTTGATGTTTCCAATCCCATTTATTGTCTTTTTCATTAGTATATCCCTTGATTCTATTCCACTTGTGTATTTGAGGATCACTAATATTTGTTCTTTGTGACACCCCGACTAATTAAATACCGGTTAGCTACTCCTTTATTCAAATTAATTCAAAATGTCATGTTGGTTCAGTTCGTAGCATCACTGTTGAAAACGTTTTAACAATTACTAGCCACCTAATATTTAAAAAGTGAGTTATCAATATTAATTGAATTCGATTTACATACAACCGAATTAATTTATGAGTTACAGATACCACAACCACATCACAGTCACAATAAATAACGATGTAATAAACTGAATCTGGAGGAATACACCTCACAACAATCCGAATACTCAAATAAACAAATACAAGCCAAAATCATTAATTTAATTACAACCCAAAATATAAAATAAAAACTGAGTAAATAAGATGTCTCTGAAAGGAAAGGGGCGACATGCCCTACAGATGAATAAATCTGAAATAGAGTCAAGATAGAAAGTGGAGGCGTCTACTATCAAGGTCCTGTAACTCCCACAGCAGCTACAGCACGTCATCGGAATGGAACTCCTACTCTTGGTGTCCTTGTGGCTGGGCACCTAAAAAGGTTTTTTACAAAAAAATAGATTTGAAAGCAAACGGGTCAGAGCCCAATTGTGAAAAATAGTTTAAAATACAGCAAGTGTTTAATATAATTAAACAGTGAATATAAAGTACATGATAGTGCGTGCACTCACAAGAGTTCCTCACCTCTTAACTAATTGTGCACTCCTATCGTACCCGTACCCGTTCTAGTTATTACCATATCTAACTAGTCCAACACACAATCTAACATTTCTATACGATTCACGCTTTAAGTCCCGACATTTTAAATTTAAACAGAGAGTTTTACTTTCCTTCTTAGTTCCCATATTAGTCATGATAATCACTAGAGATCTTCCATTTTTAACTCTATTAAAATGTTGCTATTACTCACACTTACATTTATTCATGACAGTTCATTTCAATTAGCAGTATATTATTCTCATCATAAATATACATTACTGTCACCCCGAGACTAAGCTGCGGTGCACACATACTCTGCTATCCAATCCCGGTACATCACGTACATAAGGACCACGTATTCCGAATCTCTCCGGAATCGTTTTAAAAAAAACAATCACACAAAATAGAGGCGAACATAGTTCACATCACATGGGTCACGAACATACCTACGCTCCCATGATCAGCAGATATATTAACTTCTCAATAAGTCCTTCTCTGACCTATGTCCTCGAGATACCAATCTAAATCCCCCCCCCCCCCCCCGTAGGCACGCAAAGATAAGATGGCCCTGATCGAACGCCGACCTCCCGTGATAGCAAGTATGGTAGGTATGTTATACACAAATAACTACATATACCAAGCATTCACACATCTTCGGTATCCCATAATATTAATAGAGGTATATTTATCATTCCAATACCGTCATTTCATGTTACACATTTACAAGTCCCCGATTTATATATATTAAAGTTATCAACTCCTCTCACATCGTAATTTTAGTTACTTATACCCTAACCCATAAATGTCATCCGATTTACTATTTAATGTCAAGTTTTAATCCTCAACGTACTTCCAATCTCACAAATATATCCACTAGTCAACAAGGGGAGGTTAACACTCAATTATATAAGTCTACTAGAAGTTTTAAATAAAATCATGCCTAAAAAGGCATTCTGTCAACTCGTTAGAAATCTCGTTCGAACGAGATCGTTCGAACGAGGTCGTTCGAACGAGATCGTTCGAACGGATGGATTTGAACGAACTATCAACTCGTTAGAAGGGGTATTGTCATCTCGTTAGAAGTCTCATTCGAACGAGGTCGTTCGAACGACCTGGGCAGGTCTTCTAACGAGATGGCAGAATACGCCCAGAAAATTCCCAATTCGTTTTCCTCAATTTTTCTCTTCTCTAAATTCATCCTAAGATCATCCCAATCGCATTTTAATATTCTTAAACTTCACTAAATCCTCTTAGATTGTTTCTTAACATATTTTTGGGGTCAAATCCTCCTAATCAACATGTAATTATCATTAATCCCCAAATATTACCCCAAACCCTATGAACATGAACCCAAATTTTTATTATGCCTAATTACTCATTATAAATCGGTTTTTAAATCATCAAAGTTAAGTCTTCGAATACCAAATTCGTCCATAACCATTCCACATGCAATTCCTGACCCAACTTTAGAGTTTCTACAATAATTTCATTAGTTTTCCTCAAAACTTTCAAGACAAAACAGTTTATACACTAAACATGGAAGAAATATTCAATGCACTTAAAAATATCAAAACACTTGCCTCAGATTTGTTCTTCAGATGTGTTGCCGGTGTTTCAAGGTTGATTCTTCCCTCTTTATGGTCACAATATCTTCCAAAAATGATGGTGGTGGGTGTTTTTGGTTTGGAACTCTATGATAACTCATCTCTAACTCCCGTAGCCCACTTCTAATGCTTTTGGCTAGTAATGGCCTTAGTGGACCCTTTAAAAATATAAATATAAACTCTAAATTTCGTGGGTTTTAATTCCCTTATTTTTAAAATTACCAAACTACCCTTCTAGGTAGCCGGTTTGGCCTAAAAATGCCCCGGGACCAAAACTAAACCCTCGGCTAGTGTTTTCTGACTATTTCGACCCTTCCGGACACGTTGGCGCATTCAAAATGAACATTCGATTGATAAAAATATAAATTACTTTTTAATCTAATTAAATTCATTCCTGACGCGACTGACACGCACGTCCCAACTTAATTTTCCAAATTGTCGTATTTCAGCCTCTCGACAACTTTAATATTTTCAATACTCATATATTACCATATGTACTCAGAAATATTCAATTTTTGACATCATAATCAAATACTAACTCACATCTCGCTAGTATTTATATCCGGATTAATTCCCAATTAATTCTCATTTAATTTAATTGATCCCTTAAATAAAATCAATAAAATTACGGGGTATTACATACTTCCCCTCTAATAACAGAATTTTGTCCCGAAATTTGAAACTAAAGAGTACCTGGTAAAAATAACTCCGGATAACGCTCGCGCATCTCATCCTCGTGCTCCCATGTAGACTCCTCGGCATTACGATGCCGCCACTGAACACGTACTAATGGTACTATCTTTGACCTCAGTTTCCGCTCGCTTTGGTCCAAAATAGTAATCGGCCCCTCCTCGTAGGAACTATCGGGCTGAAGATCGATGTCCTCTAAAGCAATGTGAGTATAGGCCACATCGTCCCTAAGATATTTCCTTAGTGAGGAAATATGGAACACATCATGAATCCTATGCAAGTGCTCCGGTAACCCAAGTCTATACGCAACTGGCCCAATCCGCTCGATGATAGGAAATGGCCCCACATATCTTGGTGCCAGTTTCCCCTTCTTCCCAAAACGCATAATCCCCTTCATAGGAGATACTCTGAGTAACACCTGGTCCCCTACCTTGAATTCTCTGAAGAACCTCTTAGCATCAGCATAGCTCTTCTGCCGGTCCTAAGCTACCCGAATACGGTTCCGTATCATCTCTATCCTTATCGAAGTGTCGTGAATCACTTTCGGCCCAAGGAGTTTGTTATCCCCCACCTCTAACCAACATGCTGGGGAATGACAAGGTCTACCATACAACGCCTCAAATGGAGCCATGCCAATGGTGAATTGGTAGGAGTTATTATAAGCAAACTCCATCAGTGGAAGGTACTGCTCCCAACCACCTCCAAAGTCTAGGATGCACATACGCAACATGTCCTCCAACATTTGGTTGGTTCGCTCAGTTTTTCCATCAGTCTACGGGTGATATGTCGTACTCAGCCGCAACTCTGTACCTATGGCCTCCTAAAAACTCTCCCAAAATCGTGAAACAAATATCTTGTCTTGGTCAGACACGATATTTAGAGGTACACCATGAAGTCTCACTATTTCCACAATGAAAATCTGGGCATACTGTCCCGTGGTGTAGTCTGTCCTCACGAGAAGAAAATGAGCAACTTTGGTCAACCTATCCACAATTACCCATATGGAGTCGCGACCCCTCTGTGACATAGGTAATCCCGTGATAAAGTCCATGGATATGCTCTCCCATATCCACATCAAAACCTCTAACGGCTGTAGAAGTCCTGCCGGCTTCTGATGATCCATCTTTACTAGCTGACAAGTGGCGCATTTAGAAATGAACACGGCAATATCTCTCTTCATCCCGCTCCACCAGTACTGTCATCTCATGTCTTGGTACATCTTATCCCCACCAGGGTGTACCGCGAACCGTGAGCCGTACGACTCTGTCATTACCTCGTGCTGCAAGTCTTCCCCTTTCGGAACGACCAGTCTCCCATTGAAGCGTAATCCCCCATCTGAACTAACGGTATAGGACTCGTCTCCCTCTGCTAGTAATCGCACTATCTGCTCCTAACAGAACGAGTCATTTGCATGGGCCTTTACCACTCTCATAACAATCTGAGGTGTAATAGTCATCACAGACATGAATGATCGGGACACTGCATCCTGGTGTCCCAACTCCTTCCACTTAGCTTTCCACACCTCGGCCACCTCATCTACTGGCCTACGGCTCAACGCATCTGCTACCACGTTAGCCTTCCCTAAGTGATATTGGATATCGAACTGATAATCCTTCACAAACTCAAGCCACCGACGTTGATGCATATTCAGTTCCTTCTGCGTGAAGAGGTATTATAAAGACTTATGGTCTGTGAACAACCGAAATTTATCCCCCAAGAGATAGTGTCTCCAAATCCAAAGAGCGAAAATGACTGCCGCTAACTCCAAGTCATGGGTGGGGTAATTCTTCTTGTGAGGCTTAAGCTTACGGGAAGCATAAGCTATGGCCCGACTCTCCTGTTGTAGCACACCTCCAAGTCCTTGTATAGACGCATCGGTGTAGACTAGATACTCAACTCCTGGTCTGGGCAATGCTAACACAGGTGCTAAGGTCAACTTGTCCTTCAACTCATCGAATGCCAACTGACAGGCATCGCTCCAGATGAATGGCACACCCTTGCGAGTTAGATGTGTCAAAGGACCCGCTATCTTTGAGAAACCCCAAATAAACCTCCTGTAGTATCCTGCTAGGCCTAAGAAACTACAGATTCCAGTCGGTGTTGTGGGCTATCCCCACTCCCTTACCGTGGATACCTTCCCCGGATCAACATATATCCCCCGGTCTGAAATGATATGCCCTAAAAACTGAACCTCCTTCAGCCAAAACCCACATTTTCTGTACTTTGCATATAGCTCGTTCTGACGTAGCGTCTGCAAAACCTGCCTCAAATGCTCGGCGTGCTCCTCTTCTGTATGGGAGTAAACCAGAATGTCATCAATAAGGACAATGACGAACTGGTCTAGGAACTCTCTGAATACCCTATTCATCAAATCCATAAACACGGCTGGAGCGTTGGTCAAGCCAAAAGGCATAACCCGAAACTCGTAGGAACCAAATCTCGTCAAGAAACTGTGACACCCCGACTAATTAAATACCAGGTAGCTACTCCTTTATTAAATTAATACAAAATGCCAAGTTGGTTCAATTAATAGCATCACTATCGAAAACATTTTAATGATTACTAACCACCTAGTATGTAAAAAGTAAGTTGCCAAATTTTAAGTTAAGTCTGATTAACATGCAATAAAAGAATAAATGGAAGAATAACATAATCCATTCACCATAATGAAGTAATGAAATAACCAACAAATGATAATAAGAAGTCCGGAGGAAACTCCTCACAAAAATCCCACAACTGAAAATAATATGACAAGTCTGAATCCTGAATTAATTACATGCCAGAAGTCTGAATAACAGAAATAAATGAAATGTCTCTAAAAGAAATGGGCGACATGCCCTACAACTGATAAATGCTGAATATAGAGTCAAGATAGATGAAGCGTCTACAAGCAAAGTCCTGTAACTTCCACAAACAGCTACAGCTCGTCACCTGAATGTGAATCCTATGCATGGTGTCCTTGTGGCTGGGCACCTAAAATGGTTTTTACAAAAATATATTTGAAAGCAAATGGGTCAGAGCCCGAAAGTGGAAATCATTTTAAAAACAGCAAGTGTTTTAATAACATTAAAACATTAAATGCAAAATACATGTTAGGACGTGCACTCACAAGAATTCTCACCTCTCGACTACATGTGCACTCCTAACGTACCGTACCCATCTAACTGACATACATATCTAACCAAACCGTAATAAGTTCTACCCTTTACTACTCGATTCCCATATTACATTCCAGCGTTATCAATTAGATAGAGGGCTTTACTTAAACTCAGATTCTCAAATTGTATACAATTCACTATCGGTTAACCCGTTATGTTTTCTCAAAACATTACCATAATTATATTCACAAAACCAGCATGAAAGTTCCCATTAATTAAGTGTATATTATTCACGTCATAAATATACAATACAAGCACCCCGAGACTAAGCTGCGGTGCACACATACTCTGCTATCCATCCTGGTACATCACGTACATAAGGACTACGCATTCCGAATCTCTCAGGAATCATTCTCAGATAACAAACAACATCACAAATAATGGAGGCGAACACAGTCACATCACACGGGTCACGCACATACCTACGCTCCCACGATCAGCAGACTTATTAACATCCCAATAAGTCCTTCTCTGACCTATGTTCATCGAGGTACCAATCTAAATCCGGGCAACACAAGGATAAGAAGGCCCTGAGCGAACGTAAACCTCCCGTGATAGCAAGTATGATAGGTATGTCATACACAAAATCATATACACTAAGCATGCACACATCTTAGCTATTACCATATTTATTTGTGGTACACATCTCATTCTCGTACCGACTTATAAGGTTACACAATTCATAAGTTCCCGATTAATTCAATTATTTAAGCCGTAAATAATTCTCACATCGTAATAGACACTCGTTAGAAGTCTCGTTCAAAGAGGTTGGTTCGAACGAGAGTTCGTTCGAACGAAGTGGGCTTTCTAACGAGATCTCGTTCGAACGAAGTTATCGAACGAACATCACCCTCGTTAGAAGTCAAAGGTCAACTCGTTAGAAGATCGTTCGAACGAGCTCGTTCGAATGACCTGGGCAGGTCTTCTAACGAGAGGCCAGTTTCAAGCCCAGATTTTCCTTATTTCATTTTTCTAACTTTTCTTCCTTTCTAACCTCATTTAAACATCAATCCAAAAATTGTTCAAGGTTTCTAATCATTCCTAAACATACTTAGGTCATATACTAACATGTTTTGTGGGGTTAATTCATTTTAACCATCATCAAAATATCAAATCTAAACCTTTGTCCCCAATTTCAAGAACATGAACCCTAGAAATTCTTAAATCCCCAATGAGCCTAATTAAATCCGTTTTTGTTTCATTCAAAATGTATTATCATCAGATTAATCACCTACATGCAGTTCTACATGCAAGTCCTCATCAAAATACAAGTTTCTAATTCCAAATTAATGGGTTTTCATAAATCTTCCAAAAATAATACAAATTTACAATTTCCTACGCATGGAAGAAGCATTCTTTGTAATAAACGAAATTAAACCACTTGCCTTTGATATATATCTGAATTTGATGATGAATTGATGAGTTCCTCTCTCTCCCTTTCTCTCTGCAGAATTCTCCTCCCTCTCTCTCTTTCTCCAAGCTCTTCTCACAAGATGACAATGGTGGTTTTTGGCAAGTTTAAGCTTTCTAAACTTCCCCCGTAGACCACTACCTAGAATGGGGTTGGAAATGGCTTAGTGGGTTAAGACTAAGTCAGATTTTCAACTCTAATTTTCGTGGGTTTTAATTCCCAAAATTCTGAAATTACCAAAATGCCCTTATACGATGCCGGCATGGCCTAAAAATGCCCCGGGACCCAAACTAAACCCCCGTCTAGTGTTTTCTGACTATCTCGACCCTTACGGACGCATTGGCGCACTCAAAACGACCATACGGTTAATATAAATAAAATTCACTTTTTAATTAAAATAATTATATACCTGACGCGACTGTCACACGCGTCTCAACAAAATTTCCAAATTGCCGTATTTCAATCTCACGACAAATTTCATAATTCAATATTCATATATAATCATATATGCACATTATAATCAAATACCAACTCGCATCTCGCTAGTATTTTCATCCGAATTAATTTCCAATTAATACTCATTTAATTTAATTAATCCCATAAATAAATATCACCAAAAATACGGGGTATTACATACTTCCCCCCTAATAACTGAATTTCATCCCGAAATTCGAAACTAGAAAGTACCTGGTAAGAACAACTTTGGATAACGTTCGCGCATCTCATCCTCGCGCTCCCATGTGGACTCCTCGACATTATGATGTCGCCACTGAACAGGCACTAACAGAACTATCTTTGACCGTAGTTTCCGCTCACTTCGGTCCAAAATAGCAATCGGCCCTTCCTCGTAGGAGCTATCAGGCTGGAGATCTATATCCTCCAAAGCAATGTGATAATGAGCCAAATTATCTCTAAGATATTTCCTTAGCGAGGAAATATGAAACACATCATGAATCCGATGCAAATGCTCCGGTAACCCAAGCCTATACGCAACCGGTCCAATCCGCTCAATAATAGGAAATGGTCCCACATATCTCGGTGCCAACTTCCCTTTATTCCCGAAACGCATAATCCCCTTCATAGGAGATACTCTGAGCAAAACCTGGTCCCCCACTTGAAACTCCCTGAAGAACCTCTTCGCATCAGCATAGCTCTTCTGCCGATCTTGAGCTACCCGAATGCGACTCCGAATCAATTCTATCCTCGCCGAAGTATCCTGAATCACTTCCGGCCCAAGTAGTTTGTTGTCCCCCACCTCCAACCAACATGTTGGGGAACGACAAGGTCTACCGTACAACGCCTCAAATGGAGCCATGCCAATGGTGAACTGGTAGGAGTTGTTGTAAGCAAACTCCACCAGTGGAAGATACTGCTCCCATCCACCCCCGAAATCAATGATGCACATACGCAACATGTCCTCCAACATCTGATTTGTATGCTCGGTCTACCCATCGGTCTGCGGGTGATACGCCGTACTCAACCGCAATTCCGTGCCCATGGCCTCCTGAAAACTCTCCCAAAATCGTGAAACAAATATCTTGTCTCGGTCAGACACGATATTTAGGGGTACACCGTGGAGTCTTACTATCTCTGAAATAAAGAGCTAGGCATACTGTCCCGTAGTATAGTCTGTTCTTACGTGTAGAAAATGAGCGACTTTGGTCAACATGTCCACAATTACCCAAACGGAGTCGTGACCCCTCTGTGACGTAGGCAACCCCGTGATAAAATCCATGGATATGCTCTCCCACATCCACATCAGGACCTCCAGTGGCTGTAGAAGTCCTGTCGGTCTCTGATGATCCACTTTTACTAGCTGACAAGTGGCGCATTTAGAAACAAACACGGCAATATCTCTCTTCATCCCGCTCCACCAATACTGTCGTCTCATGTCTTGGTACATTTTGTCCCCACCGGGATGTACCGCGAACCGTGAGCCGTGCGACTCTGACATCACCTCGTGCCGCAATTCCTCCCCTTCCGAAACTACCAATCTCCCTTTGAAGCGTAATCCCCCGTCTAAACTAACGGTATAGGACTTTGCTCCCTCTGCTAATAATCGAACTATCTGCTCCTGACAGAACGAGTCATCTGCTTGTGCCTTTACCACCCTCGTGACAATATGCGGAGTAACAGTCATCATCGACATGAATGATCGGGCCACTACATCCTGGTGTCCCAACTCCTTCCACTTGGCCTTCCACACATCTGCAACCTCATCTACTGGTCTACGGCTCAACGCGTCTGCTACCACGTTAGCCTTCCCTGGGTGATATTGGATATCAAACTGATAATCCTTCACAAACTCAAGCCACCTTCGCTACCACGTATTCAACTCTTTCTGCGTGAATAGGTACTGTAGGGACTTGTGGTCTGTGAACAATCGAAATATCTCCCCCAAAAGGTAATGTCTCCAAATCCGTAGGGCAAATACCACTGCCGCTAACTCCAAGTCATGGGTGGGGTAATTCTTCTCGTGAGGCTTAAGCTTACGGGAAGCATAAGCTATGGCCTGACTCTCCTGCTGCAATACACCTCCAAGTCCTTGCAAGGACACATCAGTGTAGACTAGATACTCAACTCCCGATCTCGGCAATGCTAACACAGGTGCTGAGGTCAACTTGTCCTTCAACTCATCGAATGCCAACTGACAGGCATCACTCCAAATGAACGACACACCTTTACGAGTCAGATGTGTCAAAGGACCTGCTATCTTGGAGAAACCTCGAATAAACCTCAAGTAGTATCCTACTAGGCCCAAGAAACTACGGATCTCAGTCGGTGTCGTGGGCTGTCCCCACTCCCTCACCGCGGATACCTTCCCCGGATCAACAAATATCCCCCGGTCGGAAATAATGTGTCCCAAAAACTGGACCTCCTTCAGCCAAAACCCGCACTTCTCATACTTTGCATACAACTCGTTCTAACGTAGCGTCTACAAAACTTGCCTCAAATGCTCGGCGTGCTCCTCCTCTGTCTGGGAGTAAACCAGGATATCATCAATGAAGATAATGACGAACTGATCTAGGAAATCTCTGAACACCCTATTCATCAAGTCCATAAACACGGCTGGAGCATTGGTCAAACCGAAAGGCATAACCCGAAACTCGTAGGAACCATATCTCGTCAAGAACGCAGTCTTCGAGACATCCTCTTTCCTGATACGCAACTGATGGTATCCCGATCGCAAATCAATCTTCGAGAAGAAATAAGCTCCTCTCAACTGGTCGAATAGGTCATCGATTCGAGGCAACGGATACTTATTCCGTATCGTAACCTTGTTCAACTCCCGGTAGTCCACACACAATCTCAGTGAACCATCTCTCTTCTTTACGAACAACACAGGGGCACCCCACGGTGAAGTACTCCTCCATATAAACCCCTGACCCAACAACTGCTCAATCTGATCTCGTAGCTCTCGCATCTCTGCCAGAGCCATACGGTACGGTGCGCGGGCAATAGGCCGAGTGCCCGACGTCAAGTCGATCACAAAGTCTATCTCTCTACTCGGAGGTAATCCAGGTATATCCTGAAATACGTCGGCAAACTCTCGAACAATCGGAATCGAATCAAGTGGTACCACCACTTCCTTAGAGGTCTCCTCCTCTATATAGTACAAATGAGTGGACAATCCTCCCTCAGAATGAGGCATCGCCACTAAAAACATCTCCTGCCCGGGAATGGCAAAGATAATACTCCTACTAAAACAGTCAATCATGGCTCGGTACGCAACTAGCCAATCCATGCCAATAATGGCATCATACTCGGTCATCTCTAATACTAACATATCCGCAGGTAATACCAATCTACCGATCTCTATCCCCACTCCCCGGCATATAAAGAAAATAAGTGACCCACTCCCCAATAGTGAGTCTACACACATCACTGTGCTCTCTGCTGTGGCTAACAACCCTAAGGCTTTCGCAACATGTGTAGCTATGAAATAATGCGTTGCCCCCGTATCAAACAAAACCCGACCCATAGTGCCATGGATAGGAAACGTACCCTCAATAGCGGGTGGTGCCTGTGGAGCTGCTGCCTGCTGAAGCTCCCATACTGCAGCTGCCCCTGCTGAACTGGGACCGCTGGAATGGGTGGCAATGCTGCCATCTGTGGCGGTGCCGGGAGGGTGGCGGGAAACACGGGTCTCTGCGGCTCCTGTCGAGCACCCTGCTGCTGCTGCAGGGCCCTGCCCCTATCAGGACAGTCCTGGCGTTTATGGACAGTCTTGCCACAAATGAAACACTTCCCCAGGAAGTTTCCCCCTCTTTGTCCCTGCTGCCCCCGACCCTGGTGGCCGTTACCGTTCCTCCCCTGGCCCTGCTGGCCCTGCTGAAACTGTTGCTGGCCATTCTAACCCTGATGGTTCTGATGGCCGTTCGGACCCTGATGGCCCTGCCGGAAACCTCCCTGTCCGTGCCTGAAATTTCCTGATCTGAACCTCTTGTGATATCCCTGCTGGGAACCCTGGTCACCCTGTCTCTGTCCCTGAACAGATTGTGCCCCACTGGCACCATGTCCTCCAGTCCTGCCCTGATGGCTGGACTCTCCCGATCTCTTGCCCTCAGTCATGTGAAAGCGGTGATCCTAACAATGGATCAATGCAGCGTTAACCACATCAGAATAAGTGGCCAACGATAGGTTCCCCAACAAATGGTGACGGATCCTCCAAGTCAACCCGTCTGTAAATTTCTGTATCTTCTTCTCCTCTGTCGGTATCTCATCCGGAACAATGTTCAGAAGATCAGTGAATTCGGCCTCATACTCGGCCACAGTCTTACCCTCCTGTCGAAGGCTCATCAATTTCCTCCTCATTTCCGTGTGGACAACTGACAGAAAATATTTGCGGTCAAACCGCACCCAAAACTCCTGAATAGTGAGAGTGTCTCTCTCCTCCACGGTGGTAATAGACTCCCACCACTGCAGTGCAGACCCCACTAGCTTAAAGGTAGCCAGTATCTGCTTCTGAACCTCTGTGCACTCGTACATCCTCAGATTCCTCTGAATATCCTTCCTCCACTGACTAGATATCACAACATCGGAGCTACCTGCGAACTCCGGTGGGTGTGCTTTCTGAAAAGCATCTCGAGCACGTTCCCAAGCAGACGGGAATGCATGTGTCTGAACCGGCGCGGTTACTGGCGCCTGAGGTGGTGCCTGCTGAACTACGGCTAGTGCGGCATTTACCGCTTGGGCTACAATGGCTGTAACCTCGGCGGCGTTCATCGTACCCTGAACTGGTGCGGGCTGTGGTTCTGGCGTAGCATCCCTGGGAACCCGTTGTGCACGTCGTGGAGGCATCTGAAAATAAGAATAAAGTTTATAAGTTCGCAGTTATAAACTCAAAATATCTGAAGAACGTAGCATAAACAAAAGAATACAACAGTCCTAAAACATAGGGCTCTATATCAAAGAAAGCTTAGCGAAAACATAATAATCCGTACAGATTATAAAGGACACTAGAACCTGATGCTCTGATACCACCTGTGACACCCCGACTAATTAAATACCGGGTAGCTACTCCTTTATTAAATTAATACAAAATGCCAAGTTGGTTCAGTTAATAGCATCACTGTCGAAAACATTTTAATGATTACTAACCACCACCTAGTATGTAAAGAGTAAGTTGCCAAATTTTAAGTTAAGTCTGATTAACATGCAATAAAAGAATAAATGGAAGAACAACATAATCCATTCACCATAATGAAGTAATGAAATAACCAACAAATGATAATAAGAAGTCCGGAGGAAACTCCTCACAACAATCCCACAACTGAAAATAATATGTCAAGTCTGAATCCTGAATTAATTACATGCCAGAAGTCTGAATAACTGAAATAAATGAAATGTCTCTAAAAGAAATGGGCGACATGCCCTACAACTGATAAATGCTGAATATAGAGTCAAGATAGATGAAGCGTCTACAAGCAAAGTCCTGTAACTTCCACAAACAACTACAGCTCGTCACCTGAATGAGAATCCTATGCATGGTGTCCTTGTGGCTGGGCACCTAAAATGGTTTTTACAAAAATATATTTGAAAGCAAATGGGTCAGATCCCGAAAGTGGAAATCATTTTAAAAACAGCAAGTGTTTTAATAACATTAAAACTTTAAATGCAAAGTACATGTTAGGACGTGCATTCACATGAATTCTCACCTCTCGACTACATATGCACTCCTAACGTACCGTACCCATCTAACTGACATACATATCTAACCAAACCGTAATAAGTTCTACCCCTTACTACTCGATTCCCATATTACATTCTAGCGTTATCAATTAGATAAAGGGCTTTACTTAAACTCATATTCTCAAATTGTATACAATTCACTATCGGTTAACCTGTTATGTTTTCTCAAAACATTACCATAATTATATTCACAAAACCAGCATGAAAGTTCCCATTAATTAAGTGTATATTATTCACGTCATATATATACAATACAAGCACCCCGAGACTAAGCTGCGGTGCACACATACTCTGCTATCCATCCTGGTACATCACGTACATAAGGACTACGCATTCCGAATCTCTCAGGAATCATTCTCAGATAACAACATCACAAATAATGGAGGCGAACACAGTCACATCACATGGGTCACGCACATACCTACGCTCCCACGATCAGCAGACTTATTAACATCCCAATAAGTCCTTCTCTGACCTATGTTCATGGAGGTACCAATCTAAATCCGGGCAACACAAGGATAAGAAGGCCCTGAGCGAACGTAAACCTCCCGTGATAGCAAGTATGGTAGGTATGTCATACACAAAATCATATACACTAAGCATGCACACATCTTAGCTATTACCATATTTATTTGTGGTACACATCTCATTCTCGTACCGACTTATAAGGTTACACAATTCATAAGTTCCCGATTAATTCAATTATTTAAGCCGTAAATAATTCTCACATCGTAATAGACATTCACGTCCTAATCCATAATCTCCATTCAATTCAAATTACACTTCTATGTTTTACTCCTCAATATGTCTCAAATATCCCAAATATATCAATTCATCACTAAGGGAGTGTTATCTCTATAATTAAATAAGGTTACGGGACACGCGAAATCAAAACAGGCCAAAAAGCCTAAACTGTCAACTCGTTAGAAGTCTCGTTCGAATGAGGCTGGTTCGAACGAGAGTTCGTTCGAACGAAGTGGGCTTTCTAACGAGATCTCGTTCGAACGAAGTTATCGAACGAACATCACCCTCGTTAGAAGTCAAATGTCAACTCATTAGAAGCTCATTCGAACGAGCTCGTTCGAACGACCTGGGCAGGTCTTCTAACGAGAGGCCAGTTTCAAGCCCAAATTTTCCTTATTTCGTTTTTCCAACTTTTCTTCCTTTCTAACCTCATTTAAACATCAATCCAAAAATTGTTCAAGGTTTCTAATCGTCCCTAAACATACTTAGGTCATATACTAACATATTTTGTGGGGTTAATTCATTTTAACCATCATCAAAATATCAAATCTAAACCTTTGTCCCCAATTTCAAGAACATGAACCCTAGAAATTCTTAAATCCCCAATGAGCCTAATTAAATCCGTTTTTGTTTCATTCAAAATGTATTATCATCAGATTAATCACCTACATACAGTTCTACATGCAAGTCCTCATCAAAATACAAGTTTCTAATTCCAAATTAACGGGTTTTCATAAATCTCCCAAAAATAATACAAATTTACAATTTCCTACGCATGGAAGAAGCATTCTTTGTAATAAACGAAATTAAACCACTTGCCTTTGATATATATCTGAATTTGATGATGAATTGATGAGTTCCTCTCTCTCTCTCTTTCTCTCTGCAGAATTCTCCTCCATCTCTCTCTTTCTCCAAGCTCTTCTCACAAGATGACAATGGTGGTTAAGGTTGTTTTTTTGCAAGTTTAAGCTTTCTAAACTTCCCCCGTAGCCCACTACCTAGAATGGGGTTGGAAATGGCTTAGTGGGTTAAGACTAAGTCAGATTTTCAACTCTAATTTTCGTGGGTTTTAATTCCCAAAATTCTGAAATTACCAAAATGCCCTTATACGATGTCGGCATGGCCTAAAAATGCCCCGGGACCCAAACTAAACCCTCGGCTAGTGTTTTCTGACTATCTCGACCCTTCCGGACGCGTTGGCGCACTCAAACCGATCATATGGTTAATAGAAATAAAATTCATTTTTTAATTAAAATAATTATATACCTGACGCGACTGTCACACACGTCTCAACAAAATTTCCAAATTGCCGTATTTCAATCTCACGACAAATTTCATAATTCAATATTCATATATAATCATATATGCACATTATAATCAAATACGAAATCGCATCTCGCTAGTATTTCAATCCGGATTAATTTCCAATTAATACTCATTTAATTTAATTAATCCCATAAATAAATATCACTAAAAACGGGGTATTACAGAAAGTAGTCTTTGAGACGTCCTGTTCCCTAATACGCAACTGATGGTATCCCGATCGCAAATCAATCTTTAAGAAGAAGCAAGATCCCCTCAACTGGTCAAATAAGTCATCAATTTGGGGCAATAGATACTTATTCCGTATCGTGAGTTTATTCAACTCCCGGTAATCTACACATAATCTCAACGATCCATCCCACTTCTTTACGAACAACACAAGGGCACCCCACGACGAAGTACTCATTCGGATAAACCCCTGACCCAACAACTGTTCTATCTGATCCCTTAGCTCTCTCATCTCCGCTGGAGCCATACGGTACGGTGCGTGGGCAATTGGCCGAGTGCCCAACGTCAAATCGATAACAAAATCTATCTCCTTACTAGGAGGTAATCCAGGTATATCCTGAAATACATCAGCGAACTCACTAACAACGGGAATCGAATCAAGTGGTATTACCACTTCCTTAGAGGTCTCCTCCTCTATGTAATACAAGTGTGTGGACGATCCTCCCTCGGGGCGAAGCATCGCCATTAAAAACATCTCCTGTCCGGGAATGGCAAAAATGATACTCCTACTGAAATAATCAATCATGGCTCAGTACGCAACCAGCCAATCCATACAAACAATCGCATCGTACTCAGTCATCTCTGATACTAACATATCAGCAGGTAAAGTAAATCTTTCGATCTCTATACCCACACCTCTACAAATAATAGAAATCACGGAACCCCTACTCAACGGTGAATCTACGCAAGTAATCGTGCGCTCTGCAGTGTCTAACAACCCCAAAGTGCATGCAAATCTCGTGGTAATGAAACAGTGAGTGGCCCCCGTATCAAATAAAATGCGCCCCATAGTCCTCTGAATAGAGAACATACCCTCAATAGCAGGAGGATCCTGTGGGACTGCGGCATGCTGGAGTTAATAAACTCGCCCGTACTGAAGTTGTCCCTACTGGACTGGGACTGCTGGGATGGGTGGAAAAGCTGGCATCTATGGTGCTGCTGGGAGGGCGGTGGGAAACATAGGTCTATGGGGCTCATGTCGAGAACCCTGCTGCTGCTGTGGGGCCCGGACCCTATCAGGACGCTCCTGGCGCTTGTGGCCAATCTTCCCACAAATGAAACATTTCCCCAAAAAGTTCCCCCCTCTCTGACCCTGCTGCCCACGGCCCTGGTGGCCGTTGCCATTCCTCCCCTGGCCATGCTGGCCATAATGAAACTGCTGTTGTTGGCCCTGTTGGTCGTGCTGACCCTACTAGCCCTGAAGAAACCTCCCTGACCATTTTTAAAACCCCCAGATCTGAACCTCTTAAAATCCCCTTGCTGGGAACCCTGATCTCCCTGCCTATGCTGACCCTGAGCAGATTGTGCCCCGCTGACACCATTTCCTCCTTTCTACCCTGATGGATGGACTCTTCTGACCGCTTACTCTCTGACATGTGAAAGCGGTGGTCCTGACAGTGAAGCAGTGCTGCATTAACCACATCAGAATAAGTAGCCAACAAGATATTTCCCAACGAGTGTTGACGGATCCTCCAAGTCAATCCATCCATGAACTTCTGAATCTTTTTCTCCTCAGTTGGAATCTCATCAGGAACGATGTTCAAGAGATTAGTGAGCTCAGCCTCATACTCGGCCACGGTCCTCCCCTCCTTCTTGAGTTTCATTAACTTCCTCCTCATTTCAGTGTGAACGGTTGATGGAAAATACTTGCGATCGAACCGCACCCAAAACTCCTGTATAGAAAGGGAATCTCTCTCCTCCGGGGTGGTAATGGACTCCCACCACTGCAACGCTGATCCTAGTAGCTTAAAAGTATCCAGTATCTATTTTTGTACCTCCGTGCACTCATACATCCTCAAATGCCTTTGAATGTCCTTCTTCCACTGGTTGGACACAACAACATCGGAGCTACCTGCAAACTCCGGAGGGTGTGCTTTCTGAAAATCATCACGAACACGTTCCCAAGAAGACGGGAATGAATGAGCCTGAACTGGCGTTGCTGCCGGTGCCTAGGGTGGTGCCTTCTGCACAACTGCGAGGGCGGAATTTATCGCTTGGGCTACGATAGCGGCAACCTCTGCGGCATTTATGGTGCCCAGGACTGGTGCAGGCTGTGGCTCAGGCTGAGCATCCCTAGGAACTCGTTGTGAACGTCGTGGAGGCATCTGAAATGAGAGTAAAGTCTTAATAGTTCGTAGTTATTATCTCAAAATAGCTTAAGAGCGAAACATACACAAAAGAATACAACAATCCTAAAATATAGGGCTCTACATCCAAGAAAGCTCAGCAGAAACATAACAAGACGTACAGATCCTAAGGACACTAGAACCTGATGCTCTGATACCACCTGTGACACCCCGACTAATTAAATATTGGGTAGCTACTCCTTTATTCAAATTAATTCAAAATGTCAAGTTGGTTCAGTTCGTACAATCACTGTTGAAAACTTTTAACAATTACTAGCCACCTAATATTTAAAAAGTGAGTTGTCAATATTAATTGAATTCGATTTACATACAACCAAATTAATTTATGAGTTACTGATACCATAACCACATCACAGTCACAATAAATAACGATGTAATAAACTGAATCGGAGGAATACACCTCACAACAATCCGAATACTGAAATAAACAAATACAAGCCTGAATCATTAATTCAATTACAACCCAAAATATAAAATAAAAACTGAGTAAATAAGATGTCTCTAAAAGGAAAGGGGCGACATGCCCTACAGATGAATAAATCTGAAATAGAGCCAAGATAGAAAGTGGAGGTGTCTACTATCAAGGTCTTGTAACTCCCACAGCAGCTACAACACGTCATCGGAATG
Source organism: Sambucus nigra (assembly GCA_949130495.1). Classification (NCBI taxonomy): domain Eukaryota; kingdom Viridiplantae; phylum Streptophyta; class Magnoliopsida; order Dipsacales; family Adoxaceae; genus Sambucus; species Sambucus nigra. The sequence goes on from OX422208.1 coordinate 195,709,161, forward strand.
GAACTCCTACGCTTGGTGTCTTTGTGGCTGGGAACCTAAAAAGGTTTTTTACAAAAAAATAGATTTGAAAGCAAACGGGTCAGAGCCTGATTGTGAAAAATAGTTTAAAATACAGCAAGTGTTTAATATAATTAAACAGTGAATATAAAGTATATGATAGTGCGTGCACTCACAAGAGTTCCTCACCTCTCAACTAATTGTGCACTCCTATCGTACCCGTACCCGTTCTAGTTATTCCCATATCTAACTAGTCAAATACACAATCTAACATTTCTATAGGATTCAGGCTTTAAGTCCTGACATCTTAAATTTAAACAGAGAGTTTAACTTTCCTTCTTAGTTCCCATATTAGTCATGCTAATCACTGAGATTTTCCATTTTTAACTCTATTAAAATGTTGCAATTATTAACACTTACATTTATTCATGACAGTTCATTTCAATTAGCAGTATATTATTCTCATCATAAATATACATTACTTGCACCCCGAGACTAAGTTGCGGTGCACACATACTCTGCTATCTAATTCCGGTACATCACGTACATAAGGACCACATATTCCGAATCTCTCAGGAATCGTTTTCAAAAAAACAACAATCACACAAAATGGAGGCGAACATAGTTCACATCACATGGGTCACGCACATACCTACCCTCCCATGATCAGCAGACTTATTAACTTCTCAATAAGTCCTTCTCTGACCTATGTCCTCGAGGTACCAATCTAAATCCCCCCCCCCCCCCCCCCCCGTAGGCACACAAAGATAAGATGGCCCTGATCGAACGCCGACCTCCCGTGATAGCAAGTATGGTAGGTATGTTATACACAAATAACTACATATACCAAGCATTCATACATCTTCGGTATCCCATAATATTAATAGAGGTATATTTCTCATTCCTATACCGTCATTTCATGTTACATGTTTACAAGTCCCCGATTTATATACATTAAAGTTATCAACTCTTCTCACGTCGTAATTTTAGTTACTAATACCTTAACCCATAAATGTCATCTGATTTACTATATAATCCCAAGTTTTAATCCTCAACATACTTCCAATCTCAAAAATATATCCACTAGTCAACAAGGGAAGGTTAACACTCAATCATATAAGTCTACTAGAAGTTTTAAATTAAATCAGGCCTAAAAAGGCATTCTGTCAAGTCGTTAGAAATCTCATTCGAACGAATGGCTTTGAATGAGCCATCAACTCGTTAGAAGGGGTACTGTCATCTCGTTAGAAGTCTCATTCGAACGAGGTCGTTCGAAAAACCTGGGCTGGTCTTCTGACGAGATGGCAGAATACGCCCAGAAAATTCCCAATTCGTTTTCCTCAATTTTTCTCTTCTCTAAATTCATCCTAAGATCATCCCAATAACGTTTTAATGTTCTTAAACTTCACTTAATCCTCTTAGGTCGTTTCTTAACATATTTTTGGGGTCAGATCCTCCTAATCTACATGTAATTATCATTAATCCCCAAATATTACCCCAAACCCTATGAACATGAACCCATAATAATATTATGCATAATTACTCATCATAAATCCATTTTTAAATCATCAAAGTTAAGTCTTAGAATAGAAAATTCGTCCATAACCATTCTACATCAACTTTAGAGTTTCTACAACAATTTCATTAGTTTTCTTCAAAACTTTCAAGACAAAACAGTTTCTACACTAAACATGGAAGAAATATTCAATGGACTTAAAAATATCAAAACACTTGCCTCAGATTTGTTCTTCAGATGTGTTTTCATTGTTTCAAGGTTGATTCATCCCTCTTTATGGTCACAATCTCTTCCAAAAATGATGGTGTTGGGTGTTTTTGGTTTGGAACTCTATGATAACTCCTCTCTAACACCCGTAGCCCACTTCTAATGCTTTTGGCTGGTAATGGCCTCAGTGGACCCTTTAAAAATATAAATATAAACTCTAAATTTCGTGGATTTTAATTCCTTTATTTTTAAAATTACCAAACTACCCTTCTAGGTAGCCGGTTTGGCCTAAAAATGCCCTGGGACCCAAACTAAACCCCCGGCTAGTGTTTTCTGACTATTTCGACCCTTCTGGACACACTAGCGCACTCAAAATGACCATTCGGTTGATAAAAATATAAATTACTTTTTAATCTAATTAAATTCATTCCTGACGCGACTGACACGCGCGTCCTTACTTAATTTTTCAAATTGTCGTATTTCATCCTCGCGATAACTTTAATATTTTCAATAGTCATATATTACCATATGTACTCAGAAATATTCAAATTTTGACATCATAATCAAATACTAACTCACATCTCGCTAGTAATTATATCCGGATTAATCCCCAATTAATTCTCATTTAATTTAATTAATCCCTTAAATAAAAATCAATAAAATTATGGGGTATTACATTCTTTAGTGTTTATGCCAGATTTTTTTACCCTTTATTGATAAAATGGTGTACAAAATGTCCCATTGTTTCACTGGTTCTTATAAAAAAAATATTCTTTGAGAGTAAAAGTGTATTAGAGTTGAGATCTAATCTTCCATGTTAAAGTGTTGAATGCCTCGACCCAAATTTGCTTAAATTTTCTCTCGAATGGACACTAATTAAGAAAAAATTTGCATTGTTGTTGCATGGAAGAAGATGGCATTCCCTAAAGATGAAGGTGGTCTTGGCTTAATTGTCATAATTTGATGGAACAAATATATTAATTATATTTCACTATCTGGAGTCATTGACCAAGAAGATTCTTTGTGGGTTAACTAGATGGGAAACGCTATAATTAAAGAAAAGTTACTGTTGAAAATGGATTTTCTGAAAGATGACTCACGACTGTGGAGATATATTATAAAGAGGATAGAAGAGTTAATGTTTAACATTCTCAAAATGATAGCAAATGGATCCTCATATCCTTCTTGGTATGATCCTTGGTTGAAATGGGTTCATTAGTAAACCTAATTTCTGAAAATATTATGATTCAATTAGGTATTCAGACAGGTTACAAAGATGAGATACTTTGTTCGTAATGGTATATTGTTGAATCCATATCAAAGGAATGATCAAATTTGGAACATCTAAAGCCATATAAAAAATATTAAGTTGTACCTCGATGGATGTGACAATACTATTTGGATCTCTAGTACAATTGAGTACATTTTGATATATTCTTCTTACAAGGATTTCAAAGAGAAGAACAATAGATTTAGTGAAATTCAATTTATTTGAGATAATAAAGGGAAACCTAGCTAGACATTATTTCTTTCTTTGGAGATTTTTATCCAATAACATTTCATCATGGGAAAATCTAACAAACATTTGATCTTTACCCAATGCGCATGTTATGTGATGATGAATTCATTACCCATCATTTCTTCTATTGACATTTTAGAAATGAAATTTGGTAGAGAATTATAGGTGCTCTCGGTTATTAGACCAACTCCAATGGTTCTTTCTCCCAGCAGTATATTCTTTATTAGAAATATAAATTTGATAAGAACTCCTCCAATACCTCTTTCGATTTATCAACGGATGTGATGTGGAGCTGAGTCATCATGAAAATTTCTAGCACCATTTATACACGTAGAAATGTATTTATAGTTTTTCTATATGACCTGGAACAAGCTAAGACCCACGATCAATTTCGCAGTTAGTTTGGAGCCAATAACTTTCTTTTCATATTTTTATAGAATCTCACCCAAGGAGATGTAAATGGATTTCATTTCTACTTATCTTTCGGAATTGTGCTAGCTAGATAGGAAAGTAAGTTTAACAGTTTGATAGAAAGGAGTTTACATTGGAGAAGGCCTTATAGGAGCATCCTCTGTAGCCCCATGTTAAATGCATCATTAAATGCAGTTTGTGCTTCCAAATGAGTCATGGAAAAACCTTAGAAGTTACATATTTAGAACCACCCTAATTAAATTGTGTTGATATTTGGTGAGAAAAAATAATAGGGGGTTTTTTGGACAAAAATGAAAGAGTTTTGTCTTTTTAGGTGTCTTGTAGTGTCATTATATTCTATCTAAAATATTCATTTAAAACTATGAGGGACACCTATTCCAATCAAACATTATGCAATGTTATAGGTTGCTTCCCTTAGTTTGATGTTGACTAGAATGCTCCCATAAAATGGAAGTCTTTTGATGAGGAGTGGTTTAAAATTAATGTAAATGGATTAGTCAAAAAGGGTATTAGAATTGGGAGACTCACTAGAGACCATATGTGTTCTCCCGTGATTGCACTAAATGGAAATATAGAGAAACGCTATGGGTCTTTTTAGTTGTACAAAACTATTTTTTGTTTTCTATTTTTCAATTTTCATTTATGTTTCAAAGTTGCATTCTTAATAAAAAATTTAGAAAACTAGGGAAACACATTTATTTGTTAAAAATAAATCATTATTTTCTAAATGGGATTTATAAAAAATTAAAAAGTCAAAATATAATTTACAAAAATTTCGAGGGCCAAAATGTAACTTGTAAAGAGTGTAGTGGTGAAAATCTAATTTATCAAAAGTTTGGACAGCAAAACGTAAATTATAAAAATTCTAGGGACCAAAATGTAAGTTACAAAAGTGTTGGACATGTCATTTGTTCCTAAAATTTAGGTGTAAAAATGTAATTTTTAAAATTTTGGGGGTCAAAATGTAATTCCAACGATTCAGGCCTCTAAAATGTAATTTTTGAAGATAATTAAATTTTGAAAATTAGTTGAAAACATGTTAAAGTAGTTTTTCAATTTTCTGAAAAATCTAGAAATTTTTACAAATATGACATTTGAACACATTTTTCAGTTTTTCAATCGAGTGGAAAGTTTTTAGAAAATTTTCTTAGAAAATAGCTTTGTTTTCTACAACTAAACATGCCTTAGGTGTCGCAAGTTGGTTTCTTTGGAATCCTTCGAGGGGTTCATGGAGTGCTTGGACGGGGTATTGTGAGGTTATGGGTTGAAATTGAAAAGTTACCAGGCACACTTATTCTATAAAAATGAAGTTACTATTCCTTGTAGAAATAAGGATGTTGCATTCGAATTCTAGGGTTGATAGTATTCATTTACTAATGTTTGAGTGAGCCATAATTATAACCAATCCAATAAAAGTCAGGATTGCTTTACTAGAAACGTTACTAGGATGATGAAAGTTATGGAAATCATATATATATATATATATATATATATATATATATAGAGAGAGAGAGAGAGAGAGAGAGAGAGAGAGAGAGAGAGATAGCAAAGTGTAAAAAGTGGTTTGTTAGAAGGCAAAAGAATGTATAGAGTGATAAGAGTCTATAGAGTCATTTCTCTTCTAATACACAATGATGTTGTTAAACGCTGGTACGATATCACGTATTACTTAATACAACCTCTCAAATTTCTAGGGAATGAGAGGCCACTATCAACTTGTCCGCTAAGGAATTGGAAACAAGTAGTTTAGTGACATTTAGTTATTATGTTCGCAATTTCATTATGTAGAGATAAATTGAACTTTTAAGTCGCATTGATCCACTTCCTCTCACAAAAAATTAAAGTCAATTTTAACATGTTTGGCGCAAGAATGAAATATCATATTGGAAGAATAAGTAGGTGGAGCAAAGCGTGTAACACTTTTGGGTGATTTTGTTTTTAGAACTAAAGAGACAAGTTTGAATAAGGAAGAAGATATAAAATAATGCAAGAGGAATATGTATTCAGGAGAGAGAGAGAAAGCAATTCTCCTAATTTATGAATTCAACCTTGTTTTTCATTTCACACCTTCAGACATTACAACTTAAACACACACACACACACACATATATATATAGAGAGAGAGAGGAAGGCTCACCTACATCATGAACTATACATCACACCGTACATCACACCTAATTCTAGGCCCTAGAAAACCTTTTTTTCAAATTTTATATTTTTTCCTTGAAATTAACCTCCCAATCAACTCATGTGCAAAAAATTAGGTCAAAATACATTTTATAGCTATTTTTAAAAAATCCATAAAAAACTGCGGGCGCAGACCCTTATAGATAAAGTATTTTTAGCAGTTTTTTGTGGATTTTTTAAAAATAGCTACAAAATGTATTTTGGCCTAATTTTTTGCATATCGGTTGATTGGAAGGTTAATTTCAAGGGGAAAATATAAAATTTGAAAAAAAAGTTTTTTAGGGCCTAGAATTAGGCGTGATGCACGGATGATGTATAGAGCATGATGTACTATAGCCTAACTATATATATATATATATAGGCGACATCCCATAAATCAAGGCTACAACACTCCATGAAACATTCTAGCAAAAACTCCACGGAAGAATGCCACAAAACATGGTATAAACCATGTCATAAAATAAGTGTCTTTGTCTCAAAAAGTGGAACCCATGCATGAGATTAAACAATAATCTCCCTCTTAATGTCATGTTCCTTAACTAACAAGAGTTTCCTTAATTGCTGTGCCTCGGTAAAAATGTCAGCCACTTGATCTTCAGTCTTACAATACTTGAGTTGAATTTCTCCATTTGCAGCATATTCTATAATGAAATGATACTTGATGCTAATGTGTCTTGTTATGTTGTGATATACTGGATTCTTTGCTATTTTTATTACTTTCTTGTTATCAAAAAAATAATTTCGTACTTTTATTATTCCTTTTCTTTTGCACCTTCTAGAATCCTTCGTAATTAAATGACCTGAGAAGTTGCAAATGTTGTTGAAATATATTCTTCTTCAGCTAAGGATTGAGCCACAATTTGTTATTTTTTTATGCCCATAAAAAAATTCCCGAACCTAGAGAGAAGGCATAACATGAGATGCCTTTCACATCATCAACATAGCCACTATCATAAAAACTAACTAGCTTCACGTTCAAGTTTTTACAATACATGATTCTAAAATTTATTATGCCTTGCAAATATTCGATCACTTTTTCTCTTACCCCAAGATGAATATAACTAGGACAATGCATAAATCTTGAAATTAAACTTGATGCAAACATAATATCCGGTCATGTTGGTGTTAAATACAACACGTTTCCAACCAAAATTCTATAAAGTGTTTCATCAGCCTTTCTTCCTCCATCTTCCTTTATGAGTTTTTCATTCACAATCATAGGTGTTGTTGTCGACTTGCACCCGAACATTCTAAACTTCTTAAGAATGTTTTTATCATACTTCTTTTACAAATGAACACTCCATATTTTTCTTGATAAATTTCAATGCCAAGAAAATAATGTAAAAAGCCCATATCACTCATTTCATACTTCTTCATCATTTTATTCTTAAAATCTTTAATCAGATTTTCACTGCTTCTAGTAAAAATTAAATCATCAACGTAAAGTGAAACAATAAGAATATCTAATGCACTACTACATTTGACATTTAAGATAGGCTCATTTTTGCTTTTTGTATCCATTCTCAGTTAAATATCTATCAATGTCGTTGTACCGTGCTCATGGAGCTTGCTTTAGGCCATACAAATCCTTCTGTAACCTGTACACCTTTTCTACTTCTTCTTTGGTAACAATTATTCCAACTTGTAATTCTGGAACGCTGATTTGACATCAAGTTGATACAATGACCAACCTTTTTGTGCCTCCATAGCAATAATCATTGTTATAGTGTCAAGACATGCAACTAGTATAAACGTTTCTTGAAAATCAATAGCGAGTTATTGTGAGTAGACATTTGCCACCAATCTTTCTTTGTTTCTTTGCAGGGTGTCGTTACCACTTAACCCTATAAATCCACTTCACCCTAATGATTTCTTTGTCTTTTGGGTTTTTAACAAGCTGTCATGTTTTGTTCTTTTCAATTACATTAATTTCTTCCTCCATCGCTTTACTCCAAGCTTCTTCTTTTACGGCTTCTTCAAAACATTATGTCTCAATGGTATAAAAGTTGCATCTCTCATATACATCACTTAAACTCCTCATTTTTTTTGGATTTATGGGTGGTGACGATGAGGCTGAACTTGGAGAACCATTTGATGATGGTGATGAGCTTGACCTTAGAGATGTTTGAGGTGAATCTTCTTTGCTGTCATTATTAATTACTGATTTTTATTACCCTTCCTCAACAAGATTTGTCTTCTTCTCGACTTTTCCTTCTTCTGAGTTCCAAATAGCACCTTCATCAAATAGCACATCACAGCTTGTGATCACTTTATTTCTTTTCAAACCGAATAGCCTATAGCCCTTGGATTAAGAGCTATAGCCTATATATATGCACTTTGTAGTTGTTTCATCAAGCTTCCAGTACTTCTCTTCTGGAAGTTGAGCATAGCTTTAGACTTATACTTAGCCCCTAACGACAAATCGAGATAAGTTGAGGGTAGCGAGCCAATCATGTAACGCAACATCTCGGTCAGACCCCCCACATTCCTTTATCCCCCTATCTGAATCATTTCACATTTACCCGTATTAATACGGGGGCCCTATACCGCCTCAATGCATATAAGGAGTAATCTTAATGATCGTACCTAGCCCTATTTTTCCTTATAAAAGATAATTATATCATTGGAAAACAAAATATGGGATATCCTAATCGGATTTGCATTCGGAGGCCTAATCGCAAAACCGATGATCAACCCTGCCTCAACTATGTGACCCACCATCCTACTGTAGGCCTCAATTACCATAATGAATAGGAATAGAGACAACAATACCCCTACCGAAGCCCCCATGAGTTGGGAAAAACTTCCTATGGAACCCCATTAATAATAATAATAATAATAATAATAATAATAATAATAATAATAATAGAGAACCGGACCATAGAGATGCATTTACCGATCCATTGACACCACCTCTCTCCGAACCCCATCCTCCTCATCAAGCACATAAGCCCAAATTGAGGTGATCATAAGCCTTCTCAATGACTAGTTTTCATGCAATACCTGGTTCCCCACTTCTTAGTCTAGATTCCATGCACTCGTTAGCCACCAAAACTCAATCAAGGATTTTCCTACCACCGATTGCATTTTGAGAATCATGTATTAAAGGTTCAATGACTTTTCTGAGTCTAACTGATAAAACCTTTGAAAGAAGCTTATAAGCACTCCCAATCATACTTATTGATATAAAATCACAAGCATTTATCGACCCCCCTTCTTGGGGATCAAAGTTATAAATGTCGCATTTAAACTCCTGTTAAAGTAACCTCTGTCATGGAATTCTTAAAAATATTCCATAACATCCCCTTTGACAATAGACCAACAATGCTGAAAGAACACCATCGAGAATTCGTCTAGACTAGGAGCCTTATGTCCACTCATTGAACTCAACACCTGTACGATCTCCTCCTCTGTGAAGTGTCCCTCTATATAGATGTGTATTCGGGAATGTGAGTGAGACCATCACGAGGTATATGGAGGAACTTAGGCACCTATATGGAGGTTTATGTGATTCTATTATGATTGAAGTCCTTGTTTTATCCTCAATAAGGCTTTATTTCCTTGTAGATATTAATCTTCATATTATTCAAGCCCTTCCAGATGCTCCACGTAAAATTATTCTTCTATATAAGCATTTATGAATGTTAACCTAACATTGAGTTAATATATTTTCACTTCTTCTCAGCTGTTAATCCATAGAGGTAATAAAATCCTTAATATACTATCATTTCTTTTTGTTTTCGTATCGATCCATCAGGGTTAAACTTGGTCTTATAGACCCATTTGATACATATGACTTCTTTGTCTCGTGGAAGGTTTACAAGATTCCATGTCTTTTCTCCTATATCTTTACAAATATAAAGAGAGAGCTAGAATCATATAAAGCACCTTAACTTTCAAAAGATAGGAACACAAAGTTTGGATACAAGTGATTGAATCCCAAATAATTCAAAAGACATATCATAAATACGAACATTCATCCTCAATTTAAAATCAACAAATCATTAGTAGTTGCCCAAAAATTATTAAGATTTGATAATCTTACCATGACACGATTTGAAAACCAATCCAAAAGAATTTAGATCCACATTTTAACCTGTTTTACATATAGTAAAAAAGAACCGTGCTTTCAATAAAATTGGCTTCTACTCATTAAAAATCTCATAAATCGGTCTCAATTACTCTAATAATCATAAGAGATGGAATTTATAAAGTATATAAATTCCAAATCGTAGGTTTAATCAATTAGTTTTTAATATGCATAATATTCTTACGAACCCTGGTTCTAAGATAATTAATTCAATACTTATTAATTCTCTGCTAATTTAAGTGTTAGTATCAACATATATATCATATCTCTCCAAATCAATATTACCTCAACATTAGTTCCAAGTAATTACATGTATTTATACATAATTAATTCAAATGAAAGGATATAAATAGAAACAATTCATTTCCTTCATTTGTTATGTAGTTTGTCTTCCTCATATAGAATTCCATTAAGAAGCTCCTAAAATATTATATTCTTTTCTTCTCCAAGTCTTTCCCAATTTCTAGATCTCCCAAAGTGAGGATGGGGTTTAATATTAACTCATGAGATTTATGACGCAAAACCTATAGTTCTCCATGAGGTTGGGTCAAAATCCACATAAAAAGGTCCCAAAACATAGTCCACCCAACTCCAAACCTAGACTAGTGTGTTACCTTACCCCTAGGCCTGAATCCACATATATTCTATACCAACTGGGAACTCTTAACTCATCCTAATTTTTACCCACCACAAAAACAAATCAAACTTAAACCGAATATCATCCCACTAGCCCAAATAATCACTAAGGACTATATCTCCCATTAATATAATATCTCGCTCAAATTTCAATACACATAAATATTATTTACAGTCCGATAAATATTTTTGAAATACTTTTACTTAGTTACGAGGGATTCAAGAAAGGTGGTGGGTTATTATGAATAAGTAGTCAGGGGAGTCAAGGGGTTGTCTGGATGATCATAATTATGCTAACATGTAGATACAATGTGATTGTTCCCATCATATATTTCACGAGCACATGAATTTCTTGATGACTAGGTGGGATACTTTCGATTATTATGAGGAGACTGATCGGTAATATTAGTACTACATTTGTTTCCATGTCCATGATGGGAATGATTACAATTTTGGCATGGAGAAGAACCAATAAGTGAAGAATGATGGAAATAAGGAGTTGTATCGATGGAGGGTAGGATAAGAGTTAGGACTTTTGAAAGTGAGATAGGATGAAGATGATTTGATAGAGTGGTGAGAAGATAATTTAATTTGAGAAGCAAAAATTTAATAATTTGGGTATGAGCATAAGAGGGAAAGTGCAGATATTCATCGAATAGAAATCTATCTTCATGAAGGAGTAGATAATTTCTTTGTCTTTATGGCAGATACCTTGGCAGTTCATGTTAATGTTAAAAAATTTGTTTGTGGAAGTGGAATAAATAGAGGTATCATGTATAGTTTAAACCTCATGGAAAGTAGCAAAACCCATAAACAATGGAAGTACATCCGCGGAGAGGAAATATGAGCAAACTAATGATTTCTTGGTCTTTCTTTGTCCATAAGTGATTACATAATTTTTTTTGTTCGAGTTTTAGCTTTATTAGATGTTTTTTATGGAGGGAACGAAAAATGGACAATAATTAATCCCAAGAGGATGGATTTAAGAATATAGAATGCGTTACATTTTCTATGAAAATTAAGTAGGTTAAGGTGAGTTTGATGGATAGTAAAGGATTATTTAATTTTGAGGAGAGAGAGAAGTTGGGGTAAACTTAAATTCCCCTTATTACCAACCCTATCACTCATTTCCTTAAGGAACCAATTAAGAATACATAGTCCCCAACCATAAATAACAACCCACACCCCTAATGTTTACCCAACATTTTTATGTGTTCTTTATATCCAGTAGACTTATTGTATAGCCTCTACATTTGTTAAGTCACTGCTATGTTTAGTCCCAATAATTTCCTCCCCCCAATTTAATTCACATACAAGAGACTTTGACAATTCCTTCAAAGGGTGTTATCATAATATTTTCTATGTAATTTTTATTGAAGATAAGTTTAACTATGAGTAGATTATACTCTCAACTATGTTGGAATTCTAGTGATCATGATTGTAACATCTTTTCCAAAGTTTTCTTTTTTCATCTGGCTTGAGTATGTTTTCAAGGATGAAAAATTGTGATGAAATCAATCCATGAAAACATCGCATTCTTAAAACTTTTCCAAAATCTGGAAGTAAATCTGGTCTCACTTTGATACAATGATCAATGGTATTCTATAAATGATAAAAAAAAATTCCTTTATGAATATTTTATCCAATTTCTCCTTATTGCTTGAGGTCCTTATAGAAAAAAGTTGGCAAGTCTAGTTAAATGATCAATTATTACCTAAATTGAATCCATTTCTCTCAAGGTGTGTGACATCCCACTAAAAATGTGCATAGATATGTTCTCCCATTTAGGGGGATGTAGCACTTTAAATGGCCTTTGATGATATACCTTTATTCGTTGAGCACTAAGCACTAGGACATATATCCCGCAACATCTTCTTAATAAGTTTTTGTGCTTGGGGTGATTGGAAACCGTGATTATTGATCTCCTTCCCCCACATAGTCCTTTAAACTCTTTGTTTGCGACATTTAACATGGACCCATACCTCAAATCTCATTTCTCATCAATTTTAAAGGTTGCCTTCTCACTATTTTCTATATGTATGCGTACTTTGTGTGGTTCTTAGTTCCTGTCCCGAGGAACTTAAGAAATTCGCATATTTTGTTATTGAAGTTAATCAGGCCCCAGTGTCGAAATGTGCAAGTTATTAAAATTAAATATTCTTAGCATGCGACAAAAATATGAGACAATTAAAACTTTTTCCATAAGATATAAATTGAGATAATCCACCAATAATGGAACCAGTCTCCACAATAAGATCAGTCTCCTTGCTATCACCAATAATAATAAAACTCAAATGAAATAAATTCAACTAAAAACCATATATAAATATGGAATCCAATAGAATGACAAGAATGTAAACCAAACTAGTGTAATTAAATCAACTACAACTCCGCTAATCTCCAAAACTATGCAGTAACCCATGAACCTATCATGTAATGTTTAATACCAGTTACGGGTCAAGGTCCACCGCAAGAATACCAACTGCTTTTATCAAATAGGATCCTTCAACCCAGTCATAAGCATTATAAGATATAAACATCATAATAAAATATTTTAATCAAAAAGCAATATAATAACGATGTGAGTAATGTAAATTGTAACAACTACCCATATAAAGTAAACCATCTCAACTACCCAAATCCAATTTTGTTTATTTTAACATTAGTTAAATCTATTTCCATTAACTTACTTAAGTGCAATTCTCTTCTCAATATTAATCTATTATTGATGCAACACCATTATAGCCAATTGGCCTTTCTATTGGCTCTTCACACACTCATGGTGCGCCTAGCGTCTCATCATATTAAATTAGTATATATATATAACTATAACCCGTTGGCCCAAATTTTTAGACAGCACATACCAGGATGTTCTCCACACAACACACGTCATTATAGCTAGTTGGACTTGGTCATGTGATCATCGTAATGGTCGACCTACACTAGACAGTGCACAGACTTGTGATACCAACATAAAACCATCAAAATGGCTAACGCTGTGTGAGTTCCACAGTCATTGTAATGGTCTGCCCATCCACACCTGAACATATAATAACGCATCCGCCTCTAATACATGTTAATCATCTTAGGTATTAATCATCATTTTTGTATCACTTTTTCATTATTTACATCTATCCCCCAAATAAAATTATGGTATCACAACTAAAATCCATCCCCAGTTCCATGCCTAGAGATCACAAAACCATAAGTATCACATAGTCCCTCACCTATGGTAATAACTAAAAATCACAACATAGGCTCACGCCTATGATAAAAAACATAACGACATACTACCTAGTCCTATACCTACGAAATACCCAAATGTACAAGTGAACTTAATCATATACCTAGAAAATGTCAACAATAAATAAGTTTGCCCACCTACTAGTCCCATACCTAAAAAGTATCATACTAACAACAAGGGTGGAGAAAACATCAGTTACCAAAAAAGAAAATGCTCCCACTTCTCTCTAGAAAACCTTCAGCCAAACACAACCCTAAACTTGTCGCCGCCATACCCAACCAAACTCCCTCCGGCCACCCTAACCCATAGCCTACCATGAACAAACTACCTCCGGCCATTCATGGAGGCTGGACTCTTAACCCCAACCCTTCCCAAACGTCCACACACACGGAAGGGAACTCCCAGAGGCGTACCACCCCCATGGATGGTGCTAGATTTGTTCCTTATGATGCTGTGAGAATTCCCATCAATCAAGAAAGTGGCATGGGAATGGAGTCTGGTCCGATTGATTTTCAAGATTCAATTGACGTGTTAGAAACTGAAGAGGGACAAATTGATGCCTCAGATGGAAGTAGGGGCAAAGATACGATACAGGACTCTAAGATTGTAGAGATGTACAAGGAATTCATGAAGCATAAAGGTTTCTCATATGAGGATGTTCTGCAACATGGAAGAGCCATAAACGAAAATAAGGACTCCACCAATACCGGGGTTGGAGGTAAGAGTGGGGAAAAGCATGTAGCAGGGGAATGTGGACCTATTCCATGCTCCCCCAAGAACAAATTTGTAGAGAAATCTTGGAAGGAGGTTGTTGCCGATAAGAGATACCCCAAGCTTCGACTCACATATCATCCCCCCTCTATATCTGATAACAGAATCACTGTTGCCCCTCCAGTGGAAATAGCAGCTAATGGATATGCTAAATGGGAGAATAGCATGGTGGGTTGCTTTCTGGGAAGGAAATTACCTTACACCTTAGTTTGCAATATAGCACACAAGTTATGGAACAAGTTTGGCCTCAAACAGGTTGTGGGTCACAACAATGGTTTCTATTTCTTTATGTTTGATAATGCTAATATGAGGGATGAGGTAATTGATAATGGCCCATGGAATTTTGTGGGTAATACAATTATCATCCAAAAATGGGCTCCAAATTTCTCTTTCAGCAAAGACACTACTTCTGTGATTCCAGTTTGGGTAAAATTTCATGACATTCCTGTCCAGTTATGGACAGAGGAGGGGCTTAGCTATGTGGCTAGCTCAGTTGGAATACCAATGTATGCTGATACTATAACTGAAGGAATGCAGAAAATTAGTTTTGCTAGGATATGTGTTGAGATAAAAGTCATGGGAGAATACCCTAAGACCATTGATATTAAAATGGAGGATGGGTCCATTGCTGTGGTTGCAGTTGAGTACCAAGAAAAACCTCCATCTTGTATAAAATGTGGCATTTTTGGTCATGATCTCCTTAATTGTCAGAAGGCTAAGAAGGCATGGGTGGCAACAAACAACAAAGAGAAGATGTTTCCTTTCAAAAGTCAAACTGAGATTCAGAAGGCCTTAGAAGAGGAATGGATCCAAGTGCAACACTCAACCACCAAGAAACCTGTTCCTAATGATAAGAAGGCAACAAAACAAAAAGCAGTACAGGATGAGGAAGTTACCAATCTAGTTCCTAATGCCAGGGGTGACCCAATAGTAGGGCAGGCTGAGGTAGTTACAAATCCAGTGATAGCAGCAGGGGATAAGAGCATAAATACCTCTAATTCCTTTGATATTTTGGAGACTGAGAATGAAGATCCTCTAATGTCCACTCCTGCACCAGCTGGCTTGGTTCTTAAGATTAAGGCAGTTGGTGAATTTGACAAGGGGGTGGAAAGGGGAGGAGACAAAGGTGAAGGCAATGAGTTATCTGGAAGTAACAAGAAAGGGAAAAAGAAATCAGGTAACAAATTTAAAAAGTATAGACGACCAGAATGGGTACATGGAATATAAGGGGTCTTAATGCTCCCCATAAGCAGGTGGAGGTGGTTAAACTAATAAAAGATAATAGTTTAGACCTTATCAATCTTGTGGAAACTAAGATCAGCAGGAACAATCTGGAGACTATCAAAAGTATATGCTTCTATCATTGGGAGTATATCCATAATTGCCCTACGGATGGGGGTGTGGCTAGAGTGATTGTGGGTTGGAACCCCAATATTTTGAAGATAGAGGTGATTAACACTCATAGACAGGCCATGTTCTGCCTTGTAAATATCATTGGTACTAGCTACTCTTTTCATGCTACCTTCATATATGGGGAAAACCTTCCAGAGCATAGGAGATGTCTTTGGACATTCCTTAAAGAAAATAAAATGGTGGTTAATGATAGGCCTTGGATTCTAATGGGGGATTTTAATGTGGTCAGATGCCAGGAGGAAAAAATGGGGATTTTGGATATTGATAGAGCTGCAACTGAGGAGTTTTAATGATTGTCTGAATGAGCTAAATGCGGATGATATGGTCAATAGTGGTTTATGGTTCACCTGGAATAGGAACCAGCGGGGTGACAATAATGTTCAATCGAGAATTGATAGAGTCATACACAATGATATGTGGACTGCTCTTTTTCCTAATTCTCAGGCTATTACCCTTCCTAGTGGAATATCTGACCACAGTCCTATTATCACCTTTTTGGATAACACTATTAATTGAAGACCAAAGCCCTTCAAGTTCTTCAACTTCTGGATGAATCACGATGAATTTATGCCTACTATCATTGAAGCTTGGGATGTTGAGATGGATGGGAACCCAATGCAGAAGCTCTTCAAGAAGCTTAATAGTGTCAAAGCCTCGTCGAAGCACTTCAATAGGATGTTCTTTAACAAGATTTCAGCTCAGGTAGCTGATTCCAAGTCAAAGCTAGATGCTATACAAAGTGAGCTGGATAGAGATGGTATTAATAGGGAGCTGCAGGCTACAGCAAAGGTGATGAGAATCAAATATGCTGAACTAAGGAATGAGGAGGAATCCTTCCTTAGACAGAAGGCTAGAATTAAGTGGTTGCAGCTGGGAGATCAAAATAATACTTTCTTTCATAAGAAAGTAAATCAAAATGCGGCTAGAAGGAAAATTATGAGCATTGAAGATGATCTAGGTGTGAGAATTGAAGGTAAAGAGCAGGTGGCTGGTGAAGCTGTGAGATTTTTTGAAAACTTGTTAGGGAATAAGACTCAATGTGATGATGCTAACACTGTCTTAGGGGAGGTGATAAAGAATAAGCTCACCTCTAATCAAGCTGAGTTACTGGAGAAAGAGGTCACTCATGATGAAATCAAGGCTGCAATGTTTGGCATAGGGTCTGATAAGGACCCTGGTCCTGATGGTTTTAACAGCTAATTCTTTAAGAAGAACTGGCAGCTTGTTGGGGGAGAGGTGTGTGAGGCTATAAAATTCTTTTTTGATAATGGGATTTTCTTCAAGCAATGGAACTGTACTAGTCTTGCTTTGATTCCCAAGGTTGCAGCCCCTAGAAGTATGAGGGAGTTCAGACCTATATCGTGCTGCAACACCTTGTACAAGTGCATTTCCAAAGTGATCACTTGCAGGCTTAAGAAGATGATGCCTGACCTCATTAGTAATAATCAGGCTGCTTTTGTTGAAGGCAGATCCATTGTTGATAACATTTTGCTATTACAAGAGATAATGAGAAATTATCATAGGGACTCTACCCTTCCTAGATGTGCAATTAAGATTGATATTCTAAAAGCCTATGATACTGTGAGCTGGGACTTCCTAATGCAGCTGCTGACCCATGTTGGTTTCCCCCCCAAAGTCATTGGGTGGATCTCCAAGTGTGTGACTATAACCAGGTTCTCCATTAATCTGAATGGGGAACTGAATGTCTTCTTTCATGGGAAAAGAGGGCTCAGGCAGGGAGACCCTCTATCCCCATACCTTTTCCTGCTTGTGATGGAGGTTTTCTCTGGGATTATTTCTAAAGCTACTGAATCAGACCTGTTCAGGTATCATCCCAGATGCAAGGAGATGGCTCTAACTCATCTAAGTTTTGCTGATGATCTGATTGTTTTTGCTGGTGGGGACAAGGTTTCGTGCAGCATTGTGAAGGAGGCCATATCAAAATTCAGCTCTTTATCTGGGCTGATGGTCAACTTAGAGAAGAGCAACCTTTTCACTGCTGGGGTTAATGTGGATGGGGTTCAGGAGATTTCCTCTATTCTTGGAATACAACATAGTTCCCCTCCTTTCAAATATCTTGGGGTTCCTCTCATTACAACTAGGTTGAAGAAGGATGATTGCTCTCACTTGGTGGAAAGGATTACTATGAGAACCAGATGCTGGACTAATAAATTCCTGAGTTTTGCAGGTAGGCTCCTCCTTGTGAAGACTGTGATTTTCAGCATCCAAGTGTATTGGTCAATCATTTTTATCCTGCCCAAGAGTATCATTAAAAAAATTGAGCAAATTATGCGAAATTACTTATGGAAAGGGGATGAGGCTAATAGCAAAGGGGAAAAAGTTGCTTGGAAGGATATTTGTGTTTCTCTGGATGAGGGGGGGCTAAATATCAAGTGTTTAGAGACTTGGAACAGAGCAACTATGGCTAAGCACTTATGGAATCTATGCAGTAAGAAGGACAGCCTATGGATCAAATGGTGCAACACTTACAAGATCAAAGGAAGGAGCATCTGGGCTCTGAGTATCCCAAATGATTCTTCATGGAGTTGGAGGAAAATCTTCAAGAGCAGAGAGAAGTTTAGAAGTAAAATCAAGACCATCATAGGGAATGGAAATCATGCCTTTATGTGGCTTGATAATTGGCACCCAAATGGCCCGTTGCATCCCCTATATGGAGGAAACATTGTGTATGACTCTGTTAGTAATCTAAAAGCAAAAGTTTCTGATTTTATCCACCAATTGGAGTGGAGATGGCCTTCAACTGTGACTTGGGAGCTAAATGATGTTAAGAATGCTATTCTTCCTACTATTCATGATGCAAATGATAATGTTGTGTGGATGCCCTCGATTAATGGGAAGTTCACCATTGCTTCTGCTTGGGAGCTTTTAAAGGCCCATAAGCCTATGGTTAACTGGAGCAAGTTTGTGTGGAGTAAGGTTTGCATCCCAAAGTGCTCTTTCATTACTTGGCTGATGGTTAGAAGGGCCATCAACACTAAAGTTAAGTTACATGAATGGGGGGTTTCTCTGGATGACCTTTGTGAGTTATGTGGAAATGAGAGGGAGACATATAACCATTTGTTCTCTCAGTGCAGCCATAGTAAAAGTATATGGCAAGAGGTGTTGCTTAGAAACCAATGTTATAGGGATACCCAGGATTTAAATAGTGAGGTGGATATGTCTATTGTTAACCACTCTACGAAGACCCTATGTGATAAGATAATATCCTTATCCTTTACTACTACTATCTACTGCATTTGGTTGGAAAGGAATGCTAGATGCTTCAAGCATGTCTCCAATTCCCTTGACTCCATTGTGAAGGGCATTGAAAACATGGTTAGAGCAAAAGTGCTTACGTGGAAAAAGGACAGAAGGAGCTATGCTAACTGGATGGCTTGTATGTACTGGAACATTCCTGAAGATAGGCTTCTTTTCTAAGGATTAGTCTTCTTAGGCTTCTGTCTTGGTGTTTTTTGCCTTTGGGGTATGCCCCGGGGTTCCTTTTTCTTCAATTGAGGTTTTCTCCTCTATAAATTCTTAGTTTTTTCTTTATATATTCAATTTCCCCCCCAAAAAAACAACAAGGGTGAAAATACAACTACTTACATAAATCTGAACGTCCCAACGGTGTCATTTCATTAACACCTATAATTTCTATATTAAATACATTCCTAACTTACGAAAAAATGTTTGGCAACATTATAAAGATATATTTTGTGACAATAAAAATCCGATTTCTTATGCATTAAACAATTTTAATCATATAATGCATAGGATCTAAAAAATACCCTAAGAAGTTGTCTGAATTCAATGTTTCAATTCGAGTGATAATAATTAAATTAAACTGATGAACTAGTTCAAATAGGAGTATTAAAAAATTAAACAACACATTATCATATTCTACATCATATTAATATTCTAGGGATTTTATAAGTCAAGACATATTGTCAAATTACAAATTTTAATTAACATACAATTCATCCCAACAACCCACAATCACAATGTTAAAAAAATTTAAGCATGCGGTATTTTGAGTATTAAAATCAATTTCAAAAGTTTGTACAAATATATTTATAATTATGCTACCACTTTTTCTATTTAAGTTGCTAATTGTATTAAGAAAACATGTGTATTTAGTATTTAGGAAATATTTAAATCAAATAATACTTAAGAAAAATATCAAAGATATTCTTTCTTGAAAAATAAGTATTCTAAAAATTCGAGTGTACCACGTCATTCGTATTGCAAAAATAAGCAAGTTTTCATATTTAGTCCATCTCCAAACTCTAAGTATAAGGCCTTCAAAATAGGGTTCAAAGATATAAATAATGGTGTTTTAGGGCAAAAATAAGCAAGTTTTCATATCTGGTCCATCTCCAAATTCTGTTTAAGTATTGGATGTTTGGTTTGATTTATGCATGCTAATGAATAATCTGAAGGCCAATGTGTGTGTGTGTGTGTGTGTGTGTGTGTATATAAAGGTTCAAAGTCCCCAACACTTAGGAGAAATAAACTTCTAGGAATCCTAAGGCAACCAATACTAGCCAAAATCACTTTTTCCCACCTTCTATAGAGGTAGGTACTTCCCACTATAGCGGTGGTATTGTACGCTATAGTCGTGTACCAAAACCTCTATAGTAGTTCAAACCACTAACTTTTTCTCTCTCCTAGTTTCTTTTGTTCTCTCTTGCTCTCTTATACTCCACTACTACTAATCTTATTAGGATTTTTCCTATGAAAAAACAAGCAACGTAAAACTCCTTTAAAATTGCATCCCAAGCAATGAAAAAGACAAAAGTGCCCTATTCTTTCAACAAAATTCTGAAAATAGGATAATACCAAATAATAAACCAAATAAGTGCAAATAAATTCCATAAATGCACTAATAATTCTCATAAACCGCTACCAAAAATATGGGGTATTACATTCTTCCCCTCTAACACAGGAATTTTGTCCTCGAAATTCGATAAAGCATAAATATCATAGTGTAAATCCTCACAACTAAAGTAGGCTCATATATGCCTAACCAACACATGTATCATCGCAAGATTAAAGTAAGACACACTTACACCTACCCATAATATGCCTCGACTGGAGCACTCATACATCGATTCCCACACCTATAAATGCCTAAATAGTATGCCATACACCCATACCACGTGTACATGCCCCCACAAGTAACACACACACACACACACACACACACACACACACATATATACATATAACACTCAATTATATATAAGGCATAACTATAAAGTAAGGATCATACCATACTAACCCACTATCCACGTCTAGGTTCTTCCTCAAAAAGTCATTGCATAATTCTAAGTCCTCAAATACCCAACATCGATCTCATCTCTGATATCAACTAATTACTCCTCAACCCAATATTACAACCACTAACTTTAATGCCCAAAACATCCCCAAAACAAACTCCATCTCTCCATAATGAAAAGATTAACACATATGCTAGACCCAAAAATCTTGGAAGTACAAATTAACAAGATGTATCGAACATCAATAAATCAGAAGACTATAATGAACTCAAATCCCTTGAGACCTAAGACCATGCTCTGATACCAACTGTAACACCCTACATATTTTGTTATTGAAGTTGATTAGACCCCGATACCAAAATATTTAAGTCATTAACTTTAAATACTATCTTAGCATGTGATAGAAATATAATACTTTTAAACAAATCACAAGATATAAATTGAGATAATACGATTATAGTAAAACCATTCGCCACTATAAGATTTATCACCATTCTAACCCCAATAATAATAAAACCATGAAGAAATAAAGTCAACTAAAAAATCTTTCCAACTAAAATCATAAACTAATATGGAATCGAATAGCCCATTAAATTCAAAACAATTATCTCATAAATAAAACGACAGGAAATAAAACTCAACTAATGTAATAAAATTAACTCCAACTGCAAGTCCGATAATTCCCAAAACTATAAAGCTACCTAGAAACATATCCTAAAAGGTTAGTCAACAGCGACGAATTAGGTCCCACCATAAGAATACAAGTTACACTTCACAAATAGAATCCATGGATCCAGTCATACGCATTATAAGAGATAAACACAGAAATAGAATATTTTAATTAAAAAAGCAATATTATAACGAAGAAAGTAATGTAAACTATAACAACTACACACATAAATTAAACCATCTCAACTACCCAAGTCAAATTATGTTTATTTCAACATTAATTACATATCTTTCAATTATCTTACTCAAGTATAATTTTCTTGTCCATATTAATCAAATTATCGATGCAACACCATTATAGTTAGTTTTCCTTTCTATTGGCCCTGCACATACTCATGGTACGCCTAACGTCTCATGACATCAAAACCACATACATCACTATACCCCGTTGGCCCAAATTCTTATCTTGCATATACAGTGATGTTCCCCACATAAGACACATAACGATAGCCAGTTATACTAGGTCCCTCAATCATCATAATGGTTGAACTACGATGGACATTTCACATACTCATGACGCCAACATAAAACTCTCAGATTAGCCAAGACCGTATGAGTTCCGTAATTATAGTAATGGACGACCTACCCACACCAGCACATATAATAATGCACATTTATTCGCCCCTAATACTCGTTTATTATCTTAGGTACTAATTATCTTTTATTTATCATGTTTTCATTACCTACAGTTAGCCCCGAATAATGTTTGAGCATCACAAATACAATCCATCCATGGTTCCATACCTATAGACCATAAGACTATAAGTATCACCTTGTCACTCACATAGGAGAATACCTAAAATCACAATAGAGTCTCACGCCTAGGATAAAATAATGCAATGGCGTACTACTTAGTCCCATACGTATGAATTACCCTAATGTACAAGTGAACACTCCTTAGTCCTATACCTAAATGAGTCACTAAAAAATTAGTTTGCCTACTCGCTAGTCTCATACCTATAATGTATCATACTAACAACAAGAGTGAAAATACAGCTGCTTACGTAAATCCCAGTATCCCAACGGTGTCATTTTATTAAGACATAAATTTTTTACATTAATTACATTCTCTAGTCCAACATTATAAATATTTATTTTGTCATTATAAAAATAAGATTTCTTATTCATTAAACAAGTCTAATCATGTGATGCAAAAGTTGTACAAATTGTATAAATTCAATGCTTTAATTCGACTGATAATAAAGAATTTAAATTGATAAATTGGTCCAAACATGCCAATTAATAATTTTTTGTAACATATTATCACATTCTATACCATATTAATCGTCTACATGATTTTATATGTCTACACATGTTATTAAATTACATATTTTAATTAACACGCGATTCGTCCCAATAACCCATTATAATAAGTCCAAAATTTTAAGCATGTCGTATTTTGAGTATGAAAATCAATTTAAGAAGTTTATAAAAATAGATTTATAATTAGGTTAACACTTTTCCTAATTAAGTTTCTAATCGTATTAAAAAAACATGCATAATTAATGTTTAGGTATACCTAATAATACTTAAGGAGAACAATATAGATTTTCTTGCCTGAAAAAGAAGTATTCTGAAAATTTGAGTGTACCACGGTATTTGTCTCGCGAAAGTAAGCAACTTTCATAATTGGCCCATCTTAAAACTCTAAGCGTAAGGTCTTCAAAATAGGGTTGAAAGATATAAAAAATGGTGTTTTAGGGTTTTTGTTTAGGTACTGGATGTTTGGTTTAATCTGTGCATGTGAATGAATAATGAGAAGGTTGGTGTGTAAGCGTGTGTATATGTGTGTGTGTGTGTGTGTATATTTATATATTTATATATATATAGAAAGAGAGAGAGACAGAGAGAGAGAGAGAGATATAGAGAGATACCTAATAATTAGAAGAAATAAACTTCCTCGAATCCAAAGCCAACCAATACCTGTCGAATTCCCTTACCCCACCTTTTATAGCGGTGGTACCAACCATTATAGCGGTGTCTCAAAACGGCTATAGTAGTTTGAACTGCTAGCTTCTTTTCTCTCTCCTCATTTTTTTCTTTTCTCTCTTGCTCTTTTATACTCCACTAATCCTAATCTTATTAAAAAAATCCCCTGCAAAACCAAGCCCCGTAAAACTCCTCTAAGCTTGCATCCCACGAAAAATAAAAAGACAAAAATGACCCGGTCTTCCAACAAAATTTTGAAAATAGAATAATACCAAATAATAAGCCAAATAAATGAAACTAAATTCTAAAAATTGTGCCCATAATTCTCATAAGATGGCACTGAAAATATGGGGTGTTACAGAAAGACAAATGCGCCAATAATTCTCATAAACTGGCACCGAAAATATGGGGTGTTACAGAAAGACTGGTCCGATCAATCAATGTTTATTCAACCCTAAGTTCATAGTTTTTTTTCCTCCAAGAACTAGGACCTCAAGTCCCATGCTCTCAAAGTCCCTCGATATATTCTTATGTCTAGTCAATATTAACACACTAAGGAAGGTCTTCCTACTAAGATCATCAACCACCGCATTGGATATCTTAGGGTGTTACTTAATTAAAAAATTCCATTTGGTAAATATGTAAGTCGAATCATTATGTTTTCTTAATACCGCACAATTTTTCTCGTGTAAGTAATGTCTAATAATGGCAGAGACTATGATTACTAGATCCAAGTCTTGGTTGGGTAATTTTTCTCACAAATTCTTTGTTGTATAGAGAAATAAGGAACAACCTTTCCATTCTGAATCAACATAAATCACTAAACAAAGTATGAGGAGTCATTGTAGATCACATATCCGCATCACTCTTTAGGTAATGTAAGTGTAAGCGCAACGACAAGGAAATCCTTAAGCTATCATAAACTATCTAGACACTTCTTTGTCAATATTTTTGTGTGTTTCAATGGGTTAACTTTGTTCGGAGCATGGAAATCTTTGAGAAAACATAAACAAACCTTTTGTAATTAGTAATTAATTTCAAAATTCTTTTGACCTTGATGGTTGATCTTTACTATTTCACAATGGGTGAAAACTTCCCAAGCTCTACAAAAAACCCATCTTTGTTAACAATGTGGATAAGGAAGCTAACTTTCTCAAGCCAAAATTCACTCTTAGTGATATTTTCATATAACTTTTTCTTCCCAAAAACCTCATATACTCCAAGGAGGTGTTCCACCTTTAACTTAGCATATCATCAATTAATAAAATCACGAACTTGTTAAATAGGGCTTAAAAACTCTATGCATTAAATATATGAATGCATCTGGGAAATTTATTAATCAAAAGGGCATCACCACAATTCCGTAATGCCCATACCTTGGCATATTTTATAATAAAGATGCTTGTTCACCTATAATATAAATAAAATCTTAGTTGTTTGTTATAATGATATCATCTTATAGGAACAAAATGTTGTTGGAATGATCTTATTTTTGTTCGAGTGATTATTGTTATAATGACATCTTACTTGTTCTAACGACTTCGTAATTCTTCAAACTTCTGATTAACCACCCAAGTCTTCCCAAATGAGTCCTAAACTCCTAAGAAACTACTATCTACCCACATTTCTTAGCATCCAATCTAATAAACACGGATATTTTATCAATTGGGTTGCTCACATCATAATACTAAAATATATGCCTTGTTAAAAAAATTTAAAGATCCTTCTTAGCAAGTACAGAATCCAAAGAAACAATATGACAACACATAGATACGAAATGTAATGAATCACCGACACTCAAAATAAATAAGGGTAAATATATCTCAATATCGAAAGTATTACATGCCAACCATAAACCTCAAAACATAAATCTAAATCTCCAACAACAATGCACTAATTAAATGAAAATAGATGGTAAAAAAGTCTCTAGCGAATATAAATTGATATAGAGAAAGATTGCAATGTCCCGACACAGATTTGGGCTACCGTTGGGTCAACCCGCACCCTAGTCGAGGTGTTAGGGGGGGAGTCCAATTTTATTATTTAAGAAAATCCTTTAATTTGCACCATTTTATAAAGAACAAAATATAATTTAACTGATTTTAATTAAAGAAATAGTGTAAGGGCGAAAATAATCGCAACGGGTGATTTCCCACAAAAGATTGCAACACCAATTTTAAATATGCGGAAGCGACTTTTAAATAGATTATATCTTTTTATCCTACGCATGCCTCTATGGTGATAGAAATTTACAAGATAGTCGACTTACAGTCTACTTGATCCCCCACGAATATAACGCCCTATTCCTCAAAAATCTCTAAGCAACAACTATGATCCTCGCAAGAATCACATGACTGCAGTCCTCCGAATTAGCCTCAACCTTCGTCTTTAGTAGTGAATCCCCACATGTATCACAACTTAACAATAGAGTGCCTCTCCACCAAGGTGTATGCAAGAGATACAAAACTTTCTAGGGTTCTAAACTAATACACAAGAATAATATTCAAAGATTCTTTTTGTGAATTAAAACACTTAAACATCCCAAGAATCATTTCATGAATTAATTCAAACTCGAGATTGTTTTATACCTTTTGGGATGTCGGGAAGTCTTAAAACTTGGAGATGCTTGAGTTAGATTCATGCGTGACGATTTGTAATTTGATACGCCAAACTAGCCTAAAGCTATCCTATGAACAATGACAGAAAAAGTGTTCTTACAAATCTTCCCCTTTGGCTATTCCAGTACAAAATAAATAAATAGACCGAATCACCAAATTAAAATCAAAATCTTCTACTACAAAAATACTAACACCCTTATCAACCTTAGAACGAAGCGGCATAAGTCTTTGTCTTCAACTTTTTCTTCTTCCTCTTTTCCAAACTTTGTCTTCATTTGTGTGTCTTTAAATTCCGCTTTAAGTACCTTCACACATGAAGCAACAAACATATACCTTCGTGACGCATCGAGTTTGAAACAAAATATAATTCATAAATAAATACTCCTCCGTAATTTAAACTCAAGTTTAATTTTCTCTCCCCCTTTGTTTTTATCGAAATAGGCAAATATACAAAGAAGTAGAAACAATAAACATTAAGTGCAAAGCATTACGACGAAGAAAAGATATAATCACAAAAGATGTAAATGCAGATAAACACCAACAATTTTTTAAAATTTTCAATTTTTTCAAACAAAAATAAATTAAACAAACCATATCAAATATAATATATGAAAAATATAACAATGAAAATCCAGCACACATATATAGGTATAAACGACCACAAAACACGACACAAAATACATAAGCTTTACACACTAGCATATTATCGATGTGTTCAAACGTGTAGAATGAAATGAGTGGGAATGAACTAGTAACAAAAGAATTCTAAACCAAACACTCAAATATGTTCAAGAAGTTATAATTGATAGCAAAACTTTATCAAAGCTTTAGCCTCAAGTGACAATTAAAGTTGAACTTAATGAAGAAAACAAGCAAATTGCACACAAGCCTAGAAGTTTAATGACTCTACAAATCAATAGCGTCATGACAAAATAATCTTCACTAGGATACATTGTCATTGTGCAAACCCGTTGATATATCTGTCCAGACTCCCTCAAAATATTTCTTATCTTTTCTTTTGAATGAATATATCAAACTAAACAAATTGGCCCATTTTGGCAAATTATTCTTTTTATTACCTTAATTTTTTCTCGGGCTCTTTTTCAAACTATTTGGACCTTGGCTACTTTTTACATTGCCACATTTTTTAAGTCCGATTTAAACAGTAGAATAATCGCAAAGGATATGTGTTCCTTTCGTAGCCCTTCCCCGTGTACACTCATCATTTTTCAATACTAAACAAATCCTCACGGGCAACGGTTCTTACATGCACAAATCCTCCATAGTCAAATAAACATGTAGATGAAAAGATTAATAAGAGAACACCTCACCAAGATCAAATGAGCATCATGAAGTTAAAATCCAATAAGCTCATGCCTGTGTGTGTGTGGAGGCATAAATAAAATTGAATCCTTAAAGCGAGCTAAGTTTGAAACAACTCCATACACATAGTTAAGATCAATCTAAGCATCTAAAGTCATAATCAAATGTCCTATACACATGGAAATTGCGTAGTGAATTGAATTCAAACACACCATTATGCCACACTAAATGTGTAAAACTAAAATACACAAGAACCGAAAATCTTTTTGAATTTTTTAAAATATTTTTAAAAAAATATATATTTTTGTATTTTTCAAAAATATATATAAAACCAAAAATCTTTTTGTATTTTTCAAATATGACTCAATAAAAGAAAAATATAATATAAAAAGTCCACATGTCATAACATTAGCAAACATATATCATGAAGCACAACTAGCGTATGACAAACAAAATCATGCAAGCAATCAACGATATGAAATAGCATGTGACGCATCATGTGCAAGCATGTGAGACTTAACCAATCTAACATTTAGAGTCTCAAAAATGATTTTCTAACCCAAACTGGTGTGTTCCTAACTCGAGGGATTATGGGAACCGATGAGACACTATCCTTAAACATCCTAGGACCTCTTCCAAGATCAAAACAAAAGCACCTAAGGTGACCTTTCCTACCACAATGTGAACATGTGTAAATGGGAGGAATGTTACCTATGGGTTGACCTTTTCTAATGTCCTTAGTTTTGGTTGAACCTCTAAATCAAACTATGGTTTTGGCATTAGTAATGAAAGAATTAGAAATAAGGGTTCTAGAACCATCACTACTTGAGTCTTTTAAATAATTTTTTAACCTCAAATTTTTTTACTCAAGCAAAGAATTAGACTCTTTCAATTTTAGGGACACCTTTTTCAAATTTTCAATAATTCCTAAAAGGTTATCACGCTCACCCTCAATAAAAGTAAACTTATCCCTAAGATTCTTCTCACGTGCCTTAAAATCATTAATCAAAATATTTTCATCCTCTTTGGCACAAACACAAACCCTAGAATTTTTCAAGTCCTCTAATTCTTTTTCTAAAACAAGGACTCTATCATCACTCTCCCTTTTGTCCACTTTTAAAGATTTAAAGTCATCATATAAATCACCAAACTTATCATGAACGATATCTCTTTAATTTTGAACCGTTTACAAAAGTTCCAAAATATTTTAAAAATGATTTTCAAGAAATTCCATTCTTTTGGCAAACGTCAAATTCAAGTGAGAATCCATCGAGAGACAAAAACACAAGCACGGGAGCAATGAAAAAACAACCACTCAAAAATTAGTTAAACAAGATCAAACACAATAAATTAGGGCAACCTTCTCTGATACCACTTGTAAGGGAGAAAATAATCGCAATGGGTGATTTCCCACGAAAGATTACAACACCAATTTTAAATATGCGAAAGCGACTTTTAAATAGATTATATATTTTTATCCTACGCATGCAACTATGGTGATAAAAAAAAAATCAAACCACTCAAATACGACAAGGCCAAGATTCAGGGAAAAAAACTTTCGGGTAAAAACCTTTATACACTTAGAAATTTACAAGAGACTTGACTTATAAACTACTTGACCCCCACAAGCATAACGCGCTACTCTTCCAAAATCTCTAAGGAAAAACTATAATCCTCTCAAGAATCACATGACCGCAATCCTCCGAATTAGTCTTAACCTTTGTTTTTAGCAGTGAATCCCCACAGGTATCATAAGTCAACAATGGAGTTCCTCTCTACCAAGGTGTATGCAATAGCTACAAATATTTCTAGGGTTCTAAACTAGTTAACAAGAATAATATTCAAGGATGCTTTTTGTGAATTAAAATAGTGTTTAGAAACACAAAACTTTGAAGAAATTTTGTTGTTGATAGAAGAAACGTGTTGACAAAATTATTAAACAAACTAATCCACGAAATAGGTATTTATAACAAACCTTAAGTCTGCGGGTCATTCGAACAACTTTTGCATGTCCTTTGAATGACAACAACATGTCGTTTAAACGACTATGCAATGTTGTTTGAACTACATCAAATGTCGTTTGAACTACTGAAACATCAAAAAAAAATTCTTAAACTCTACCTACAAGTCTTCCAAAAGCATATTTTCGCAAAGTAAAATAGTCATTTTTGTCTTTTGATAAAAATTAAACATCCCAAACATCATTTCATGAATAATTCAAACTCTAAATTATTTTATCCTTTTGGGATGTCAACCCTTCTTAAAACAACTTAAAAACATCCAAAGGCTCTCAGCCCTTATTAATTCTTTTTCAATTTCATCCGAGTCCATATTAATGTGTTATAACATTTTATCAAATGTCCACATTGTATCACCGCTTTTATCATTATTTCGGTTCACATTCACATTTCTTACCGTTTTCATGCCACTTTATTTATTTCATCCGCTTTTCATAAAAATGATCGATAAGGTCAAATGAGGAAATCCAACGACTAGGACCCTTTACTTAACCAAAATTACTATTTTGCCATTTGATTTTCCAATACTTTGTGAAAAATATATTTTCGTCATCATAATATCATAAATTGTCATTTTATGTCCAAAAACCATACTTCATCATCTCACTTCAAGAAGGTCCCATTTCTTCATATTTCTTAATGAGAAATACATTTAATATTATCAAGGCCATTTTTACCAAAATGTCCATTTAAGCCTTATGAACATATGTTGTCCTAAACGTCATTATTCCTTTTTTTAACAACATTTTACAACATATTTAATGGATGAATTTTTCAACTTTTTTATTTCATCTTGAAACTCATTTTAATCTTAATTTATCATGTTTAAATATCCTCTACAAACATACTACAAGATTTCACACATGTGACAATGGATTTCAACCTAAAAATCCCATAAATATGAACCTAAACATGATATTAACATGAAATGATATTTTATATGCATATTCATCATTTTTCAAGACTAAAATAATACTTGTTCCACAAAAATCCCCTTCAAGTTTAGTTTTCTTTAAAACTTGCATTTTTCATGAGAAAGCTTTAAATAAACATTCTAGAAAATAACTTTGCAAGATTTTCTACATTCTACCATGCATACTAACATGTACCTTAGGTTTTAAACTTTAAAATATAGTGAGGAAACCCCTACCTTGAATTTGAAGAGAAAAAACTAAGAATGATGACTTGAAAGCTTCTAAAACTCTGATAAAGCTTCAAGAATGCTCCAACTCCTCTTGAAAGTTCCAACAACAATTCTTCGACCCAACTTCTTCCTTGGAAAAGGTTTAATGTGGGTGTTACGAGTTTTTAAATGGGCTAAATATTGCCAAAAATGAAGGTTTAAAGCTTGAGAATGGAGGAGAAGGCTTGAAAGTGTAGATAGAGACTATAAAAATGTGATGGAAATGGAGAGGAATGGGTTCTCTCCACCCTCTGACCTCTCTTTAAACCCTACAGACCGTAAACACTTTAACATTTGGTCCACCAAAACATTAACCCACGTTTTATCTTCTCTATTAGGAGCTTAATAGCTCAACCCATCCAAGGTCCCATATTGCGAAAACACAAAAAAATTGCAGATTTTTTGAATTTCTGCAGACTCGATCGATTGAGACTATACCTCGTTTAGATGACATCGTATCTCATTCGAATGGGGTTCTAACGAGAGTCTAATGAGGCTATAAATGAGAAAATGTATTATTCATCTGAAGGTCATTTGAAGCACTCATTCGAACGACACAGCTTCCTCGTTCGAACAACCCAACATTTCATATGAATGACCCAAACTTTTCTTATATAAATTTCCATCCGTTCAATTTCCATTTTAATTTCACAAAGGCCATAATTACAATTCAAATTAGACAACAATCCACTATATTAAATCCATGCCCAATAAGCATGCAATTTACAGGAAAAGTAAATACAATCATAGGCACGATCGTCACAAAGGTTTTAACAACTTAACACACACTAACTAAAAATAAAAGATAGTTAACTGCCAGAGGAACCTACATCCAATCTCCTTAATTATAAATCTTATAAGGAAGAGAGAGGAAAAATTGTGCTATATGGGAGGAATATGTGACACCCCGCCTAATTAAATACCGGGTGATCAGTCCTTTATTAAATTATAATCAAGGTGACGGTCGGTTCATTCTTAGCATCACTGTCGTAAAAATAACATTTCCAATTTAAACACCCTAAATAATTAAGCTAAGTGTCAAAACCATTTTTAGACATTACTTTCCAAATTTTATTTTATAAACCAACATTTAAAATCTTACATAATTCACAGTTAATTAATCACACAACAACTATCCTGGAACATATAATCCAAAGAATTAAACATTCAACTAATTAATTCCGACATTAAAACTTAAAGGAAAAACATCCTGACAATGATAAATCCCAAAGTGTAAATACTGGAAATAAACGAATCACAATATCCGATAAAACAACTGAATAATGGAAAAGGGCGATGTGACACCCCGACTAATTAAATACCGGGTAACTACTCCTTTATTAAATTAATACAAAATGCCAAGTTGGTCCAGTTAATAGAATCACTGTCGAAAACATTTTAATGATTACTAACCACCTAGTATTTAAAAAGTAAGTTGACAAATTTTAAGTTAAGTCTGATTAACATGCAATAAAAGAATAATGGACGAACAACATAATCCATTCACCATAACAAAGTAATGAAATAACCAACAAATAGTAATAAGTCCGGAGGAAAACTCCTCACAACAATCCCACAACTGAAAATAATAAGACAAGTCCGAATCCTGAATTAATTACATGCCAGAAGTCTGAATAACTGAAATAAATGAAATGTCTCTAAAAGAAATGGGCGACATGCCCTACAACTGATAATTGTTGAATATACAGTCAAGATAGACGAAGCGTCTACAAGCAAAGTCCTGTAACTTCCACAAACAGCTACAGCTCGTCACCTGAATGAGAATCCTAAGCATGGTGTCCTTGTGGCTGGGCACCTAAAATGGTTTTTACAAAAAGATAGATTTGAAAGCAAACGGGTCAGAGCCCGAAAGTGGAGAGTATTTTAAAAACAGCAAGTGCTTCAATTACATTTAAAACAATGAATGCAAAATACATGTTAGGACGTGCTCTCACATGAAATACTCACCTCTCGTCTAACTGTGCACTCCTAACGTTCCTGTACCCATTCATGTGTTATCATATAACTATCTAGTTCAAAAGAGTTTCTAACACTTCTACTCGGTTCACGTTTTAATTCCAACCTTAACAATTAAATAGAGGGTTCTACATTAATTCTCGGATTCCCAATTATTAACAAAACCATTTATTGATATATGTCTCCTTTTTATCTTTTCACAACGTTAGAATAACTATACTCACAATTAAACATAGTAATTCCCTTTTCATTTAACCGTATATTATTCACATCATAAATATACAATATAAGCACCCCGAGGCTAAGCTGCGGTGCACACATACTCTACTATCCATCCCGGTACATCACGTACATAAGGATTACAAATTCCGAATCTCTCAGGAATTGTTGGAAAAAGCACCACACACAAAAATGGAGGCCAACATAATTCAACATATCCATGGTCACGTACATACCTACGCTCCATAGTCAGCTGACTTATTAACTCACAAATTAGTCGTTCTCTTGAACTATGTCCTCGAGGTACCAATCTAAATCCGGGCAACACAAAGATTAGATGGCCCTAAACGAACGTAAACCTCCCGTGATAGCAAGTATGGTAGGTATGTCATACACATAAAAATCATATGCAAAGCATTCACACATCTTAGATATTTCAATATTAATAAAGGTATACTCTACATCCTTATACCATTATTCCAATTTTATATATTTTAAGTCTCCCAATAATATAAAATTTAAACTGTCGACACGTCCCACGTCGTAGTTTCTTATACTTAAAACCTATCTCAAATAGATTATTAAGTTCATATTATTCCCACATATAACATCTTTATTCCTAAGGTCCTTACTTCTGCCCCAAACCTCATTTCATTAAATTATTCAAATTTACACTTTTAACCCAAATATTATCTCACTTCTCGAATTTCATTATATTAGAATAATTCCTCAAATTGAATTCTAATAAAGGTCCAAATTTCGTAACCATACCTACTGGTCTTCCTTAAGTTTAAGGATAATCATAAAGTCTCCAAGGATAATTTTCTAAGGTTAACATCATCAAAAATTAACTAGGAAAATTTTACTTATTCAGGGAAGGTCGATCGATCGACCTTTACCTTCGATCGATCGATGGTGGTCGATCGATCGACTGATGAATGTCGATCGATCGAACGCACCAGGTAGGCTACGGACTGCTTCGTTTTGCAGTTTTCAAATCACCTCAAAACACCATTATAATGCATGAAACTCTAATCTAACGTTATAATATCATCATACAACCATCCTACAACATTGTTAACGTTCTAAAACCAAAAATTCATCAACTAAGGGCTTTATTTGGATCAAAACTTCATCAAGAACCCTAGTTTTCTACTTCTTTCAAGAACAATAAAAATCTCTTCTTTAATCCGTTTTTAGATCATCAAGGGTTATAATATGAGTTCATAATTCGTCCAGAATATGTCTACATGCAATTCCTAACATAGTTCATAGCTTTACATCTTCAAATTCATGGGTCTAATCAATCTTCCAAGATAAATTTGATAATTTCCTAAACATGGAAAAGCATAGCATTGAATCAACTGTAATTAAACCACTTGCCTTAATCGTTCTTCAGATTTGTTATTGATTGGAGATCGTTGGATTCCTCTCTCTCTCTTTCTGCAGAATTCTTCTCTTTCTCTCTCTCTCTACAAGTTCTTCTCAAGATGACAATGGAGGTGGGGTTGTTTTTGCCAAGTTTAAGGTTTCTAACTTCTCCCGTAGCCCACTACCTAAATTGGGGTTGGAAATGGCTTAGTGGGTTAAGAATAAGTCAGATTTTTAACTCTAATTTTCGTGTGTTTTAATTACCCAATTTCCGAAATTACCAAACTACCCTTTTGGGTTGTCGGTATGGCCTAAAAATGCCCCGGGACCCAAACTAAACCCCCGGCTAGTGTTTTCTGACTATTTCGACCCTTCCGGACTCGTTGGCGCACTCAAAATGACCATACGGGTGATAAAAATAAAATTCATTTTTAATTCAAATAATTATATTCCTGGCGCGACTGTCACGCGCGTCCCAACAAAATTTCCCAAATTGCCGTATTTCAATCTCGCGATAATTTCAATAGTTCCAATATTCATATATTGCCATATATACACATTATAATCAAATACTAACTCACATCTCGTTAATATTTTATCCGGATTAATTATCAATTAATTCACATTTAATTTAATTAATCCCATAAATAAATATTATAAAAATACGGGGTATTACATACTTCCCCCCTAATAATCGAATTTCGTCCCGAAATTCGGAACTAAAAAGTACCTGGTAAGAACAACTATGGATAGCGTTCGCGCATCTCATCCTCGTGCTCCCATGTGGACTCCTCGACATTATGATGTCGCCACTGAACACGTACTAACGGAACTATCTTTGACCGCAGTTTCCGCTCACTTCGGTCCAAAATAGCAATCGGCCCCTCCTCGTAGGAGCTATCAGGCTGGAGATCAATGTCCTCCAAAGCAATATGAGAATGAGCCAAATCATCTCTAAGATATTTCCTTAGCGAGGAAATATGAAATACATCGTGAATCCGATGCAAATGCTCCGGTAACCCAAGTCTATACGCAATCGGTCCAATCCGCTCAATAATAGGAAATGGTCCCACATATCTCGGTGCCAACTTCCCTTTCTTCCCGAAACGCATAATCCCCTTCATAGGAGATACTCTGAGCAAAATCTGGTCCCCCACTTGGAACTACCTGAAGAACCTCTTCGCATCAGCATAGCTCTTCTGCCGATCTTGAGCTACCCGAATGCGACTCCGTATCAATTCTATCCTCGTCGAAGTATCCTGAATCACTTCCGGCCCAAGTAGTTTGTTATCCCCCACCTCCAACCAACATGCTGGGGAACGACAAGGTCTACCGTACAACGCCTCAAATGGAGCCATGCCAATGGTGAACTGGTAGGAGTTGTTGTAAGCAAACTCTACCAGTGGAATATATTGCTCCCATTCACCCCCGAAATCAATGATGCTCATACGCAACATGTCCTCCAACATCTGGTTTGTATGCTCGGTCTGCCCATCGGTCAGCGGGTGATACGCCGTACTCAACCTCAATTCCGTGCCCATGGCCTCCTGAAAACTTTCCCAAAATTGTGAAACAAATATCTTGTCTCTGTCAGACACGATATTTAGGGGCACACCGTGAAGTCTCACTATCTCTGCAATAAAGAGATGGGCATACTGTCCTGTAGTGTAGTCTATCCTTACGGGTAGAAAATGAGCGACTTTGGTCAACCTGTCCACAATTACCCAAATGGAGTCGTGACCTTTCTGTGACGTAGGTAACCCCGTGACAAAGTCCATGGATATGCTCTCCCACATCCACATCGGGACCTCTAATGGCTGTAGAAGTCCTGTCGGTCTCTGATGATCCATTTTACTAGCTGACAAGTGGCGCATTTCGAAACAAACACGGTAATATCTCTCTTCATCCCGCTCCACCAATACTGTTGTCTCATGTCTTGGTACATTTTGTCCCCACCGGGATGTACCTCGAACCGTGAGCCGTGCGACTCTGCCATAACCTCGTGTCATAAATCCTCCCCTTCCGGAACTACTAGTCTCCCGTTGAAGCGTAATCCCCCGTCTGATCTAACGGTATAGGATTCGGCTCCTTCTGCTAGTAATCGAACTATCTGCTCCTGACAGAACGAGTCATTTGCCTGTGCCCTTACTACCGTCGTGACAATCTGCGGTGTAACAGTCATCACAGACATGAATGATCGGGACACTGCATCCTGGTGTCCTAACTCCTTCCATTTGGCCTACCACACCCCTGCCACCTCATCTACTGGCCTACGTCTCAATGCGTCTGCTACCACGTTAGCCTTCCCCGGGTGATACTAGATATCAAACTGATAATCCTTCACAAACTCAAGCCACCTTCGCTGTCGCATATTCAACTTCTTCTGCGTGAATAGGTACTGTAGGGACTTGTGGTCTGTGAATAATCAAAACTTTTCCCCCAAAAGATAGTGTCTCCAAATCCAAAGGGAAAATACCACTGCCGCCAACTCCAAGTCATGGGTGGGGTAATTCTTATCGTGAGGCTTAAGCTTACGGGAAGCATAAGCTATGGCCTGACTCTCCTGCTGCAATACACCTCCAAGTCCTTGTAAGGACGCATCGGTGTAAACTAGATACTCAACTCCCGGTCTCGGCAATGCTAACACAGGTGCTGAGGTCAACTTGTCCTTCAACTCATCGAATGCCAACTGATAGGCATCACTCCAAATGAACGGCACACCCTTACGAGTCAGATGTGTCAAAGGACCCGCTATCTTTGAAAATCCCTGAATGAACCTCCTGTAGTATCCTGCTAGACCCAAGAAACTACGGATCTCTGTTGGTGTCGTGGGCTGTCCCCACTCCCTCACCGCGGATACCTTCCCCGGATCAACAGTATCCCCCGATCGGAAATAATGTGTCCCAAAAACTGGACCTCCTTCAGCCAAAACCCGCACTTCTCATACTTTGCATACAACTCGTTCTGACATATTGTCTGCAAAACTTGCCTCAAATGCTCGGCGTGTTCCTCCTCTGTCTGGGAGTAAACCAGAATGTCATCAATGAAGACAATGACAAACTGTTCTAGGAAATCTCTGAACACCCTATTCATCAAGTCCATAAACACGGCTGGAGCATTGGTCAAACCAAAAGGCATAACCTGAAACTCGTAAGAACCATATCTCGATAAGAATGCAGTCTTCGAGACATCCTCCTCTCTGATACGCAACTTATGGTATCCCGATCGCAAATCAATCTTCGAGAAGAAAGAAGCTCCTCTCAACTGGTCGAATAGGTCATCGATTCGAGGCAACGGATACTTATTTCGTATCGTGACCTTGTTCAACTCTCGGTAATCCTTACACAATCTTAGTGAACCATCTCTCTTCTTCATGAACAACACAGGGGCACCCCACGGCGAAGTACTCCTCCGTATAAACCCTGACCCAACAACTGTTCAATCTGATCTCGTAGCTCTCGCATCTCTGCCGGAGCCATGCGATACGCTGCGCGTGCTATAGGTCTCGTATCTGGAAATAAGTCTATGACAAAGTCTATCTCTCGACTGGGGGGTAGGCCTGGTATCTCCTGAAACACATCAGAATACTCCCTGACAACTGGGATCGAATCTAAAGGAATCACAACCTCCTTAGAGGTATCCTCCTCTACGTAGTACAAATGAGCGGTCGAGCCTCCCTCTGGGCGAGGCATCGCTACTACAAACATCTCTTGCCCCGGAATGGAAAAAATAATGCTCCCACCGAAGCAATCAATCATGGCTCTATAGTCTGCGAGCCAATCCATACCGATAATCACATCGTGAACATGCATATCTAATACCAACATGTCTGTAGGTAATACCAAACTACCAATCTCTACTCCCACTCCCCGGCATATAAAGAAAATAAGTGACCCACTCCCCAATGGTGAGTCTACACACGTCACTGTGCTCTCTGCTGTGGCTAACAACCCTAAGGCTTTCGCAAAATGTGTAGCTATAAATCAATGTGTTGCCCCCGTATCAAATAAAACCCGACCCATAGTACCATGGATAGGAAACATACCCTCAATCGTGGGTGGTGCCTGTGGAGCTGCTGCCTGGTGGACGTTATATCCACGTCCATACTGTAACTGCCCCTGCTGCACAGGAACTGCTGGAATGGCTGGTAGTGTTGGCACCTGGGCTGGAGCTGGGAGGGCAGGTGGAAAAAGTGGCCTCTGTGGCTCATGTCGAGCACCCTGCTGCTGCTGCGGGACCCTGCCCCTATCAGGACAGTCCTGGCATTTATGGCCCGTCTTGCCACAAATGAAACACTTCCCCGGAAAGTTCCCCCCTCTCTGTCCCTGCTGCCCCCGGCCCTGGTGGCCGTTACCGTTCCTCCACTGGCCCTGCTGGCCCTGCTGAAACTGCTGTTGACCATTCTGACCCTGCTGGTTCTGATGGTCGTTCGGACCCTGATGGCCCTGCAGGAAACCTCCCTATCCGTGCCTGAAATTTCCCGACCTGAACCTCTTGTGATCCCCCTGCTAGGAACCCTGGTCACCCTGTCTCTGCCCCTGAACAGATTGTACCCCACTGGCACCATTTCCTCCAGTCCTTCCCTGATGGCTGGACTCTCCCGATCGCTTGCTCTCAGCCATGTGAAAGCGGTGATCCTGGCAATGGAGCAGTGCAGCGTTAACCACATCAGAGTAAGTGGCCAACGATAGGTTCCCCAACAAATGCTGACGGATCCTCCAATTCAACCCGTTTGTAAATTTTTGTATCTTCTTATCCTCTGTCGGTATCTCATCCAGAATAATGTTCAGAAGATTAGTGAATTCGGCCTCATACTCGGCCACAGTCTTACCCTCCTGCTTGAGGCTCATCAACTTCCTCCTCATCTCCGTGTGAACAGCTGACGGAAAGTATTTGCGGTCGAACCGCACCCAAAACTCCTGAATAGTGAGAGTATCTCTCTCCTCCACGGTGGTAATAGACTCCCACCACTGCAGTGCAGACCCCACTAGCTTAAAGGTAGCTAGTATCTGCTTCTGGACATCGGTGCACTCATACATCCTCAAGTGCCGTTGAATGTCTTTCCTCTACTGACTAGAAACCACAACATCGGAGCTACCTGCGAACTCCGGAGGGTGTGCGTCTGAAAAGCATCACGTACACGTTCCCAAGCAGACAGGAATGCAAGTGCCTGAACTGGCCAGCTGCTGGCGCCTGAGGTGGTGCCTGCTGTACAACTGCTAGAGCGTCATTTAACGCTTGGGTTACAATTGCTGCCACCTCAGCGGCATTCATGGTGACCTGTACTGGAGCTGGCTGTGGATCGGACTGTGCATTCCTAGGAACCCGTGGTGCACGTCGTGGAGGCATCTGAAATAAGAGTAAAGTCTATAAGTTCGCAGTTATAAACTCAAAATAGCTGAAGAACGTAGCATATACAAAAGAATACAACAGTCCTAAAATATAGGGCTCTACATCAAAGAAAGCTCAGCGGAAACATAATAAGCCGCACAGATCCTAAAGGACACTAGAACCTGATGCTCTGATACCACCTGTGACACCCCGACTAATTAAATACCGGGTAGCTACTCCTTTATTAAATTAATACAAAATGCCAAGTTGGTCCAGTTAATAGCATCACTGTCAAAAACATTTTAATGATTACTAACCACCTAGTATTTAAAAAGTAAGTTGCCAAATTTTAAGTTAAGTCTGATTAACATGCAATAAAAGAATAATGGAAGAACAACATAATCCATTCACCATAACGAAGTAATGAAATAACCAACATATAGTAATAAGTCTGGAGGAAAACTCCTCACAACAATCCCACAACTGAAAATAATAAGACAAGTCTGAATCCTGAATTAATTACATGCCAGAAGTCTGAATAACTGAAATAAATGAAATGTCTCTAAAAGAAATGGGCGACATGCCCTACAACTGATAAATGCTGAATATAGAGTCAAGATAGACGAAGCGTCTACAAGCAAAGTCCTGTAACTTCCACAAATAGCTACAGCTCGTCACCTGAATGAGGATCCTAAGCATGGTGTCCTTGTGGCTGGGCACCTAAAATGGTTTTTACAAAAAGATAGATTTGAAAGCAAACGGGTCAGAGCCCGAAAGTGGAGAGTATTTTAAAAATAGCAAGTGCTTTAATAACATTTAAAACAATGAATGCAAAATACATGTTAGGACGTGCTCTCACATGAAATACTCACCTCTCGTCTAACTGTGCACTCCTAACGTTCCTGTACCCATTCATGTGTTATCATATAACTATCTAGTTCAAAAGAGTTTCTAACACTTCTACTCGGTTCACGTTTTAATTCCAACCTTAACAATTAAATAGAGGGTTCTACATTAATTCTCGGATTCCCAATTATTAACAAAACCATTTATTGATATATGTCTCCTTTTTATCTTTTCACAACGTCAGAATAACTATACTCACAATTAAACATAGTAATTCCCTTTTCATTTAACCGTATATTATTCACATCATAAATATACAATACAAGCACCCAGAGGCTAAGCTGCGGTGCACACATACTCTACTATCCATCCCGGTACATCACGTACATAAGGATTACAAATTCCGAATCTCTCAGGAATTGTTGGAAAAAGCACCACACACAAAAATGGAGGCCAACATAATTCAACATATCCATGGTCACGTACATACCTACGCTCCATAGTCAGCTGACTTATTAACTCACAAATAAGTCGTTCTCTTGAACTATGTCCTCGAGGTACCAATCTAAATCCGGGCAACACAAAGATTAGATGGCCCTAAACGAACGTAAACCTCCCGTGATAGCAAGTATGGTAGGTATGTCATACACATAAAAATCATATGCAAAGCATTCACACATCTTAGATATCTCAATATTAATAACGGTATACTCTACATCCTTATACCATTATTCCAATTTTATATATTTTAAGTCTCCCGATAATATAAAATTTAAACTGTCGACACGTCCCACGTCGTAGTTTCTTATACTTAAAACCTATCTCAAATAGATTATTAAGTTCATATTATTCCCACATATAACATCTTTATTCCTAAGGTCCTTACTTCTGCCCCAAACCTCATTTCATTAAATTATTCAAATTTACACTTTTAACCCAAATATTATCTCACTTCTCGAATTTCATTATATCAGAATAATTCCTCAAATTGAATTCTAATAAAGGTCCAAATTTCATAACCATACCTACTGGTCTTCCTTAAGTTTAAGGATAATCATAAAGTCTCCAAGGATAATTTTCTAAGGTTAACATCATCAAAAATTAACTAGGAAAATTTTACTTATTCAGGGAAGGTCGATCGATCGACCTTTACCTTCGATCGATCGATGGTGGTCGATCGATCGACTGATGAATGTCGATCGATCGAACGCACCAGGTAGGCTACGGACTGCTTCGTTTTGCAGTTTTCAAATCACCTCAAAACACCATTATAATGCATGAAACTCTAATCTAACGTTATAATATCATCATACAACCATCCTACAACATTGTTAACGTTCTAAAACCAAAAATTCATCAACTAAGGGCTTTATTTGGATCAAAACTTCATCAAGAACCCTAGTTTTCTACTTCTTTCAAGAACAATAAAAATCTCTTCTTTAATCCGTTTTTAGATCATCAAGGGTTATAATATGAGTTCATAATTCGTCCAGAATATGTCTACATGCAATTCCTAACATAGTTCATAGCTTTACATCTTCAAATTCATGGGTCTAATCAATCTTCCAAGATAAATTTGATAATTTCCTAAACATGGAAAAGCATAGCATTGAATCAATTGTAATTAAAGCACTTGCCTTAATCGTTCTTCAGATTTGTTGTTGATTGGAGATGGTTGGATTCCTCTCTCTCTCTTTCTGCAGAATTCTTCTCTTTCTCTCTCTCTCTACAAGTTCTTCTCAAGATGACAATGGAGGTGGGGTTGGTTTTCGCCAAGTTTAAGGTTTCTAACTTCTCCCGTAGCCCACTACCTAAATTGGGGTTGGAAATGGCTTAGTGGGTTAAGACTAAGTCATATTTTTAACTCTAATTTTCGTGTGTTTTAATTACCCAATTTCCAAAATTACCAAACTACCCTTTTAGGTTGCCGGTATGCCCTAAAAATGCCCCGGGACCCAAACTAAACCCCCGGCTAGTGTTTTCTGACTATTTCGACCCTTCCGGACTCGTTGGCGCACTTAAAATGACCATACGGGTGATAAAAATAAAATTCATTTTTAATTCAAATAATTATATTCCTGACGCGACTGTCACGCGCGTCCCAACAAAATTTCCCAAATTGCCGTATTTCAATCTCGCGACAATTTCAATAGTTCCAATATTCATATATTGCCATATATACACATTATAATCAAATACTAACTCACATCTCGTTAATATTTTATCCGGATTAATTATCAATTAATTCACATTTAATTTAATTAATCCCATAAATAAATATTATAAAAATACGGGGTATTCTTCCATTATTCTTTTATTGCATGTTAATCAGACTTAACTTAAAATTTGGCAAATTACGTTTTAAATACTAGGTGGTTAGTAATCATTAAAATGTTTTCGACAGTGATGCTATTAACTGGACCAACTTGGCATTTTGTATTAATTTAATAAAGGAGTAGTTACCCGGTATTTAATTAGTCGGGGTGTCACAGGCGACACATGCCCAACTGGATAAAATAAATGCTAGAAGTGGAATGAAGAAATGAGGTCGTCTAAGTAAGAGGCCTGCAACTCCCACCTAAGCTGCAACACGTTCCTTCCAAAGGATCCTATGCAAGACGCCCCTGTGGCTGGGCACCTGTAATATATACATATATATACAAGAGAGAAAAGAAAATGGAAACGGGTCAGAACCCGATTGTAAAAACGATTTAAAATTTGTTTAGCAAGTATTTAAAATGTTTATTAGCCAATGCAACAACATATTTGACACACCCCAACCCAATTACTTATAATTAAGTCTGAAAGTCAAAGTGAGTCAAACCATAATTAATCTAACCAAACCATAAACACGAGTTTTGATTTCAGAGTCATCATTGTAAATCCATATAACTGAAAACCTTTTTACAACATCAAAGTAGTCATGCCCATAAAAACTTTCATGAAGGATAAGTTAACTTAATTACATCATTTACATTTACACAAAATCATTGTTTC
Organism: Sambucus nigra; assembly: GCA_949130495.1. Lineage (NCBI taxonomy): Eukaryota > Viridiplantae > Streptophyta > Magnoliopsida > Dipsacales > Adoxaceae > Sambucus > Sambucus nigra. The sequence continues at coordinate 195,752,993 of OX422208.1, forward strand.
TCCCATTCCTGGCTAACCCAACCTGACCTCCTAGATTTGGCAGTGACATCGCGTTACCTGAAAAATGTGAACATAGGAACCGTGAGCAAAATAGCTCAGTGAATGTATCACTACTATACTATTGCATGAATTTAAATGCAACAAATCATGTCCATATAATTATGTATTAACTTATCCGGCTCATTCATAATGAATGACCAACTTTTCCGAATCATGATTCACATATCCTGTCTAAATAGACAATTCTCCCCCATTCCTGGTCGAGGAGTAACCCCTTGTCATTAATAGACAAATCTCCCCCATTCCTGGTCGAGGAGTAACCCCTCATTTCGGTAAACCGAAATGAATAATTTTATATTCATAACAATATGATCACATTTCTAACAGTATACAAATACATCATTCCAGTGAGTACACTCACCTTGGGTTGTCAACTACGTATTCAGGTTTCCTTCTGGTGGAGCTGAACTGGGTTTATTAGACCTTACACCTGTCAATCCAACTAGATCAGTACTGAACCTCAATAATAAATATTATCCTAACATAATTATGTAACTTTCCATGACTATACATCAACAATATAATTCCAATTAAGTCACATTCCATAAAACATAGGTAAAGGCAAAACAATGATATACATGTTGATAAAGTTATGAACATTCAACCGTAGGAAATACCTCATAAGGAATTTATAACCAAAGTCAAGTAAACATTAAATTATACTTCTCAATGTATATACATATGAAACACGTACTCAAAGTACCCTTTGTAAGGACGAAATACAAACATTCATTTGAGGGGTATCCAGTATGGCCTGAAATTATTGTCATACATACTTAACCATCCTATATTTCTAAATTGTATAAATGCAGGGGTACAACCTTATCAACATGAAAATATATATGAATATACTATCCATTAAAAGTGACGGTGTAATTTTTCAAGCTTCCTAGGTCAAGTTATGACCATTTCTCTACAACACAAGAAATCTTCCCTACAAGCTCCTCTATTGATCCTTCGAATTCCCAGAATTTTCATAATTTTTATACAGTATAACTTTCCATGATTTTCAACACACTTTCAGGAGACATAATGAATAGTACAGAATTAAAGTTTCATAATATTTGGACTTCATTTGCTATCTCAAAATCTTGACCAAACTCAGGGCATACCGAAATCAAGTATACAAACAGCAACTATGTACCAACTTGAAATCATCATTACGGACTAACCACAAGGAGATAAATTCTAATTTTCAGATATTATATGAATATATGAGTCTACTTTCATTTCCAATTGGAATTTCTCAATTCCAGTAATCACACAAAGAGATACACAGATTTGAATACAAGGGGTTTCAACACAAAGCAATTTTAAGGGTTTCTACACTCAACTTAACATAAGCTTGCATCTAACCATACATATATATAAAGGGCTGAAACTTTCGTAAACTTATGATGATTTATATCATATAAATCAGTAATATAAGATGAATAACAAGAATTACAATTAGGATTACCTTCAGGGCTTTTTACGTAATTTCTACGGATTTTTCTACACTTTTTCTCCTTACTTTTCTTCCTTAACTTCTACTTTCTCTTTCCCTAAGCTTAAAACCCTTTCATGGCTGGTTTTGGATGAAGGATAAGGATATTTCAAGGGTATAAGGTCGTCCAAGGCTGCCTCCCAAGCCAACCAATCAAATTAAACCATTTGGTTTAATAAAAGACAATTTACCACTTAAGGGAATTGACATATTTGCCCCTTCTCGTAATTTCGATCTAACTTCTTCCTCGAGCATACGTTTGATGCACCGTTTGTTGTGTTATGACCCTACTCACATGTATACAACTATGTAGTTTTCACCTCAAGTCAATTGTAATGTTACAATGGTCAAAACTAGTCTTAAACAGGAACATTTTTATCGAAAATAACCAAATCTTGTGTTCGTACATAACTCGACATTTCATGATTTATGAAAGTAGGATTAGACTAAACATAAGCACTTAATATTAGATATACTAATAATACATTATTCATATCACATAATATAAACATGATTTAAATATAATTTATCAAAATTATATTCGGGTTGTCACAATATTAGTGCGACACTCCCTTGAGAAATTCTCACCTCTCTTCTAATGTGCACGCCTATCGCACTAACCTTCCCAACGGTTTTACGTATCCTATCTTATGTCGCTCGAAAGATTTAAACTGACAATTTCAACTGTTTAAGAGGTTGATTTCATTTAACAACAAATTTCTCATTTAACTTTATTTACTAATAAAGTATCTTAGCAATATATTATACTTTTCAAACACTTATTCCCAAATTGAAATAATTTTTCATTTCTTACTTCCCATAAACACAATAGGTAGTTCCCAAGTTCCAGAATTAAATATATATATATATATATATATATATATATATATATATATATTAAATACTCGTATAATATATATATATATATTCTAACGGAACCCCACATAATAATTATGGTGCGGGCATACTCTGCTATCCAGTCCCCGTATCACTCGTACTAAGGGATACACAAGTTCCGAATCACTCTCGAACTGTATTAACACAAACACAAACAATATTGAGGCGAAGCATAGATTCCAAGTCTCTAAGAGGTCAGCACATGCCCCCACGTCTCTTAGGACCGTCTGACTATCGATCTGATAGCCTGTACCAAAGGATTTCTATCTTCTAGGGTACGAGTCAATATCCCCCATAAAGGCCCATCGAAATAAGACTGTCCCAGTGCGGTAACCTCAGGGATAGCAAGTAGCGTGGGCATCATTTTCACACGTATATAGTATATGCATAAACACAGTCATATAAATATAGTACTATTACCATATCAAATTTAGGTACATCTCATAACCCATAATTATGATATTTATCCTTATTTCTCGTTATTTAGTTATCACGTATAACGTTTGCCTCTTATCTTAATTTGTGGGATTATTCCAACTTATCAAGTGACACTCGTGAATTTCTATGCTTCCAAGTGTAATTTAAGTAGGTACTCATTTATTTTCCAATGTAACTATCTTACGCGTCTCCTTATTTAATACATAGTTCCATTATCCCTTATATGTAAACATCCACATAAATGTGAATCTCGTCTTACATTAAAGGTTTCATATTTTTAATAAGTCCTACTGGTCTTCTTTATCTCCCAAAATATTTTAATAAGGATGTACAAAGATTATTACTCATTTAAATTGAATTCAACTATTTAGAAGGGAATTATGAGTCTGCCAGGAGGGGTCAATCGATCGATGGCAGGAGCTCGATCGATCGATGCGTCGATCGATCGATACTCCTGGTTCGATCGATCGACCAAACAGGTATGACGAATTCTGTAGAAAGCCAGTTACGGGTTCTATCATCCAACATCATTCAAATCCAAAGTTTTAACTCCCAAACTCCTAGAAATTTATACCACAAACGTCCTAAACCCAAATGGACAATATTTAACGTAAACCATGCGAGTTTTCATCAAGATTCATGGATTAAAAGTGCCCAAATTTATACAATTCTCAGGAACCCTAAAAATTTCTTTAACTTAATTCAAATCATTATTTCTCCAGAAATTATACTTCTAATTCATCATAAATCCATGGTTAAACCTCTACATATGAAGGGGATTTCCAGATTATCATTTATATCACTAAAACATGCAATTTTCTAATCTCCAACATTGGTTTTCTTTCATAGAACTCATCCTAATCAACCCTAAACTAACATGAATGAAGCATTAACGAAATTAAACAAGATAAATACTTGCCTGGAAATATTTGTCTCTGGTTTGTGGCTGAAATCAGCGTGGTTGTAATCCTTATCACGCGATCTATCATTTGGCTTTGACGGCGGCGCAAACGGAGGAGTTTTCGTCCTAGAACTCCTTGGTAACCTCTCCTTTCCTTCTCCAATGGTCGTCACTTGGTTTTGGTTGTGTTAACCCTAGAAGAAAACCCTAAGCATCTGATATAACCCTTGAAAATTCGTGGGTTTAATTACCCAAAATTACAAAATGTCCAAAATGCCCTCCCAGGGTACTAATTAAGCCTAAAAATACCCTGAGACCCAAACTAAACCCCCGGGTACACTTTTCTGACAATTTCGACCCTTCCGGACACTTTGGCGCACTCAAAATGACCATACAAGCAACTTATAATTTATTCACTTTTTTATTAATCGATATTTAGTCCCGACACGACACAGGCGCGTCCCGACTTAAATTTTCAAAATTGTCATTTTATTCACTCATGACATTTAATAGAACCAATATCATATATTACTTTGCTCATTAGTAATATTCAACAAGTTTCCCATACTTACTAACTCACATCACGTTAGTAATTATTAAAAATAATTAATTTCTGGATTTATATTAAATTAATATCTCACATTAAATTTAATAAATCCCCAAATTTAAAAAGCATAAAAATGCGGGGTATTACATACTACCCCCCTAATAATGGAATTTCGTCCCGAAATTCGGAAAAATGAGGCATACCTGGTAAGAATAAATCTGGGTATCTCTCACGCATATCTGCCTCGCGCTCCCAGGTGGATTCCTCCACATTATGATGCTCCCACTGGACTCGTACAAGTGGAACTACCTTCGACCTCAATCTCCTCTCGCTATGGTCTAGGATAGCCACTGGTCTCTCCTCGTAAGAGCTGTCAGGCTGTAAGCCTATCTCTTCTATTGCGATGTGGGTGTGGGCCATATCATCCCGAAGGTATCGTCTCAACGATGAGATGTGGAATACATCGTGGATGCGATGTAAATGCTCTGGCAGTCCCAATCTGTATGCTACCGACCCAACCCTCTCTATAATGGAAAATGGTCCCACATACCTCGGGGCCAATTTCCCTTTCTTCCCAAACCTCATCACTCCTTTCATAGGAGATACTCGTAGTAATACTTCGTCCACCACATTAAACTCTCGAAAGAATCGTTTCGCATCGGCGTAGCTTTTCTGCTTGTCCTGGGCTACCCGAATGCGACTCCTGATAATCTCAATCCTCACGGAGGTTTCCTGAATCACCTCTGGTCCAAGCAACTTGTTATCCCCCACTTCTAGCTAACACGTTGGGAAACGACAAGGCCTGCCATACAAAGCCTCGAATGGAGCCATGCCAATCGTGAACTGATAAGAGTTATTATAAGCGAACTCTACCAGTGGAAGATGTGTCTCCGAACCTCCTCCAAAGTCAAGGACACACATGCGTAGCATATCCTCCAACATCTGATTAGTATGCTCTGTTTGTCCATCTATCTGTGGGTGATAAGCTGAACTCAACCTCAACTCTGTACCCATAGCCTCCTGAAAGCTCTCCCAGAAATGTGATATGAAAATTTCATCTCTATCTGACACAATATTTAGGGGCACCCCATGTAATCTGATAATCTCAGCAATGAACAACTGAGCATACTGACCCGTGGTATAGTCTGTCCGCACTGGCAAAAAATAAGCCACCTTGGTCAAACGGTCCACAATCACCCAGATGGAGTCGTGGCTCCGCTGTGATGTAGGCAACCCAGTACTAAAATCCATAATACTCTCCCACTTCCATGCGGGTATTTCCAATGGCTGAAGCAAACCTGACTGTTTCTGATGGTCCACCTTTACCGGCTGGTAGGTAGAACACTTGGACACGAACTCAGCAATGTCCTTTTTCATCCCACTCCACCAGTATTGCCGCCTCATATCCTGGTACATCTTATCTCCCCCAGGATGTACCGTAAATCGGGATCCGTGAGATTGGGTCATCATTGCATGACGTAAGTCTGCTCCTTCTGGGACCACCAATCTCCCATTAAACCTCAAACCCCCATCAGGACTAATAGAATAGGACTCAGCACCCTCGGCTAAAAGTCATACAATCTGCTCCTGGCAAAATGGGTCTGCAATTTGTGCATGTATCACCCTCGTAACAATCTCGAGTGTCACTGTCATGACAGATATGAAGGAACGGGCTACTGCATCCTGGTGACCCAACTCTTTCCATTTTTCTTTTCAGATGTCTGCTACATCGTCTACCGGTCTACGGCTCAACGCGTCTGTAACTACGTTGGCCCTCATCGGATGGTACTGTATGTTGAACTGATAGTCCTTCACAAACTCTAACCACCTGCGCTGACGCATATTTAGCTCTCGCTGAGTGAACAAGTACTACAGTGACTTGTGCTCTGTGAACAAGCGAAATTTCTCCCCCAATAAATAGTGCCTCCATATTCTCAACGCAAACACGGTCGGTGCTGACTCTAGGTCGTGTGTAGGGTAATTCTTCTCGTTCGGCTTAAGCTTGCGGGAGGCAAAAGCTATAACCTTCTCATCCTGCTGAAGTACACCCCCAAGTCCCCATAAAGAGGCATCGGTGTAAACCAGGTATTCCATGACCGGTTTAGGTAAAGCAAGGACCGGTGCTGAAGTAAGCTTGTCTTTCAGCTCGTCGAAAGCCAATTGACAAGCATCATCCCAAACATATGGAACCCCCTTACGAGTCGGGTTCGTCAATGGACCCGCTATTTTGGAGAACCCCCGAATAAATCTCCTGTAGTATCCGGCTAGTCTCTAGAAACTACGCACTCCCATCGGTGTCGTGGGCTGTCCCCACTCCCTCAGCGCTGACACTTTACTCTGGTCAACTGCTATCCCTTGTTCAGAAACAATATATCCCAAGAACTGCACTTCGCGTAACCAGAACCTGCACTTCTCGTACTTAGCATACAACTGATGCTCTCGTAGAGTCTGAAGAACCTGCCTCAAGTTCTCGGCATGCTCCTCCTCGGAGTGTGAATATATCAGGATGTCATCTATGAAGACGATGACAAACTGATCCAATAACTCTCTGAACACTCGGTTCATCAAGTCCATGAATACGGCTGGGGAATTTTTGAGTCCAAATGGCATCACTCTGAACTCATAGGAACCATATCTCGTCAAGAAAGCAGTCTTTGAAACATCATGCTCCCTAATACGCAGCTGATGGTACCCTGACATCATATCTATCTTCGAAAAGAAAGTTGCTCCCCTCAGCTGGTCGAACAGATCATCGATTCGCGACAATAGATACTTGTTCCGTATCATGACCTTGTTCAGCTCCCGGTAGTCCACACATAGACTCACTGAACCATCTCTCTTTTTCACAAACAAAACTGGAGCGCCCTAATGTGAGGTACTCCTACGAATGAAGCCCTGACCTAACAGCTGCTCTATCTGATCTCGTAACTCTCACATCTCCACCGGAGCCATACAGTATGGAGCGTGTGCTAAAGGTCGAGTATCCGGTAATAAGTCTATGACAAAATCTATCTCTTGACTGGGTGGTAGGCCTGGTATCTCCTAAAATACATCGGAGTACTCACGAACAACTGGGATCGAGTCTAAGGGAATCACAACCTCCTTAGAGGTATCTTCTTCTATGTAATACAAATGAGCGGTCGATCCTCCCTCTGGGAGAGGCATCGCCACTACAAACATCTCTTACCCCGGAATGGCAAAGACAATACTCCCACCGAAACAATCTATCATGGCCCTGTAAGCGGCGAGCCAATCCATACCGATAATAACGTCGTGCTCATGCATATCTAAGACTAACATGTCTGCTGGTAATACCAAGATACCAATCTCTACCCCCACACCCCGGCATATAAAGAAAATTAGTGATCCATTTCCCAGTGGTGAGTCTACACACATTACAGTGCTCTCTGCTGTGGCTAATAACCCTAAGGCCTTCGCAAAATGGGTAGCTATAAAACAGTGCATCGCCCCAGTATCAAATTAAACCCGACCCATAGTACCATGGATAGGAAACATACCCTCAATCGCGGGCGGTGCATGTGGAGCTGCTGCCTGGTTGACATTATAGACACGTTCGTACTGTAACTGCCCCTGCTGCACTGGAGCGGCTGGAATGGCTGGTAGGGCTGGTACCTGAGCTGGTGCTGGGAGGGCTGTTGGAAAAAGTGGCCTCTGTGGCTCATTACAGGCACCCTGCTGCTGTGGGGCCCTATCACCCTTTGGATAATTTTGGCTCTTATGGTCATTCTTGCTGCACACAAAACATCGGCCCCTGAAATTTCCTCCCCTCTGACCCTGCTGACCACGGCCCTGTTGGCCGTTACCAACCCGCCACTGGCCCTGATGAAAACTCTTTTGGCCCTGCTGCTGGCGGTGTTGGCCTTACTGGCCCTGCTGATTAGGCTGGCCCTGCAGACCCTGCCTAAATCCCCCAAATTCCTGCCTGGAATCACCTGATCGGAACCGCTTGGCAGGGTCCCCCTGATGGTAACTCTGCTCATGCTCACAAGTCTGCCCCTGGGATGTCGGTGCTCCACTAGCGCCACTACCCCGTGTCCTCCACTAGCGCCACTACCCCCTGTCCTGCTGGCCGGACTCTCCTTCTCGCTTGCTTCCCTGCAGATGGAAGCGGTGATCCTAGCAGTGTAGCAAAGCAACATTGAGTACATCCGTGTAGGTACTCGGAGACAGATTCCCTATAAGGTGCTGACGGATTCTCCAAGCTAACCCGTCCACAAACAATAGTATCTTCTTTTCTCAGTGGGTGCCTCATCTGGCACTATAGTGAGAAGTCTTGTGAATTCCTCTTCATACTCAGAAATAGTAGAATTCTCCTGTTTAAGTTCAGTAACTTTCGCCTCATCTCAGTTTGCACGACGGATGGAAAATACTTGCGGTCAAACCGCTCCCAGAATGACTGAATCGGGATAGTATCCCTCTCCTCCAAGGTGGTGGTGGATTCCCACCACTGCAAAGCGACCCCCACTAGCATAAATGAGGCCAACAACTGTTTTTGCACGTCTGTGCACTCATACATACGCAGATGCCTCTGTATGTCTTTCTTCCACTAGCTGACAATGATGATATCTGAACTACCCGAGAACTCAGGGGGATGCGCCTTCTGAAAGTCATCCCTAACCCGCTCCCAAGCTGATGGAAGCTGTGCAGGTACTGGCACCACTGCCTATACTTGGGGTGGAGCCTGCTGTACTACCACTAGCGCGGCATTCACCGCCTGAGCAACAATAGCAGCTACCTCATTAGCATTCATCGTCCCCTGATCCGAAGCTACTGGCTGCTCGGCTTGGGCACGCCTATCCTTTGGTGCACGTCTTGGAGGCATCTGAAATGTGAAGAAATTATTAGTCTATAGTTATTATTAAATCTCAAATAGCTGAAGACGTAATCGTAAAAGCAAGAATACAACAATCCTAAAATAGGGATCTATAACAAAAATGCTAAGCTGAAAGCGAAATAAGTCGTACAGATCCTAAAGACATTAGAACCTGATGCTCTGATACCACCTGTGACACCCCGCCTAATTAAATACCGGGTGATCAGTCCTTTATTAAATTATAATCAAGGTGACGGTCGGTTCATTCTTAGCATCACTGTCGTAAAAATAACATTTCCAATTTAAACACCCTAAATAATTAAGCTAGGTGTCAAAACCATTTTTAGACATTACTTTCCAAATTTTATTTTATAAACCAACATTTAAAACCTTACATAATTCACAGTTAAATAATCACACAACAACTATCCTGGAACATATAATCCAAAGAATTAAACATTCAACTAATTAATTCTGACATTAAAACTTAAAGGAAAAACATCCTGACAATGATAAATCCCAAAGTGTAAATACTGGAAATAAACGAATCACAATATCCGATAAAACAACTAAATAATGGAAAAGGGCGACACATGCCCAACTTGAAATAATTTTTCATTTCTTACTTCCCATAAACACAATAGGTAGTTCCCAAGTTCCAGAATTAAATATATATATATATATATATATATATATATATATATATATATATTAAATACTCGTATAATATATATATATATATATTCTAACGGAACCCCACATAATAATTATGGTGCGGGCATACTCTGCTATCCAGTCCCCGTATCACTCGTACTAAGGGAAACACAAGTTCGAAATCACTCTCGAACTGTACTAACACAAACACAAATAATATTGAGGCGAAGCATAGATTCCAAGTCTTTAAGAGGTCAAAACATGCCCCCACGTCTCTTAGGACCGTCTGACTATCGATCCGATAACCTCTACCAAAGGATTTCTATCTTCTAGGGTACGAGTCAATATCCCCCATAAATGCCCATCGAGATAAGACTGTCCCAGTGCGGTAACCTCAGGGAAAACAAGTAACGCGGGCATCATTTTCACACGTATATAGTATATGCATAAACACAGTCATATAAATATAGTACTATTACCATATCAAATTTAGGTACATCTCATAACCCATAATTATGATATTTATCCTTATTTCTCGTTATTTAGTTATCACGTATAACGTTTGCCTCTTATCTTAATTTGTGGGATTATTCCAACTTATCAAGTGACACTCGTGAATTTCTATACTCCCAAGTGTAATTTCAGTAGGTACTCATTTATTTTCCAATGTAACTATCTTACGCGTCTCGTTCTTTAATACATAGTTCCATCGTCCCTTATATGTAAACATCAACGAAAATGTGAATCTCGTCTTACATTAAAGGTTTCATATTTTTAATAAGTCCTACTGGTCTTCTTTATCTCCCAAAATATTTTAATAAGGATGTCCAAATATTATTACTCATTTAAATTGGATTCAACTATTTAGAAGGGAATTATGAGTCTGACAGGAGGGGTTGATCGATCGATGGCAGGAGCTCGATCGATCGATGCGTCGATCGATCGATACTCCTGGTTCGATTGATGCGTCGATCGATCGATACTCCTGGTTCGATCGATCAACCAAACAGGTATGCCGAATTCTGCAGAAAACCAGTTACGGGTTCTATCATCCAACATCATTCAAATCCAAAGTTTTAACTCCCAAACTCCTAGAAATTTATACCACAAACGTCCTAAACCCAAATGGATAATATTTAACGTAAACCATGCGAGTTTTCATCAAGATTCATGGATTAAAAGTGCCCAAATTTATACAATTCTCAGGAACCCTAAAAATTTCTTTAACTTAATTCAAATCATTCTTTCTCCAGAAATTCTACTTATAATTCATCATAAATTCGTGGTTAAACCTCTACATATGAAGGGGATTTCCAGATTATCATTTAAATCACTAAAACATGCAATTTTCTAATCTCCAACATGGGTTTTCTTTTATACAACTCATCCTAATCAACCCTAAACTAACATTAATGAAGCATTAACGAAATTAAGTAAGATAAATACTTGCCTGGAAATATTTATCTCTGGTTTGTGGCTGAAATCAGCGTGGTTGTAATCCTTATCACGCGATCTATCGTTTGGCGGCGACGGCGGCGTAAACGGAGGAGTTTTCGGCCTAGAACTCCTTGGTAACCTCTCCTTTCCTTCTCCAATGGCCATCACTTGATTTTGGTTGTGTTAACCCTAGAAGACAACCCTATGCCTCTGATATAACCCTTTCAAATTCGTGGGTTTAATTACCCAAAATTACAAAATGTCCAAAATGCCCTCCCGGGGTACTAATTAAGCCTAAAAACGTCCCGAGACCCAAACTAAACTCCCGGGTACACTTTTCTGACTATTTCGACCCTTCCGGACACTTTGGCGGACTCAAAATGACCATACGGGCAACTTATAATTTATTCACTTTTTTATTAATCGATATTTAGTCCCGACACGACACAGTCGCGTCCCGACTTAAATTTTCAAAATTATCATTTTATTCACTCGTGACATTTAATAGAACCAATATCATATATTACTTTGCTCATTAGTAATATTCAACAAGTTTTCCATACTTACTAACTCACATCACGTTAGTAATTATTAAAAATAATTAATTTTTGGATTTATATTAAATTAATATCTTACATTAAATTTAATAAATCCCCAAATTTAGAAAGCATAAAAATACGGGGTATTACAGAATACTAATCATGTTGTATATCCCTAGAACCTAAAATGCTTCAATGATATAAATGGACTAGAGTCCAGCAAGTTAGCAAAGCTACGGAACTTACAAGAAGTTATATATATACATGATAAGTCCACATATTGTCTGACCTATCGTAATAATCATAGGTATAAAACGGAGCATCACCATCTATTTTAATTAAACAATTAGTTTTAACAACTAAATAACCTCTTAATTAGTCACACTATAACCGCCATATTCCCCTTCTCCCTGTCCATCCAATAAAATATGGCACACACAAATAAATCTCGTCACACTAACCGGGAGCCACCATTCGCTAGCACATGCTGACAAAACATGTTTGGTATATAAATAAAACCACCTCTAAATCAAGACCCGCCATTTCCTAGCATGGGACGACCGCTCATTCGGGGTGCAAACATAAAATCGTGCGCCATCCTATAAAAGTTGGCTACTATCACGGGTACGCAAAAAATAAGGATGTCATCTCTTAACACACACCCATATAATTATCTCCATTTACTAATTTCAATTAATCATTATCATCGTTATGTAAATACCATTACATAATCTTAAGATTAACTTATTACCCAAGTTATAACGTCATCATATTCAATTTACCCCACCCATCGTATCATGTTAAACTAACCTCCAATTTATTATTTACATTCAATAATTATCTCTTAAGGGATTTTTATTAATTACACGTGTGAATATCACTAGCATGGGTGTTTTTAAATAACTAAGACTTTTATTAAAGGATATAATATATTTAAATGATTCATAAAGTCACCACTCCTATTTTTCTAAAGAGCCCATGTGTGGGACGTTTCATAAATGAAATCTAAAAAAGGAACCCCCCCAATACACTTATGTCTAGATAAGGTATTCTTCAAGACACTAAAATAAGTTATAGAAAATTATGGTGCTTTATTGAAGTTTGATCAATTGAGTCTGAATAATCAATCCAACAACAATAACAAATCTCACCATGTAAATCAATCCCATGTTCCCATACTCCATCTATCCCAACTAATTACTATTACCAATCCTAACAATTTATGGAATAGAAAATAAGAGTTGAATCTAACTAATTAATCATATACGAGAATTCTAAAAAGAATGTTAAACTACAACCATAGGGCGTTTGTCAATTATGTAATTACATATGAAATTGCGAGTGAATTTATAGTCCCCTAGTTTTGAATTACAAGGGTTAGGTAATTATTCATAAAATTACTATTTATGAAGCTAGAAGTATAACTCTACTATATATTAGCCCAATTCTCAACAATAACCTAGCTTTTATCATGAATTAGCTATCATTTAACAATTATAATTTATAAAAAACACACTTAGCATTATTTACAACCCTAACATGAAAGTCAAATCCCCACTAATCCAAATTAATTGAATATTATCTCAGTTAATCTTTAACCATATCCTAAATCATGTGAATATAATACCATTTTATCATAAAAGGCAATTGAATGAGGGATTAAAAACCCTAAGGGTTCTTACTCAATTTTAGACATAATAACTCGTTTTATGTTAAATTAACATTCATATATATAAAAGGATGATAATAGATTGGTAACTTTCTTCAAAAAAATCCAAGGAGTTGGATTCAATGTTGAATTATTGAACCTTTTGAAAAATATCCTTGAAATATGTAAAACTCCTTTTGAAATCATTTGAATCTGATTTAATTTCCTTCTTGAACCCTCACTTGAATCTTGTTCATAGAAATATTGAGGTGTGATAATGTATTTGATGGTTTATGGAGAGGTTTTTTAAGAAATGGGGTCTCTATAGAGAGGGAGAATGTAATTGGAGAGGAGATGATGTGATAAAATGTGATTTTCGAGAAAAAAAATTATAAAACAAAACACACTATATAAACCCCATAACTTTACCACGAGGCATCCACGGCTGAACACACCCATGGTCGTGGGGTGTTCTTCTCACGGTCGTGATAGGCAACATGTGGTCAAGACTAGAAACATCATGGTCACAACTCCCCATATGAAGCCCTAAACAAAATAAACCCTAAATTCTTTCCTCACAAAAGCAAAACTAAAACCCTAACCTTGTTCCCCCAATAAATGCACTAAAGACTATTTTAACACTAAGTTGTATAGCCCAGTAAGTCAAATCCCAAGCCAAAAAATACGAATTATTATTAAACTAAATCCCATTTATTTAACAACTCACAATTAAGTGCATAACTTCAAGTTAGCCAATGTAAGTCTGATTTCACATAATTTCATCTTATTACCATTGACCATTTCTAAATTATTTTAAGAACCATATTGTTATTTCCAAATCACTATAGCAGTTCTATTTATTTAATCCTTTAAAAGTATGGGGTATTAAACCTCACTATCCAAAACACAAATATAAAATATATGATATCCCCATAACATATATTAACCATAAATGAATCACATAATGAATTCTTGGGTCCTAAGATGGGTCCCTACAATTAACTCACAAAAGTCGTAGGACCTAATAATTTAGGGGAAAATATAAACAAGGAAACCTTCATATATATCGTTACAATAAATAAACGAAATGAAATACGAATAATTTCTCAAAACAAATGGAGTATTACAAATATCTTTAGATTAAAAATCTAATATATTCATATATTATTGGTGATTAATATTATGAAAACCTTTGTTGCTAAAAAAAAAACTTGATTGATTATGGTCTAGAAAGTAAACAAAATAAATAGATTTAACAAATAAATCTAGGGTTTATATCACCATACATGTGAGGATCATATATGTGATCCAATAGGAAGGCTAATATGTGAAGAAGACATAGAGGTAGGTCATATTTTCTAGTATATGATTCTACAAAGTAACAACAGTGCGTGGTCACCACTTAGAGACTAAGATCTTGAAGTTCTTGAGAAAGAACCTCTTTTTATTCTGCCATAATTTTTGTGTACTTAACTCTCTATATGTCTCTCCTCACCATGCCTATAACCACCTATATCTCTCCTCTCTCTTTTTCTGTGTGTGTGTGTGTGTGTGTGTGTTTGAGACGGCGATAATAATTTTCTTACTTCTCATTACCTAGGAAAACACATCCCAAAAGTTATTTATACATAGAATCATAAAACAGTCAAAGTAAAATATATTTTCCTCATTTAAAAGAGAGAACCCCTCATTTGAAGGAGAACTTCTCATGACAGGACCTCATGAGAAGCCAACATCATACTATGGTTTCTGCTCAAATGAAATTCCCTCATTCAAAACAATTTTGAACTAGAGAAGACTTTGTTTTAAATGATGTCACCATTCCACGAACCTTATTAGAATGTCAAAACAGAGGTTGGTTGAAGGCATTTAGAATAACGAAGTAATTATAGGCTCACTACTTTAATAAAGTACTAAAGGCCAAAAAAATTGAACTGGCTTCCAAAGAGATAAATAAAAATCCCATATCATACCCTATGATATATTTTCTTCTCTATTCAATTATAAAGAATTCATAAATAATTACAATTGCACTCAAATTTAATTATATCATAATTACTCTAATAAAGCGGCCTTGTTTGCAAAGTTGGATAAAACATAATATGATTCTCCTCATTACGCATACAAGTCCTGCTTGGTGAAATTTAATTTGTCGCTAATCAATTTTTACTAATGTCTCATTTATTCCTTGATCTATAACTTAATTTATATGAGTCTCTACCAGATTATAAAATATAGCGGTCCAGTTTACTAGTAAAATCAAAACTTATAAGTTTATTAATGGGGGGTCATGATCCAGGATATTTCCTGGATGTGGATTCCTCCAGAATATAATTTTGGACATGGCCACGTAACGATTGAATAAATTACGGAGATTTAGACCCAACAAGCTGAATCCTTATAATATTTGGAATTAACAATTTATACACCCTTTTCACACTATGTGAGATTGTTGTGCAAGTCAAATCTAGTTAGCACCTATACTTAAATATCACTTGTGGTCATGTTCAATACATTCTCGATGTATCGGTACAATCATCTTTGAAGTATCGGACAAGTTCCTGAACAGTTAGATAGGTTTTTGTATTCAAGATAAATTACTAAGACTGTAAACACAACTTTATCAATTGGATGTCATCTCCCTGTCTAGTATGTGAACTGTTCAATAAAACTAAAGTCGGATCCACCTCACCTGAATTCCTATTATGTCCAATTGAATAACATTTAAAGAATATATTTAAAATAAATATAAGGTATTCTCACAAACATGATTCTTCTTTCAAATTGAACCGGACACACGTTTATTAAAAAATAAGCGTCATAAACATGATTGTAAGAAGAAAACACCAACATATGTGTGTATGT
Source organism: Sambucus nigra (assembly GCA_949130495.1). Lineage (NCBI taxonomy): Eukaryota > Viridiplantae > Streptophyta > Magnoliopsida > Dipsacales > Adoxaceae > Sambucus > Sambucus nigra. The sequence goes on from OX422208.1 coordinate 195,769,299, forward strand.
GTATTTGTGTGAGTGAATACATATTATCGGCCATTCCCTTGTTAATTTATAAATTTTCAGAATATATTAGCCAACATTGCTTGGAAACATGAATAACACACCAATTTGTGGATGCGAAGATACATGTATGTGTCCAACATTTAAGCATTAATAATTAATTATGCAAACTAGTCGAAAAAACCGTTATCGAATACTTGTATATGAATAATTTGATATGTCTACACAAAATTCTAAGAATTTACTAATTTTAGACATATTTAAACAAACATAATATAGTTTAATATAACACAATACATAAATTTTAAATCATAAGTGAGAAACTTCACATCATATTTAAACAAACTAGATACAATTAAAGAATATATGCATAAATATATATTTTTAAATTATGCGACCACTTGTGACCTAAGTGCAAGGTGGGTCGATCCGTAGTTCTAACATCATACCAACGTGCCTCCTTACTAAATGCAATATGCAACAATTAAACCTTACTCATATATGTATTTTGTTCACACACACACACACACACACACACACACATATATATACTTTTTTATTAAATACATTTTAAAAATATATATTTTTTAAATATATTTTTTTTAAATAAATTTTTTAAAAAAATATTTTTATATATATATTTTTTAAAATTTGTAACTATTTTTTTAAAAAAAATTATTTTTTATTTTTTTAAAGGTGTTTTTTTTTAATTGCGAGGTGTTATGGGCTGAGATTTATCACGGGAGCAAATTTATCGTCGTTCCCTCGGCACGGACATCCGCTAGTATATATATATATATATATATATATATATATATATATATATATATAGAGAGAGAGAGAGAGAGAGGGCTTCTCTTAAACGGACATCCGTTTTTGGGACTAAAAACGGACCAAAATGGTCCGATTTTTTAAAAATAGTAAAATGCATTTTTTTAAGTTGATTTTTTTTTCTGAGATATATAGACATACATGGGTACCCCTACAAAAAAAATCAACTCAAAATGAATTTGTTTGCTATTTTAAAAAAATCTTTCAAAATCTGTCAGATTTTGCTGGCGCAAACCCAAACATATATTGACATATATAGACAGATTTTGAAAGATTTTTTTAAAATAGTAAACAAATTCATTTTGAGTTGATTTTTTTGGGGGGGTACCCATGTATGTCTATATATACTAGAAAAAAAATCAACTCAAAAAAATGTATATTACTATTTTTAAAAAATCAGTCCGTTTTTAGCCAAAAAACGAACGTCCGTTTTACAGAATTTCTGTATATATATATATATATATATATATATATATATATATATATATATAGAGAGAGAGAGAGAGAGAGAGAGAGAGAGAGAGAGAGAGACTCTCATACATACCAAGTTTACATACCAATTTTTTTAAAATAGTAAAAAAATATTTTTGAGTTGAATTTTTTTTTATATGGTATTTAAACAATTCATAAAAAATCATCTCAAAATAATATTTTTGCTATTTTTAAAAATCGGTCAAGCTTTTATAGCTTTTAAAGTACTTTAAAAGCAGTGAAAGTTTAATCGATTTTTTAAAAATAGCAAAAAAAAGTTAGTTTGAGCTGATATTTTTTATATGGATCCTCCGAAATGATTAAATATCACTTAAAACTTCAACTCAAAATCATTTATAAAAATGAGTCCGTGCTAGCGATATGTAAACTTGGTATGTTTGAGAGTCTCTCTCTCTCTCTCTCTCTCTCTCTCTCTCTCTCTCTCTCTCTCTCTCTCTCTCTCTCTCTCTCTCTCTCTCTCTCTCTCTCTCTCTCTCTCTCTCTCTCTCTCTCTCTCTCAGATAGAGAGAGATGCAAACACTTTATATATTGTAATGCCACAAGGACATGATCCTAAACATGGGGAAATAACACAACGTCGTGTAATTTAATCATGAATTAATGGCTTCCATTACTTTAAAAAAATTATTTTCATGTATTTCAAGGGAACATCACTTTTAACTTGTCTTTTGTTATAAACCTCACACACTCAATAGTTTATTTGTGTGATGCAAGAAAATTGAATTTATTTTAGTCTTAAAATTTAATATGACATTTTGTGCGGTCCTATGTCATATTATGACATAGTCGTATAACAAAGTTAATGTGTCATATTAGAACTTTTTGCCATATTAAAAATATATTGTCATAATAGATTACACTACATGCTATGTTAGCTACAATACTTGTCATATTTGAAGTCAAGGACTGGACACAAGAAAACAAGTAACCCTTAAAAGTGAGGTTTCAAGCATATTGCTTCAATGTTTCATCTTTTAAATAGGTCCACCTTCAACAGTATATACGTTAACTTATCTGGGGGCCTTGTTGCCTCAACCATAATGTGTTCACATTTCTAACACTAAACATCAATTTGGAAATTACAATCATATGGGTGGAGTAGACCAAATCAAGAGATATATCAATATAAATGAACTTTGGTAGGAGAAAAAACACTAGGTATTTAAACCGCGCAATTATTAAAGAAAGTAAAATTAAATTTTGTGCACATTATGCTTGTAATATATAATTGTTTTAAAATTGTTCTCCTTTCACTATTTCTTTTAGGGCCCTCCAAATTAGTAGTTCACTTTCCATTCTTGGACATTATGAACGAAGTAAATTTTAAACAAGTTTTGATCTTAGTCCATAATTGCGTGCATCATTAATGTACACAAAAAACTAGGAGCTTTGAAGGAGTACATGTTTACAATAGGCTTTAAAAATTTGTTTTGTTGGTGCAGGTAAATCAACTTGTCTGCAACAGTTTGGTTATGGTAAAAGGTCTAAGTACTAAAAACAATAGTTTATCACCAGTAAGAATGTTCTTAACTATGATGTCTATTTTTTAGGCTACATATGGACCATGAAAAAACATATCCTTTTATTGTTATCTTTTAAATATGGAGTTGTATGTGACATAAAAATAACCATTAAACAAATGTTGGAGCTAAGTCGTTATGCATATCATATAATCCATCTCTCTCTCTCCCTCTCTCCCTATCTATCTATCTATCTATATATATACCTCTCTCTCTCTCTCTCTCTCTGATTTTAAAGGAAGAATGATTAGTATTTATAGAAAACTTATTTAAAATTATATTATATCATAAGTTCAAAAGTATTATAGATTTTATTTATAATTATTTTGTATCAGTTGGATCATATGGGGAACAAAAGATTAGGAAATATGAATATATAGGATTTTTATATGTAAAATTTATATATTTTTTATATCAAGTTATTTCGAAATCGACTAATGCAATTTTGTATAATTTAGACTTTTAGCGTTATTTAATTATATACATTAGTTCCATTGAAATTTGTATTTCATCCATTCTATAAATAAGTTGGGATTGAATTAGTTTAGGAACCTCTTTCTTGCATCTTAATTGAATTGAAATATTGGTATTTATTGATTGAATGGTTGTTAAAATGGTTCATTAATTTGTGTTATTCGTATTTGGTTGACCCTCTTTCGGTATGGGTGCATGTTGGGTATTCACAGGGGCCATTTATAAGATGCCTCTAAATTTCAAAGAAAAGCATTTTTTAACACCCCAAGAAAATCCCGAGGCGATATTAAAATAATAAAATCAAAATCAAAACCCTTTTTAAACTTTCAAGTGTCATTTTCAATTCCCAGTGGATAAATAATTCATTTGGGAGTATATTATTTATGAAATCTAAATAACATAACTATAGTAAATAAGTCACTTTATTCTCATATCCGAAAGTCTTCTTATACATTGAATTTGTTGGGTAACCGGATTGACAATTAAAATGCGAAAAAACTTCATCTTGGAGATCCTTGATTAATCATGCATTGAAAACAAAACAAAAACTAGGTTTAAAAAATAAACCTAGGGTTTCAAGAAACAATACCATTAGGAATGTTCTTGTTATTCGTGTGAGGAGAAAAAGGTTTAACAAGATGAAGATCTTGCTTCCCTCCCAAGGTATCCAAAAAACCTTTGTAAAATTCTCTAAACATATCGAATCTTCGAGCGCATGATTCACCCAAAGTAACGTTTGTGTGTGGGAACACTTGGAGATGACACCATGGTAAAATATGAGAGAAATTATCTTTTCTTCCCTCACACCATTACAAAAACATTAACAATATTTTTCTATCCCTCTCTAACCCTCCATAAAGGATCATTAACCTAAAACCCTAGCTTACATCAATATAAAATAGGTATAAGCCAAGGGCTTAGACTTAGCTGGGCTTCTACAGAGTATTGGGCCTATTACTTAGGTATTGAACTATATAAGGGACCTAAATCAAATAATTAAATTGGCTTCCAAATAAGTACTCATAATTCCCAATTACATTTACTATAATTATTTTATTTCGTTATTTAATCGCGATTAATTCCATTAAATAATCACAACTGAACTCCAATTTAATTATCTCTAAATCACTTGGAATAAGAATTTATTATTTACAAAGTTGATTATGGTACATAATGGTCAAATCACTTTGTCGCTAATCGATTTTAACCAACATCCAATCAAGTCCTTGATTCTCATACTGAACTTATTTGGTCCCCTAATGGATTGCTTATAGTGAAAACAAAACGTATAAGTCTTTGGGTATAACAATCCAAGATATCTCCTGGACATGGATTCTTCTGAATTATGATCTCATTCCTACTCACATAATGATTGGCTAATCTTTGGAGATAAGATTCAATTAAATAATATAATCTTTCTCATAGTAGTAAAAGCTATAATTGTGCAAGCATTCCAATCTGCGTAACTCTCAGGATTAAGAAGTTATGTAGTCTTTTTCAACTGGTGTGAGATTACGTAAGTCTAATCAAGACAACTCTTAGACTTAAATCTCATAGGTGGTCTTATTCAAAAGAATCCTGGATGTACCAGTCACAATCCTCTTTTGAACTATCTGACGAGTTCTCGAACTATCAGACAAGTTCACGCAGTTTGAAATAAACTATTAGGATTATACATGTAACCATACCGATAGGATGTCAACTTCCCATCTAGGTTGTGAACATATTCAATTGAACTAGAACCATAATTTCGATCTCTTATAAGCAAGACGAGCCCAACTTAACTAAATTCCTAATAAGTTCAATTGACTAGCATAAATAAAGTATATTTAATTATAAATATAAGATATTCTCGTAATCGTGATTATTATTTCAAAATTAACTAACACGCCTTTACTGAAAAATAAATTCCATACATGGGTTTAAGAATAAAACCCTAACAATCTCCTATTTAATCTTAAAGCCATGTACATATGCATCTAACTCTCAATCCATTTACTGGGCAGTTTACTGCCTACATGTAGAAGGAATAACCATATATTATTCGATAAAATATTGGTCATAAACTTATCACTATCCCATTCGATCTCTCGAACTAGGAGAAACCCACACTCAATGTGCTTAACCCTTTAATGGGTCACAGGTTTTCTCGATCTTACAACCGTACCACTATATACACTTAAAAAGTGTAATAGCTAATTTCAGTTGAAGGAACCTCACCCAAGTTACTTAGGAAGTTACAGACTCGTCTAGCCTCTTTAGTTTCCTCTAAAGTGGCAATAACTTTGGCCTACTTGGTGGAGTCTACAATCCAATATTGATTTACATTCCTCTAACTATCAACTCAACCTCCTTAGGTAAACACATATTCTGAGGTAGAATACTTGCAATCCTTGTCTGATAAAAAATCAAGTCTTTGTATTTAAAAGGTACAACCTTTAGTCTAATACACAATATAGTATACACGAGGTTGCCCACCATCGTAGCATTAGGGATATTACTTATCATTTCTATATAATCAACAGTATTAGGAAATTGATTCCTATATAGAATGAATCCATACTCGAAAATAATATCTTTTCATGGAATCCCGATGTTAAACGTGTGAGTACAACTTTGATGTATGAAGCTTTGAATAAGCTCAACATTATTTATATACGATCCCGTAAAAGGTTGATCATATGGATGTGATCGTCTTGTCCTAATACTTTATATCGAGCTAGCGTAATAACCACACTCTTACATGAGACGATTCTCCCACCTTGTTCCTAACTAAGTGAATATTATCCATAAATTGTGCTTAGAAATACCACCACGTCTACATCATGCTTCTAATACAAACAAGTATTATTCGAACTTCAATTAAAATCAAAATTTGATTACCAGATCAAACTGGATAACCCAAGACTTTAATGTTAGCTTAAATCCATAAATGGATTTCACAAGCTTACGTCACATTCTCTCCCGAATTCTTACTATGTATGTGCCAAGACAATCGTTCAAGAAATTCAGTCTTGACTTTGAAAGAATCCAGACAAACTTTAGTATGGATACCAATGAGAAAGTTTTCTCATAGTCAATCCCTTTCATTATGAGTAATCCATTTCAGAAGCCTTTCCTTGAAGAATTTCACCTTCCCACCCATCTATATTTTAACTTCTTGTAAGTCCACTTGCACCTGATTGGTTTTATCCTATCAACAAGTCTATAAGGCCCAAAACTTGATTCGAATACATAGAATCTCCTTTTATTATCCATATTCCTATGTTAAAGCAAAAGTCTTTGTCTTGGTATGCCTCGTCCTAGTTCTAGAGATCCGATTCGTGTTTTTCTAGGGTCTTATCGAAATGATCATCCAAAAAACTAACCTTTTAAGATAGCTCCTAATTCTCCCACTATGATACGACACCACTATCTAGTATAAGTGACACGTGGATACTGATCATCAGTAATACTTCCACTAGTGTTAGGTAGTTTATTACCAATATTAGGTTGAATTTCATCTAGTAGGGGTGGTCTAGCAACACCGGTAATATGATATTCCACTCTAATCTTGTAAGACTAGCTTACACTTCATCCCATAGTTTATTATATAATCCTTTTTCAAGAACCAGACATTAATGTAGTAATATACTTTTTGTGGTAAGTAATATGATATAAGCTATTTTTATAACCTTTGGGATAACCAGCAAAGAGACATACCTCTGTCCATAATTTCAACTTCTTTGGTATGACACCCCTCTTAAAATAATAACGGGTGGCCAACCCTATACTATAATTAATCAGGAATCTTAAGTAGATCATTCTCAGCATCTATTGACGATACTAAAATAAACAAAGCTAACTACCCAATACTATAAAAATAAGGTGCCATTTTTTTTTAAAACATACAATGCAATAACCAACCAACAACATAATAACTACTGAACATGATAATAAACACACACATGTTAAGATAAATGAGAATATTATATAGTACTATAAATATACAAAAGGAGATACCCGATATACAAACTGAGTCCTAAACTAGATTTACAATGGAAAGGGGGGAAATGGGTATGAAAAAATCCCGCAACAGTCCGCAACTGCTACAGCTCCATGAATACACTGGATAGAAAACATCATTTGGCATCCTTACGAAGGAACACCTAAAATAACATAATATATATAGCAAGAGGAAAATATAAACGGGTCAGAGCCCGAGGTGTGAAAATATTTTAGCAAGTGCGTTAAAATGCATAATAATTATAAATGCACTAAAACATAATTAAAGTGGAGTCGCACTCTCCTGGAAATCCAACTCACCCTTCAACTAGATCGCGCACCTAAACGTATGCACATGGTCCTTAATTGACTACCCCCAACTCATTCTAGGTACAATTCAATCTAACCTACGCCCAAATCCACACTCGCGTAACTCATCATCCAAAACATAACCATAAACTTCATATTCTAACTTACGTGTGTGAATCTAAAATTATTTGAACTTATAAATATACATATACCAAACTCTTACAAGAATTTAGCGGATTCCAGTTATTAACTTACACGAGTTATTAGCATCTAAATGCTAAGGACTAAACTTCTCCCAACTCTCAACAATGCACTGCGTTTCGTGCGTGGGACGTCTCAAAAAGCTAAATCCAAACAAGGAACCCCCCTCTCGATACACTACTCCTTGGCACTCTTGATTGTCGAGATTCATTATGCCCTCAATGCACTACGCATATAACATCAACTACTCATTTAAAATATTTCTCCTGTTTATTCTCATAAATCATTGTTTCACTATAACATATAAATCCGAGTACTAAGGACTAAACTTATCCCCACTCCCAACATTGCACTGCGTTTCGTGCGTGGGATGTCTCGCAAAGCGAAATTCAAACAAGGACCCCCCCCCCCCCCGATATACTACTCCTTGACAATGTTAGTCGTTGAGGTCCATTACGCCCTTGGTACCCCACAGATAACTACGAATACATATGAGGAGTAATAATCTCTAATCACATAAATAAGATAATGCTCCGAACCATTTAGGGTCTATAACATTACTCTAGTTACAAAGCACAATCATTCAATCCCAACAATTAAGTACGCATAACACGCTTAGCGCACATATAAATATTCAATACACAATCACTTATAGATATAAAATACCTCATAATGCTATCATCTTCCAGGAATTACTCACTTTATCTTGGGTTACCATATATCAGATTATTATCACACCGCCAAGGTAATAAAACAAATCACAACGTATAGGAAGCGGTCATAGTTCTGAACCTGAAGTGAGAATGAATCATACCCAAGACTTCTCACCCCGAATAAAATCACACAATAAATAAAGGACGGCTATGACCTGGGGACTATACGCACCCTACTCCTCAAGACTGGGGCCTCACCCACATCGCGCAACTTTCCATGATAGCACTGGTGGGTATGCTCACACAATAAATATACATATATCATTCACACTATATATATATATATATATATATCAAATCACATCATATAAATGCAAACCATCACACAAGGTATTTACATCACGCCATATAGGTATACACACTCTCTTACATCCATATGTATGAAAGAAGTAAATTCATTTATAAGTATATTACTCTCGATATACTAACTGTTGCTAACTAGCATACCTTCCCATTTTATTCACAATACGATCCCTCACTTGAAGCTCATCCATCACACCTATTAGTATGAATAGTCTCCTAATTCAAATTTTAAGAAGGATACCATCTATATCCGGAAGTACACCGATCAACAATAATTATCCAACAATAAGAAATCTCAATGCTAGGAGGATTCCCAACTAAGTAGATACGATAACTTAAATTCGTACTCTCTCAGAATAAACCAATACGACCCCAACATTTCATCTTAAGGAAAACTCCCTTAAAGTCTCCAAAACATACTTCTCGTAACATATATTGAGGTTTCAAATCGATAAACCCAAACAAAAATGAGCGAAACTCACTCTAGAAAAACCTCGAAAATAGCCCCATTTCGGAATCGATTCGGCCCAATCCGAATTGATTCGGCCTACAAAGCAAATCGATTCGCCCCAAATGCGAATCGATTTGGTCCAAAGGACCTGTAAGTCAGCCTTAGGATGAATCAATTCGGCTTTGGGTCCGAATCGATTCAATCATTCAGACCTGTAAACATGCAACATTCTGAATCGATTCGAAGAGGGGCCGAATCGATTCGACCTATTCAGAAGCTACAAAAATGGCCATCTATCTCCAAAAGCCAAAATTTCCAAAAATCATATATATATATATATCATCTTCTCTCCATTTTTCTTTAACCCAAATATTTTTCTAACATCAAAACTTATATTATTTCTACCCAACCAATTATAAAACCCTAAATCCATATACCCACACCACAAATACAAGATTTACCCCAAAATCTAGGTTTTAACACTTTTAACCCAAAATCCATAAATTTTGTCCACAAATCATGAAATAAATGACACACAAGAATTATTTAACAAGTTTAATCACTTGCCTGAAAGTTGTAGACTCTGAATCTTCCTCGAAATCATGGATTGGTCGGAATTCCCAAGCTTTTCTTCTCTCTTTTATTCCTTTCCTCTTCTCTCTCTCTCTCTCTAGGGCAAAGAGATTGGCTTCTCACGGAGGCTTAATAAGCCTTACCTCCAAAATACCCAACTTTAAATGATAATACACACTTTAAATGACCCGATTACTCCAATTCGAGTCAAACGAAGTTAAAATATTCCGGAACCCAAATAAGACCCAAGTACAGTCATTTTGACTATCTCGACCCATCTGGGATCAACCGTACACTCAGAATCGTCATTCGAAATACTTTCTAACATCCTCAAATTTTGACCTAAATTTCCAAATTTAAAATTCTCCAATATAATTAAATATTTATTTCTCCCAAAATAATTAAATTATTAGTCCAAAAATCATGGGGTATTACATTTGGATCCTTTAATAGAAGGACTATCAAACACCCCTAGATCCGAATATGCTCTAGAATGATATTATGGCCATTCTAATGTTCATTGAGAGATGAAGAGACGGACTAAGAAGAAACTAAATTCAGAATGTATACCACCATCTCGTATGTAAAATTCCAATATGAATGTTGCAGTCCTCAATAAATAACGATGGACTTTGTCTTATCTAATAAAGTATTATTCCTTATTATCGTCTCCATTCCGAAATAGAATACCCCGTGTAGACAAATTTGATAAATGATCCCTTAAACTCTACCAAGAGGTGTACACCTCTACGACCAGACCGTAGAGCTTGGATTAGTTTACCTCACATGTACTCCACCCTAGTTTTATGCACTTTGAACTAATCAAAGGCTTCAGACTTATGGTGCATAAGGTAAACACATCCATACCTTTGAGTAATCATCAATGAAATCAATGAAGAACTCAAAATCACCTCTGAACTGAATAGCCACAATACCACACAGATAGAAATGAACCATTTCCAACACATCTTTGACTTTATAACTTTAAGTCGTGAAAGGGCCCCTTAGTCAATTTACTATCTAGATGGTATTAAAGATTAGTAGTGCCTCCACTTACACTGAACACAATTGTCCAATTTAGAACAGTTTTCAAATTCTTATTAGGATAAAATAACCTAAGTATAAGTGCCAAAATGGTGATTAGTGCTTGAAGGAAACCTCCTCTTTAACGATTTATCGACAAACATTAATTATATCAGTATTTAGAAATATTGGTTAGACAAAACTTATAATGTATAGATGATTTTCTAGTATATGTAATACCCCATACTTTTAAAGATATTTAAATTATACTGTGGGGGTAATTTGGTAATTTGAGGAATTACTATGAATAGTGCTTCTGGAATTTATGAGTGAAATTAAATAAATTTAGAATATAGAGTGAATAGTAAATATTAGTTTTCAAGTGTCGGATTAATATTTACATGGATTATATTTTCTTACGGGACTAAGTATATGAGTGGATTATTTTTATTACATGTCGCAGTTGGGCAAAGGAAAATATTTTAATTAGAAAACACGCGTATTGGAATGTGTTGGGTTTAATTAGTGAATTTTAGTTAAGTGACTCGGATGGAGATTTCGAGTGCGCTGTTGGGTTCGAAATGGCCGAGATAGTCAAAATAGAGTATCCGGGAGAAGTGTTTAGGTCCCGAAGATTTTTGGACTAGTAGGGACTCGAAATTGAGTACACGAGTCATTTTACAATTGGGTATACACCCAATTTCGGGTTTATTAAGGGAAGAGCCCTCATTTCTCCCCCAAATATGCCCTAAGAGAGAGAGATAGAAAGAGAAGAGAAGAAGGAAGAAGAGAAGAGAGGAAGAAAGAAAGAGGGATTTCCGACCGAGCTCTGCGTGATTTGACTCGGGATTGTCAGATTTTATCCACGAGGCAAGTGTTTAACTTGCTTTACAATTTAGTGTGTTTATTTATCATATTGTAGTTGGTGTAAAACTATAAGGATTTTTGGGTTGGATTTTCGTGGATCAAACGGGTTTTCGGAAGATTAAAACGGATAAAACTCGGTTAATATCCAATTTGAGAAATTTAGAATTTATTGAAATTAAATGTTGAAAATTGGTTCTAGGATGATTAGAACCCCATTGATGTATGTATATGTTGATTGAGGTTTTAGGATGTTAGGATAAGAGATAAAATCTTGGGGAAAGCTTTAATGGCCGGACAGCTTCTCGGAGAAGAAGTTTCCCAGATCGATCGATCGATCGATGGCCAGGGATCGATCGATGGATCCCTCAGGATTTTTGGCAATTTGGCTTGTTTGGTTTAAATGGGATAAATCCCAAACTTAATCGTTTTTAACCTATTTAATTGAGGAAATAAATATCCACTTAGTGGAATTTATTCCTAACCATTTAAGGGAGTTAGTTGGGGTTAGGAAAGTGCAAAAATGGTGTGGCACAAAATGTGTATTTTTTAGGAAAATAAATTGTAGATTGAGACATTTGGGGTTCCTAAAAATAGTGTGGGGACTTATAAATAATTATTCAAGTGAGATGTGTACCTTGGGTTAGTTGAAAGTAAAATCCAAGACATACCCAAAATAGGGGTGTTTAGGAGGAGTAACACTCGGGGTGGTATTTCGGTGGGCAATTTTATATAAGTAATTGTGCGCATAGAAAATGCACTTATATGCCTATTCTAGTTGAGTAAAATATTACGAGGTGACTAGGATGAAATTTAGGATACGGGCTAAAGAGAATTGAGAAGTTATCTGATACGTCTATTGATAACAATTATTATAGGTGATGAGATACCTACGGAATCAAGATACGTAGTGCGTATGCTATTTAATCATTACAAATTTGTATATTCGGGATTATATATACAAATCCTTATGAAGTGATTAAGGAGCGATTGGAACATTAAATAAGAGAGTATGTATTGGGGTAGTATTTTAAATGTGTGAATGCTATATAATTACGAATTGTAACATTCGAGGTTATTGGCTATCGGTACAAGAGTTTGGAAATTATAGCTATAATATATTGAAAAGTGATATGGATTATATATACGATGTCGTTAAAGTATATATAATATGAGACGAATAAATATATCGGTGCTATTGGTATTATCATCGTACGGTGAGAAAAGCTAGGAAATAATATATTGAGGATTGGTTATAATCGATAAATGCGTAGCATATTCGAGATATAAATATACTATGTATGGGATTTATTATATGGGCTATGCGTATGCCCTGATAATTATTATTATTATATATATGGTTTAAATAAATACCTATGAGGAATTATGTATGGGTGAGACGAATACCTGTTGTTATTATATGTATAGGTGATACGAATACCTATCGTTATCATATAGATGTGTGAATACCTCACTGATGTTATATTTATATAGGTGGAATGTGTACCTATATTATTGTTTATTGTGTATATGACATACCTACCATACTTGCTATCATGGGACGTCGGCTTTTGAAAGAGGATAATCTTATCTTGTGTGCCTTCAGGGGATTTAGATTTGGCATTTCAAGAATATAGGACTGTGAAGGGTTTATTTGTGAGTCGATAAGTCTGCTGACTACAGGAGCATAGGTATTTGCATGACCCATGGGTATGTGAACTATGTTCGCCTCCAATATGTGTGATTTGTACTAATACGATTCCTGAGTGATTCGAAACGTGTGATCCTTGTGTACGTGGTGGACTGGGATTTGATAGCAGAGTATGTGTGCACCGCAGCTTAGCTTAGGAGTGCCAGATATGGATATATGTACTGAGAATAACATATATGTATACTTGTGATGTTCCACCATTGCTTAGTAGATAAGAATGACTAAGCTACTGATATTATAGCTCGGTGGATTGATTATTATACTTGTTGCGTATAGTATATTGTTTATATATGAGATAAGATATCATATAATGTAACCTTGTATAAAAGGGAAAAGAATGAATAAAGTGATATACTCCTTCTGGTAGATTTATATCCGGATTTATATGAACATGGATCATAGGTTCTAATGAGAACTAAACATATATATACGGGATCGTATAAGATATTGTATGTACTGAGGACCTAATGGATCCCGACGATCAACATTGTCACGTAGTAGTGTATCGGGGGGTTCCTTGTTTGGATTTCGCTCCGCGAGACACCCCACGCACGAACGTAACGTAATGTTGGGAATAAGGAGAAGTTTATTCCTTAATACTCAGTTTTATGAGGATTATTAGAAGATGGTAAATACATTAGTTAGGTAGGGTAGCTTAACTAGGTTGTTTAAAAGGTATGCGATAGTGGTGCACTATTACAAGAGGGGTGAGGTGTATCTCATGTGAGAGAGATACCAGTTTAAATATGAGAAATATCATATTTTAAAATATGGATTTCAAACACTTGCTAAAATGTTTTCAAAACTCGGGCTCTAACCCATTTCTCTATTTTTTCCCTCTCTTGCTATATCTATATATATAGGTGTCCGACACAGGGATGCCTGGATGATGATTCCTTCAAGTCAGACGGTCGCTGCAGTAGCTGTGGATGCAAGAAGATTTATTGTAGATGATTCTATCATTGAGATCTAGATAGGAGGCATATTAGACATATTTAGGAGGATGGCCCAATTGTAATCATTTATTCTTATATCGCCTTTTTGTGCGGCATTCGATTTGATTGTATTATTTTGTACTAAGTGTTCGGTTGCTTTATTTCATTTCAGTTATTGCATATAAAATGTTGTTATTGCTTTATTTAAATGGTTTGGTTAAAAAGATTAGTTAATTAAAATTTTGACGCCAGCCTAATAGGATATTAGTAATTAAACAGTGATTATGAGAATGAACCATATGAGACTCCTATTTTAATTTAATATAGGACTGATCGCCCAGTATTTTATTAGGCGGGGTGTCACAGGTGGTATCAGAGCATCAGGTTCTAGTGTCCTTAGGAATCAGTGCGGACGTACTACGCTTTCAGCGTTGCTTTTGATTTAATATAGAACCTTATGATTAGGATTGTTGCTTGTGAGATTTTGATCTCCTGCCATTATGTAAGATTATCGTAAATCTTTTGCGCGCTCATTCAGGATTTATGTTCTGATCGATGAAGGGCGACCATGGAAGACGATTGTGAGGGCAGCAGGAGGCGGGGATTAGTTAGAACAGTAAATTGATGTTGGGAATGAGGACCACGGTAGAGGTCACTTTCCTTGTGGCATTGTTATGGATTCCTGTAATGACTACTAAAGTATAGTAGTTATAATTATCAAGTACTGCTATAGTAGATAATGGTGTTAAACTTGAATTACCCAGTGAAGTTAAATTGGTAAAGGTTTGATAGGTCTTGGATAAGGCCTGTACATTGAAGTTAAACTAGGCGGAAGCAGTGTAGATTTATCCTAGGGAAGTATAAGGTTCAGAAGCTCTAGCTCAGATTTAGGTATGGAAATACCCCTATGTGAAAATTTCAGGAATTTTTTTCAATCGTAGGAGCAAGGTTGAAATAATGGGAACGATGGTCACCATATTTGGGGGAGCATGACGTTTTGCTCATAAATGAATCTTACGGATTGTTTTAATTGCGAGTTCCTTTGATTTAGTAGGAATGAAAAGAATCCATTTTCTAAGTTATTCACATAAGGATCGGTCAGAGACCGACGATGAATAAAGAGTGACATGGTTAAGTGAACTTAGTACCGAAGTAAGAGAAGTAAAATGGAGACAAAGGGTTCTTCAGTGGAATGATAGACTCACTAGTGATTGGATTTCTGTAGAGTGAGTTACAACTGTTTTAGGTCAAGGTGTGTACTCTGCCATAAATTAAACTTGTGAGAATTGGTGATTTTTAAGAGGTCTTATGAGAAAATGACCCTTGGGATTCAAATAAGAATTTTGGATGTAATTGGGATATGATCTAGTTGTAATAAGCTTCATATTTATTTATATTACAAGTAAGTGAATACTTATGAAATTAAATCGAATTTTGTATTCAGGAAATACGGGCTAATGTTATGAGAGATACGCACGATTATCCGGATTATATCATGTGTGTGTGTGTATATATATATATATATATATATATATATATATATATATATATATATATATATATGATATGTTTATAAGTATATATGTGTGTGATTGGTATATTTATATGAAATATACCCCTCTAGTGCTATCATGGGAAGTTATGCGATTTGGGTGAGGCCCCTGACTTGAGGAGCAGGGAGCGTATAGTCCCCATTTCATAGTTTCCATTATATATTGTGTGATTTTTATCAGGAGTGAGACGTGGTGGGTATGTTTCGTTCTCATTTCCGATGAGGAACTATGATCTCTTCACATACGTTGTGATTTGATTTTTACCAAGTCGGTGTGATAGTCCGACCACTGGTACCCAGGATGATATGTAAGTTATTCCCTGAAAGATGATAGCATTGAGAGACTACATCCCTGGAGTTATAGATCTGAGGGATGGTTATTATACTTATATAGTGTATAATATATAAGTATGGATATACTTGATGTGTATAGTATATTGTATATATATTTATAGGAGGTGTGAAACATATACATACGGAGAGAGTAAAGAATGGAATGCGAGATAAATTCTGGATGAGCTCTCCCTTATTATATGATTAGATGGAGCTTCGATAAGGAGATGATTCATTGCCATAATTTGAGTGCATAGCGACCTTATAGATATAATTTAAGGTACACAGGATTTATTGTTGAGTTGTGGGATTAAGCTCATTATTGGTTGCGCTAAGGACTCAGTGTTAATGTAAGAACTTATGGTATGGATCCTTGACAGAATTAGGATTTTTTACCACACTTTTGTCGATAGGAGAAATGGGATTATCCCAATGGCATATTTGAACTAGCGGACCTCCACGACCGATAAATTTAAGTAGCAGTGTATAGGAAGGGTTCCTTATTTAGATTTCGCTTGCGAGACACTCCACGCACGAACCTTAACAACGTTAGGAGTGGGGAGACATTATAAAATGCAAGGATGTTGGTTTTGGATGATAAGTCACCTAGTGTAGAGGAAACACTATAGACTGAGAACCATTTGATGACTGTATAATTATATTGAGATATAAGTGCTACGGAGAATCACTGAAATTGTCCTCTCACCGCAAGTATGTGGGTGAGGTAAGGTAAAGGAAATAAATTTGAGACTTATAACCATGCTTTGAATACAAGGCAAATTCAGAGTAAATATATTTTGGGTATGACGTTAGTAGTGCTTTTGCAGAGAGTAGGCTCCCTGATTAGTTAGACTTTCCATTTGGACAAGATGGAAGGATATAGTGGTAGAAGTACGTTAGTAGGTTAATGAGGTAGGATTTAGAACGTCCCGTTGGTGTCCATTAGACCGTTATATCTCGATGACCGATGAAGAAAGGGAGTAGTGTATCGGGAAGGTTCCTTATTTGGATTTCGCTTTACGAGACGTCCCACGCATGAAACCAAGTAAATGTCAGAAGTTGACAGAGGTCTTGGGAACTAGGGATATAGATAGGATATTACTCATATTACGTGTGTCGGAAACACCTTGATCTTAGGACTACCACTAAGTAAGGCCAGTAAGACTAGTGGCACTGATATAGGAAGATTATTGTGAGTTAACCACAAGAAGACTGGTGGGTTAACCTTAAGAAGGATTGAATTTCCAGGTATCGAAAGAATTGAATTTCAAAATATTCAGGTTAAGGGTACCCAGGTTTTATTACCAGGCCGAGGAAATGTGGCCCATTATTTAGAAAGAGTGTTACATATCAGACATTTACGATGGTTATGAAGATAGGCACAGGTTAAAAAGGTGTAAGGGAACCTTAGTAAATTGATTTTATATACGACCCGAAATAGAAGGGACGTGTATATAAAGCTAGAGATTATGCTGCATGGAAGTTATAAATGGATTTAAAATGGATTGGATGGAACGTCGTAGGAAGTACGCAGTGATCCAATTATATTTGTGCAAAGAGGCAACACACTTAAGATAAGCAAAAAGACTGACGGGAATAGTCGAGCACTAGTGTAGTTTCCTTTTTGAGGGAAATTATATATCCTGATGTAAATAAGTGAATGCTTGAAATAACGGATCTCCGATGGGACCAATAAGTTAGAGCAGCAGTTATAGGCTCATTTTCTTTATATGCACTTAAAGAAGCATTGGGTGCGATATGACGTTAGAGTCAACCTTACGACCGAGGTAGCATTGTAACATATAGAGATTTGGTTAAGCTAGTGCGTTAGAGCATACGCCTTCAGATAGGTGGAATATGGTGGGGGACCATTGTGTTAGTACCTTTCGACTTTGGGGTACTAGGACGTAGTATATATAGCGATCCTAGAGTAGTAGTGTAGGCTATATCTAAATTTCGAGGACGAAATTCTGTTATAAGGGGGGAAGTATGTAATACCCCGTACTTTTAAAGATATTTAAATTACAATGTGGGCATAATTTGGTAATTTGAGGAATTACAGTGAATAGTAATTCTGTAATTTATGAGTGAAATTAAATAAATTTAGAATATAAAGTGAATAGTAAATATTAGTTTTCGAGTGTTTGATTAATATTTACGTGGATTATATTTTCTTACGGGACTAAGTATATGAGTGGATTATTTTATTACATGTCGCAGTTGGGTAAAGCGATAAAGGAAAATATTTTAATTAGAAAACATGCGTATTGGAATGTGTTGGGTTTAATTAGTGAATTTTAGTTAAGTGACTCAGATGGAGATTTCGAGAGCGCCATTGGGTTCGGAATGTCCGAGATAGTCAAAATAGAGTATCCGAGAGTAGTGTTTAGGTTCCGGGGATTTTTGGACTAGTAGGGACTCGAAATTGAGTACACGAGTCATTTTACAATTGGGTATACACCCAATTTTGGGTTTATTAAGGGAAGAGCCCACATTTCTCTCCCAAATATGCCCTAAGAGAGAAAGAGAAGAGAAAAGGAAGAGAAGAAGGAAGAAGACAAGAGAGGAAGAAAGAAAGAGGGATTTTCGGTCGGGCTCCGCGGGATTCGACTCGGGATCGTCGGATTTTATCCACGAGGCAAGTGTTTAACTTGCTTTATGATTTAGTGTGTTTATTTCTCATATTGTAGTTTGTGTAAAACTATAAGGATTTTTGGGTTGGATTTTCGTGGATCAAACGGGTTTTCGAAAGATTAAAACGGATAAAACTCGGTTAATACCCAATTTGAGAAATTTAAAATTTATTAAAATTAATTGTTGAAAATTGGTTCTAGGATGATTATAACCCCATTAATGTATGTATATGTTGTTGATTGAGCTTAGAGGATGTAAGTAGAAGAGATAAAAGCTTGGGGGAAGCTTTAATGGCCGGACAACTTCTCGGAGAAGAAGCTGGCCAGATCGATCGATCGATCGATCGATCCCTCAGGATTTTTGGCAATTTGGCTTGTTTGGTTTAAATGGTATAAATTCCAAACTTAATTGTTTTTAACCTATCTAATTGAGGAAATAAATATCCACTAAGGGGAATTTCTTCCTAACCATTTAAGGGAGTTAATTGGGGTTAGGAAAGTGCAAAAATGGTATGGCACAAAATGTGTATTTTTGAGGAAAATAAATTGTAGATGGGTTCCTAAAAATAGTGTGGGGACTTATAAATAATTATTCAAGTGATATGTGTACCATGGGTCAGTTGAAAGTAAAATATACATACCCAAAATAGGGATGTTTGGGAGGAGTAACACTCGGGGTGGTATTTCGGTGGACAATTTTATATAAGTAATTGTGCGCGTAGAAAACGCATTTATATTCTGATTCTGATTGAGTAAAATACTACGAGGTGATTAGGATGAAATTTAGGATATGGGCTAAAGAGAATTGAGCAGTTATCTGATCCATCTATTGATGACAATTATTTCATTTCAGTTATTGCATATAAACTGTTGTGATTATTTTATTTGAATGGTTTGGTTAAAAAGATTGGTTAATTAAAATTTTGATGACAGCCTAATAGGATATTAGTAATTAAATTGGTTTTCGACAGTGACGCTGAGAATGAACCATATGAGACTCTTGTTTTAATTTGATATAGGAGTGATCGCCCGATATTTTATTAGGCGGGGTGTCACAGTGTAGTAGAACAAATAAAAGATATCCAATTTTGATTAAAAAAATAATTCTACTAAAATAATCTAATATTTATTCAAAACCAATTTATAGATCGAAACCAAATTTCCAAGGTACATTAAAATAATTTACATGCATTATCTTTATGTACCACCAAATCCAAAAGGATTTCCTACTGTTGCCTTATACTACTTGCCCATAAATAGGAAGATTTTAAGTAATTTCTTAGTTAGTTGGAACCTCTACCAAGACTTGTAGTCTTGATTTGTGGCTCCCGAGTCTACACGCTATGTTATTGTAGATTGGACCATAAATTATGCAATTACTTTTAAGAAATAAACCATTACCATGTCCTTTTCCTTACATTGCACGCATGTACACTATTTCTTTAAAAGTTCTAACTACTTGGAATGAAAGCATCAGACTTTTGGCTTTTTCACTACTATCAAAGAATATGAACACTTTTAACCTAAATCATTATACCAGAGACTTAGCTTTATCTTCCTAATTCCCTTTAGAGAAAGAAGTAAAGTCGGTCTTAATAACCAACACCATCCCTTTAATACCAATGATGCCCAATCCCAGATTCTGAAATGAATCCGATTTTCCCCACCACATCTAATCCCAAGAATTCTTAGTTCAATCAATTATGAAGATCATTTCAAGAACATGATTATTACATGAGCATCATCAACCAACATCGAAAAATAAAAATTCTCAGCGATCAATTCTTTAAAATTAGACATGTACATATAGAACTTCCCCCTTGGAGAAACAAACATATATAATGATTAATTTCAAAAAATTACCGTATACTTTAAAATACCATGATTGCTTAATTAATAACACCCGTTAGGGGGACCAGACAAGCTGACACAATAAGCTAATCACATTGCAATTTTAAAACATTGAAGGGAATCGTGGGTTAAATAAGTTTATTATCCCCTTAAGTTAGAACAATACCCTAATAAGAGTAAAATGGTGAGAAAATGATGAATTCATTTTTGAAATCATAGAATCTGTAAGATTACAGTATACTCAAAGTAGTCCATTGACTTAGAATGTCTAAATTCCTTGGTAAAACATTTTTGAGTCTTTGTTCTAGAAGTCCCAGAAAAGCCTCATAAACTTCAACCTGGATCATTCATGTGGAAACTAAAGTACACCACTAAGAAAAGGTATAAACCTTAGCGGACTTAGATTCACCCCCTGGTTAATTATTTTCATAATTGAAAAATATTTTTAATTAAAATTGTTTGTATAATTGTCAAATACGCAATGAAAATGTAGTCTTCGTATAGAAAAATATATTTTCTTATAAATTGTATTTTTTTTTTTGTATTTTAAGAATAGGTGTTATTAGTTGGAACAAATATTTTTGGTGTTTTACCAAAATATATTTTTAAAATCTTTTAAGGAAAAATTGAATGAAATCCCTAAACACTTTCACTGCATAAAACAACCTTCACTGGAAGTTTGTCCTTCATGCTTTTTCCTTAGTCACTTGTGTGACCTTTATCACTTCAAGTTCTTCGCTGCAATGGTACCACCAGCGAAAAAGTCTAAAAGTGCAACGAAAGCACTTTTTGGAAGATATTTCCTTAAGATCTCCTTGGTAAATATTCCAAATACACCTTTTCGGGTAATAATTTCTTAGACGTGACTATTTGAGACCTCAATAGTTTAGAACCTAACTTTTAGCCTCCTAAATGTTTCCCGCCACATGCATTTATATTTTAATGGTCAATATTCTTCCAAAGGAAAAGTTAAAGTTTAAGAAAAATAGTTTTACTGATCAAAATCATTTCAATAATTGAGAGAATATTTTCTCTTCTTTGAGTTCTACAAGCCACGGATTTTGGGTTTTCTCTTTTAGAAAGCTTTAGAGATTTATTTACTCATATTTGTGTTCAAATCGTTTTCAAAACGTTTGTTCATGAGTATATATTTTCTCTACATTGGCTTGAAAAATTCATTCTGATATTTAGAGCACCATACCCTTATAATATAGCTACTAAACCTTTTAGGATTCCTTCACAATCCTAGGAGTAGTTTTTATGGTTTCTTGATGGTTCCAATCTTGGAATAGAGTTTTTTCAACTTTCAAGAAGATTTTTATAGCTAAGACGATTTAAAAGCATTAGTTGCGGACCAAAATCGGGGTTGGTTATGTAGTGTTCTTCAGGTGTTAGAACCTTAATTGGAAGACATGGTGTGAAATAGTGTCTAATAAAAGTTGTGTAAGTGTCTCAAAGTTTCCTCTTGTAAAACTCTACCATAGTGCATTTGTCATTTTTGTTGGCCGGAGATTTTTCCCATTAGTGGGTCTTTTCCTCATATATTCGCTCGTTTCTTTTCTGCATCTTTTAGAAACGTTGTCTTAAATTAAGAAGATAAAATATGGATTATGAAAAGTAGTAAATAACTTGTCACTTATACTTTTGGATTGTTTACCCTTTTCTAATAACAAATGATTTATTATTTTCCTTGAATTAGGTAAAATAATTTGTATTTTGGTAGTTAATATTGACAGGCACACTTTGAGATAGTATCAGAACGGGTATCCAATGTTTAGGTGTTATAATCTAGGGTAAATATTTTTCACGCGCAATGGATGGAAGTTCAACCCTCCAATCTCCTCCATTAAATGGTAATAATTATTCCTACTAAAAAGCTCGTATGTCCTCATACTTGATGTCTTTGGGTGACAGGATTTAGAATAGTGTTCTTGTGGGATGGAAATGTACCTTTATCATTGTCCTCATAGAAAATATTAGATTTAATTAGGATGATAATGATTTTAAGTAGAGTGGGTGGAACATGAAGGGACTTAATGCCATTTTTGGTTGTGTGGCCCTCACTGAATTTTAACGTATTTCTACTTGTATGATGTATAAGGAGCCATGGGAAATATTGCATATGATCTACGAAGAAACCATCGTCGTAAAGCATTCTAAGTTTCAACGGCTAACCACCCATTTTGAATTCCTCACCATGAAGGAGAACTTAAATTTTGACGAATTATATGTCGAACTAAACGATATAATAACATTTGCCTTTGCTTTAAGAAAGACCATAAAGGAGGATATATAACCGTCAATAAAATACCAAGGTCTCTCCCAAGTAGGTTCTTTGGAATAGTAGATATCATCAAAAAAGATAGAAATCAACTCAAAATTCCCATGCATGTAGATGAGTTGGTTAGCTCTCTTAAAACCTACGAAGCGAATTTGTTGTATCGACAAGGAATTCCTTCCAAAGAGAATAATATAGATTTAAGGCTACGAAGGAATTTCCTAGTTAGAGTTCCCTTGATGTTATTAATGATGATATGGCCTTCATTACTAAAAAAATTTCAATACATGTCAAAAACATTTTCACTCTAAAGGCACTCCAAAATAATTATCCACCCAGATTTGAAGTTGGTTAATGAAGTGGAGATAAGAGGGTTGATTCTCCAAAACCCATTATTTATTTCACTTTTGGTGGTCAATGACATATTTTGAAGCAATGTCCCTTGAATTTGAGTGAAGGTGATGTTAAAAACGCTTATCAAGCCACTTTTAGTGATAATTACTCGGACTTGGAAGATGACTCTTAAGAAAATGTCTATGCCACATTCATGGCACAAAAAAAATTTGATGAGTTTGATAATATATAGGATTTTTATGTTCCTCATCCAGTTGTTAGAGAAATGATTACATCTAATACAACTTCGATTACTATCGAGGAAGAAGAAAATCATCTTTAAGCCGAATGTGTTATTATATATACGAGGAGTCCATAAACCTCAAAAGGGGAAACATAAAACTCACCACCATAATATCCAATGTTGAAAATGAAAGGGTTATCGTGAGTGAGAGTAGTTTGAGCTACTTTTATGCTTAACATGTGGTAAGTAATGAACCACCTTTAGAGGGAATTATTAATGACTTTCATCGACTTGTGGTAGAGTTCCTAAGAAAATACATACATGAGAGTGAAAACTCAAGGATAGCCTTGGAGGACAACATCTCTTTACTTGAGATCAAGCTATTATCCACACCCACTCTAAAAATAGATTTGGCGAATAGATATAAAAAGTTCCATAATACAACACTTGTTATAAATGATTTTTTTAACACTTGTTCCCAGTAAATATTGCTAAATAATAATAAAATTTTCTTTAATGCCACTACTATCATTCTCGGTATTTTTTTAGTGCCACCAAAAGTGTGTTGAACATTTAATAGGTGTTGCAAAAGATTATTATCAACATTTTTTTAATGCCGCTAAAAGGTTATTACCAGCATTAATATAAATGCTTGAAGTTGGCTACCGCACTTGTGGAAAAGCCGCCAAAAGTGTTGCTAACTTTTCACGACATTTTTTAAAATGTCGTTGTTATTTTACCACATTGGCTATTACCGCACTTGTGGAAATGCCGCAAAAAGTGTTACCGGCATTTTTAGTGCTTTTCTCGGCATTTAATTTATACTGGAAAAATTAATATTCATGTAGTTCTTGCTGTGATTAGTTGCTTTCAATAAATATAATTTTGTATTTTTGTATTTTCCCTTAGCCATATGAGTCTTAAAATGGTATATTTCTTTCATTTGCTTGTATTTTTACATTTTATATTTTTTCTCGAAATTCGACAAGGGGAAGGTTATAAAAGTATAGTATACTCAAACTGCTCCATATAATTATATTGTCTAAATTCCTTAGCAAAACATATTTGAGTCTTTGCCCTAGAGGTCCCCAAAAAGCTTCATCAATTTCAACTCGGATCATTCATGTGGAACCTAAAGTACACGACTTAGGAAGGGTATAAGACTTAGCGGACTTAGTTTCACCCCTTGGTTAATTATTTTCATAATTGAAAAATATTTTTAATTAACCTTATTTATATAAATTGATAAACACACTATGCCAATATACTCTTCATATAGAAAAATCTGTTTTCTTAGAAATTGCATATTTTTCATGTATTTTAAGTATGGGTGCTCTTGGTTGGAATAAACATACTTATGAATTTGCCAAAATATATTTTCAAAATCTTTTAGGCTTCGTTTGTTTTACCAAAAAAGGAAAGGAAAATATGAGAAACCAATTTTTGTTTCCTTTTTCTTTGTTTGGTCTGTCGGAAAAGAGTGGGACCCACCACAAATTCATTTTCCCGCAATAATCGTTTTCCCTCAAAACTCGTCTGACCAAGGAGGTAGGAAAACACGTCGTGGGAATCGATAAATCTCGAAACCCTCTCCTAAAATCCATATAACCCACTTTGAAGAAATCCTCATGTTTTGTTGTTAATCCCACCAAATCACAAAAAATTCCATAAATTGTTGAACCTAGTTGGAGTAATTGTTGTATAAATACCCATCTTAGTTATATCTCCGAGCTCAAAAAAATTGTAAGTATTCCTCTCTTTACTTTGAGATGCAAATTTTTTTTAAGCATTCATCTCTTACCTTTGCATATGTTGTAATCTTTGCAGATGGAGTGAGTCACAAAAATGGACAGTGTTCTCAAAAACCCAAATAGAGGACATTCCTCTCTCACACTGTAACCCAAACAAAAGGTGAAAGTTACGGTTTTGTTGTTGTGATATTATACTTGTTAATAATTTTTTAATTAGTTTTTATGTGGACACACAAGTCTAGACCCAGCTACCAATTGTAGACCTAGCCAGTTAAACATTCAAAGTGGATAATTCAGCTGACTTAACATTCATACGTAACTAGTGAGATTTTTCTTTTGCACATAAATAAATGTTTTATTTAACTCGGCTGACATAACATCCATACGTAACTGAAATTATAATTATAATTTCAATGGTGAGAGTTCTAAAATTGTACAACACTTGGTTTCATGTACCTATGCATGAGACTCTAGACAAGATGACTTGGAGTTAATTGAAACAATTTTATTTTATATAAAAACAACTGTCTATGAAAACATCCTTTGTTATTAAAAAAATTGTTTTTAGATAGATTTTTTTTAAATAAAAAAGTTATAAAATAGATTTTTTTATTATTAAAAAATACATTTTTTAAGAATAATTGTAGGGAGACCCTTAAAATTGTACACAAAAAACCAAACTTGGTGATGTGTCACACGGGTATTGGTTGGTGATTTTGTGATTGTGGGTCCCCGCTAGAGGCATTAACTTATACATGTTTGACACATCATCGGGTTTTTATTTTGTGTACAATTTGAGGGTCTCCCTAAAATTACTCTTTTTTTAGTTTTGGATATGTTTGTCTTCATGTTGTTCTTTATCTTTAGTTTAATTTATTTTTAGTTCAAGAATTTATTTACTTTATAGGTTTGCAATTTATCTTTCTTGCTTAAGAACTTAAAAAATATTATTTCTTCCATTTATTTACATATTATCAAGTAAAATGACGTATAATTTCTTCCATTTATTGGTTTCACACGTGTTTAGATGGCTTCATAAGAAGGTTCGAAGATGAAATGGAAGTAACATGTGTCACGATTGCTAGTGATGTAGTTTTATTAAATGGTGGGATAATTATTTGGAATATCTTGACAAAGATCCACCTCCTAATAAATATTTAACAGATAGACAAGTTAGTGAAGATATAATTAAGTCCAATGAACATTGTTATAAATTATTGAAGATGAACGTGGAAGCTTTTGATAGATTAGTATATATTCTTAAGGGAACGAGTAGGTTACATGATATAATACATCTCAAGGTTTCCGCAAGAGTAGCTATTTTCCACACCATTGCGCATAATGAGAAAAACCGAGCGTTAAAGTGCTACTTTAGGCGTTCGGGGGAACAATTAGTCGTTATTTTAATGAGGTTGTGTACGCTATTATCTCATTACGCAATGATTTTATCAAATCACCTGGAGAAGAAATACCATAAGAAATACAAGATAACCCAAGGTTTATGCCATATTTTAAGGTAATTTTGCGACAATATTTTCATTCATAAGCTACTCAAAATGTTATTCATAAATGAATATACTTATGGTTTTTAACTATATGTTAGGATTGCGTGGGTGCGATCGTTGGAACACTTATCCCTACTAAAGTATCAATTGATGTCATAATAGGATTTTGTGACCAAAAATATTGTACTTCATAAAGTGTTTTAGTTTCTTGTTCATTTGATATAAAAGTGACATATATTATATTGGGTTGGGAAGGATCAACTTCTGATTCTAGGATATTAGATTGTGTGCTCACAAGTAACCACAAAATTACTTGTCCTTCAGGTAATTTTCATTATCATGTAATTCCCTATATAACTAATATATTTCATTGTTACTTAGTTTTCTTAAATTGATTGTAGGAAAATATTATCTTGCGGATGCAGGATTTACACTATTGAAACACTGCATTATGCCATTTCGTAGTACGAGGTATCATTTGAACGAATTTAAAGGACGCACTACAACCACTGCGAATGAGCTTTTTAATCATAGCACTCCTCACTACTAAATGCAATTGAGCGTACATTTGGGGTAATACAGAAGCGGTTTTCTATCTTGCGAGAGGAACCAATGTTTCCATGGACAACCCAAACTTATTTGTTGAATGATTGTTGCATGATTCATAACCATATCAGAGGAGTAATCACCCATGATTCTTTGATAGATGATGCGGATAGGGAATTGGAACAACAAGAGCTCCCAATCAATGAAAAAAAACTTTCTAGAAATGAGGATGGTAAAGTGGGAAAGATACTTAGGGCTACGATAATGAATACTACTTGGCAAGATTACAATAATCATTGTTAATGCTGTGTTAACTGTAATTTTATGAAAAATGCGTTACTAAAGCCGTTTATGAAAATAAACTATTTAAGTAACTCCGAATAAAATAGTATGTACGAGATCTGTTCAAGATTTAAGCAACAAGTTTAAAAAAATAATTTAAACCAGTTTTAAACACATCACAGCCAAGAATGAGATGAGAAAATGTAGAATCCTCATTGTAAGGGGACCGAATCAAAACCCTGGACTCGAGAATGGAATTTCTTGTAATCGAGAATTCCCAAACACTCAGCAATAAAACAACAGTGGACGTAGGCCATCTTTATAAGGCTGAACCACTTTAAAATCTTTTGTCTTATTTATTTATCTGTGATTGAATAATTATAGTGATCTAATTTTTTACATCAACGGATTTAATGGCTTCAATCTCCCCCTTTGGAAATATGAGACAAAATCTCCTTTGAGTCATCTTAGACTCGTAGGGCAATAAGAAAAAATAAGAAAAACTTATTCCTATCAAAATTCTATCTACCCAATTCCTATAAATCAAAAAGTACATAACTCAACTAAGTACATTTGAATACCCTATTACAACTGTTGAGAGTAACTGTACAACAAGAACCTGCAATAATTAACTAAGATCAAGCTACTTAGAATATGCAAGAGTTGAATAGACTCAAATTTCTCCCCCATTTTGTCTCAAATGGACAAAGGGAAAAAACTTGGATAAACAGCAAAAAGATTAATCAGCATAAACCATACCGATAGATTTATGTAATGAAATGAATCTATTATAATCTAGAGGTTTGGTAAATATATCTGGGAGTTTTAGATCAGTAGGAAGATAATTGATTTCTAACTCCTTAGATTCAACTAATTCACGTATAAAATGATGTCTTATTTTAATATGCTTTGTTCGCGAGTGTTGAACAGGATTTTTAGAAATATTAATCGCACTTTGATTATCACAATAGATATGCAATTGGTTTTCTTGCATACCATAATCACTTAGCATTTGTGTGACACCCCGCCTAATTAAATACCGGGCAATCACTCCTTTATTAAATTAAATCAAGGTAAACAGTTGGTTCATTCTCAGCATCACTGTCGATAAAAATAAATTTTCCAATTTAACACCCTAAATAATTAAGCTATGTGTCAAAGCCATTTTCATACATAACTTTCCAAATTTTATTTAAAGAAAAAGATTTATTTATTTATTAACAACATTTCAACAATTAAGAATCACACCACAATAAACCTGGAACACAATCCAATTAATTTAATATATTCGTCAATCGAATGTCAACATACGAAATCTAAAGTCACACATCCAAACTGAATAAATCCCATAGTAACAATGTTGGAAATAACTGAAATACAAATGTCCAATAACAACGGAATAATGGAAAGAGCTACACATGCCCAACTAGATGAAAGTACTAAGAGTGGATCCGAATGAACGAAGTCGTCTAAACAACAGGCCTGCAACTCCCACCTAAGCTGCAGCACGTTCCTTCCAAAGGATCCTAAGTAAGACGCCCCTGTGGCTGGGCACCTGTAATACATACATATATATACGAGAGAGAGAGAGAGAGAGAGAGAGAGAGAGAGAGAGAGAGAGAGAGAGAGAGAGAGAGAGAGAAACGGGTTAGAGCCCGATAGTGTATATGATTTAAAATACGTTTAGCAAGTATTTAAATTGATACAGGCCAATGCAACAACATATTAGTGCGACACTCTTTTGAGAAATTCTCACCTCTCTTCTAATGTGCACACCTATCGCACTAACCTTCCCCACGGTTTATCTTATCATTTTATCATACTAACCTTCCCAATAATTTAGCTTATCTTAACTTACTCATAAAATTTCAAAATCGAACAATATCATTGTTTAAAAGGATACTTCCAATTAGCCGCACAACTCTCGTTTTAGCTTTATTAATTTATAAAGTTTCCCAGTGACACATTATACTTTTCAAACAAGTATATCTGATTTATAATCAAAATTATTTCTCACTTACTATATCACAGCAACATTTTAAATTTCCCAAATTCAGATATATATATATTAAGCACTCGTATAATATATATATTCTAACAGCACCAACATGCAAACTATGGTATAGGCATACTCTGCTATCCAATCCCCGTATCGCTCACACTAAGGGATATACAAGTTCGGAATCACTCTCGAACTGTATCAACATATATACACAAAATAAGATTGAGGCGAAGTATAGATTCCAAGTCTCTAAGAGGTCAGTACATACCCCACGCCTCTCAGGACCGTCTGAACTATCGATTCGATAGCCTGTACCAAGGATATCTATCTTCTAGGGTACAAGTCAATATCCCCCATAAAAGGTCCCATCGAGATAAGACTGTCCCAGCGCGGTAACCTCAGGGATAGCAAGTAGCGCGGGTACGTTTTTCACACGTATATAATATATGCATACACAACCATATAAATGTACCGCTTATCATGATATCAATATAGGTTTCTCTCATCACCCATAATTACGATATTTATCCTTAAATATTCACATTAAGTATTCTTATAAGGGTTCGTCACTAACCTTAACTCGAAGGGTTTCTCCAACTCATTTCGCGACACTCGTGAACTGTATCCTCACACGTATAAAATTCAGTAGGTGTCCTTATTATGTTCCAACGTAACTCTCTTACGCACCTTACCCTTCAATACATAAATTAATCGATTTATAAGTAATTATCCCAAAAATGTAATTCTTAGTCCACATTAAGTATCTCCAAAATTCATTTGTATAACCTACTGGTCTCCTCTATCTCCCAAAACATTATGTGAAGGATGCCCAAGAAATATTTCATGATAAATTAAATTTAACTCATTTAATAAGGGAAATAGGAGTCTGCCAGGAGGGGTCGATCGATCGAGGTCTGGGACTCGATCGATCGAACCTTCGATCGATCGAAGCTCTATGCTCGATCGATCGATCAAGCAGGTATTTTGATTTCTGCAGAATTGCAGTTACGGGTTCTACCATCTATCTTCATCCAAATCCATATTTTTCAACTCCAAACATCCCAAAATTTCTACTACTAACATTATAACATTATACCAGATGTTTTCAATGTAAAGCATGTGTATTTCTATCATTAAACATGGATAATCAACCCAAAATCTTATCTAATCATCAAGAACCCTAGAATTTTCTTAACCATGGTTTTAATCTGTTTTTACCAGAATTTCCTTCCTTAATTACAACAAAATTTCATGGGTTATCTTTCTACATTACAAGGGACTTCCAGAATAAGGTTTAAGTCTTTACTACATGCAAATTCCTATCAAAATTTGGGTTTTCTTCCATGTATTTCATCCCTAATCATTCCTAAACTAATATGGAAATTGCACCAACGAAAATAGCAAGATAAACACTTGCCTGGGATTTTTAGAAGTCTGGAATGCGGCTGATTTTGGTATGGTTGTGTTCCCCGTCTCGCGATCTACGCGCTGGTGGTGACGGCGGCGCAAACCGTTGAGTTTTGGGCCTTGAAATTGCTTGAGAGCTCTCTCCTCTCTTCTCTAATGGCCGTCACTTGTGTTTAGAGTTTCTAACCCTAGAAGGTAACCTAGGTATCTGATATAACTCCTCTAATTTTCGTGGGTTTAATTACCCAAAGATGTAAAATGACCAAAATGCCCTCCCGAGTTACTAATTAGGCCTAAAAACGCCCCGAGACCCAAACTACACGCCCGGGTACACTTTTCTGACTATCTCGACCCTTTTGAACGCGTTGGCGCACTCAAAACGACCATATAAACAACTTATAAAATATTCATTTTTATTTATCAATATTTAGTCCTGACGCGATACGGGCGCGTCCCGACTCAAATTTTCAGAATTGTCATTTTATTCTCTCGTGACATTCAATATAACCAATATTACATATTACTTTGCTCATTAGTAATATTCAACCAATTTCCCATAATTACTAACTCTCGTCACGTTAATAATTATAATATAATTAATTTCCGGATTTTTATTAAATAAATCACTCACATTAAATTTAATAAATCCCCAAATTAATATAGCAAAATTAATATAGCATAAAAATACAGGGTATTACAATTTTTTAAGCCACATTAATTGAGCACAACAGCTGCCAGCGGCTATGTATTCAGATTCAGCTATTGAGAGTGATGTGCAGTTTTGTTTTTTACTACTCCATCCTACCGAGTTATTACCTATATAATAACATGCTCCTGAAGTGCTTTTACTATCATCTGTACACCCAGCCCAGTCAGCATCAGTGTACCCAATTATAGTGCTTGGTGTGTCATTAGTGTACCAAAGTCCTAGATTTAGAGTGCCATTTACATATTTAATGATACGTTTAACAGCATTCAAGTGGCTCTCTTTAGGGTTACTTTGATATCGAGCACATACACACACAGCAAACATAATATCATGATGCGAGGCAGTAAGATATAGTAAAGTGCCTATCATACTACAATATAGAGTAGGATCTACAGATGGTCCATTTTCATCTTTAAGAAGTTTTAGTGTAGTACTCATGGGTGTTTTGGAATTTTTATCACTCTCAAGGCCGAATTTCTTAACGATCTCTAAAGCGTACTTAGATTGCGAAACAAATAATCCTTCTGGATTCTGTTTGACTTGGAGACCTAGGAAGAACTGTAACTCCCCCATAAGGGACATCTGAAATTCCTTACTCATAATTTCAAAAAAGGATTTTACTTCTGAGGAAGAAGTTGATCCAAATATAATATCGTCTACATAAACTTGAGCAATCGTAATGTGTTTGTCAAAATGTTTGACAAATAAAGTTTGGTCATTTCCACCTCTTTTGAAACCTTTATCCAAAAGAAAATTGGAAAGTCGCTCATACCAAGCTCTAGGAGCTTGTTTAAGGCCATATAAAGCCTTTTTCAGACGAAATACATGATTAGGATATTTAGGGTTAATGAACCCTTTAGGTTGTTCTACATAGGTTTCCTCAGCCAGTATTCCATTAAGGAACGCAGATTTGACATCCATTTGATATAATGTAAAACGCATGTGACAAGCTATAGCGAAAAGCAGATGAACCGATTCTAAATGAGTAACAGGGGCAAAGGTCTCGTTAAAATCAATTCCTTCTATTTGGGAGTATCCTTGAGCAACTAATCTAGCTTTATTTCTAATTATTATCCCATTTTCATCAGTTTTATTTTTGAAAATCCAACGAGTACCAACAACCTTTTTGTGATCAGGACGTGGAACAAGATACCATACATCATGAATGACAAATTGTAAAATTTCATCCTGCATAGCAGAAATCCAGTGAGAGTCATTCAATGCCTCATTTACATTCTTTGGTTCCACAAGGGAAACAAAACATGCATAATGTGCATAATTTCTGAGTTGGGATCTTGTACGCACTGGCTCACTAGGGTTGCCAACTATGTTGTTTATGGGATGATCTTTAGAAACCCGGTAATGAATTATCTATTTCAGAAGGTTCATTTTCTAAAATATTTGAAGACTCTTCTTCAATAGGTAATTCACCTGTCTTGTTTTCTACAGTAGTGTCACTAACAATTACATTTATGGAATCCATCATGGTTTCAGTTAGAAGATTATACACTCGATAAGCTCTACTATTAGGCAAGTATCCTAAAAATATGGCTTTATCTCCCCGGCTCTCAAATTTAGATAAGTGTTCCCTATCTTTGCATACATAACAAGTACTGCCAAAGGTTCTAAGGTATTTGAGATTAGGCTTCTTATTGTACCAAAGTTCATAAGGGTTTTGTTTGGAATTCTTTCTAAGATAGACCCTATTAATTATATGACACGCAGTACGAATAGATTCTACCCAAAAATATTTAGGTAAATTCTTGGCATGTAACATGACACGTGCCATCTCTTGCAAGGTACGATTCTTTCTCTTGGTGATTCCATTTTATTGAGGAGTCTTAGGAGCAATAAACTCGTGTTTGTAACCATTATACTCACAGTATTCTACAATACCAGTGTCTTTGAATTCACCACCTTTATCACTACGAATTCTATTCACTTGAATATCCTTCTCAATTTCGATCCTAAGAAGAATTTTTAGGAAATTTTGAAATGTTTCAGACTTTTGTTTTAAGAAGGCTACCCAGGTAAATCTAGTGAAGTCATCAACCATAACTAGGATGTAACTGTGTCCACAAAGACTAATAGTTTGGGAGGGACCCATTAGGTCCGTATGGATGAGTTCTAAGGGATTAGAGGTGAGAATGTCTTTGACTTTCTTATGAGGGGCCTTAACAATTTTACCTTCTTGACCGGAGCCACAAACAATATTATGAATGGGTTTAATTTTTGGAATTCCTCTTATTATGTCCAGAGTAGACAATTTACTAAGATTATCGTAATTTATGTGACCCATTCTGTTATGCCATATCTCGTTGTCATCCATTCTGGCAACATTACAAGTTTCAGAATTGTTCTTGACAGTGTAACAGTTGTCAGGAGTTCTGAATCCAGTAATTATGCATTCACCTTTTTCATTTAAAATCTTGCAATTGTTCTTTGAAAAGGTAACAGTATGGTCTGAGTCACAAAATTGTGAAATGCTAAGTAAGTTGGCCTTTAGACCTTTAACTAGAAGAACATCTTTAAGAATAGGAAGCCCATCTTCTTGGAGAGTTCCTTTGCCTATGATTTAAGATGAAGCTCCATCACCAAAAATGACTTTACCACCAGAATATCTGGTTTTATTTAAAAGTTTAGTTTCATCTCCTGTCATATGCTTAGAACATCCAGAGTCTAAATACCAACCAGATGATGTGTGTTAGTCTTTTAAAGCAGTAACAACAATATTACACTTCATCTGAGGTAATAGATCATCTTTCCTAATCCAAATTGCTCTAGTTTTCAACTTGCGCTTATTAGCTCTCAACTCGTAGAATTTGCGAGCATTAGATTTTTGCTGAAATATGTTTTGCACATGATTTTGAATTTTGTGAAAGACTTGAGCATTTGGTTTAGGAAAATGCTTAGGATTCCTTCTAGGAAATGTTCTTTTAGGTTTGGTCTTTCTCTTTCTATAGTTAGAGTTTTTATCTGGCTGTCTAGGAAGTATATAATTGTTTCGACTCCTCCTAGAATAGTTAAAGTTCTGGTAAGTACGAGGATTATAGATAGGTTTGACAAGTCTCCTAGCATAGCAACCATCAAAATAATGACCATATATGTCACAGTAGGAGCAATAAAGATTGCTCAAGATGGGGGTCTCCTTAGGAAAGTCTCTAAACAAAGGTTTAATAGAGTTTTGAGGCTGAACTCTATTTCTAGGTGGTTCAGGTGTGAATGCAGACTCACTCTTCCTAATAGAAGGACAGACGTATTTAGCCTTAGGTGAACTTTTAAGCTTAGAGCAACTTGATTCCCCAATGTTAAAATTTTGATTTTTCGAATCAAACTCAGTTTTTATGGAATGAAAATCTGGGCATGTTTCAATAGGTCTTTTGCCTCCTGACACAAACTTGATAGGTTCAAAATGTTTTGTTTGTGTTTTCAAATTGGGACAAAATCCTATACCAGTTCGATCATCAGAATTGGTTTTAGATTCAGCAACAAATTCATCAAAACAGTTAGAATTATTTTCAAATTTTGTAAATTTTTAGAAAACAGTTGCTGTCTTTTCTTTGGTTTGTTCCAATTCTAACAATGTCCCTTTGTACTTTTTCTCCAGAATTTCATTTATTTCAGTCAAATTTTTCAGTTTTTCATCAAAAACTTTAATTTCACTTTCATGAGTTAAACATTGGGTAGTGTACTCTTCAGCATTCAGTTTAACCATCAGACTTAAATCTTCCAATTTCTTGGTAAGATCTTTAACAGTCTTCTCTAGTCTAGCGCTTTTCTTGAGAGTCTTAGTGTAAAGTGTGTGAATGTCTGGGAGGTCTTCATTGTCCGAATCACTAAATGTGGTGTGTGGAGTGACCCCTAACGTTTCATTTGTTAAACTCACACACCCATTGACATCGTCATTATCGCCATCCCTTTGACTCACACACCCCGAGGTAGAACATGCAACATTCTCAGTAATCAAAGCATCTAAACCAGTAATAACCACGTTTGAATTATCAGTCATAGAGTTATTTGGTTCATCCTCATTAACAAACATAGGCATGTCATCATTATAAATAATCTTAGCAAAGAAGGACATGCAAGGATCAAAAGCATCTGATGACTCAGGTTCCTCATTTTCAGAGTCACTTGAATCATCCCATGTTTTGCAGATGTTAGCTCTAGTGTGTTTGTTTTGAGTGTTCAAATTAACTCTACAATCTTGTGCAATGTGTCCCAGTTTACCACATCTATAGCATTCAGTCTTCTTAAGGTCTCTATTAGGTCTAGCGTGAGAGTCCTTATGATTTTTGTCATTATTTTTCTCATGAGGTCTGTGACTAGAGGGAGTTGGATAATTTGACTTGCCTTGTTTATTTGCCACTTTGTTTCTAAACTTAATTATTTTCTTGAACTGTTTAGTCATTAAGGCAATCTGATTGTCCAAACTCTCTATATCGCAGTCCTCATCAGATTCAACAATGGAAGTATTAAACTCAGGTTTAATCAATTTAGAAGAGAAGCTTAGATTGGAACTAGTCTGTTTCCTATGGGATTGGGTTAATTGTTTCTTAAATTCCAGTTCCATTTCCACAGTTCTTAATTTACTACTGAGTAATTCAGGAGTAAGATTTATATCACACATTTCCTCAATAGCATATCTTTTGTTGTCAAACTTCTGTGGTAATGATCTCAGAATTTTAGATACAATTTCTTGTCTATCATAGGGTATCCCATTAGCATGCAGTTTGGTTACAATATCAGTCAGGTTCATATTGAAGTCATCAAATGATTCAGTTTACGACATAATTAAGGAGTTATACTACTGGATAAGCATTTGGGTTTTAGCAGCCTTCACTATAGTGTCTCCTTCATGAGCAGTGACTAAGGTGTCCCAAGCTTCCTTAGAATTGGTACAGGATGAGATTCTTTTGAACTCATATTCATTTATAGACATAAATATAGCATTCTTTCCTTTATTGTTGTTTCGAGAAACTTATTTCTCTTCTTGAGTGAACTCACTTAGAGCTTTCTTAACCCTCTCATTACTTCCTTCGTTGGCTGGTTTAGTAGGAAAAGTATAACCATTTTCAACAATGTCCCAGACATCATCTCCCAAAGTTCCTTGAATGAAAGCAATCATCCTTACTTTCCAGTAAGAAAAATTGGTTCCATCAAAGATTGGAGGTCTGGTCAAGTTACCAAATCTTTCATTTTTCTCGTCCATATTTGATTTTTAGAAAACAATTTCAGAAACATAGGATCTTTTTAAAAGCAGTTTACAAAGCTCTGATACCAATTGAAAAATGCGTTACTAAAGCCGTTTATGAAAATAAACTATTTAATTAACTCCGAGTTGTTTTTTGAAGAAACTTTTTTCTTAAATAAAAAAGGATTAATCACAAGATGTGTTTAATATAATAGTATGTACGAGATCTGTTCAAGATTTAAGCAACAAGTTTAAAAAATAATTTAAATCAGTTTTAAACACAGCACAACCAAGAATGAGATGAGAAAATGTAGAAGGCTTCTGTTCACAATTCTTACGTGGTAAAACCTCACCAATTGAGGAAACATCCACGACTCCCTCTACGGAGTAAAAAGAAAAATTCACTAAAACAAATATATGAGTTACAAACTATATAACCAACATACAAACAACTCAGACCTATATAAGTTTAGGAATGTACCCTCTGGTGTCCTTAAACTTCTCTGCAGTTCTGATTGTAGATGTAGTTCTCCCAGTTTGTCAACTTTTGATTTGTTCCAGCACTTTACGTCGACTTATGTTCTCAAGATCTTATCACCAACACTTTTCGTGTTGTAGGGTGTAAGTGTTTATGAAGGTGCTCTCTAACACATGCATGCACACACACACACTTATTAAGTACAAACACTCCTAACAAATTACAGTTTACACTATATGCAGTGATCTTTTCTTTTTCTTTCTTCTTAGAAAACTTTTAACCTTTTTGACCTTTCAAACTATCCCAGAATCCACGGATACCTTGCTAGGAAGACAGACAAGGTCTTAATCAATCTCAGAATTTAAAACAAAAACTTTTTGAGATTGAAAACCTCCAAGTGAGATTCCAAACTAGGTCCAAGTAAAAGTCTAAGTTGGAAACAAGATCTCACGAACACAAGGTTACATCAATAAAAATAACTCAACTCAAACTCTCAAACACTCAAGAACACACAGGATGGTGTTTTTGGTTATGGTGTTTTGAAGAAGTGTTTGGGTTAGGTTTGAAGAGGATTTGGACGAAGTTAGGGTTTCTAACTTTCTTCTCTCTCTAGGTTCTCTCTTCTCTCTCTTCTCTCTTCTCTCTTCTCTCTTCTCTCTCTACGCTCTTAATTTCTCAAAGGAAATGAAATGGCAAAAATCTTCGGAAGTCTGAGAGAAGGGCCCTTTTTATAGGGAGAGAGGAAGGTTCGAGATATCTGATCCAAACCAAGGGCTGAGATCGAGTCAATTTAGATTGACTTGAATCTAAGGGCTCACACCAGGCGGTGCTTAAACGAGCGTTGATTGGCTTAAAAAGATACACGGGGATTCATCAAGGCAACATGCAAACCATTGATAAGAAATGATCCAAGGGCTGATAACACACGCGTCTGTTGTCTCAGTAAAGAAACACAAATCTAACCAATCAGAGACAGACAAGTGTTGGCCAGTTAAGGGATGTTAAACGAGCGTCAAAACTAATTACAAATCACACCCTGAAGTCTCTGCCGCTTTCGGATTCTACCCAAGGTAACATTAAGCCATAAGATACAACAATTCATATTTGGAGATTGACCCCAAAACCTTTTAAAACAAGTTTTAATTATAAAAAACATGATTTAAAAATATTTAAAAAAGCCCAAAAAATTATTAAAAATCAAACTTAGGGATTTAAACACACACAACACATGTACACACTTCGGTCCCCTTACAAAGCATTAATACCTGGATATAGAAGTCATCAAATGATTCATATAGAAGTCAGGTTCATATAGAAGTCATGTTTCTATATCTTTTGTGTGTCATTTTTCTTAAATTAATTCGATATTTTATAATTGGTTTATGCATATTTCTAACCTTTGCTAAAGTTAACAATTCGGAACGCAATATATTATTGCAATATGGAATAATTTTAGGATCCTACTCCAATGGGGAAAGAAAAGAAGCGAAACACCACCTAGAATCCAAAAATGGATAAATCTCGCATTGAAGTGCTTCTCATTCAATGCTTTGAAGGAAACAAATTAAACAAGGGGTTTAAGGAGGTAGCATATGTGGCCACTGCTAATGCACTAAAAATAACTTTTCACATTGACATTAACAACGATAATGTTATAAACTAAATGAAGACAATCAAGAAAGGCTATAGAGATATTGAATAGATTAGCCAAAGCGTTTTTACTTTTAACTATTCAACTAAAAATGTCGAGTGCAGTGATGAAGTGCGGGAGACTTATGTTAAGTTAATATCATGCCTAAAATTTTATTACTACATGTTAAATTTCTTTAAAAATATACTTAAATTGAAATTCATTTTACAGGCACATCCAAAGGTGAAGAGCTTGAAGTATAAACGTATAGAAATGCTTGAGGAACTGGAAATTGTTTGTGGGAATGATGGAGCAACTGATGAATGATGTCGAGGGGGGGCAGATATTAATGCTAGATTAGCGACCAAAAACAAATATAATAACCAATATGATGCACCTATAGATAACACAAATCTTAGTGACGGAGGGGATACAATAGGTGAAGGAAATAATACTCAAACTACTGAATTTAGAGATCTAATTGCTAGGAGTAGTCGAGGAAATTCATCAAGATGATCAACTATTAGAAAACATAGTCGTCGCTCTAAAAATGTTGACTTATATTTTGAGACTATGAATTTAGTGGCTTCGAGCATTAAACAAATGGTGGAACCAATGGAACAAAAAAGTGAACTTGAAGCCAAAAAAACAAAATTAGATGAACATACAGTTATAACAGACCCCTTTATATTGTTACAGGCACTGCAGGAACTGGAAGTATTAAGCCAAGAATATATTTATGTTTCTTTTGAAGGTCTTCTAGCAGATGAAATTAAGGCCAATGCATTCATGGCATATCCTCTAGACATACAAATCACTTTTCTACAGAGGCATTATGGTGTTGAATCTTCAAGATTTAGTGCTTACATTTCTAGTAGCGATTTTGAGTTCTTTGATGACTGATTAGTTTGTCGAGTTCTTCAATTTATTGATGTTCGGATGTTTATTATTTCATTTTGAATAATTTGTCGAGTGGATTTGAACCTCGATTTTAATATGTTTAATAAATCTTAATAACTTATTATTTTGATAATTATTTGTGGTGTGTTGGGTATTATTTATTTAATTGAAAATATAAAACTTTCATGGAATTTTCCTGCGACTTCATGACAACCAAACGGATAATTATTTAATTTTCCGGCAGGAAACCGTTGTCAACCAAACACATACGGGAAAATGATTTTCATTTTTCTTTACTTCACTTCATCTAACTTTTCTCGAGAATCATTTTCCCTCATAACTTTCTTATCAAACAAAAGGAGCCTTAAGGAAAAACTATACAAAATCCCTTATCATTTTCATGCGTTGCACACTAGAGCTTCACCGCAACAAAGTCTTTCTTCATTGTAATGAACACCCTTCGCTAGAGGTTTGTCCTCCGTGATTTTTCCCTGGTCACTTGCATGACCTTCTTCTCTTCAGGATTGCTATAATGAAGTATTTCTGAACTATATCAATGCCACCAATGACCAAGTTTGCAGTACACCGAAAGGACTGTTTGGATGCTCTTTACTTAAGTTCATCTTGGTAAGTGTTCCAAGTACTCCTTTTTAGATGATAAAGTATTAGAAGTGACTACTTTAGACCTTAATAGTTTGACACCTAACCTATTAGCCTCTTGAATGTTTTATACCTCGTGGTTATATAGTTATGTGTTCAATACTCTTCCAAACCAAGAGTGAGAGTTTATAAAAAATTGTTGATCAAAATCCTTTCAATATGTAAGATCATACTTGTCACTCCTTTTCTTTTAGTTATTCAAGCAATATCTTTTGGGTTTTCCCATTGAGAAATCATATTTACTTATCTTTTGTAATATCCCGTATTTTTATACTATATTAATTGGGGATTTATTAAATTTAGCGTGAATGATTTATTTAATAAAAATCTGGAAATTAATTATGTTATGATTATTAACGTGACGAGGGTTAGTAATTATGGGAAAATTGGTTGAATATTACTAATGAGCAAAGTAATATATTATATTGGTTATATTGAATGTCATGAGTGAATTAAATGACGATTTCGGAAATTTAAGTCGGAACGTGCTCGTGTCACGTCGGGACTAATTTTGTTAAATAAAAAGTGAATATTTTATAAGTTGCCTGTATGGTCGTTTTGAGTGCGCCAACGCGTCCGGTAGGGTTGAGATAGTCAGAAAAGTGTACCCGGGGGTGTAGTTTGGGTCTCGGGGCATTTTTAGGCCTAATTAGTACCCCGGGAGGGCATTTTAGTCATTTTACATAATTGGGTAATTAAACCCACGAAATTCAGCAACCTATATCAGCCATTTAGGTTAGCTTTTAGGGTTAGAATATCCAGAAATCAAGTGACGGCCATTGGAGAAGAGAGGAGAGAGCTCCAAGGCAATTCAAGGCCAAAAAGTCACCGGTTTGCACCGCCGCCACCACCACCGCGTAGATCGCGAGACGAGGAACACAGCCATACCAAAATCAGCCGTGAATCAGAATACCAAAAATCCCAGGCAAGTGTTTAACTTGCATATTTTTGTTAATGCAATCTTCATATTGGTTTAGGATTGATTAGAGATGATAAATATGGAAGAACACCCAATTTGTGTTAGGAAAATGCATGTATAAATGATTTATATGAAATTCTGGAATCCTTGCCATGTAGAGGAATATAACCCACGAAATTTTGATGATATATCAGAAGGAAATTTTGGTAAAAATAGATTAGAACCTTGATTAAGAAAAACTCTAGGGTTCTTGATGATTAGATGGAATTTTGGGTTAATTATCCATGTTTAATGTTAGATATACACATGCTTTACGTTGAAAACATCTGGTATAATGTTATAATGATAGTAGTAGGATTTTTGGGACGTTTAGAATGGAAAAACATGGTTTTGGATGAAGAAATTTGGTAGAACTCGTAACTGCATTTCTGCAGAATTTTCGC
This sequence comes from Sambucus nigra, assembly GCA_949130495.1. NCBI lineage: Eukaryota > Viridiplantae > Streptophyta > Magnoliopsida > Dipsacales > Adoxaceae > Sambucus > Sambucus nigra. The sequence continues at coordinate 195,811,330 of OX422208.1, forward strand.
AGACCTGCTTGATCGATCGATCGAGCCTAGAGCTTCGATCGATCGAAGGTTCGATCGATCGAGCCCCAGACCTCGATTGATTGACCCCTCCTGGCAGGCTCTTATTTCCCTTGTTTACTTAGTCGAATTGAATTTATCGTGAAATAATTCTTGGGTATCCTTAATGAAATGTTTTGGGAGATAGGAAAGACCAGTAGGACATTTGAATAAGTATTGAGAACTTTATTATAAGATGAGAATCTTGTTTTTGGGATAATTATATAATGAACTATGAAACTACGTATTTCAAGTGAGAGAATGCGGCGAATAGCTACGATAGTGAATAGAGGTACACCTACTGAATTTTCCTACTTGGAAGGATAGAGTCAACGAATGTCACGTATTAAGTGAGAAAACCCTTCGAGTTAAGGTTAGAGATGAAACCTTATACGTAATACTAATAATGTGAAATGTAGAATAAATGGTATAATTATGGGTGACGAGAAGAACCTATATTAATATGATAAAGTGGTATATTTATATGATTGTGTGTACATATATTATATACTTGTGAAAATCATGCCCACGCTACTTGCTATCCCTAAGGTTACCGTGCTGGGACAAGTCTTATCTCGATGGGACCTTTATGGGGGATATTGACTTGTACCCTAGAAGATAGATATCCTTGGTAGAGGCTATCGATGTGATAGTTCAGACGGTCCTAAGAGACGCAGGCATGTGCCATCCTCTTAGAGACTTGGAATCTATGCTTCGCCTCAATATTATTTGTGTATTTATGTTAATACAATTCGAGAGTGATTCCGATTGTATTCCCCTTAATATGAGTGATATGGGGTTCTGGATAGTAGAGTATGTACGCACCATAGTTTTATGAGGGGTGCTGTTATTTTATATATATTATACGAGTAGTTAATATATATATGAGATTTTGAAATTTGAAACTGCCTATTGTGATTTGATAAGTAGGACTTGGTTGATGACTCAGATAGTGAATACTTGTTTCGTGAAAGTATAATATGTTACCGAGAAACTTTATAAATTTAATAAAAGCTAAAACGAGAGTTGTGCTACTAATCTGGAAGTAACCTTTTTAAACAAAATATTGTTCGGTTTAGAAATCTTATGAGTAAGTTAAGATACGCTAAATTATTGGAAAAGGTTAGTATGATAAAATTGTTAAGAAACTGTTCGGAAGGTTAGTGCGATAGGTGTGCACATTAGAAGAGAGGTGAGTATTTCTCAAGAGAGTGATGCACTAATATGTTGTTGCATTGGCCTGTATCAATTTAAATACTTGCTAAACGTATTTTAAAATCAAACACACTTTCGGGCTCTGACCCGTTTCTCTTTCTCTCTCTCTCTCTTGTATATATATGTATATATTTCAGGTGCCCAGCCACAGGGGCGTCTTGCTTAGGATCCCTTGAGAGGAACGTGCTGCAGCTTAGGTGGGAGTTGCAGGTCACTTGCGTAGACGGCTTCTTTTATTGACTCCACTTCTAGTATTCTCATTTATTGGGCATGTGTCGCCCTTTCCATTATTTCATTGTTGTTGGGACATTTATATTTCAGTTGTTTCCAGTATTGTTCTATGGGATTTATTCAGTTTGGATTTGTGACTTTAGTTTTCAAATGTTGACATTCGATTGTCGAATGTATTATATTATTTGGTTTACTGTGGTGTGATTCTTAATTGTAGAAATATTGTTTTTAAATAAATAAATCTTTTTCTTTAATTAAAATTTGGAAAGTATGTATGAAAATGGTTTTGACACTTAGCTTAATTATTTAGGGTGTTAAATTGGAAAATTTATTTTTATCGACAGTGATGCTGAGAATGAACCAACTGTTTACCTTGATTTAATTTAATAAATGAGTGATCGCCCGGTATTTAATTAGGCGGGGTGTCACATCTTTGTATCAGAGCATCAGGTTCTATTGTCCATTGGATCTGAGATGAGGCGGAAATTACTAAATCTGAAGCAGGAGAACCTTACTGTAGCTGAGTATGAGGAGGAGTTCACGAGACTTCTCACAATTGTGCCAGATGAGGCACCTACTGAGAGCAAGAAGATTTTGCTGTTTGTCGACGGGTTAGCTTGGAGGATCCGTCAGCACCTTATTGGGAATCTATCCCTGAGTACTTTCACTGATGTACTCAATGCAGTGTTACTACATTGCCAGGATCACCGCTTCCATCTGCAGGGAAGCAAGAGAGCAAGGGAGTCCAGCCAGCAGGGCAGGACCGGGGGTAATAGTGCCAGTGGGGCACCATCTCATGGACAGACTCGTCAGCACGAGCAGAGTTCCCATCAGGGGGACCCTGCTAAGCGATTCCGTTCAGGTGATTCTAGGCAGGGATTCAAGGGTTTCAGGCAGGGCCAGCCTAATCAGCAGGGCCAGCAGGGCCAACACCGACCACAGGGACAGCAGCAGGGCCAGCAAGGCCAACAGCGTGCACATCAGGGCCAGTGGCGTGGAGGTAACGGCCAGCAGGGTCAGAGGGGAGGTAACTTCAAAGGCCGATGCTTTGGGTGCGGTAAACATGGCCATAGGCGCCAGGATTGCCCATAGGGCGATAGGGCCCCACAGCAGCAGGGAGCCCGAAATGAGCCGCAGAGACCACTTTTCCCACCTGCCCTCCCAGCTCCAGCCCAGGTGCCAGCCCTACCAGCCATTCCAGCGGCTCCAGTATAGCAAGGGCAATTGCAGTATGGACGTGTCTATAATGTCCACCAGGTAGCAGCTCCACAGGCACCACCCGCGATTGAGGGTATGTTTCCTATCCATGGTACTATGGGTCGGGTTTTGTTTGATACGGGGGCAACACATTGTTTTATAGCTATGCATTTTGCGAAGGCCTTAGGGTTGTTAGCCACAGCAGAGAGCATTGTGACGTGTGTCGACTCACCACTGGGGAGTGGGTCACTTATTTTCTTTATATGCCGGGGAGTGGGGGTAGAGATTGGTAGCTTGGTATTACCTGCAGACATGTTAGTCTTAGACATGCACGAGCATGATGTGATTATTGGTATGGATTGGCTCGCAACTTATAGAGCCATGATTGATTGCTTCGGTGGGAGCATTATTTTTTCCATTCCGGGGCAAGAGATGTTTGTAGTGGCGATGCCTCGCCCAGAGGGAGGTTCGACCGCTCATTTGTATTACATAGAGGAGGATACCTCTAAGGAGGTTGTGATTCCCTTAGATTCGATCCCTGTTGTCAGGGAGTATTCCGATGTGTTTCAAGAGATACCAGGCCTACCGCCCAGTCATGAGATAGACTTTGTTATAGATTTATTGCCAGATACGAGACCTATAGCACGCGCACCGTACCGTATGGCTCCGGCAGAGATGCGAGAGCTACGAGATCAGATAGAGCAGCTGTTAGGTCAGGGCTTCATTCGTAGGAGTACCTCACCTTGGGGCACTCCAGTCTTATTTGTGAAGAAGAGAGATGGTTCACTGAGATTGTGTGTGGACTACCGGGAGCTGAACAAGGTAACGATACGGAATAAGTATTCGTTGCCTGAATCGATGATCTGTTCGACCAGTTGAGGGGAGCAACTTTCTTTTCGAAGATAGATCTGAGGTCGGGGTACCATCAGTTACGTATTAGAGAGCAGGATGTTTCAAAGACTGCCTTCTTATAGAGATATGGGTCCTATGAGTTCAGGGTGATGCCGTTCGGACTCACAAATGCGCCAGCCATTTTCATGGACTTGATGAACCGAGTATTCAGAGAGTTCTTGGATCAGTTTGTCATCGTCTTCATAGATGACATCTTGATATATTCACACTCCGAGGAGGAGCATACCGAGCACTTGAGGCAGGTTCTTCAGACTCTACGAGAGCATCAGTTGTATGCTAAGTACGAGAAGTGTGTATTCTAGTTGCGAGAGGTACAGTTCTTGGGCCATGTTGTTTCTGAGCAAGGGATTGCAGTTGACCCAAGCAAAGTGTCAGCGGTGAGGGAGTGGGGACAGCCCACGACACCGATGGAAGTGCATAGTTTCTTGGGGTTAGCCGGTTACTATAGGAGATTCATTCGGGGATTCTCCAAAATAGCGGGTCCATTGACGAATCTGACTCGCAAAGGGGTACCATATATTTGGGATGACGCTTGTCAATTGGCTTTCGATGAGCTGAAAGATAAGCTTACTTCAGCGCCAGTCCTTGCGTTACCGAAGACAGGTGTGGAGTACCTGGTTTACACCGATGCGTCTTTACGGGGACTTGGAGGTGTACTCCAGCAGGAGGAGAAGGCTATAGCTTTTGCTTCCCGCAAGCTTAAGATTCATGAGAAGAATTACCCCACCCACGACCTGGAGTTGGCAGCGGTCGTCTTTGCATTGAGGATATGGAGGCACTATTATTGGGGGAGAAATTCCGTTTATTTACAGACCATAAGTCACTGCAGTACCTGTTCACTCAGCGAGAGCTGAATATGCGTCAGCGCAGATGGATAGAGTTTATGAAGGACTACCAGTTCGATATATAGTATCATCCGGGGAAGGCCAACGTAGTTGCTGATGCGTTGAGCCGTAGACCGGTAGACGATGTAGCGGACGTCTGGAAAGCAAAGTGGAAGGAATTGGGTCACCAGGATGCAGTGGCACGATCTTTCATATCCGTGATGTCAGTCACACCCGAGATTATTATGAGGGTGATACAGGCACACACTATAGACCCGTTTTGCCAGGAGCAGATTGTGCGACTTCTAGCCGAGGGTGATGAGTCCTATTCTGTTAGTTCTGATGGAGGTTTGCGGTTTAATGGGAGATTGGTGGTTCCAGAAGGAGCAGAATTACGTCATGCAGTGATGACTCATTCTCATGGGTCCCGATTTGCAGTACATCCGGGAGGTAATAAGATGTACCAGGATATGAGGCGACAATACTGGTGGAGTGGGATGAAGAAGGACATCGCTGAGTTCGTATCCAAGTGTTCTACCTGCCAGCATGTAAAGGTGGACCATCAGAAACCGTCAGGATTGCTTCAGCCATTGGAAGTACCCGCGTGGAAGTGGGAGAGTATTTCCATGGATTTTATTACAGGGTTGCCTACATCACAGCGGGGCCACGATTCTATCTGGGTGATTGTAGACCGTTTGACCAAGGTGGCTCATTTTATGCCGGTGCGAACAGATTATACCACGGGTCAGTATGCTCAGTTGTTCATTGCGGAGATTATCAGATTACACGGGGTGCCCCTGAATATTGTGTCAGATAGGGACAAGATTTTCGTGTCACATTTTTGGGAAAGCTTTCAGGAGGCTATGGGTACTAAATTGAGGTTGAGTTCAGCTTACCACCCACAGACAGACGGATAGCCAGAGCGTACTAATCAGATGTTAGAGGATATGCTACGCATGTGTGTTCTCGATTTTGGAGGCGGTTAGGAGCCACACCTTCCACTGGTAGAGTTCGCTTATAATAACTCTTATCAGTTTACTATTGGTATGGCTCCATTTGAGGATTTGTATGGCAGGCCTTGTCGTTCTCCAACTTGTTGGCTCGAGGTGGGGGACAACAAGTTTCTAGGACCAGAAGTGATTCAGGAGACCTCCGCGAGGATTGAGATGATCAGGAGTCGTATTCAGGTAGCCCAGGACAGGCAGAAGAGCTACGTCGATGCGAAACGGTTCCTCCGGGAGTTTAATGTGGGAGACCAAGTGTTATTGCGTGTATCTCCTATGAAGGGAGTGATGAGGTTCGGGAAGAAGGGGAAATTGGCTCCGAGGGACGTGGGACCATTTCCCATCATCGAGAGAATTGGGTCGGTTGCATACAGGTTGGGATTGCCAAAACATTTACATCGCATCCACGATGTATTCCACATTTCGTCATTGAGACGATATCTTCGGGATGATATGGCCTATACTCACATTGCGATAGATGAGATCGACTTACAGTCTGATAGCTCTTACGAGGAGAGACCAGTGGCTATTCTAGACTATAGTGAGAGGAGATTGAGGTCGAAAATAGTTCCACTTGTGCGAGTCCAGTGGGAGCATCATAATGTGGAGGAATCCACTTGGGAGCATGAGGCAGATATGCGCAAGAGATATCCTGAGTTGTTTTTACCAGGTATGCCTTATTTTCTGAATTTCGGGACGAAATTCGTTATTAGGGGGGAAGTATGTAATACCCCGTATTTTTATACTATATTAATTGGGGATTTATTAAATTTAACGTGAATGATTTATTTAATAAAAATCTAAAAATTAATTATGTTATAATTATTAACGTGACGAGAGTTAGTAATTATGGGAAAATTGGTTGAATATTACTAATGAGCAAAGTAATATATTATATTGGTTATATTGAATGTCATGAGTGAATTAATTGACGATTTTGGAAATTTAAGTCGGAACGTGCTCGTGTCACGTCGGGACTAATTTTGTTAAATAAAAAGTGAATATTTTATAATTTGCCCGTATGGTCATTTTGAGTGCGCCAACTCGTCCGGTAGGGTCGAGATAGTTAGAAAAGTGTACCCGGGGGTGTAGTTTGGGTGTCGGGGCATTTTTAGGCCTAATTCGTACCCCGGGAGGGCATTTTAGTCATTTTACATAATTGGGTAATTAAACCCACGAAATTCAGCAACCTATATCAGCCATTTAGGTTAGCTTTTAGGGTTAGAATATCCAGAAATCAAGTGACGGCCATTGGAGAAGAGAGGAGAGAGCTCCAAGGCAATTCAAGGCCAAAAAGTCACCGGTTTGCACCGCCGCCACCACCACCGCGTAGATCGCGAGACGAGGAACACAGCTATACCAAAATCAGTCGTGAATCAGAATACCAAAAATCCCAGGCAAGTGTTTAACTTGCATATTTTCGTTAATGCAATCTTCATATTGGTTTAGGATTGAATAGAGATGATAAATATGGAAGAACACCCAATTTGTGTTAGGAAAATGCATGTAGAAATGATTTATATGAAATTCTGGAATCCTTGCCATGTAGAGGAATATAACACACGAAATTTTGATGATATATCAGAAGGAAATTTTGGTAAAAATATATTAGAACCTTGATTAAGAAAAACTCTAGGGTTCTTGATGATTAGATAGAATTTTGGGTTAATTATCCATGTTTAATGTTAGATATACACATGCTTTACGTTGAAAACATCTGGTATAATGTTATAATGATAGTAATAGGATTTTTGGGACGTTTAGAATGGAAAAACATGGTTTTGGATGAAGAAATTTGGTAGAACTCGTAACTGCATTTCTGCAGAATTTTCGCAGACCTGCTTGATCGATAGATCGAGCCTAGAGCTTCGATCGATCGAAGGTTCGATCGATCAAGCCCCAGACCTCGATCGATTGACCCCTCCTGGCAGGCTCTTATTTCCCTTGTTTACTTAGTCGAATTGAATTTATCGTGAAATAATTCTTGGGTATCCTTAATGAAATGTTTTGGGAGATAGGAAAGACCAGTAGGACATTTGAATAAGTATTGAGAGCTTTATTATAAGATGAGAATCTTATTTTTGGGATAATTATATAATGAACTATGAAACTACGTATTTCAAGTGAGAGAATGCGGTGAATAGCTACGATAGTGAATAGAGGTACACCTACTGAATTTTCCTACTTGGAAGGATAGAGTCAACGAATGTCACGTATTAAGTGAGAAAACCCTTCGAGTTAAGGTTAGAGATGAAACCTTATACGTAATACTAATAATGTGAAATGTAGAATAAATGGTATAATTATGGGTGACGAGAAGAACCTATATTAATATGATAAAGTGGTATATTTATATGATTGTGTGTACATATATTATATACTTGTGAAAATCATGCCCACGCTACTTGCTATCCCTAAGGTTACCGAGTTGGGACAAGTCTTATCTCGATGGGACCTTTATGGGGGATATTGACTTGTACCCTAGAAGATAGATATCCTTGGTACAGGCTATCGATGTGATAGTTTAGACGGTCCTAAGAGACGCAGGCATGTGCCATCCTCTTAGAGACTTGGAATCTATGCTTCGCCTCAATATTGTTTGTGTATTTATGTTAATACAATTCGAGAGTGATTCCGATTGTATTCCCCTTAATATAAGTGATATGGGGTTCTGGATAGTAGAGTATGCACGCACCATAGTTTTATGAGGGGTGCTGTTATTTTATATATATTATACGAGTAGTTAATATATATATGAGATTTTGAAATTTGAAACTGCCTATTGTGATTTGATAAGTAGGATTTGGTTGATGACTCAGATAGTGAATACTTGTTTCGTGAAAGTATAATATGTTACTGAGAAATTTTATAAATTTAGTAAAAGCTAAAACGAGAGTTGTGCTACTAATCTGGAAGTAACCTTTTTAAACAAAATATTGTTCGGTTTAGAAATCTTATGAGTAAGTTAAGATACGCTAAATTATTGGAAAAGGTTAGTATGATAAAATTGTTAAGAAACTGTTCGGAAGGTTAGTGCGATAGGTGTGCACATTAGAAGAGAGGTGAGTATTTCTCAAGAGAGTGACGCACTAATATGTTGTTGCATTATCATGTATCAATTTAAATACTTGCTAAACGTATTTTAAAATCAAACACACTTTCGGGCTCTGACCCGTTTCTTTTTCTCTCTCTCTCTCTTGTATATATATGTATATATTTCAGGTGCCCATCCACAGGGGCATCTTGCTTAGGATCCCTTGAGAGGAACGTGCTGCAGCTTAGGTGGGAGTTGCAGGTCACTTACGTAGATGGCTTCTTTTATTGACTCCACTTCTAGTATTCTCATTTATTAGGCATGTGTCGCCCTTTCCATTATTTCATTGTTGTTGGGACATTTATATTTCAGTTGTTTCCAGTATTGTTCTATGGGATTTATTCAGTTTGGATTTGTGACTTTAGTTTTCATATGTTGACATTCGATTGTCGAATGTATTATATTATTTGGTTTACTGTGGTGTGATTCTTAATTGTAGAAATGTTGTTTTTAAATAAATAAATCTTTTTCTTTAATTAAAATTTGGAAAGTATGTATGAAAATGGTTTTGACACTTAGCTTAATTATTTAGGGTGTTAAATTGGAAAATTTATTTTTATCGACAGTGATGCTGAGAATGAACCAACTGTTTACCTTGATTTAATTTAATAAAGGAGTGATCGCTCGGTATTTAATTAGGCGGGGTGTCACATCTTTGTGTTCAAATCATTTTCAAAACTTTTGTTAGTGAGTATATATTATCTCTACTTTTGCTTGAAAAATTCATTGTGAGATTTAGAGCACCATACCCTTGTAATACACCTACCCAAACTTTTAGGAATTCCTCACGATCCTAGGTGTGGATTTTGTGGTTTCTTAAAGGTTTCATTCTTGGAACAAACTTTCTTGAACTCTAAAGAATATTTTTAAGACCAAGAGGATTCGGAGGAATTTCTCGCAGACCAAAACTGGTGGATGTTGTGTAGCGTTCTTTAGTTGTCAGCACCTTCCATTGAAGATATGGTGTGGAAAAGTGTCTAGTGAAAGTTGTGTAAGTGCCTCACAATTTCGTTTTGTAAAACTCTACCATAGCGAATTTGTCATTCTTATCGGCTCGAGGTTTTTTTGTTAGCTAACTTTCCCCTCGTACATCCAATCTTATGATTATTTTACCTTTCTGCATCTTTTAGAATCATTTTCTTAATTTAAGAATATAAAACTTGGATTCTAAAACTTTGTAAAATATTTGGTAACTTAGAATTTTAGGATTTTTTACCCTTTTCAAATAACAAATTATTCGTCCTTTTTCCTTAATTTTGGTGAACTAGGATTTATTTGGGTAGTTACCTACGAGAGGCAAACTCTCCGAATTATTATTGAAAAAATTAATTTCCAATTAAAATGCAATAATTAATTCGATTAAATTTTAAAGTGGTATCCATGTACCACCAATTAAAAATTAATCATGTCGAACATCCCAGTTCCCTAATGAATTGAGATTCTCGTTGGGAGCTCAAATCACCCCACATTGATCTAGAAATATTTTCATCTTTCATTATTTGATCAGATAATCTAAGAAATTTATGTCCAACATAATGAATAACCAGCATATAATACCCATGTTCATCTCCAACTAGGTCTAAGCCAACTCCCTTCAGCCCTCAAATCCCTAGTCCTCCTAGAAACAATAAACATGAGGTCACTGAATGCTTCCGAGATTCGTTTGATTTGGTTCAACTCTTAGAATTGAGAGTGTATGACACTTTCATAAGTATCTGAATATCCTTTACAACAGTTCCTACTGTGAGCAAATTAGAGTTATGGTTCACATTTAGCAGCCATTTTAACTAGAAACCTTAAACTGGAGCTCACCGAATGCTACCGAGATCTATTTGACTTTGGTCAACTCTCAGACTCGAGAGTATCTGAACACACTTTTATAGGGATCTGAATCCCCTTTTCAATAGTCCTTACCATGCCCGAATCAAACTTATAATTTGTATTTTATGAACTTTTTATTTCCGAAAATCAATTTTCGGACAGCCTAAAGGCGCATTTCCCCTTCCTACAGGCAGAGGATACTTTATTTGGTCGCCAAGTCTGGCAGACCTTACTATCGATAGACCAAGAGCCATGTCGTCTGGTATCCCTCTAGGGCATCCTGATCTTGTATCCCCTTAGGGTTTCCTATTTGAAGAAACCTTGACTCATTATTCAGGGACTTGTTCCTCAAAATCAGTGCGAAAACTTTCATTTACATTATATTCTAAACATTTTCTCAACATTCCCCTACATTTCCCACACCTCACTTTTTGCCACCACTTTTCTACTATTCCGCTAACATTAATATCGTCTTATATCACCTCGAAAATAAAAATCCAAGCTCTTTAGAAGGTCTAAATTCCATCTATTTAAACTTACTAAATTAGTATCATTTCATACACTTTATTACTTTTAGCACATCTCGTAAATCAATTTTTGTGTTCTCATTACTAATCACCTTTTTATCATTTATATACTCACAAACCTAATTTCATAACTCAAAAACCCAAAAAAAGGGTTTAACTCGCAAATCCCAAATTAGAATTTCTCGTACTTTTTTTCATATGTTCACCACTTGGCACGCCTTTTCATAAACTAAAATAGAAAACTCTAGTTTTGAATTTTTGGATCATACCCCACCTTTATTTATTTTCAAACTACGTGGACTTTGATGCCAATTTCAATAATGTAGGCATCCCAAGTTTATCTTAGAAATCAAGTTCCCATTTTTCTTTATTTTATCTTCTCACTTCATTTTTACTAGTATTTCACATATATATTATTATTCACTTTCCATTTTTAGCGGTTCCATTAGACACGTATATTCACTATCTCATAATGAATTACGATCCGGTTCATCACTCATAGTTTGTAAGGACATATTTTTATAAGTTCGTTATCAATTTGTTATGTCATATACCGCTACACCGTCGAAGAGCATTCAAGAGCAATATACATCAAAGACGGATTCGAATTAATCAAGTTCTTCATAAAAAAGACTCTGCTAAGTTTACTTTGGTAAGGTTTTGTTTTAAATACCTTAACTTTTCACTTAGAGCTTTTGGAATATTTTTATCAAAATATTTTCTAAGTGTTGGAGCAGACCTTTTCGTCAAATTTAAGAATGAGTAATTTTTTCTAAGTGTTGACGCGTACCTCGATTTTGACACCCAGGTCATTCAAGCAAGATAGCAATCTTGTTCGAACGACATGATAGTGTCGGGAGATGTCATTCAAACGACATATATCCTTCATTCGCGCAAGATTGCTATCTCATTCGAACGAGCACGATTTTCAAGGCATCGCAGTTTTATTATAAATACTCATTAAATGGTAGCGTTTTTCTTAAGAAATCTCAGCGTTTTACAGAACAGAAAAACTGCGAAAGCATAATTCTTTTGCCTTCTTCCTTTTAGGGTTTAATCCCTTTTTGGTTTTCAATTCACAAAACTCCCATATGCTTTAGTGAATTGTTTTGGTGTTCAAGAACAAAACTTTGCTTTTGTTCAACCTTTGTGGAGAAGGGATCTCCATATTCGATTGGTGGATACCGAGCGTAGTCATTCTGCGTGTGGACGAGCCGAAGACGACGAACCGACGCCTAGAGGGTATTTTGCTATCTCTCGTATCTTTGAAGATTTGATAAAGGCACCGTGCATTACACACTTGTGGGCGATTATCAGGTTGTATGTAAGTCAAAGGTCTTGTAAATTATTCAAAATATTTATAAAAGGTTTTACCCGAAAGGGGTTTTTTCCTGAATCGGTCATCTTTATTTTTCATGCATGGGTTAAATTATTTATGATGTTTAGATGCATGTGTAGGGGCTGAATTAAGTTTATTTTAAAATAGACTATAATTAAATAAATGTGTCAATTTAGAAATTTGCGAATTTAATCAATTATCACACAGTCACGTTTTCACATAATTTATCCATTTTTACTTATTTTATAACTTTTAGCAACCCCGTTAGACATGCATATTCACTCTTTCGTAGTGAGTTACGATTCGCTGGACCACTTATACCTTGGTGATTTTATATTTTTAATTTCTTTTAGTTCTACTCATGACTCGTTCCCGTCTTCTTTATGATGCGAACATGGATATTTCCCTCTTCACAATGACCCATTCCACACAGACTACATATAGATTACACATTAGAAGGGAAGGATAACATTTTTATATGTGGAATGGGTGCCTAACATCTTCCTACTCTGTAACTTAGCCCCCGAGCCCGGGATTTATTTTTCTTTGTATGCATCAGTAGTCTTTTATGGTGTTTCTTCGGGGATGACTATATACTTTTCCTATTTTGAGTAAAATAGGTTTGCGACTCCAATCTTCAAACTTTCACACACCCTTGACAATGGCCTCTTTTAAGTCCTTGGGAGCTCGCAAACGTCACGCAAGTGGCGAAAAGGGAATTTTCTTTTATGACCCCATTTCACGTAAGTTTCTCGGGGTGAACCTGGCCATAGTGGCGACTCAGCTGGGAACTTTTTATTTTTTAGGACAAGACGTTTTTTTACATGGGCTTTGTTTTCCTTTTTCTCGTTTCTCCAGTTTTTTACATGTCACATATCTTTTCACTTGTATATCATTGTTTTTACTCTCATGCTCGCATGTTATATATGCCATGCTTATGTCTCATTATCCATGTATACAGTTTTCTTTCACCATGCTCATTTTTCTCATCACATGTATATACCACATTTTCTATCATATTCTTTCTATCACCTGTGCATTTCCATGCTTTATTTCCCACTTATATATATTCACATGCCTCACATCACTTGTATATACCACATGCTTAATGTATGTATTTCACATCATTTGCACATATTCTCATGTTACTCTCACTTTGTACATATGTCTCTCTCACTTATGTATGTCCCAATGTTTCACACCTTGCACATATTCCCATGTTACTATCATTTTCTACATATGTCTGTCTAACTTGCATATGTCCACATGTTTCACAACTTACGCATATCCCCATGCTTTTTTCGCTTCTACATGATATGTTCTTCATTATACTTTTACATATTTTTTGCGCTTTATCCTAGTTGTATATTTTTTATCACATGTCATTTGTATATATTATCATGCTTAGTAGTTATACATATTCCTCTTGGCATACATAAAACTTTTCATAAAGATACTAGTAAAAACTCATGCATTCTGTACACTACATCATGCGAGCACTACATATTGACCCTATATTTTTCCCGTACAGGGAAGTCACTTTGTGATCGGTTGTTGGTTCTGCAGGTTGCGGTTAACCTAAGTTATATGACTCCCACCTTTTGTTGGATAAGTACCTTTTATGTATATCAAATGGTTCCCCGCGTCGTACCGTTTGACAAACTCACAATGGGAGGTATACAATAGAGAGCTCGTTCATGTATGTTGATTATATCAAATTCGCTCCTACACGTACCATCACCATAAGGTATATTGTGAGGCAATTTCCATACACTTAGGTTTATCAAATGGATTTTCCACACACAACGATGAATGATTTCCCTCATAAGCAAGAAATATATCGTGGAAGCCATGCCAAAGGTGGGAACCCTTACATTAACATCCCATGCATAAAATTCATATAGGCATCTTGTCTAGGATACTTAATCCTTGTTTTCAGGTTCCAACGTGAAACTTTACTAAAATTTTTTGTCATCTCACCGCCCAATTTTTGAGCTATTTCGCCTATTTTTTAAACAAACCCAATCCATATGTCTAGAAATAAGTCATATCATGTCTTGCATCGTGTACCCCATTCTTTTCCCAGAATCAGATATTGTTTGACATTTCACTAGAGCCTTAGGCGAAACATAATATAAGTGAAACTTAATAATAGCAAATCTTTATCAACCACTTTAGTAGAAACCGAACAGTCCTTGCAAATATTTCTCACGAAAAACACTAATCAGAATGTTAATGTCCATCCAAATCTAATAGTCATAATTTTTTAACTCAGTGCCTTAATAGCTTACAAGACAATGTTCACGAAATATATAAAAAACATGGGTCAGGTCCTAGAAGTACCATAATCATATGTTTCCTTTCCTCGTGTTGTGGGACAAGAAATACCTAAACTAATGTGGGATCCAGAAGAGTATCAGCAAACACCTCATCTTCCAGGTGTTTAGCCCGTAAATGTTCCACCACTTGGTAATTTACCAATGCCAAATCTTCCTCAGTTAGGGGCTAACTTTCCCATACCCCTTCCTGTCGATCCTAAGGAGGAGTAATTGAACCAAGTCAAAGAGGATCTCAAACTGCTCTCCAAGAAATTTGACCAGGTAAAGATCTCAGGGAACTATATGGATTTCACCTACATATCCCCTTAACCAAAAGCCAATCTTCAAGAGAAATTCAAAATGCCTGATATTAAGAAGTTTGAAGGTATTATGCCTCCCATTGTACAACTTTGCATATACCACTACTCTATACTAGGGGCTACTGAGGAGATAATAGCTCAGTTGTTCCAATAGAGGCTCAAAGAAAGTGCCCTTAACTAGTTGATGTGACTGGAGGAGTCCTAAATCCACAGCTGGGAAGACATATTCATGGCTCAGTATAAGTATAATGAAGAGTGGAAAGTGACCCGTCGAGATACTAAACTGCTTAAGAAAAACCCCAGGGAATCTGTGAATATTTCATCAGTAGGTGGAGAGAGAAGGTTGCCACTATGACCAGTCGCCCTTTTGAGGAGGAAAAAATCGGCATTGTAAAGAAAATTTTTACTCCACACATCCGGACTTCTATGGGTACACAATATTGCCCCCATTTCAGATCCCTTAGAGAAGGTGGGGTTGATATTTAGGAGAATGCCAATAATCAGAAAGTCTAGTCCGAATAAAAGAAGTCAGTCGGGAAATTTACTACTTGAAAATATGATAAAGCTGCTACTATTGCTACCATCAACAACATTTCCTCTCATACTGCATTCTCATGGGCCCCAAAATCCCATCCTACTACAACCTGTAAGGAATACACCGAACTATATGCTCATCTCTCTAAAGTTTACCAATATCTCTCTTATCTCATAACCTTATTAGTCCCTTGGACCCTCGTCCACTTCCTAACCCACTTTCTAAAAACTTTATACATGACGCGCCTTGTGGCTTCTACCAAATCACCGGGCATACCACTAATCAATAGTAGCATTTGAGAAATGTCATACAAGGCCTCATTGATAATGGTGATGTCGCCCCTCCTGCACACCCTAATCCAAACATTACTTAAAATCCTCTACCTATGCACTAAGCTCGCGTGAATGCTATCCTCATCAATGAAGATCCAGATTTTTACCCATCTGGTAGAATCAAACCCATAAATAAGCCTACTACCTCAATAGTTTTTTCAAACATCTCGTATGTAACGCCCTAACCCGGATTTAAGAGTTAATAAAGGACCAACCCGATCCGGCTTACGCGTTAGTTTTGAAGTGAGATGGAAAATTTTAAATAATATTTATAATCTGCTAATGTAAATACAAGTTAAGTACTTACCTGCAGAATGCTCTCAAAATACAGGACCGCATACAACCTATCGTAATAAACGGAGGGAGTGAGCTGAATGCTCAGTGGAACTTATATAAATGCAATATATAAATGAATGGTAGAAAATAATACTCATACACTACAACTACATGCTTGTGCAAATACGTATATATCTACATATATACCTTTGAAAATACATGTCCCAATGTATTAAACTGTTTTATTCCAAAAGCATTATTTGATACCGTTTATTCTACTTGTCTTTACAAAATAATCATTTTATATATCTATGTTTAAAACTAGCATTCTTTCCCATTAATGCACACGGTTGAAAAATTAGCAATTATTGGGAAAACCTTTCATTTACTTTTGAATCCTTTATTACTCAACGTTCTTTAACTAACACTGGAGTTGCTTTATCATCACCTAAGACTTTCGAACATGTCATGTTAGAAAATATTCATTAACATTGAAAGCCTTATAAAACACACAGACTTGTGTTATTATGGGTTTAAACCTCCTTAGGTAGCTTAATTACCCATTAAGTCACCTTTCTTAACCATTTCACTTTTCTTACGGACACTAGTCATTATTCTCAATTTACTTGTCCACATTACATTAATCGGAACATTAATCATTCACATAAGTTAAGTTATTTATAGCTTATAACCTCTTTCTTATCATGTTCCCGAGTACATCATTACCTTTGGGATTTTGCTAACATACACGGACTTCATGGCCTCTCACCACCGGTCTCCGCCTCCATATGCTATTTCAATTACTTTGGTATCTTTCACCACTAGGGGCGTTATGCCCTTTTTAATTATTTTCCCGGAATCATACAAATATTTCATTATCTTTTCAACGTGTTTAACATTATTCCATTATTCACATTAATCCACATTTACGGGTCAAAGGCCCGGACTTAACCGTCCGTTCTTCCATTAACACTTGGAAATTTATTTATTTCTCCTTTAAGTCCTTTATTTACACACACATTGAGCTTATACCAAACATCATTCACGCATTAGGACTTAATTCATTTTTACCCACACTAGTATAAAAAAATTCATAAACATTTTTAATTCATGAAAATGTTCGTAATTTTATTAATTTACCCTTTTATTACCGAAATTTGCAATTTAATCCTTTAACAAATGTCATTTTTTTAAAATGGTAATTTAAGTTTCCGACTCAACACTTAAACTCATTTATCCATTTTTAACACTTGTTCAATACCTTATTTTACCAAACTTTCACATTTAACACTTCAACACCTTTAATATATAATTTCACACATTTTGCATATTAACGTTCCATTTGACACATATTTGATATGTACACTTTCTTCATATATTTTTTTTATCTAATTGCCAATTTTGCCAATATTCAAGCATTTGACATTCTTACTTTTCACACTTTGATTTACACACTTTATTTATGACCTTTTACATTTCAACACCTACGTAGCCATTTATTTCAAGTTTAGTCTTCTTTACTTTCATTGTCAACTTTTACACCACAACTTTATGGAAAACCTAACTTTTCACCTATTTACACCTTAAATTTAATTTTATTTCTTTATGAGTTTTACCCACTTTAATAACCCATTAAAGTGAAAGTCCTTTTTTAACACTTATCATCATTATTCGAGTAGAAAATCACACTTTAATCTCATAAAATGGCTTAAACAAGCCTAAATCATTTTTTTGCACAAAATCACACTATTTACCTTTAAAACATCATTATAACATACTTTATTGTATAAAATGTTCAAGACATACATTCTAAAATTTCTACATTTCCAAAACCCATTTTAAATCACTCCTTTAAAACACAATTCACACCAAATGATAGAAGTGCAACTAATTAACCCATAGATGAAAAATATGACTAATCCTACTTATATTAATCCTAATACAAGTAGTTAAACATGTTGAAATTTAATAACTTCAAACCCACTTTAAAGTTAGAGTTTTCCATCTTAAAGATCTCTAAAATGATGTAAGAGATGAAAAAGATGAGTGACTCCCCCACCTTCAAAGGTGGCCTTAAAGGGGGTCACAAAAGCACCACCAAGTAAGCTCCAAGGAAGATCTATCAAAGGCCCATGAAATGATTCTATTTTTTCCAAGAAATCTTCTTTAAAACCTTCCATAAACTTGATGAACTTCATCTTCTTCTACTCTACAATACCCATTTTGGTTTCTATGGTGTTAGGGAGTGGTTCTAGGCTTTTTAATGGTATTTTCATGGTGGTTTAAGGTGTTGTAAGGAGGTGTATAGGTCTGGGGTAGATTGCACTTAGGGTGGGGAGCATTCTAGAGTGAGAGAGAGAGAGAGAGGCTACAATCTGATGCAAAAACGTTTGGAGCCCTAGAGCCCCATCTCTTTTCGTCATATAATAGGGCTTCCCAAACCCCACTTGTTATATAAGTAACTCCACCAAACTTCCTAATGAAGCTAAATCGAAATCATCTAGTCTAGGACCCCTTCGATGGTGTCATGTGTTCAAATCAATGGACCAAAATCAAGACAGCACCTAAAATAATTTTACTACATTTAAGATAAAAAAAAAAATCACCTAAAATGGGTCTAAATGATTTTTTTCAGAGACGTTGAAGAAGGAAAAGTTGTTCAGAATTAAATTTTACATCTTTTTCGTTGATTTTCAGATTTTTCTGAGCACTTTCATATTTTGATGAAAAATAAATTTTTATATATTTTTTACCTTTGACCCCATGGTATTTTTATATGTATTTTTAAGGTCTCGGATATATGGTCATATAATTTTTTTGACTTACCCAATTGTCCTAAATAATTCGCATAAAGTTGGGTTTTCGCAGTGTCGCGCGCCAGCAAAATGTGCTAGATTAATTTTTATTTTATTTTATTTTTCCTCGACATGGTATTCTTCCTTATACTTTTAGGACTCCAAATATGTGGTCAGATTATTTTTATCCCTATAAAAATCGCGCAAGTTCGCATCCTGCGCAACGTGTACTAACAAAAATCCCCTTAAAAAGTGTCTAAATTATTTTCTGAAGACGTCGAAGAAGGAAAAGTTGCTAAGAATTAAATTTTATATCTTTTTCTTTTATTTTCATATTTTTCTGAGCAATTTCATATTTTGATGAAAAATATTTTTTTATTTATTTTTAACATTTGACCCCATGGTATTTCTATATGTATTTTTTGGACCCTATAAAAGTGGTCATTTTGATATTTGGGACCATGATGAATCCTACAAAAATCGTGCAAAGTTACCTATCATGCGCCCAAATTATTGCATTATTGACCATGGACGTGTCACAACCATTCCTTGGTATTTCGCGTCAAGCTTAACCAACAAACTTACTAGGACTATTTGAACTTAAATACGCATTCATGCGAACCATGTGACGTGGGAATTTTTCTCCTTAATCACTTTTCGCAATGCGCCACTTTTTGTGCCATTTGGCGTAATTCCCTTATATATTTATTCCTTAAATTTTTCTTTGAATAAAATATTTCGATTATCATTAAATACTTATTTTTCAAGGGCAGTGTTGATACCAAAATTAGTATGCTGATGTGGACGAATAATAAGAAGACACGTGTCAATTTACGTGGCGCAGTAGCAACGAGGAGGTTTATTCCCCCGACCAGCTCATACGCTCCGAGGAACTCTTGAACGACGAGAAACTAAGATGGTCCGAGCTGCATCTCGGCCACAGCATTGATTGCCAGATAATCAACAGTTCAACTATTCATTGAATGCTTATCATTGACGCACACGCTTAAAGGGCATTAAATGTATCACCCTTTCATATGCATATCATTTAATGTATTACCCTTTCAAATGTACAGCCTAAGGGCTATAAATACATTGTATCACCCTCATTCAAAGGGACCGGAATTTCTTGATAGAACTTGTAATCGAGAATTCCCAAGACTCAGCAATAACATAACAGTGGGCGTAGGCCATTCTTATAAGGCTGAACCACTTTAAAATTCTCTGTCTCATTTATATTTATCTGTGATTGAATAATTAGAGCGATCTAATTTTTTACATCAACAGATTGGCGCCGTCTGTGGGAAGCGACTGTTGTTATCGTTTTTCACCAAAAATCATTCATTATCAATGGCAGATAATCCGGAATCCAGTAATCGAAACGCTGGAAATGCTGGAAATCCTCCAAATCCCTTTGCACCTCCGGATCTGGCAGGAATTATGATGAATCTGGCTCAAGGACAAACCGCCATGCAAGAAACAATGCGAAAACTTATACAAACACTTCATGGCGGTGCACCTGCACATTCGGGACAGCGGAGTGGTCAGAGGCAAACCTATTTACTTTCTTCACGATCCAGGCATACTGAGTCACATCGCAATGAGGGATCTGATGATTTCTCTTATCAACCTGGGCGAACTTCGTCAATACGGGCTACAGATACTGATCAACGTATCACTCTTTCTACAGAGAGACCCAGTGCCTTGGAAAGACTGAGCAGAATGTCTCCTTTCAGTTGATTGGGCCCTAGGAGGAATAGGAGTCCACCTTAGACAATGTCGAGGAGTTTTCGACAACCATCAAATCTAAGAGAGGGATCAGGACAATCACGACCAGTTGCTCGTCAAGATAGATCTCAGGAGGCTACTTTAGAACGATCAATTGCTCGAACCAATAGGCCCTAGGAAGGAAATGAAGCGTGGAAAGGATCCCTTCAGCGGTTGGAAGATAGATTGGGAGAAATGGCTAAGGCGAAGAATCCCCTACAATGAACTTTTGTTCAAGGGACACCTTTTGTCCAGGCCATTGTGGATTTTCCTACACCGTCAAAGTTTAAAGCCCCTGTGGTGACCCCCAAATACAATGGAAAGACAGATCCTGTTCTTCACATAGAGCAATATCAAGCTGCTGCCGATATCTATGATGTCCCCGATGAGATGAGACGTAGGGCATTCCCGAGAACTCTTACTGGATCTGCCCAGATATGGTACAACAATCTTCCTCGGGGTAAGATTTCAACTTTTCTTCAATTAGCCGAGTTATTCATCGACAATTTTTGTTTTGGAGCAAAGCCAGTAAAACGAGTAGCACACTTGTTAAGTGTTAGACAAAAATCTGGTGAGAGTACTAGAGATTACATAACTCGTTTCAATAACGAGAAGCTGGAAGTCATAGATTATGAAGAAAAGACAGCAATCACCGCCTTGATGAGTGGGTTATTGCCTAACAAGTTGTATTACACTTTGGCCAAAGATCCACATATTACTATGTCAGAATTGATGGCAAAAGCGTCCAAAATCATGAATGTCGAGGAGGCTATGGCTGCGAAGAAGAATATGGATAAAGACACCAAGGTGGAAGTCGACAAAGCTAAGAATAAAGAGCATAAGGGCAATGGCTGTGACAAGCGTTCCAGGAACAATAAGTCGTCATGGGAAGTTCTGAAGAAATTCGATAATTATACTCCCTTGAAAATGGGTATTAATCATGTCTTGGAAGAAATCAAGAATAACGAGGAAGTAAAGTGGCCAAAGAAACTGAGGTCAGATCCTGACACGAGGAATAGGGAGAAATATTGCGAGTTCCACAAGGATCATGGCCATATGACCAAAAATTGCATAGCTCTTCAGAACGAGATTGAAACACTCATCCGAAGAGGAAAGCTAGCAAAGTATGTTGATCGGGGAGGCGAAAGAAGAAATAATGACCGAACTAAAGAGAGATCTAGATCTCCTCGTCGAGCAGAGGAGAAAAAGAAAAGATATCATGAAGATGATGCCGAGGATGACCCCGATCTTCCCAAAAGGCCAAGGCAACCGGAACGCGAGGTATTTTCAATACATTTTGGAACATTCGATTGTAATGTTATTACAGGTGGAGATGCAGGAGGAGGAGATCTTACTGCAGAAAGAAAAGCTTACCTCGGTGAGGCTCAGGCTTGCTCATACATCCAACGGATAAATTTGGCCGAGGAAAATCGCCCGAGAAAGGTGAACAAAGAGAAGTTGGTCATTGGGTTCTCAAAGAACGACCTCACAGGTGTTCTATATCCTCATGATGACCCGCTGGTGATCAAAATGAGGATGGAGGAGGTAATGATTTCAAGAGTGCTGGTCGATAACGGTAGCTCGGCAGATATCATGTACTATTCATGCTTTGATAGTTTGAATTTAAAGCTATCTCAATTAGAGCCTTATCACAGACCTCTCCTAGGTTTTGCTGGCGATAAAGTTTTTTCACTTGGGACGATCAAGTTGGATATATTCATTAGAACTTGTCCTGCTTGTCGAACAGAAAGAATACGCTTCTTTGTAATGGATAAGAATGTGCAATCAGCTTACAATATCATCATGGGAAGAGTTGGTTTGAAGAAGTTCGAAGCAGTTCCATCTACAGTACATCAATGCTTAAAATTCCCAACAAATTTCGGAGTGGGAGTGGTGAAAGGTGATCAAAAAGTAGCTCGGGAATGCTATTATTCATCTACCGAGCAAGAGGAGCTTGAAGAGTCAAGGAAAAAGACTACTACCTACCAGGTGGATGAAGGTACAGAAATTGAAACACTTGATCCGAGAGATGAATCCCAACTTGTAAAAGGACAGGTGGTGGAATCTACAGAAAATGTTATTCTGGACGACGAGCACCCTGAACGAGTAACCCAGATAGGTTCAACGTTGGATGCTTCAATAAAACAGGAGTTGATAACTTTCTTGAGAAACAGGAAGAAAACTTTTGCATGGAGTCATGAAGACATGCCAGGAATAGATCCAAAATTCTTATGTCATGAGCTCAATGTGAATAAGGAGATCAAGCCTGTAAAGCAGAGAAGAAGGGTATTTATCCCGAGAAGAATCAAGCTATACAAGAGGAGGTCGAGAAGCTCCAGAAAGCCCAATTCATTGAAGATGTGAAGTATCCAGACTAGTTAGCAAACGTGGTGATGGTAAAGAAGAAAAACAATAAATGGAGAATGTGTGTTGATTTCACCGATCTCAAGAAGGCGTGCCCAAAAGATCACTTTCCATTGCCCAGAATTGATCAACTAGTGGATGCTACCTCGGGACATGAGCTGCTCAGCTTCATGGATGCTTACTCTGGCTACAACCAGATCCAAATAAAACCTGAAGACAGGGAAAGTACTTCTTTTATTACCCCTAGGGGAACTTATTGCTATAATGTTATGCCTTTTGGTTTGAAAAATGCAGGAGCGACATACCAGCGGCTGATGAATAAGATTTTTACCGAACAAATCAGATGCAATATGGAGGTCTATGTTGATGATATGCTGACAAAGAGCAAGAAAGCTGCTGATCATCTAGTTGACTTAGGTCAGACCTTTGATCAACTGGATAAATACCAAATGAAGCTTGACGCGACTGAGTACTTGTCTCAAAAGTGCGTTTTTCTCTAGGCTCAAGTGCAATCCTTGTCGCTCAAGTAATAACCCGATAAGTCGGGATCGTCTCCACAGGGATCGAGATTGCCAAATAGTAATAAGAAAAATTATTAAATCTTGAAATGATTACTTAAAAGAAATAAAAAGATGATTAATGATTGGGGAAATTTCTTATGAAATAAAAACTTTACTTAAGGAAAACAAATTGAAACTTGCAAAAATACTTAGATCTGACAAATGGGAGAAAATAGGGTAGGGTACAATCCCTCAATCCTTAACAAATTACCGTATAGAATACTAGAATTGTAAATTAAAATTATTGACTAGATCCAGTCTTTATAAATTCTAAGCATTACATATATGAGGGATCTAGCCCGCATCATACGAAATCAAAGATAGATATAAAGCGGTGAATGATAAATCATACTCGCAAAGCGTTCTTAAACATCTCAAGTACCTAGGGCAAGATAGATTAAAAGATTGACAATGTTTGTATGAGTTTCTTTCACGATTCAATCAATATTTTAATTTAATCTCTATTTTCTACATAAAAATTTGCCTTGGATTGACTTCATGTACCCCAACCCTTGGGAATTTAGCTACTCATGATTTTTCTAGAAAACAAATTCATACCAATACATGGAATTATGGATCTAACAAACATTGGTACCAAATTGCAAAACAATTGAAAATTGAAAATAGAATTGAGACTAAATAAGAGAAGGGAATTTGATACTTGAATTGGATTGAAGAATTGATACTTGAAATCTGCACTAGATGAACTTGAATCTTCAAACATACAAATTAGGGCTTTTCTAAGAGTATGAAAAACTAAAAAGGATTTCTAAAAAAATGAATTTCTCTCTCTAATTTCTATTCTACTCTCTAGAATTTGTCTCCCTCTCTCTAGAATTCTACTCCCCTTGAAAATGAGGTAGGACTTGCTCTTTTATAGCACCAAGATGCACGAATTTAACATCAAATTTCGCTTGTGGAACAAGTTTTTGCCAACCAATCACCATAAAATCTGCATAATTAATGACAGAAATCCGCACATCCAGACTCTTCATTATCGCGCAACTTCAAAACATCGTAATTTCTTCACCGTAGCTCGGATTAAGGTGCCGTTTTTTCCAGTATTCTTGTAATTTAGAGCTCTTCAACTTTCTAGTTGTCCCCGCCTCCGGAATAAGGCTGAAAAATTACGAAAATGCCCTTCAACTCTCCATTTCTTGGTTTCTTTCACTGTTTTGAGTTCTCCTTAGCACTAACTTGCATGAAATACCTGTAAAACACATGAGAAATACACAAAACAAGAAATACTTGCCAAAAGGGGTTAGTAGAATACATTTAAGACAAATCCAAGCTACTTACACTGCACGGGATCATAAAAATACTGAAATTAAGGGGATAAATGTGAAGAATATGTGCCTAAACATACCCCCTAACTTAGAACTTTGCGCGTCCCGAGCAATGTATATGAATCCTAACCAAAATTCTACTCTTGAAAATCATTTTATTAAAATAAAATTCCACTTTCGCAGGCACGCGATTGCATTTAGCGTATGCAACAAGCCTTTAAACCCCTAGGTTACCCTAGTAGGACGAGTTTTGTCTCGTGAGGGTTTGCAGTGAATTTACCCACAAAATTCTTTATTGACTCAAATAAATATCAAAATACTTAAAAATTGTACAATTTAGACTTTTTCGAAAAAATAATCACCATCAACTCATATTCAACTGTCTCAAACCATAGTGTGTGTGTGCAAAGCCAAAAATTAAACCTCCAATTTCCACCGATTGAGCATTACGTTACTTTCCGAAAATTCGTTTTGATTCAAATTCGTACGGATTGCACTCACAAACGAATCACTCGGATTGTGGCTATTTTCTCTCGGTATGCATGATATAAAGAGTAAATATAATGGACACAAATTCATGCATACAAAATTAAAAATAAGGAAATATATGGTGAAAAGATCTCATCATCGGAGTACAGTTATTAGGAAACGGGAACATCACCTCTAGTTCACACCATTTTAATCTCTTATTTTATCTTTTCATGTCTTAGCTCTCCATGCGGTAATCAATTTCTCCATTCGGACTCGGTTAGGACTTTTCGGGTTAAAAGGTGTAAAGGGTAAAAATAGAAATGGTAGGGAATGTTGGAATTGGAAAATGTCCTTATGATGTCCATTAGTGCTTTTCCGGGCATCTGCTCATTTTTCTCTTTCTTTTTTCTCTTTTCATTTTTTTCTTTTTCTTTTTTTTTTCTATTTTTGTTGAGCATTTTTTTTTTCTCTTGCCCCTTTTTATTGCACAATTTGGACTTACTTGATAAATTTTCTCAATTTTCCCAATTCCAGACTATTTGGTTTTTCGGGTTATCAAACGAAAAGATAAATTTTATTAGGCTCAAATTGGGTTGCAAAAGGATAATTTTGTTTTTCACAACTTTTTATGGCTAATATTTTTGGGTTAAACAAACGAGGGCCTACTTCATTGTCCAAATTGCTAATCACATTACTATATGCATCTCGAGATTAATTAAGTTTAGAGATATATTTAGCACGAATTTCGAGACAACATTTCACACATTTCCCATAACCGATCAAAACAAAGGATTGAGATCATCGACGACTTATTAAAACGCTGAAAAGAACTTTGAGTTTACCATAAACTCGGATTGATTTAAAAACTCATAAAAAATTGAAAGGCTCAAAATCTCATCGGGTTTGATCAATCTCCACACTTATTCGTTAAGTCGTCAATTTTCTTTCAATTTCCATCTTCGGTCAATTTTGGCTTAGTGCATTTTGAATTGTACAATTTGAGACTTTAAATAGAATAAAGGTGATATTTTTGAAAAATTTAAATTCCAATTTTTATTTATTTTGAACAAAAATATTTTTGGTTTTTTTCAAAATTTTTCATTTTTTTTTAAATACACATATATATGGATATAAGCGAAGTTTTATGAATACGCACCTGTCATCCCCCCGAACTCAATGATTTGCATTGTCCTCAATCAAATGGATAAGAGAAATAAGGAAGACAACATGAAGAGTGCGATAAATAAAACAAGCAAATTATTAAATAGCAACAAGACACTATATAACACTTATACATGACTCAAAAATACAACAAAAATCACCCCATACACGTCGGGGGTGCGACGACCTCTCATCTCTCTATACAAATCACCCAACCCCTTGCACGGGGTACGATGCTCTCCTTGTCTCTCCCATCTTACCATTATAAGTGAATAGCCGAAACAAATTGGGCCCATGCCCATAGATAAAGGAAAGATCGGGAGATGTATTAGGATCACGTGGAAAAGGAACCTCTTGTTGCGTAGCACGTGGGTTTGTTTCTAAGTCGGACAAGATTGGAGTCGGATCTGCAAGTACCTCCGAAGACTCAAATGGTATGGGTGGAGGTTTGGGAAGGAGAAATGCATCAATTCTATTATCCCACTCGCTTTCGTCTAAATGACGAAATGAGGCCCAGAAAGATTGGACTTCAGCATTTAGGCTTGCATCCACCTGTCCAAACTCCCACTCAAACTATGCTAAGCTCAACTCCTCGAGCTCACGCTCTTGCTTGATGTCCTCAACCTGCCTTTCGTGCTCACTCGCCGAATTATAGGGTGGTGTGGGTGGGTTGATAGAGCTTCTCCCGACACACTCTAAATCTCCTCTTGCACTCTTATTCATGGGCTCACTCGTGCTCTCGAATGTATTAACTAAACATACCTCCCTTCCCTGGCTCTCGATGTTGCAACCACTCCATTCACTGGGCTCAACACAACCGTCCCCTAATGGCTCTCCCTTGTAAGTTCTTTCTTGCTCGTATGCTTCCTCCAAAAAATCCAACCCCCGCGGTTCCTCTTCATCATCCTCTCTCTTGGAATTATTAAATATATTTGTGTCGAGGGTCATGTTCCCGAAAGTTAATTGCATACGCCCACTTCGGGTATTGATAAGGGCATTAGCAGTAGCTAAAAATGGGTGGCCAAGGATAACGGGAACATGATTACTTGGGAGAACGGAGGGGTCTTCGTCCCAAATGACAAAATCCACCGGGAAGTAGAAAGTGTCGATTTGAACAATCACATCCTCAACAATTCCCCGAGGAAACTTCACAGAACGATCCCCGAGCTGGAGAGTCATTTTTGTGGGCTTAAGGGCCCCCAGTTCAAGTTTCTTATAGATGGAATAGGGCATAATGTTAACACTCGCCCCTAGATCTATTAGAGCTCTCTCAATTCGGTTCTTCCCCATGATACAAGAAATAGTGGGTGCACCCGGATCTTTATATTTTAATGGAAACTCACTCGACAAGACTGCGCTGACATTTTGGGCCAAAGAGACGTTCTGGTTTACCTTTATCCTGCGTTTCACCATGAGTAAGTCTTTAATAAACTTATCATACCCGGGAATTTTCTGTATAGCCTCGAGAAAAGGTAAATTGACTTTTACTTGCTTAAGGACTTACAGAACTTCATCACGGGAGGTCGTTTTAGAGTGAGAGACCAATCGTTGAGGGTATAGGGCAGCGGTGGGGGTGATGGCCTTGGGTCCACTAGTGTTTTCCTCCTCCTCACTCTCAATTAAAGGGGCATCTTCGGCCTCTTTTGTGCCGGGCGAAACCTCTTTATCTTTAGATGCATTGCGTGAGGGAGGTGACAAATCAACTACTCTCCCACTACGGAGAGTGGTAATAGTGCTACATTGCTCTCGATGGTCGTGGGATGTAGTGCCAATACTAGTTTGTCCTAGGGGAGGGGGTCTTTGGCCTTGAGCTGGGAATTCACCTTTCTCCTGAGTATTCACTGCAGATTGCAACCTAGAGATGCTAGTATGCATTTCAGCGAACATTCGATCATACTTAGCAGTGCTCTCCTTTTGGGATTGAATGAGGTGATTTATGTTGTCTTCAAGAGATCGCCTCGGAGGGGTAACATACGGACCAGGAGGTGGCGTCTGCAAAGGAGGTTGCATTGGAGGAGCCATATTCTGAAATTGAGGAGGGGTTTGTGGCAAAGTCACATGTGGATGAGGCACCATCCCCCCTTGTGGTTGTCCATAGTTGAAACCAGGATGATTCCTCCAAGATTTATTATATGCATTCCCTTGAGGTGCATTAAAATTTTCACGAAACCCTCCTATCGCCTCTACTTGCTCAGTGTACATTGCCTTGTAAGCAGGGATGGTAGGACATCCTTCAGTAGAATGACCAGCAGCACAAATGGCACACACTTTCTCCTTTCCTGTTTGCACGGGTCCAGCTCCTTCTCTTAATTTCACTTCAAGCATGTCTCTGAAATTCATCTTCAATTGATCAAATTTATGATCTAACCAAGTGTCATTGTCCAAGTGATAAATACCAGACGCAGCAGGCAAGTTGGACACTGGTCGATTCTTATTTTGACTATTGGGGTCAGAAACATCCCATGATTGCGTAGTCTCTGCTACGTATTTCAAATGAGCCTATGCATCGCTCGTACTTAACTCCCAAAAAGGTCTCTCACACATGGTTTGAACAAGTTGTTTAGACGCTACAGTAAGGCCTTGATGAAAAAATGAAATCAAATGATGCTTTTCAAATCCATGATGGGGGCACGCATTAACTAACTCCTGATATCTCTCCCAACACTTATCAAAAGCCTCATTCTCATTTTGATGAAAAGCTTGAATTTGGGCTTTAACAGAATTGGTTTTGTGTTGTGGAAAAAATTTTGAGATAAACTTGTTTTGCATATCTCTCCAGGATAAAACAGAATTTGGGGGCAGGGACCATAACCAAGTTTTAGCTTTATCCTTTAAGGAAAAAGGAAAGAGCTTCAACCGGATTACATCTTATGGACAAGCTTGGTCTCCAAATGTCTCACACGTATCTTCGAATTCTCGAATATGGAGATATGGTTTTTCCGAATCCATCCCATGAAATGTAGGAAGAATTTGGATCATTCCATTCCGAAAGTGGAACTGACCGGCATTATACGGGAGTAAAATGCAACCAGGGGTAACAGTTCTCTCCGGAAATAAAAGATCTTTCATGGGAAGATAGGGTATCTCATCCTCTCCAGCACCAACACCGACACTACCATGATCCGACGTATCGCTACCGAAAGGTTCAGAATTCTCACTCAGGGTTTGACTCAAAGAACGACTTGTGATGGAATTATTAGGCGAAGGAGGTGGAACCCAAAAACGAGGAGACTCAGAATTTTCAGAACTGGCTTCGGCAATAGGATTTTCGTGAACTTGGGTGGGAGATAAATTCTGCATATAAGCACATAAGAGATGAAATTAATTAATTTTTTTTTTTTTTTTTTTGAAATCACTTGTAGATAAAAATAAATTTCTTGAAAATTTAACAATTTCAATCCCCGGCAACGGCGCCAAAAACTTGACGCGACTGAGTACTTGTCTCAAAAGTGTGTTTTTCTCTAGGCTCAAGTGCAAGCCTTGTCGCTCAAGTAATAACCCGGTAAGTCGGGATCGTCTCCACAGGGATCGAGATTGCCAAATAGTAATAAGAAAAATTATTAAATCTTGAAATGATTACTTAAAAGAAATAAAAAGATGATTAATGATTGGGGAAATTTCTTATGAAATAAAAACTTTACTTAAGGAAAACAAATTGAAACTTGCAAAAATACTTAGATCTGACAAATGGGAGAAAATAGGGTAGGGTACAATCCCTCAATCCTTAACAAATTACCGTATAGAATACTAGAATTGTAAATTAAAATTATTGACTAGATCTAGTCTTTATAAATTCTAAGCATTACATATATGAGGGATCTAGCTCGCATCATACGAAATCAAAGATAGATATAAAGCGGTGAATGATAAATCATACTCGCAAAGCGTTCTTAAATATCTCAAGTACCTAGGGCAAGAGAGATTAAAAGATTGACAATGTTTGTATGAGTTTCTTTCACGATTCAATCAATATTTTAATTTAATCTCTATTTTCTACATAAATAATTTGCCTTGGATTGACTTCATGTACCCTAACCCTTGGGAATTTAGCTACTCATGATTTTTCTTGAAAACAAATTCATACCAATACATGGAATTATGGATCTAACAAACATTGGTACCAAATTGCAAAACAATTGAAAATTGAAAATAGAATTGAGACTAAATAAGAGAAGGGAATTTGATACTTGAATTGGATTGAAGAATTGATACTTGAAATCTGCACTAGATGAACTTGAATCTTCAAACATAAAAATTAGGGCTTTTCTAAGAGTATGAAAAACTAAAAAGGATTTCTAAAAAAATGAATTTCTCTCTCTAATTTCTATTCTACTCTCTAGAATTTGTCTCCCTCTCTCTAGAATTCTACTCCCCTTGAAAATGAGGTAGGACTTGCTCTTTTATAGCAACAAGATGCACGAATTTAACATCAAATTTCGCTTGTGGAACAAGTTTTTGCCAACCAATCACCATAAAATCTGCATAATTAATGACAGAAATCCGCACATCCAGACTCTTCATTATCGCGCAACTTCAAAATATCGTAACTTCTTCACCGTAGCTCGGATTGAGGTGCCGTTTTTTCCAGTATTCTTGTAATTTAGAGCTCTTCAACTTTCTAGTTGTCCCCACCTCCGGAATAAGGCTGAAAAATTACGAAAATGCCCTTCAACTCTCCATTTCTTGGTTTCTTTCACTGTTTTGAGTTCTCCTTAGCACTAACTTGCATGAAATACCTATAAAACACATGAGAAATACACAAAATAAGAAATACTTGACAAAAGGGGTTAGTAGAATACATTTGAGACAAATCCAAGCTACTTACACTGCACGGGATCATAAAAATACTGAAATTAAGGGGATAAATGTGAAGAATATGTGCCTAAACAAAGCTCAACCCAACGAAGTGCACATTTGGAGTACGAGAAGGAATGTTCCTTGGGTACATCGTCAACCAACGTGGAATTGAGGCGAATCCAGAAAAGATCAAATCTCTCTTAGGGTTGCGATCTCCAACGACGAAGAAAGAAGTGCAGAGTCTTACAGGACGAGTTGCAGCGCTCAACAGATTTGTATCCCGAGCAACTGATAGATGCCTTCCATTTTTCAAAACACTTCGGAAAACTTTCGAGTGGAATGATGAATGTGAAAAAGCCTTCCAAGACTTGAAGAAATATTTGGGAGCACCTCCACTGTTGTCCAGGCCAGTAATGGGAGAAAAGTTGTACTTGTACCTGGCAGTATTAGAGAATGCAGTTAGCTCGGCATTGATCAGAATGGAGAATGGAGTCCAGAAGCCAATTTATTACACAAGTAAGGCTTTTCGAGGTGCAGAGATCAGGTACCCAAAGTTGGAAAAATTGGCATTGGCATTAATTGAAGCAAGTAGAAGAATGAGGCCATATTTCCAGGCCCATACCATCGTCGTGTATACCGACATGCCATTGCGACAAGCCCTTCATAAGCCAGAAAAATCAGGGAGACTGATGTATTGGGAAATAGAGCTCGGTGAATATGATATTCTGTATGAACCCAAATCATCACTAAAAGGGTAGGCCGTAGTAGATTTTATAGCAGAATTTACTTATCCTGATACCCCCGAGGAGCAAAAGTTGCTCGCTGATCAACCTGTGGATGTTACAGGATCAACAAACGCGAGTCCAGATCAACTCTGGTTGGTAAAAGGACGAGTGGATGTTAAAAAATCAACATACATAAGCTCAGACCAACTCCGGTTGGTAAAAGAGCTTGTGGATGTAGAAGGATCATCAAATTCGAACTCAGATCAACTCCGGTTGGTAAAAGAGCGAGAAGAGATGGTCGACGAAGAGCAAAAAATATCAGGGGAGGATGAAAGGAGGCAACAAATATTTCACCGAGGAAATCTATCAGATAAGAAATTTGAAGACGGGTTACCCATATGGAGATTATATGTAGATGGGTCATCTTGCACAGCAGGTTGTGGAGCAGGAATTGTTTTGAACACCCCAGACGAGATTGACATGGAATATGCCTTGCGATTCCAATTCAAAGCCTCCAATAATGAGGCTGAGTATGAGGCTATGATAGCAGGTCTTAATTTAGCAAAGATTATGGAAGCACAACAAGTGATGGTATTCAGTGATTCTCAATTAATTGTGAATCAGATGATAGGAACATATGCAGTTAAAGGAGAATTAATGGTCAAGTATCATGCAAAGGTGATGGAGTTGTTGGCAGAATTTGATGCCATTCAGTTGATCAGAATACCAAGAATGGAAAATGCACAAGCAGACGCACTGGCCCGACTAGCATCAGCTACTCGTACCGAGCTGCGAAGAACAATACCAATTGAAGTATTAGAAACTCGGAGCATAGATGAAGGCCTGACGATGAATGTTATTACCCTTGATTTAGGACCATCTTGGATGGATCCCATCAGGGCATATATTGAGGAGGGAGAATTGCCGGAGGACAAGCTCGCTGCCAAGAAATTGAAGTTTAAAACTGCTCGGTATGTACTAACTAATGGTGTTTTGTATAGACGAGGAATTATGGTAGGTTTGCAGAGATGTGTACATCCCTTAGAGGTGAAAGAATTGATTGAAGAGATCCATGAAGGGTCCTGTGGAGCCCATGTAGCAGGTCGAACACTTTTGCAAAGAGTGATGACGCAGGGGTACTACTGGCCAACTATGAGGGCTGATTGTATAGCCTACGCCAAAATATGTGATAAATTCCAACGTTTTTCTTCCATCCGACGTACTCCACAAGCATTGTTGACACCCATAACTTCCCCTTGGCCATTTTCCATGTGGGAAATTGATCTGGTTGGACCACTGCCAACGATCCGAGGAAGATTCAAATACCTCGTCGTGGCAGTGGATTATTTTACTAAGTGGGTAGAAGCTGAGCCACTTATTGATATGACGTACGAGAAGGTATACCAGTTCGTTTGGAAGAATATAATCTGCCGATATGGTCTTCCTCATGCCTTCATCACAGACCATGGAACACAATTCGATAACGAGGAGTTTGCTGACTATTGTCGACAATCAAACATTTTGAAGACTCATTCAGCACTAGGCCATCCTCAAAGCAATGGACAGACTGAAGTGACGAACAGAACATTACTCAATGGTTTGAAGAAGAGGCTAAGTGAAGCTAAAGCTAATTAGATTAATGAGCTACAGTCAGTATTGTGGGCTTACCGAATAACTCCCCGAGCAGCAACTGGAGAATCACCATATATGCTGGCATTTGGAAGTGAAGCAGTAATACCTGCCGAGTTGGGTCTTCCAACACATAGAGTGCTGAATTTCAATTCCCCAGTTAGCGACTTAATGAGAAGATTGGATTTGGATATGCTCGAGGAGGTTAGAGAAGAGGCAGCCATTAGGAATGCTGCTTATCAACAACGAACAGCTCTGTTCTACAACAAGAGGGTGAAGAAATGTGATTTAAAAGAAGGAGATTACGTGCTAAAGAAGGTCATTCAGAAGCACAATAAATTGGAAGCAAACTGGCATGGACCTTACCGAGTTACAGAAGTTGTTCGACCAGGAACTTACCGAATAGCAACTCTAGAAGGAGAGGAATTCAAGAATGCTTGGAATGCTGAACACCTACGCAAGTATTATCAGTGATGTAAAATGTAAAGCAGTTCCATCAATATGAATAAAACGATGATGTTTCACCATTTTCTATCCTTTATTTGAAAGTTTTTCGGGGAATACTAGTGTACAACACTACGCTGCTCGACGCTGCTCGACAGCAAAAAGAAGACGATAGTTCAAACCCACGACCAACTCCGGTTGGTAAAAGAGCGAGAACAAACTATACTCCTTTGGTTAGGAGGCGTACACTAGCGTGACCAACTCAGGTTGGTAAAAGAGCTAGTGGACACTGATAGTTCAAACCCACGACCAACTCCGGTTGGTAAAAGGGCGAGAACAAACTATACTCCTTTGGTTAGGAGGCGTACACTAGCGTGACCAACTCGGGTTGGTAAAAAAGCTAGTGGACACTGATAGTTCAAACCCACGACCAACTTCGGTTGGTAAAAGGGAGAGAACAAATTATACTCCTTTGGTTAGGAGGCGTACACTAGTGTGACCAACTCAGGTTGGTAAAAGAGCTAGTGGACATGATAGTTCGAACTCAGACCAACTCCGGTTGGTAAAAGAGCGAGAACACGAGACTCCTAAAAAGGCCAATCTCGGTTGGTTAGGAAACAAGATATGCTCTCAAATGCCAACTTATTTTGGTCGAGAGGTAAGATTATTACAGAAAATACAAAAGTTCCTCGAAGAACAAAATAGTCCAAACTGAACCAAGTATGGTTGGTCGGGGATAAAAACCCACTAATTGTAGTTGGTCGACGAGGAAAATTTATTGACCTTAGTTGGTCGGACATATTTTATGAAAAAGACAAAAATTTACCAAGTATGGTTAGTCGGGGATAAAAACTCTCACTAACTATAGTTGGTCGACGAGCACAATTTAACAACTTTGGTTGGTTGGAAAAATTTTAAACATTTTTACACTCATTACTTTATTATTAAGTGATCGAGCAACATTACTGATACTTGTAAACTTTTTTATCACCAAGATGTTCGATGAACCACACAATATTGTTATGAAAGAACAAATATAAAGTGTTTGACAAGAACAAAAGAATAGCAATACAGATTTGCAAACAAAAAATGAAAGTCTTTCATTGAATTCAAAATAAATTACACAAGTTTATTACATTGATATTAAATTGTGTACTAACTATTACTTCAAAATTTCCTATTCAACTGGTCTTTTCCCTGCTGCTTTTGAAATAGGCTCCTCGCCAGCAGGAGGATCTTCCAGGCAAAGAGGAGAATTAATGAAGTTAAGATCTCACACCATTCTGACATTCATTATTGAAGGTGTATCCAGTAAATGCTCCGGACGAGATAGTTCAACCTGCGAATGAAGGGCATAGTCACCAAGATACTGGGAGATCAAACAACAAGGGATTGCCCGAGCAGGGATCCAACTCATATCAAGCTTGAATGGTGGATTTGGTAGATCGAGCAGCCCAGGAGCATGATAATCCCATAAATAATGGCCCTGCTCTAGTTTTAATACACCCAGGGCATTCAACCATCCCTGTTTATAACCTTCATTATTGGCATTTTCAATGCGAGCATCCAAGTGACAAAGGGCCTCATTGTAGCCTGCCATCCATAACTCACGAGGTTGTTTGTGGAATTGGAAAGTTATTCTCTCTAACTGATCGTGAAGGTTTCTGGCAAAAACATCCTTAGTATCCAGAGCAGACTTTGTCGAAGCAAATTGATCCTCCAGAGTTTGGATTTTCTTGGACATTTCAGACAAAGCCCGATCTTTTGCATTCAATTGGAACGCTTGGGTTTCCAATGTTGATTGAGTACGAGCTTCTTCAACAGAACGACGAAGAGTTCTTGATTGTCCCCGAGTAGGTGGAGTACTTTGTTCCTCGGCAACATCTTGAGCAACTCTTCCTTGTCCACGAGAACCTCTTCCTCGTCCCCGAGTAGCAGTAGAAGTACCCGACCTTCTCAAGGTATCCAACTCTTACCTTAATTTGGCATTCTCAACCTCTAGAAAGGAAAATCCCTCATCAGTCACTGGGATTACAGCTGTTGAAGAAGATGCTGCAGACTTATACTGTGCCAACTCTTTCTGCAAATTGTTATTTTCTTGCTCTAGCAGCTCGACAATCTGTCTATAGGCTTCAACTTCACCCTTTAGGGTTCTCTCCCTGACGTTGTACCCAGCAAGGATCTTTTTGTGGCCAGTCTCGGCAGAAAGTTGTTGATACCTCTTCTCATACCCCTCATGTAACAGAGCAGTTGATTCTTTATATTGCTACTGAAGTCCATCGAGAGTACCTTGCAGGTCTTCAATCATTTCATAGTAAGCCACGTTGTTGGCTACAGCTCGGTCAAGTAAGCCCTTTAGGTATTGATAAGCTTCGATTGCTTGCTCTGAAGCATCATGACCGAGGATGTCTGCAACTTCTGATGCACTCAATTCTGTATGACAAGCCTTATAATATTCATGGCATTGCTGCATCAGCTTTGTATCATTATCAGATAGCATATCCATCCTGGCCAGAAACTAGCAGAGAAGGAAAAAGTAATCATCAAAAAGAAGATCAAGGCAGAGTACAGATAAAAAAGGAGACAATCATATGGAAGAAAAGAACTCAAGTTTTATTAGATCATAGTGCAGAATTACAAAGATCTTGGTTACATTTGGAAAAGAAGAAAAATAGAAATAGATACCGAACAACTTCACACCTTTTCCTTGTCTCCTAAGACTTTCTCCGGAGGCTGGGACAAGGAGCTCAGTTGCTCGGTGGGAGCAATAATTTGGTCAGCTGGAGCTGGAACTTGTTCTGAAGGAGCTGGCAGAGACGAAAGCTCCTCGTCAGTAGGCTGGGTAAGGATGAGATCACCCACTACCATTGAAGATTCTTCTGAGGCAGCTTCTTCATCTTCGATAGGTGGGGGAGGACCAGGGAGATGTTGTTGAAATAATTCTGAGTCCTCATTAACTTTTAATTCTTCCAGGGCAGCAACCCAACCATCTCGGAAGTATTTCAAACTTTTATACTGCACCTGGGCCATCATTGCTGCTACCCCCTTATCCCATCCTTTATCCCAATCGATGCGGAAAGACTTCTTCACAGCCATTTTTCTTTTCATTTTCTCTGAGGAGAGCTTCTCGGATAGAAGATCCTCGGAGGCTTTCAACTTGGCCTCCACCTCCTCCTTCTGGCGATTTACTTCTCGCAGAAGGGTCAGCTCTTCCTCAGCCGATTTCAATTTATTTTCAAGCTCCCCAAATCTTGTGAGCTTCTCGGCATATTTTTTATTCTCTCTCTCCAAGTCTTTCACCTTATTTCCCAACTGCACCTTCTCTGCCTCAGATGCAGCCAACTTCTTCTCCCATTCACCCTTATCCTCGTCATATTTTTGACGGGATTCCTTCAAAGATTGGGCCAAGCCCTATAAAGCATCCTCTACTCCAGACGAGGAGCTAGAAGCCTTGATTGCTTCATCTTTCTTCACTATGGTGTTAAAACAACTCACCAGCTGAAAAAGGAAATAATGATAAATCAGCAGAGAGACATATGTATTGATGGAGAGAAAGAAAAATTCAGGATAAGAGAAACTTACTGAAGCAATGTGACGAGTAGCTAGGGATGTCAGCATATCCCTAGACATACTCTCCTCGATTCCTTGGACTTCAGGAATAGTCCAAGTCTTTACCAAGCTCATTGCAGAGCTCGGCGGAATGATATTTGGAACACCAGCTCCACTAACTTGGAGCTGGGAAAGGTTTTCAGCCAAATTGACCGAGGATGATTTCTTCAGTCTCCTCGGTGGCATTTCAGCAGTTTCAGCCAAAGAACTTTTGGAAGGAGAGATGGTAATCACTTCCACAGAAGCACTTTTCTTACTCGGAGCCACTGGGGGCTTCTCGGCAACCTTCTAAGGAGCAACAGAAGGGGCAGCATCCACTTTCTTTGTCCCCTTTGGGACCTCAGCCTTGTTTCTTTTTCCATCTCCAGCAGATGTAGTCTCTTCAAAGAGAGCAGGAACTCTTATTTTGCCCATTTTCTGGCTTAGACGAATATGAGAGTCTGGTGAAGAATCTTCAGAAGCTGGCAATGGTTCGCTAATGCTGACCACAGGACGAGCAGTAAAGGAGGATGTATAGCTCCTGTACTGCAACAAGTAGGAAGCAGACCTGACGTGTTCGTTTGCAACTTTCTGATGCAAACTCCAGATATGTTTCAAATGCTTGATATTAACTTCTGATTCTTTTGGAGATTTTCTTTTACTGTCAACTGCAAACAAATACATAGTGAAATATCAGTCATACATTTTATCAAACATAATGAAATCATAGCTTCATAAATAACATAAAATGAAAATAACCTATCCCATTGCCATATGGGGGGCATCTGGGACCTTCATATACTTCATCTCCAGACAAAGGGGCATGTTGCCAATTTTTGATAACTACCCCATGTTCAAAATAATCCCTGTTTGCATCAGGGAGGTTGACTACTAAAGCCCTATTCAAAAATCTAGTTTTTAAATAATAAACATTGTCTAGAATAGCCCATCTATAACAGTACATAATCTCAGGAATTCCTATACGAGTTCCATGAGTTTGATTTAACCTATGCACCCCATTAACTATTCTCCATGTGTTGGGGCTATTTTTGCAAGAACAACATCGAAATGTTGACTGAACTCTAAACACAAAGGGTTTGGTGGAAAGGAGAATCCACATTCAGCAATAAAGAGGCTGGGGAACCAATGTCCCTT
This sequence comes from Sambucus nigra, assembly GCA_949130495.1. Taxonomy (NCBI): domain Eukaryota; kingdom Viridiplantae; phylum Streptophyta; class Magnoliopsida; order Dipsacales; family Adoxaceae; genus Sambucus; species Sambucus nigra. The sequence continues at coordinate 195,850,053 of OX422208.1, forward strand.
AGCCAAACGAAAGTAATTTGAAGGCTCAGAAAGATCATCCAAGGTTACCCAAGAAGGAATAGAGAAATCAGAACGGAATTTCTCAAGATATTCAATAATATAAACCATGGTGAATAAAAGAAATGAAGAAGAAGGAAGAAGATCTTACAGGAATAAAGGGAGATCTGTTGACAACGAACGAAAATAAGGATGAACGCACAAGAGAAAGAAAGGCTATGGAAAACTCGAAAGCAGAAAATTGGAAAAGGCAGAAGACGGTATGATTGCCTAAGAATCTTAATACTTTGCCTTGGGAAACGGCGAAAGAAATGATTACAAAAAAGAAACTATTATGCCACCGGCGGCTAAAAGGATAAAAAGTGCACAAAGATCGAAGCGCTTATAAAAATTCAAAAAGGCGGATTCTGCGAATTTGGAAAGAAATTCAAATACGAAGAAAATGCTCCTAAAACCCAGGAAGGTCATTTAATATTGCCATATACCGAGAAAGAATGTTCCATACTCCTCAAAGTTTGAAATATAAAACATTGGGGGCTTCTGTTGATACCAAAATTAGTATGCTGATGTGGACGAATAATAAGAAGACACGTGTCAATCTACGTGGCACGGTAGCAACGAGGAGGTTTATTCCCCCGACCAGCTCATACGCTCCGAGGAACAGACTTCTCCGAGGAACTCAGACCTCTCCAAGGAACTCTTGAACGATGAGCAACTAAGACGGTCCGAGCTGCATCTCGGCCACAGCATTGATTGCCAGATAATCAACAGTTCAACTATTCATTGAATGCTTATCATTGACGCACACGCTTAAAGGGCATTAAATGTATCACCCTTTCATATGCATATCATTTAATGTATTACCCTTTCAAATGTATAGCCTAAGGGCTATAAATACATTGTATCACCCTCATTCAAAGGGACCGGAATTTCTTGATAGAACTTGTAATCGAGAATTCCCAAGACTCAGCAATAACATAACAGTGGACGTAGGCCATTCTTATAAGGCTGAACCACTTTAAAATTCTCTGTCTCATTTATATTTATCTGTGATTGAATAATTAGAGTGATCTAATTTTTTACATCAACAGGCAGGGTATTACATTCTTCCCTCCTTAGGAAATTTTGACCTCGAAATTCATGGTCATCAATCTTAGAATCCGGTTACCTACAACCAGTTTCCAATCCTAGGTCATCCTCAACATGATGGTCTAAAATTCAAAGATTTTATTTTCATTAATGACATTGCATCATAGCGGACACTAAGGTCTTATTACTAATCCCAAGCATGCCTAACTCGTCCATCGAAACAATCCCTCGAAATAACCGGTATTTAGAAAATGTCATGCTTTTACTAATGAACTCGTCATCATGAATCGTTCCGACATTACGGTTCACAACTTACATTTCCTTAAATAATATCGAATGGCGCGTAGCCTAGGATTATACAACCTCAACATCACTATCCATCATGTCATCAATCATGATACAGTCATCTAATCCCATTGGTCCTCACACTAATCTAGAGTTATCCTAGGTATCACAACCCAAATATACATAAGAGGTTACATTCTCAATCCGCATAATTTCAAGCAAAGTGCAACACTAACTTCTAATGTTTTATCAGGTTCTAATACTCACAATATCCTCGAATCCCATGACCAAGTCGTAACTAGATATACCGGTTAATTGACAAAATCTGTTAACCTAAAGGAATCAAGGTACATATGCAAACCATGTGCAACCAATGAAAGACCACCCGTATACACAAACTACTGTAGAATAAAGGTGCCTCCGAAGAAGAGCGCACTAATTTACCGTGATTCATTATCCATAACAGGCTTAACCCATATTACTACTGAGCTTATGAAGAACTACACCCTAATCACAGCTGATCAATAACTTCCCATTATCGGGATCAAAGAAAACACAAGGAATGCAAAGAATCAGGCGACTGACACACCGAAAGGAAACAATTAAATTTTGATAAGGAATCGTGACTCATGAAGTACGAACCCAAAACGTACCCTCAAAGTCTATAACCCTTACCAATATCTGCTAAAGTCTTAGCCTTGCCACATTCCCTAGCATGACCCATTAACACCTACCCATTGATATATAAAAGTGTGTTAAGGTTTAGGGTCTTTAGCCACATTTTGGTGACAAAATTCTATAACATTGAGAGAGAAATGTGAGAAAAATTAGACTAACTTGAGAACTTTATAAATCAAAGGATGAAGAAGGATATATGATATTAAATAAGAAGACAGAACACGAGGTTAAATAAGGAGATGGAAAGTTGAGAAGAAGAAGATTAAAGAAAGAAAGAAGAAGGTAGAAGAAGAAAGGATATTTCAAACATACTTTCAATATGGATATGATCATCATCCTCATCATTTATGCACTTTAAGGCAAGTATCTACTTTTTCCCTTAACTATTAAATGTGTTAAGTATTTCCTAAACCCTATATGATTTGAGATTTAAAATTGTTAGAAACATAATTAGGGGAAGAATAACCTAATTACTCATGTTCATATTTTTTTAATGAAATTGATAATACTAGGACTTATGACTAGATGATGGTGTTCTAAATTTTAAATCATGATAATAATATTCTGGATTTTAATAAGCATTCTTGAAAATGAATTCGATATGAAAATGGAATGAGAATTATCTTTGATATGATTTAATCTCAACTTGGATGTTAGTGTCGATTGAATTAGATTACGTCGAGAGGAAGTATACATATTATGGAAATTCATAAGAAACGTTAGAGATTATATAACCTTGACGAGAAATTAGGAGAAGTGTTGTTATTAAGGATGAACCTATTATTACTCGAGTTATGCAATGATAAGTCTCGTAGACATGATAAGTTAAAAATGAAGAGATAGTGGCTACGATGTTGATAACTCTTATATATAATTAAAATATGCTTAGCAACATCCGAATTTATGTGTTTGTGTTGCTATTATTATGGTAATATACTATTAAGCTTGATGAGGGGTTATCATAATATTATATGGGTAGAATATAAGGTAACGTAGGATGTGATTCATAAATGAATTATAACCTACACTCGGGATATTAAAATGTGACCGGTTAAGGGACGAGGGTATTTAATCGAATATGAATGCATAATTCTTCCTAAACAACTGTTAGGTATAAATCATGGGACGGACAATGACTCATGTAAACTGAGATGAGTATATATGTAGATTTGGGACTAAAATATAATCGTAAATAGTTTGAATAACTTATAGGATCATATCACATAAATTCCACAAATATTAAATCAAGGGTTTATATAAATGGAGTAATTTCTAAATAAGGATGTCTGTGGTAAAGAAGTGCTAATTCACAAGTATTTTTAATATAGTGAAATTTAATGTTAATGGAATGAATTAATGTCTGTGGCCATCCCCGATCCCGATCCTCGCGGGCGGGCACGTGGAGAAAAGGATCCTTCGGGTCCCGTGCGTCCCTCGGGAGCGCTTCAACTGGCATCGTTTGTGGTGTGAAAAATGTAGAGAGATTCAGAGTCGCCAGTCTATTTTACTCAAAACAGACAAAAGAAAAAGGGGAATCCACCCCGAAGAGTGGCATCCAAAGACATACTGGTGCATACGAAACCAAGATGATTCGAGAAAGGTTCGGAAGCTTAGTTACGAAATGGGAAGGTGTTAGGCACCCATTCCACCCTTTCGGTCTCTCATGAATATTTGTTATTTTCCTTTATGTTTCCCCCCGTGATATGTGTGTATGTGTATATATATAGAATGGAGGTATGAATACTCGACTTGTATCATGGAAAAGATAAAGCGAGTCATTCGTAGGAAGATATAAGAGTAATATTAGAAAAATGAGATTTACGCGATTACCCCTACGTTGATCGTTATAAGGGAACGATAACGCATATGGGGTAATGCGTCACTAAGAACAAGTATATGTATAATATAAGAAAAATGGATTTAGAGAAGATAGAAAATGAGAGAAAAAGTGAGAAAGAGGACTCGAGTCTCGGGTTTTACCCCGAGACGCCTACGTAGCCTATAAAGGCATCAAAGTCCACGTAGTTCGCACGTAAAACGGCTTTGGCACCCCTGTATGTGATAAAGAGCTTTTAATCTTCTTTCATCTAGGAGGGCTAGCTCATCAAGACGGCTTTGGCACCAGTCTTCTTCACTAATTTTTCTTTCGAGCATGACGCGTAGCAAGGGTATTTCCAGCTTCACAGGGAGGACAGCTTCCATACCGTAGACCAGGGAGTAAGGGGTAGCCCCAGTAGAGGTTTGGATTGAGGTTCGATAGCCCCAGAGGGCGTATGGGATCCGGTCAGCCCAATCCCTACAGCTTTCAGTTATCTTGCTGATGATGGCTTTGAGGTTCTTGTTGGCGGCTTCAACTGCACCATTGGTCTGAGATCGGTAGGGAGAAGATTTGTGTCTATAAATCCCATACCCGTTGACAACTTCTGTGACTTCTGCTTCGAAGTGTAACCCATTATCTGACACCAGCTCGTGCGGGACCCCATATCGGCAGATGATATTTTTCTTGAGGAATTTGGCCACTTTCTTAGCATTCAATACCGCGTATGACTCAGCCTCGACCCATTTGGTGAAGTAATCGATGGCAACCAGGATGAACTCATGTCCGTTTGAAGACTTTGGTGTAACCTTCCCTATGATGTCGATACCCCAGGCGAAGAACGTCCAGGGAGAGGTCATGTTGTATAATTCTCGCAGAGGCAAGTGTTGGAGACTAGAGAACTGTTGGTATTTAGGGCATCTCCGAACATAGGTCGTACAATCCTGGGTCATGGTGGTCCAGTAGTAGCCCTGTCGGACGATCTTCTTGGCGAGCATGTGACCATTCATGTGGGGTCCGCACTCCCCGCTGTGGATTTTCTGCATTATTTTCTCAATCTCAGCCCCTGCGATGCAGTGTAGATGAGTTCCATCGAAATTCCTCTTGAGTAGAGCTTTATGACAAATGATGTACTGGGCGGCCAGTTTTCGGAGGGTTGTTCGGTCCTTCTTGTTGGAACCCTTGAGATACCTACCATGTTTGAGGAGGCACCAGATATCATAGTACCAACAATCGGCTGGTTCGAGATCTTCAGTGGAGACAAGCTCCACATGGAAGCAATGGGTCGGTTTGTCTTGCTTTTGAACTAGGAAGGGGGTCATTGTTATTCCCTCGGGCATGTCGACCATGGAGGCCAAAGTGGCGAGAGCATCGTCTAGGTTATTCTTTGCTCGGGGTAGGTAATGGAAGGTGATATCTCAGAATTAAGAGGCTAACTCTTCTAAGTGTGTATGGAAGGGTTGGAGCTTTTCGTCCTTGACTTTCCAATTTTTGGGTACTTGACCGGTGATGAGGGCAGAATCCCCGTAGACATCAAGGTATTGAATACCCTTTTCGAGAGAAACTTTGAGGCCCACTGTGCATGCCACTTATTCCGTCATGTTATTGGTGCAAGGGAAATCCAATTTCATGGTGATAGGAGTGTGGGAGTCATCTGGGGCGACCAAAAGTATCCCAATGCCATATCCCTTTTTGTTGGCAGCGCCATCAAAGAACATTTTCCATCGAAGGAAGTCTTGAGTGGTGCAGAGGATATTTTCATATGGGAATCCGGAGATCCAGACATCTGCCTCTTCTACAGGGTAGTCAGCGAGGTAGTCAGAGATGGCTCTTCCTTTAACAGCTTTCTGTGTGACATACATGACATCGAACTCGGTTAGGAGCATCAACCATCGGGCCATTCGGCTGGATAAGGCGGGTTTCTCAAGAAGGTATTTGATGGGATTCATTCGGGATATAAGTTTGATGGGGAAGGTGAGCATATAGTGTCGTAACTTTTGGGTGACCCAGACAAGTGAGACACGTGCCTTTTCTGAAGAAGTGTAGTTGACCTCGTACCCGGCCAATTTGTGACTGGCATAATAGATGTCTCTTTCTTTGCGAGAGTCTTCAAGGTATTGGGCTAGCAAAGCCCCGACTGTAGTGTCGGTTATGGTTAGGTATAGGAGCAAAGGGAGACCAAACTGTGGTGGCATGAGTACTGGAGGTTGGGTCAGGTATTATTTGATTCGATCAAAAGCTTCTTAGCAGGCCTCGTTCCAAACCTTGGTTGAATCCTTTCGGAGGAGTTTGAAGATTGGTTCACAGATGGAGGTCAGCTGGCTGATGAACCGGCTGATGTATTGCAATTTCCCAAGAAAATCTCGGACTTCTTTCTCTGTTCGGGGTGGTGTCATTTCAAGTATGGCCTTCATCTTTACAGGATCTGCTTCTATCCCCTTTTCACTGACCATGAATCCCAAGAGTTTTCCCTTTGTAACGCCGAAGACACACTTCTGTGGACTAAGTCGCATCTTATACTGTCGCAGTCGTTCGAAGAACTTTCGGAGAGCGGGGACATGACCTTCTCTAGTTTTGGACTTGATAATCATATCATCCATGTAAACCTCGACCTCTTTGTGAATCAGATCATGCAGGATGGCTGTGGCAGCCCTTTGGTAGGTAGCCCCAGCATTATTGAGACCGAATGGCATAACGATGTAGAAAAAGGTTCCCCATGGGGTGATGAATGTGGTTTTTTCTTGGTGGTTTGGGTGCATCTTGATTTGGTTGTATCCGGAAAACCCGTCGATGAATGACTTGAGAGCATGACTGGTTGTGTTGTCTACGATCATGTCGATGTTGGGTAGCGGATAATCATCCTTCGGAGAAGCTTTGTTTAAATCTCGGTAGTCCACACACATTCAAATCTTTCCTCCTCATTTCGGTACAGGTACAATATTGGATAGCTATATGGGAAATTCGATCACTCGGATGAAACCCACGTTTAATTGTCTGACCACCTCTTCTTTGACCTTAAGCGACCACTCGGTGTGGAGTTTTCTCAGTTTTTGTTTAACTAGCTTGTAATCTGGGAGAGTGGGGATCTCGTGCTGTGCTATTTCAGGATCGATGCCAGGCATATCATCATAGGACCATACGAAAACATCTACAAACTCCTTCAGCAATTCTTTGAGTTGTGCGTGCTCATGCTCATCAAGGGTGGCCCCTATCCTAATCTCGCGCAGTTGGCTACTAGAACCGAGATTAATAACAACAGTCTCTTCTTCATTAACTTGAACGAGGTTATGTTGTTTATTATTAACCTTATTTAGATCAGTTAAGAATTGTTCATTTGCAAAATCATCATCATCAAAAGTTCGATTAGAATCTAAACAATTAATGTAAGGCACAGCAAGATACTCAAAATCTTTATTTATTTCATTGATAGGAAAAACATCATTGAGAACCTCATCAAAAGAGGTCTCGATTACATTTGAGCAAGGATAGACAACAGAAGAAGAAACAGGTTAAACATTGGGGTTAGGGGATATTACAAGAGGTAGAACTGGCGCAGCATGCCAGTTGAGGAGAGGTGTATCAGCCGCTTTAATCAGACGGGATGGGTCCATTGATGTAGTGCCTGAATGAACCATGCAGAGTGCCAGCCCCAGTATCTGTAAGTTAAAGGAATCTTCGGAATCACTTTTCTCAGTCTCTTCGGCATCTTTGATGAGCGGTTGTACTTGGTGTGGGAAACTTTCGGCCCATGGGTAGCTGTCTTGGAAAAAGATCTCCATTCCAGGCTTCATCTTCTTGTCTGCGTGGTCGTACCATGGTTCTAGAAAGCCGCAAAAGGGGAAATCCTCACCTTCTTTGATAAATCGTCCATTTAAGGAGTCTCCTGAGATAGTTCGGATACAGTTTAATCCTCTCTTTGGTCGAGACTGGTGGATCATTCTGAGCTCTTATTTTGATGGTTGATACCCCAAGCCGCAAGGAGGGAAAGCTTTCTTCAGTTCGATGGGCTCAAGTATCCCTTGCTGACTTTGCCCTAGACCCAGTCCGGGTATGAAGTGCATGATACTGAACATCTGAATCACATTGACATTGCCATGAGGGTCATATTCTGGACAAACCCTTTCTTTGAAACCGTCCCCTGCCGGGAGTAGTAATGGATTGACTCGGAATCCTGATAGGAGCATATAATTTGACCCGTGTTGTATCTCGAGAATTGGAATGCTGGTGCTTGCACCCTCGATATCTTCGTTGTCGCCCAAAATGGTGATGACTCACCTGTCAGCGAAGAACTTCAATTTCTGATGGAGTGAGGAAGACAGACCCTTGATATTGTGGAGCCAGGGGCGTCCGAGCAACAGGTTGAAATGTCTATGACTTGGAATTCAACGTCAGGGTTTATAGAGGCAACCCTTATTGCAAGTTTTATGGATCCCATCACCTCACGAAGGGTATTATCGTAGGCACGCACAGCGGCGGAGGTTAGAGCGAGGTCGCTTTCTTTCAGGCCTAAACACTTGAAGGTTCTCAATGGGCAAACATTCAAGGCGGATCCGTTATCGATAAGAGAGAGCGGAACAACCTTCCCCATAACTTCGACGGAGATGTTGAGTGCATGATTGTGATTCGGCCCAATTCTGGGGATTTCTTCTTCAGAAAATGATAGCATTCGGGTAGGGGTCAGGGATCCGACCAGATTTACCACCTCCTCTGGTGTGGTAGAGGGAGGAACTATAGGTCCAGTGAGTAATTTGATTAAAGCATTTCTGTGTAGCTGGGAAGACATGAAAAGCCCCCATAGAGTGATTTTAGCTTGAGTTTTCTTCAGTTGATCAAGGATCTTGCTCTCCTCAATGGTCATCTCTAGCATAGGAAGGTTTTCAACGCCCTTCCCCTTGTCATTTGCTGGTAGTGAGCATGGAACTTGGTAATTTCTCCCTGATTTGGTAATGTGATTTACTGAAGAAGGAAAAAATATAAATCCCGTTTCCTCGTCAATCTCAGGTTGTTCTGCCACCCTGTCTATTTCTCCGAGGAGTTCTTCGAATGAGATCATCCCACATATGTCGACTACTGGGCCAGATCCTCCTGAAGCTTGTTCTTTGATCGAATCTTCGAATCCTTCCCCCCATCCGGTGGCAATAATTTTATCTTTCCTTGTAAAGTCGATGCATTCCACAACTTCAACGGCTTCTTCATACAAGTTCTCCCATTCTGTGGGGATATGTGTAACTTAAGGGACCAATCGCCCTTGTAGCTTCAAAGTGTCAAGTAACCCGGTGATACTGCAAATGTTGTTGGTTGGACTGAATAATTCTTCCATAGTCTGGGCAATATCATCTAAGCTGACTTCGTCGGTTGGTACCACCCATCTGTCTGAATCTCGGGCCCATTTTCGTGCTTCCAAAAATAGTGTACTAAATCTCTGGCAATCGATGACCATCTGTGAGGGCAATTTCATCCTGAATTCTAGGAGTTGGTTTAACACCTCTGACAATTCCATACCTCAATTTTCAAAATGGGTACGGACAGCGATCCATGCTCTGGTCAGGAGTGACAGTGCCTGGTCAGCGGGGCTAGTAGGGTGTAGGAGGAAATATGGGCAAATTTGAATAGGTTTAGGAGGGTATAGGGGTGTGATTTGGGTTGATGGATCGAAATTCGAGTTTTCTTCCAAGAAGATGGCATTGGTGTGATTTGGGAGTGGGTTGTGAGTAGTGTTTGGCTTAGGATTGGCTAGTGGGGCGATGGTACCCCGGTCAATGAGATCTTGGATTATATTTCGGAGGTGAAAGCACTGGTCGGTGGTATGGCCAGCAGTTTGGTGGAAGGCGCAATGAGTGTCGGTCTTGATCTTTCTTGGGAGTGAATTTGGCAATGGACGTGGATCCAATGGTTTGATGAGGTTTCGGCTTAACAGGGCTTGGTAAACTTTGGAGAGGGGAGCATGAAGCTCAGTATATTCCCTTCGGACGGGAGCAGGGCAGCTTTCTGGTGCCCATGATGTGGTTGGTTGAAAGATGTTATTGATGGTTGAGACTGTAGAATTGACAGGCTTATCATACTTTTTAGGGGTGAACTGTCCTAACACTTTCTTTGGTTCAATTTCCGCTTTAACGAGGCTTTCCTTAATTTCCACTCTAGCCTCTCTGAGAGCTATGAAGTGGGGATAGTATTGTCCTCCCATCATCGCTCGGACATGGGGAAAGAAGTTCTTCTTCACTATGTTGACCTGTTCTTCCTCGGATGGTTAATTAGTCATGGTAGCTGCTTGCTCCCTCCACCGAGTTATGAAGTTACTGACTGATTCCTCAGGATTCTATTTGAGGAGCTCTAAATCATGAGGGGTGACCTCAAGCTCTTCGTTGTATTTATACTGCAACATGAATTCTCGGGCTACATCCTCCCAGCTACGGATTCTGGATTCCTCAAGTGATAAAAACCATCGGAGGGCACTATCCTTCAAAGTTTGTTGAAACAATTGGGCCATCACCTCTTCAGAAGCCCATAGTAGAGTCATGGAACGATGATAACTGCGAAGATGAACAATTGGGGGACCACTCCCCCCGAACTTCTCGATATTTGGCATCTTGAACTTCTCGGGTAACCTCACTTTAGGATAAGGAGACATGTGGGTGTAGTCCATGTAATTCCCAGAGATCCTGACTTGGTCAAACTTTTTGGTGGGCATCTTGAGATCCTCTTTGACTTTATTCAACTCCTCTTCCTTTGGATTAGCGACTACAGGCAGGTTAGCCATAGGCTGGGCAATGTTTGGCATTGGAATCTGGGCAGGCGGTGGCCCATTGGTAGGAGGGGCACGTGGAGCGTGCTGATATTCTTCTGGGACCCAGATAGGCTCAAGTGGACCCATAGCATGAGGGAACAGGGCCTCGGGCTCTTGAGGAATAGGAACATGGTTTCGTTTCATTTCTCGGACCTCATCTTGGAGGTTGTCAATCTTGGCCACGAGCTGAGCTAGGACTATCGGCAGATCCGGTTGTATGACTGGTGCTTGATCTGCATTCTCCATGGAAGATGGATGGATTCTGGACTCGAAAGAAGTAGTATAGGAGCTGATGAAACTATGGGGTGGCTTGAATGAAGACCGAAGCTAATAGGGAGCCAGGCCAAGGGCTTGCAATCGACCTGAGAATGCGTAGGATAAGATTTATTTTTGAGAAAAAGGGAAGAAACTATTTTTGGATTTTTGATAAAGAAGGGAGAAATGTTTTTGGATTTTTAATAAAGAAGAAAGAAATGTTTTTGGATTTTTAATAAAGAAGGGAGAAATGTTTTTTGAGATGGAACTAAGCATGATTATTATGATTATTATGTTCTCACTTGTATTTAATTCTCCTAAATGCAACGCCGGACTGGACCCAAGCCTGGAAAAGTGAGGTTTTGATATATGCAAAGCTACGGTTTGGACTTGTAACCAGGCTCGCGGACAGGGTCCCATTTTTAACAAATGCGCGAAAATTGGGTGGCAGATTGACCCGGAATTTCGGAAGAGTTTCGGGTTGAAACTGGCAATCTAAAGTGCGTGTCCTAAGCCTGACACCTATATGCGGGTATGCAGTTGGTTGGGTGAATCGGCATGGGTTCCCCCCTTTGGCGTGACTTCCACGATATACGTCTTGATCTTGCGGGCAATCGGTACGTGTGGACAAGCCATTTGATATAATTGAGTGTACGTGAATTGCCTCACTATATACCTTGTGGGTACATGTGAGAGCGAATTCGATATACTCGGCGTACGTGAACGAATTCCCTGCGATATACCTCCCGTCATGACTTCGGTCAAGCGGTACGATACGAGGGAACCGTTCGATATACGTCGAAGGTACTTGGCCAATGGAAGGTGAGAGTCATATCGCTTAGGCTAACTGCGACCTGCCAGACCAGCGCCCATCACGAAGTGACCCTCCAGTTACTGGGTAAAATTTGGTCAATAGCAATGCTCTTTGGTGATATCATGTGAATCATGCATGATTCTCTTATTAGTATCTTATGATGAGAATGCCTTTCTTGATTATGCCAAACATGGGAACAAAGTACAAGTACCCCAAAAGGTACGCCAAGTATGGATGGGTGATGCGTGCAACATGGGGATATACATGTGATCCTAGGTGCACGTGGTGCGAAGTGTACATGGAGAATTTTCTACAAGCGTGCGAACATAAGCCTAAGCATGGGATACATGTGAGAAAGGGGAATAGGCAGATATGGGGGAAACATAAAAAAATATAGCATCCATGTAAATAGAGTCATGCCCACAAGCAAAAACACAAAAATCCCCAGCAGAGTCGCCACTATGGCCATCCCCGATCCCGATCCTTGCGGGCGGGCGGTGGAGGAAAGGATCCTTCGAGTCCCGCGCGTCCCTCTCGGGAGCGCTTCGGCTGGCGTCGTTTGTGGTGTGAAAAATGTAGAGAGATTAAGAGTTGCCAGTCTATTTTACTCAAAACAGACAAAAGAAAAAGGGGAAGCCACCCCAAAGAGTGGCATCCAAAGACATACTGGTGCATACGAAACAAAGATGATTCGAGAAAGGTTCGAAGGCTTAGTTACGAAATGGGAAGGTGTTTAGGCACCCATTCCGCCCTTTCGGTCTCTCATGAATATTTGCTATTTTCCTTTATGTTTCCTCCCGTGATATGTGTGTATGTGTATATATATAGAATGGAGGTAGGAATCCACGACTTGTATCATGGAAAAGATAAAGTGAGTCATCCGTAGGAAGATATAAGAGTAATATTAGAAAAATGAGATTTCCGCGATTACCCCTACGTTGATCGTTATAAGGGAACGATAACGCATATGGGGTAATGCGTCACTAAGAACAAGTATATGCATAATATAAGAAAAACGGATTTAGAGAAGATAGAAAATGAGAGAAAAAGTGAGAAAGAGGACTCGAGTCTCGGGTTTTACCCCGAGACGCCTACGTAGCCTATAAAGGCATCAAAGTCCACGTAGTTCACACATAAAACGAGGGGTGGGGTTTATCCCATAAATCCAAAATGGGGAATCTCTTATTTGTGAGTGTGTGTGTGTGTGTGTAGAAAAAAGTGTTTTGGTTGTGAGAAAAGTGTGAGGAAAATATGAGAATCCCTTATTTGAATTTATGAGCAAAACCCTCTTTTTCTTGTTTTTTGGATTTTATGAAAATAAAAAAATGTGCAATAATACTAAGTAAAAAGTATATTAGGATGTGTGAAATGGGATAATAAAAGTGCTAAGTAAGAAAATAAGTTATTGAGAATTCAAGAGAAATTAAAGAGAGAGTTTGAGAAAGTTGGACCTTCTTGAAGATCTTGAGCTTGATATTGAATGTTGGGGAGCAGCCCTTGCACTTTGGATGATGATGGAGAGTGGATAATTCACCAAGTTTGATGAAAGGGATGATAAAAAGTGGAAGTAAAAAGGGGATTTGGAAGTTAAAATTACGCTGCCTTCGAGAGAGGTTTCTGGGATTCGTTGAGAGGGATTTTTATCAGATCTGGGCTCCCCTTGCAAATGAGGTGAAGGCCTCCTTTTATAATCCCAGGTGAGTGCCGATCGGCTTAGAGCCCTTCCTACCTATCGGTAGGCAGGTGCCGATAGGCAGGTTCTGGAACCTGCCGTTTGGCAGTGTGTTTCAGGCTTTTTCAGAAAATTGGCCGCCGAGGGAAAACCGTTGGTCAGAATCGCGCACGGGGCATACCGTTGGAAAGGTAATTCAGAGACCTTCGAAAGTCCATTCATCCTCATTCGAGACGAAGAGTTTGACTTTTGGGTCAAACTGAGTCGGGGAGTGCCCGACGGCTTTCAGGTCAGTGCTCGGGACATGACCTGGGTTTGCGGTGATGAGTGAAGGTACTAGGGACCTAAAGTGAGTTAGGTGGGGAATATAATGGGGTGTCTACAATGTCATAAAGGAATATTGTATCATAAGAATCATTAAGATATTGAATGTGCCTATAACTAACGAAAGTTGATATAGTATGATTGAATTATAGACATATTTGTTAGGACACATGAATACGATTAGTATATGTATACCTAAGTTACACTAGAATACCTAAAGGGAATAATAATGGAAATAAATATAATATTTATGACGATAAGATTAGATGTATAATAATATGTTAGGTTCGTGGCATAGTTGCGGAATTTAGTATGAAATTATTCTTTAAAGTAAAATGATAAGATGATAGTGGTACAAGAATTAAATATTTAATAGTCATACGTATAATGGATTGTAGAGTTAGTACTTACAAGCGGACATGATTTTTGGCACTCGTTAGATTCATACGACTAACTAGGCTAGACAAAAGTGTATCGAGGGGTTCCTTATTTGGATTTCATTTATGAGATATACCAGCATGAAGTCTAGCTCCGTTAGAAGTTGGAAATAATGGGGGTTGTATAATATGATTATAATCGATGGGTAATGATGTTTTATAATGGTTGATTTATTAATCTCATGAGAGGATAAATTTGGGAGTGAAATACAGTTAATCCGTGAATATGATGCTAGATTGTGAATACGATATATGAAACTCAATTGAACAGTTGTCCTAATTATGGGACGTGTGCTTATTTATCTATGTGATAGATTTCTAAATAGACAAATGTGTAATAATTCAAGGATCATTTCAAAATGGCATTGCGATGTTATATATAAATTTTGGTAAGCATATCTAAAGTAAATAAAACCTAAAACTGAAAATATGAAAGTATAATTTAAAAGTACATACTTGTGCTAAAAGTGGTGAACAGGATACTGATTGTTGATACCAAATTTATTCTGCTGATATGGACCTATTATTTGAAGACGCGTGTCATCCTAGGTGGCAACTGTAAATGTTTATACCGAGCTACTTAACCCCCCAAGGAACTACTATAATCCTAATAACTTAAGATCACCGAGTAACTAAAAAGCCACGAGGAGCCCAGGGTCCCCGAGCAGCTCGAGAGTGTTAAGCTACTTAGGCGGTCCGAGCTACTAAGTCGGTCCGAGCAACTTAAATACTTGTGGCGAACGCATCAAGGATAACTGTGCATTAAATGTACAGTTATTATCATACGCCTACTGGAAAGCTATGCATTATTCATTCACATGTACAACCTCATGGCTATAAATACATTGTAATCTCCCCATTAGAGGGACAGGCTGAATCTCTTGGTAAAATCGTTTATCGAGAATTCCAGGCAAAACAATCAGTAATATAAAAACAGTGGATGTAGGCCATTCTCTTAAGGTTGAACCACTTTAAAAGTCTATTGTCTTATTTATTTACTCATTTTTATCTGTGATTAAAATAATTAGGTCAAATCTAATTTTTTACATCAACAGATTGGCGCCGTCTGTGGGAAACGACTGTAATTAGCGTTTTTCACCAAAACAACTCATTATCAATGGCTAATAATCCGGAATCCAGTAATCAAAACACTTGGATTCCCCCAAATCCTTCTTCTCCCCCAAGTTTTTCAGATTTGGCTGGTGTTATGGCCAATTTAGCCCAAGGGCAATCAACCATGCAAGAAATCATGCGGCAACTCATACAAACCGTTCAAGGCGGAGTACCAGCCCAATCAGGAAAACGAAGTGTTAAAAGAAATATTCGTTTGTTCTCTTCGCGAACTAGCGACTCATATCGTACTGAGAGATCTAATGATCCTTCTTATCAGCCTGGACGGACTTTTTCGGTACGAGCTACAGACACTCAACAAAACATCACTCTATCTCTAGAGAGGACAAGTGCTATTTAAAGGTTGAGTAGGGTCTCTCCTTTTGATCGTCTGGGTCCTAGGAGGAATAGAAGTCCCCCTAGGATTGTGTCGAGGAACTCGCAACGACCATTTAATATGAAGGAAGGTTCTGCCCAATCACGACCAGCTGCTCGTCATGAAAGATCCCAAGAGGCTAATTCAACATGATCAGTTACTCAAACCAATAGGATCGAAGAGGGAAATGATGCATGGAAAGGCTCAATTCAAAGGTTGGAGGATAAATTAGGGGAGATGGCTAAAACCAAAAATCCTCTACAAAGGACCTTTGTCCGAGGAACACCATTCATATAAGAGATTATGAACTTTCCCACACCGTCGAAATTCAAAGCCCCGGTAGTAACACCTAAATACGATGGAAAAATTGATCATGTTCTCCATATAGAACAATACCAAGAAGCTGCTGATATCTATGCTGTTCCAGACGAGATACGATGCCGGGCATTTTCAGGAACCCTTACTGGATTCGCTCAGATGTGGTACAATAACCTTCCTCGGGAGAAAATTGTGACTTTCTTTCAGCTAGCAGAGCTCTGTATTAGAAATTTTTATTTTGGATCTAAGCCAGTCAAACGAGTAGCACACTTGCTAAGTGTTAGACAGAAGGCAGGTGAGAGCACGAGGAATTATATTACTCGTTTTAATAACGATAAACTGGAAGTAATTGATTACGAGGAAAAAACTATAATTACTGCTTTGATGAGTGGATTGTTGCCCAATAAATTGTACTATACTTTAGCCAAAGATCCACCCAAGACCATGGAGGAACTGATGGCAAAAGCAGCAAAAATCATGAATGCCGAGGAGCCATGGCTGCGAAGAAGAACGCAGACACTAAGGAGATTAAGGTGGAAGATGGTAAAACTGAAAAGAAGGAACAAAAGAACAATGGTGGTAACAGGCAATCAAAGGTTAAGCAAGCATTGGAACAGATGAAGAAATACGGAAATTATACTCCCTTGAAGGTGGATATAAATCACATTCTGGAAGAGATCAAGAACAGCGAGGAACTAGCTTGGCCAGCAAAAATAAAGGCAGGTCCTGATAAGAGAGACAAGTCCAAATATTGGGAATTCCATAAAGATCATGGTCACACGACCAAGTGTTGTATAACTCTTTAGAATGAAATTGAAGCACTCATTAGATGAGGAAAACTGTCCAAGTATGTTGATCGTCAAAATGGTGGTCGAACCAACGAACGAGGAAGGCAAAGGTCTAAATCTCCTCTTCGAGCAAAAGATGACAAGAAAAGGGATCATGAAGATGACCCCGATCTCCCCAAAAGACCAAGATAACCATAACGTGAGGTATTTTCAATTCGTTTTGGATCATTTGATTGAAATGTCATTACAGGTGGAGATGCAGGAGGTGGAGACCTTACTGCAGAGAGGAAACTTACCTCAATGAGGCTCAAGCTTGTTCGTACATTCAACGAATAAATCTAGCTGAAGATGATCGCCCGAGGAAGGTGAACAAAGATAAACTGGTCATCAGTTTTTCTAAGAACGACCTCACAGGCGTGTTATATCCTCACGATGACCCATTAGTGATCAAAATAAGGATGAAGGAAGTAGTGATTTCACGAGTATTGGTAGATAATGGCAGCTCGGCAGATATTATGCTCTACCCATGTTTTGATAGTTTGAACCTAAAACTATCCCAGTTGGAGCCATATCATAGGCCCCTCCTCGGTTTTACTGGCGAGAAAGTTTTTCCACTTGGGATGATCAAGTTGGATATGTTTATCGGTACATGGCCTGCTTGTCGAACAGAAAGAGTGCTCTTTTTTATGATGGATAAAAATATCCAGTCAACTTATAATATCATCATGGGAAGAGTAGGTTTAAAGAAGTTTGAAGAAGTACCATCTACTGTACATCAATATTTAAAATTCCTAACCAACTTTGGAGTAGGAGTGGTGAAGGGTGACCAAAAAATAGCTCGGGAATGCTATTATTCATCTGCCGAGCAGAAAGAGCATGAAGAATCCAGGAAGAATACTACTACTTATCAGGTAGATGAAATAGAAGATGCGAAGATTGAGACTTTAGACCCAAGAGATGAGTCTCATCTCGTTAAGGGTCAAGTCATGAAGGCTACTGAAAATATCATTCTGGACGACGAATACCCGAAATGAACAACTCAAATCGGTGCGTCGTTGGATGCCCCCATTAAAATAGGAATTGATAGCTTTCCTAAGAAGAAGGAAACAAACTTTTGCATGGATCCACGAAGACATGCCAGGGATAGAACCAGATTTCCTATGCCACGAACTTAATGTGAACAAGGAAATCAAGCCATTGAAGCAAAGAAGAAGAGTGTTCAGCCCTGAAAAGAACCAAGCTATACAAAAAGAGGTCGAGAAGCTTCAGAAAGCCTGTTTTATAGAGGATGTTAAATATCCTGATTGGCTAGCTAATGTGGTGATGGTAAAGAAGAAAAACAACAAGTGGAGGATGTGTGTGGACTTTACTGATCTTAATAAAGCTTGCCCAAAAGATCATTTCCCTCTGCCCTGAATTGATCAAATGGTGGATGCTACCTCGGGACACGAATTATTGAGTTTCATGGATGCTTATTCTGGTTACAACTAGATTAAAATGAAGCCTGAAGATAGGGAGAGTACCTATTTTATCACCCCAAGGGGAACTTATTGCTATAATGTTATGCCTTTTGGACTTAAAAATACAGGTGCAACGTATCAGCGGTTGATGAACAAGGTGTTTGCAGAGAAAATCAGTCACAATATGGAGGTTTATGTTGACGATATGCTGATAAAGAGTAAGAAAGCTGCTGATCATCTAATTAACCTAGGCCAGACCTTTGATCAACTAGAAAAATATCAAATGAAATTGAACCCTACCAAATGCACATTCGTAGTACAGGAAGGCATGTTTCTCGGGTATATTGTCAACCAATGAGGTATTGAAGCGAACCCTGAAAAGATCAAGGCTCTATTGGGGCTACGATCTCCAACGACGAAGAAGGAAGTGCAAAGTCTCACAGGGCGAGTTGCAACACTTAATAAATTTGTGTCATGAGTAACTGATATATGTCTCCCATTCTTCAAAACGCTTCGAAAAACGTTTGAATGGAATGATGAATGCGAGAAGGCCTTTCAAGAGTTGAAGAAATACCTGGGGACACCTCCATTATTATCCAAACCAGTGATGGGAGAAAGACTATACTTGTATCTAGCAATTTCGGAAAACGCAGTGAGCTCGGCGTTAATAAAAATGGAGGATGGAGTACAAAAACCAATCTATTACACTAGCAAGGCCTTCCGAGGAGCAAAGATCAGATATCCAAGACTAGAAAAGTTGGCACTAGCGTTGATCGAAGCGAGTAGAGAAATGAGGCCATATTTCTAAGCTCATACCATAGTCGTGGGAGATTGATGTACTGGGCAGTAGAAGTTGGTGAATATGACATAGTTTATGAGCCTAGATCATCGCTTAAAGGGCAGGCAGTGGCAGATTTTATCGCAGAGTTCACCTATCCTGACACCTCTGAAGAACAGAAGTTGAATACCGACCAGCCTGTGGATGTTACAGGATCATCAAATTTAAACCCCGACCAACTTGAGTTGGTTGATGAGTAAGAGAAGATGGTCGACGAGAGACAAGAAGTGCTAGAGGAGGATATAAAGAAGCAACAAATATTCCACCGAGGAATTTTTTTCGATCAAAAATTTGATGGTCAGTTACCCATATGGAATTTGTATGTAGATGGCTCTTCGTGCAATGCAGGTAGTGGAGCAGGAGTTGTTTTGAAAAGTCCAGATGAGGTCGATATGGAGTATGCTCTGCGCTTTCAATTTAAAGCTTTTAATAATGAGGCCGAATATGAATCAATGATTGCAGGTTTAAGTCTAGCCAGAACGATGAAGGCAGAGCAGGTTGTTGTATTCAGCGATTCGTAGTTGATCATAAATCAGATTCTTGGAGTATATGCGGCAAAGGGAGAGTTGATGATCAAGTACCATGCGAAAGCAATGGAATTGGTATCGAGTTTTATTATTGTTCAGCTGGTCAGAGTACCAAGAATAGAGAATGCAAGAGCAGACGCACTAGCCCGATTAGCATCAGCCATACGCACCGAGCTACGAAGATCAATCCCAATAGAGATTCTAGCTAGTCGGAGCATAGCCGAAGATCTGGTCATGAACTTCATTGCTCTTGATTTGGGACCATCATGGATGGATCCCATCAGGGCCTATATTGAAGAGGGAACCTTACCAATTGACAAACTCGCAGCTAAGAAATTAAAGTTCAAAGCTGCTCGTTACTATGGTATTTTATATAGACGAGGAGTTATAGCAGCGCTACAAAGATGTGTTCATCCCTCCAAAGTGAAAGACTTGATCGAAGAAGTTCATGAGGGGTCTTGTGGAGCCCATGTAGCTGGTCGAACGCTTTTACGAAGGATAACCATGCAGGGATATTACTGGCCGACGATGAGGGCTGACTGCGTAGCTTATGCTAAAAAATGTGACAAATACCAACGCTTCTCGTCCATCCGAAGAACTCCTCAGGCATTATTAACACCCATAACATCCCCTTGGCCATTCGCTATATGGGGAATAGACTTGGTCGGGCCACTGCCAATAACTAAAGGAAGATTCAAATACTTAGTGGTCGCAGTGGATTATTTTACTAAATGGGTGGAAGCTGAACCCCTCATTGATATGACATACAGCAAAGTCTATCAATTTATTTAAAAAAATATAATTTACAGATACGGCCTCCCACATACGTTCAATACTGACCATAGAACCCAGTTTGACAACGAAGAATTCGCTATATATTGTCAACAATCGAATGTATTGAAAGTCCATTCTGCACCAGGTCATCCCAAAGCAATGGACAAACTGAGGGGACAAACAGAACGTTGCTAAATGGATTAAAAAAATGACTGGATGATGCAAAGGCAAATTGGATTAACGAGCTACAGTTTGTGCTTCGGGCATATCGCACCACACCACGAACAGCAACTGGGGAGTCCCCATACATGTTGACATTTGGAAGTGAAGTTGTCATACCTGTTGAATTAGGTCTACCTACACATAGGGTACTTAATTTCAATTCTCCTATTAGTTATTTGATGAGAATATTAGATCTAGATATGCTAGAAGAAGTCAGAGAAGAAGAAGCTATAAGAAATGTCGCGTATCAATAACGAACAACTTCGTTTTATAATAAAAGAGTCAAGAAATGTGATTTGAAGGAAGGGGATTATGTGTTGAAGAAAGTCATCCAAAAGCATAATAAACTAGAGGCCAACTGGCACGGACCCCACAGAGTGAAGGAAGTTGTTCGTCCAGGGACATACAGGATTGAAACCTTGGAAGGAGAAGAATTTAAGAATGCATGGAATGCAGAGCATCTTCGAAAGTATTATCAGTAGTTGAAATTTCTATGTAATACAATTTTTTTAATATGAATAAAGTGAGGTTTTCCCATTTTCTTTGTTCGTTAAAAATTTTCCGGAATATCAGTACTACACACTGTACAAATCAATTACCACCAACTCTAAGTTGGTCAGGAAGCAATTACCACCAACTCTAAGTTAGTCGGGAAGCAATTACCACCAACTCTAAGTTGGTCGGGAAACAATTACCACCAACTCCGGTGGGTCGGGGATCAATTATAGCACCAACTCTGGTTGAACGGCAAATCAATTACCACCAACTCTAAGTTGGTCGGGAAACAATTACCACCAACTCCGGTTGGTCGGGAATAAATTACCACCAACTCTAAGTTGATCGGGAAGCAATTAGCACCAACTCTAGGTTGGTTGGCAAATCAATTACCACCTACTCTAAGTTGGTCGGGAAACAATTACCACCAACTCCGGTTGGTCGGGATTCAATTACCACCAACTCTAAGTTAGTCGAAAAGCAATTAGCACCAACTCTAGGTTGGTCGGCGAATCAATTACCACCAACTCAAAGTTGGTCGGGAAGCAAATTACCAACAACTCCGGTTGGTTGGCAAATCAATTACCACCAACTCTAAGTTGGTCGGGAAGTAAATTACCAACAACTCCGGTTGGTCGGTAATTTTCTATAACACAGGAAATTTTTGTCTTTTTACAGATATACGTACATATTCATCATTAAATAAAAGAGATATTTCATAAAATATTTCCAAACCAATAACAATTGCAAAGAAAACTAAAGATTTCTTCATTAAAACCAGAACAAATTACATATGATAAATTACATATTACATGAATGAAGTTCATTACATAAACAAACCCTATTCTATAGGTTTCTTTCCCTCTGCCTTTGACACAGGGTCTACCCCAGCTGGAGGATCATCAAGACTGAAAGGAGAATTTATGAAGTTCAGATCTTGCAACATTATGACGTTCATTATAGAAGGACGATCAAGCAGATGTTCTAGCCGAGATATTTCAAAGTTTGAATGGAGACTGTAGTCATCAAGATACTTGGATATTAGAACATGAGGAATGGCCCGGGCTGGAATCCAACTAAGGTCAAGCTTGAAAGGAGGCACAGGTAGATCAAGAACTCCAGGAGTATAGTAATCCCCAAAAAATGACCTCTCTCCAATTTTAGAACACAAAGAGCATTCAACCATCCCTATTTGTACCCTTCGTTGTTCGACTGTTCTAAACGGGCATCAAGATGGCGGAGTGCTTTATTATAACCAGCCATCCAAAACTCTCTGGGCTGTTTATGGAACTGGTAAGTTAACCTCTCCAGTTGCTCGTAGAGATTCTTCACCAGGATGTCCTTATTTTCCAAGGCAGAGCTTTGTGTGGAAAGTTGCTCACTGAGGTTCAGATTCTTCTTAGACATCTCTGCTAAAGCTTGGTTCTTTGCCATCAACTGAACTGCCTGATTTTCCAAAGCTGCTTGAGTTCTTGCATCTTCAATAGAGATCCGACCAGCCCTTGCTCGTCCGCGAGTAGAGGTATAAGGTCCAACTCTTTTCAAAGTTTCCAATTCATCTCGCAAGTTGGCGTTCTCTACTTCCAAAAAAGAGAAACCTTCGTCATTGACAGGGACCAAAGCTCCCGAGGAAGATGCTACAGATTTTAGTCGGGATATCTCCTCTTGCAAAAAATTATTTTCCTCCTCCAATAGTTTAGCGATTTTCCTATGCTCCTCAACCTCGAGCTTTAGAATGCTCTCTTTCTTCTCGTAGGCAGCGATGAATTTATCATATCCTTTGTCAACATTTAGTTGCTGATATTTTTTCTCATACCCCTGATGTAAAAGGGTAGAAGACTCCTTATATTGTTGATGGAATTCCTCGATAATACCCTGAAGATCTTCAATTATCTCATAATATGCCACATTATTGGCAAATTCACGGTCGAGCAAGCACTTCAGATATTGATAAGCTTCGACTGCTCGCTCAGAAGTATCCGGACTAAGGATGTCGATAATTTGAGCCTCGTTTAAGTCTGCATGACCAGCTGTGAAGTAATCATTACATTTCTTCATCAGTTCTGTGTCATGAGCTGATAATAGCTCCATCCTGTCCATAAACTAGTAAAGAAAAGAGATAAAAAGAATCAATAAGAATGCAGACAGGACAAGTAAAAGAATGAGTCAAGACAAACAACCAAAAGTTTGAATTTTATTTCATCACAAAAAGAAGTACATAGTCTAAAATTACATTTTTAAAAAAAAGATCCGAATAACTCTACACCTTCTCCTTGTTTCCTAAGATTTCCTCGGAAGGCTTGGACGAAGAGGTTGGTTGCTCGAAGGGCAATAAAAGCTGCTCGGCAGAAGTGTTAGCTGGTTGGGGATGCTCGGAGCATGGTTCAACAGTAAGGTCCTGGTCCCCAATTATCATGGAAGATTCCTCTAAGGAAGCTTCGTCCTCTTCTTCTCCGGGAGAGGGAGGAGGACCATGAACATGTCGCTGAAATAGTTCAGAATTCTCAACTATCTTTATCTCCTGCAGGGCTGCAACCCATCCATCCCTGAAGTATTTAAGGCTAGCAAACTCCATCTGAGAAGACATGGCAGCTAGGACTTTGTTCCAACCTTTGTCCCAACCAGCGCTAAAGGACTTTTTGACACCCTTTTTCCTCTTTCCTTTCTCCAAGAATGTCCTTTCCCTAAGGAGCTCCTCGACAGCTTTCAACTTCCCTTCCACCTCCTCCTCCTCCTGGCGATCAACTTCATGAAGTCTTCCAACTTCCTCTTTAACAATTTTGAGCTTATTCTCAAGCTCTTCATCATTCTTGAGATTCTCCTCAAGCTCTTGATTATTCTTCTCAAACTCTTTCATCTTGTTCTTCAAATTCTTGGAGGCCTCCACAGCTCGGTCTCTCTCTTGCTCAATGGACTTGAGTTGCTTCTCCCAAGCCACTTTATCTTCTTCATACTTCTGACGAGAGTCCTTTAAGGACTGAGTTAGACCAACAAAAGTTTCTTCTACACCTCCCGAGGAGCTTGAAGCTTTAATAGCCTCATCCCTCTTCAGAATACTATTGAAACATGTTACCAGCTGAAGAAAGAAACAATTTTGAGTCAATACAGGGACATTTCAGTGAAAAGTGAAAACTTAGACTAGTAATACTTACTGAGGTAATATGTTGAGCTGCCAAGGCAGTGACCCTGTCACGAGGAAGAGTGTCCTCGATACCTTGGATTTCGGGGATAATCCAAGACTTCATAGAGCCCATGCTAGAGGTCGGAGGAACAAAAGTGGGAACACCACTTTCAACATTTAAAGGTTGAAGGACAAGCCCAACAGGTCTCTCAGACGAACTTTTCTTCAATCTCCTCGGGGGAGCAGGAACAGTTTTAACTAAAGACGATGTCTTTGTTGGAGATATGACGATAACCTCACTTTGAGGAGAGATAGCAACAACCTTGCTCGGAGCCACAGGGGGCTTCTCAACAACTTTTTCGATAGCAGCAGGAAGAGGCGCATCAATAATTTTTGTCCCTTCTTCTGGGACATTCCGTTTGCTTTTCTTTGCCTCCACATTGGCAGAGTCTGATTTGTCAAAGAAGGCAGAAGCTCTTCTTCTCTTCATTATGTTACTAAGAGGAATATTCGATTCAGAGGAGGAACCTTCCACACCAGTTTCAGAAGCAGGTACTTGGTCGATGTCAACTGCCACTGGACGAGCAGTAAAGGATGAAGTGTAACTCTTGTACTGCAACAAATAAGAGGCCGACCTAATGTGTTCCTCGGCCACAGACTAATGCAAACTCCAGATAAGTTTCAAATGCTTTAAATTAACCTATATCTCCTTTGGAGACGTTCTTTTGCTGTTAACTGCAAATAATAAAAATTAAATGTCAGTGATACATTTTATCAAACATCAAGAAAATGAGATTTCAAAAAATAAAAAAAATAACCTATTTCATTGCCATAAGGGGGACACCTGGGACCCTGATATACAATATCTCCATTTAATGGAGCATGTTGCCAATTTTTCATAACAACCCCATGTTCAAAGTAATCCCTATTGGCATCTGGAAGATTGACAACTAAAGCCCTATTCAAAAACCTAGTTTTTAAATAAAAATTACTATCATTGACAACCCATCTGTAACAAAACATAATTTTTGAAATTCCTAAACGGGTTCCATGAATTTGATTTAACCTATGGACTCCATTAACTATTCTACAGGTATTCGGTGTTATTTTTGCAGGAACAACGTCAAAATATTGACAGAACTCCAAACATAAAGGATTTGGAGGAAAAGAAAAGCCACATTCGGCCACAAAGAGACTTGGGAACCAGTGTCCCTCAGCCAAAGAGAAATAGTCAGAAGGTTCAGAAAGTTCCTCCAAAATGACCCATGAAGGAATTGAAAATTCAGAGCAAAATTTGTCAAGAGATTCAACAAGGTAAACCATGATGAACAAAGTAAATAAAGGAAAAGGAAGAAAATCTTACAGGAAATGAGTGAATCAGTTGACAACGAACGATGGAAGAAAACGAACGCACAAAATAGAGAAGAAATGAATAGTTCAAAGATACAGATTTAAAAAAGTAAAAGACGATAGGATTTTCTGCAGCGCTTAAATACCTTACCTTGGGAATGGGTAAAAATAATGATTACAAAGAAAGACGTTTGCGTTATCGGCGCCTAAAAGGAGAAAAAGGGCACAAAAACCAAAGCAGTTAGAAAAATTCAAAATATTTGTGAAGTCTGATTCTATGAATTCAAAGAAGAAATAAATACAAGGAAAACACTCCTAAAATTCAGGATGACT
The DNA here is from genome assembly GCA_949130495.1 of Sambucus nigra. Taxonomy (NCBI): domain Eukaryota; kingdom Viridiplantae; phylum Streptophyta; class Magnoliopsida; order Dipsacales; family Adoxaceae; genus Sambucus; species Sambucus nigra. The sequence continues at coordinate 195,875,916 of OX422208.1, forward strand.
ATTTAATCCCTCCATATTTCAAGAAGAATGTTCCACACTCCTCCTCAACCTCGAACTGTGAAACATTGGGGGCTTCTGTTGATACCAAATTTATTCTGCTGATATGGACCTATTATTTGAAGACGCGTGTCATCCTAGGTGGCAACTGTAAATGTTTATACCGAGTTACTTAACCCCCCCGAGTAACTACTATACTCCTAATAACTTAAGATCACCGAGTAACTAAAAAGCCACGAGGAGCCCAGGGGCCCCGAGCAGCTCAAGAGTGTCGAGCTACTTAGGCGGTCCGAGCTATTAAGCCAGCCCGAGCATCTCAAATACTTGTGGTGAACGCATCAAGGATAACTGCGCATTAAATGTACAGTTATTATCATACGCCTACTGGACAGCTATGCATTATTCATTCACGTGTACAACTTCATGGCTATAAATACATTGTAATCTCCCCATTAGAGGGACAGGCTGAATCTCTTGGTAAAATCGTTTATCGAGAATTCCAGGCAAAACAATCAGTAATATAAAAACAGTGGATGTAGGCCATTCTCTTAAGGTTGAACCACTTTAAAAGTCTATTGTCTTATTTCTTTACTCATTTTTATCTGTGATTAAAATAATTAGGTCAAATCTAATTTTTTACATCAACACTGATGGTAATTTCTAACAAATGAATTAGGAATGGATACTAATGAATAGTCATATACTAATTCAAGTTTGTGTGATAAGAGAGAATATTCTATTCATTTAAACATGAGTGGTTCAATTAGCCATGGTAATATATTCAAGTATATTGTGGTGTTTCATGTCTCTGTCTAGAGTCGTGGTTTTCTTTTATTTTACTTATATTGGATGGGTTGCATGTCGTGAGGCTAGCTACCTCGAGGGGGAGTGGGGACTAGACACGATCATGGTATTAGGGTGTCCATGGTGGAGGTTGAAACTATTATATGATGATGGTATGGGGTGTTTATGGTGGAGGTTAGACTTTGTTATGATGGGTTGCGTGTCGTAGGGCTAGTTACTTCGAGGGGGAGTAGGGGATAAACACGATTACGGTCTTAGGGTGTTTATTATAATACCCCACAAATTTAAGCGAATTATTTAAATAATAAATGGATTAAATAAATCAATTGTGAAATTTATTTATATGGATATGTTTTAATTAATAATAATTGATGTGAATTTATTGAATTTTTATTTAACTTGTTTTTAAATTAGCTAGTAAGTGACATCTTTTATCTTTTATATTTATTTTATACTATAAAAAGCACTATGAGCATGAAATATTGGTGATCAAATAGACTATCCACGTGGGATATGAGTCCTCTTTCCTTTTCAATCACCCATAATCACTTAACTTCTCTCACCCCGTTATCTCAATTCCATAAGAGATACCTAGCTTTCAATACATAAATTCTTAACATCTATCAACCAATGATAGGTCTCTTCATCTCCCCGTCTTTATCCCTTCATTTCCAATTCATATTTACTTTGTGTGTCTTTTTCTTACCTCTCTCCAACTTTTATAACCCACTACCACTTTGGCTATCCCATCCATCCAACCCAATCAAACCGTAGTTCTTCCTCCTTATAGTTGATGCAAGTCTAATAAACAATCGCATGTCATATTGAGCTCAACAGCCACTCTATAACCCAGCATTCAATCATGACAAATAAAAAAAACTTAAAGAAGAACAAAACAGCACCTCAAAATGGAATCACCAATAAAGGCATAAAAAGGGGAGTGTCAAACTCACTCAACCAAGACCCATTATTTTGATGACGACATAAATGAGATTTCAATGACGACGAAGATATAAACAGTAGCAAAGACGAAGAATCCGAGCAATTCGATTCGATGGGGGTGTGGATGTGTCCGACACAGAAGCAGATGAATTCGAGGAGGAAATAGCCCCAGAGAAGCGTAAGCGAGTGGCGGAGGTGTATTTGGAGAAATTAGGACAATGGCCAAGATGAGGAGAGTGGGATAGCAAGCACATATTTTGCAGCAATACCAGTTGGAAGATAGTGGTGGTGCTCATAGATTGATTGATTGCTTCACTTCACGGTAAATCAAATTATCAATTCACGTTTTTAACTAAAGATCCCTCAAACATTTTTAATATATATTTAGTCTTAGGACGCTAACTTCTCATTTTTATGATACTAACATTAATATTTTGACTTCGTAGTAGGACAATAAATATTTTATTATCGTATTATATCCTATAATATAATTCTAATGTCCTATAATATAATCACAATATATATTAATATTATGTTTTAATTTAAAAAAAAAATACGTGTAAAGGCAATAAAAAATTAAAGGTTCAATATTTATGTAAGGACATCACTTTTATGAAATGGGATAATAATGACAAGGTATGCAAGTGGTGAAACTAATTATGTATACAAAAAATTTGTTATATTTAGTAGCATGTTACCTTGCTTATGTAAGGCTAACATTTTTTCAAGATATATGTTTATTTTTAATCACGTGTCACAATTCTCTTGCTAAATGGTTGGTTAATTGTTGTTTGAAGGTATGGAAGCAATTCCTTAAAATATAGATATTGTATGTTGTAGTTCAGGAATCATTATATCCAACATATATGGCATAGGCTTTTATAATTCAGGTTATTGAAGCCATTCATTAAACGATGTTTCCATCATTGTTTAAAACTAATCTTATTGTTCAATATTTAATATATATTAGAGTAACTTCTGTAAATTTATGGGTTCAAATCATATAGAAGATGAATTTGACAATAAAAAAAGGTGTTCCATTACAAGGAGATACACGAGATAAAAAAAATTACATATATAAGAAACTTTGTTAATAAATTGGGTTCGTATAGTATATTATATTTTACCCCTGCTCTTATAGCTACCAAAAATCAAATAACCCAAAAATCATATTACACACTAGAAAGATAAATTAACACCTTTTATTTATTTAATGCACCAGAGTACTAATTAGTATTTTAAAAAGAATTATTCAATGAATCGTTCAATTGCCACTATGTTTAAGACATTAGGAGTAATATTTTTTTGGATAAATAGAATGCATGTACACTTATTTAGTTTTGAAAGAGACCAAACATGGGTGGATGACAAAATAAGATCAATAGTTATTTTTAGGAATTATTATGAAATATTCACACTCGGCAATAAATAAATAAAGTTTCAATTTTTTTAGAAAGGTATGAAAGTCTAAATATACTAATTAGCGAAGTGTTTCTACTATGTTGCACCTGTGAAGAATTACTACTTTGTTTAATTGATTAGGAAGATATTTTGTTTATGTTTTTTTAATATTTACTGTGTTTAGTCCTTTTTTGTTGTCCGTTCTTTGTTTTAGTTATTGATGTTAAAATATTATTATGAGTTTAATGGTTGAACTATATAATTATATTGATTTTTTCCCTTTTTTAAGTCAATTTTCTTATAAAACAATATTTATACCTTTCTTTCTTATGTTTAGATCTGAAGCAAAGGAGAAGGACAAATCGGTCAATGGTTCCAATTTCATTAGGGATAAGTTTTCATCAACCAGGTCACTTTTTTTTCTTTTATTCGTTTTATCGTAAACATTTATTTGTTTCATATATTTATTTTATGTTTGGGTGAGATTGTAAGTTTTTTGTTAGAGTATTTATTCATATATTTATTCTTTATAGCAGTGATATGCATTTTTTTTCTTTATGTATCTTAGGCTTTGTTATGTATCGTCATTTTTTTTCCAATAGTAATCCACGGCGTTTTGGGAAGTGTTTTGTTAGCACAAATTATAACTAAATAGAGACAAAAGGGTATGTAAATCAGGTCCTCTTTTGTGACTTATTATTATCTATGCATTGTTTAAATAATGTCTTAAAGATGATGGTAAAAAAATATCTAATTGATCTAATATTTTGATTTGTATTTTTTCTTATTACTTATGTTTCGCACATTGCTCCTCGCCCGTGCATCGCCAGGGTTTATAACTAGTGTTAGAAAGGTTGCACATCTTATTTTTTATTTAATTTTTTTAGCATGGTAATGATGAGCTAAATATGTTGGGAATATTAAGAGTTAGTTTTAAACATAAAATTAGAAAAAGAATGAAATTTTTTTAAAAAAATAGTTGTTTAATCTTTAATAGAGAACAATGTGCTTAATTTGACCTTAATTGTGAGGTTGAGGGAGATTAAGTAAGGAGGTTGAGATATGAGCGAGTTTGGCATGTATTTTATGTGTTTATATTGATTATAAATAATAAAAATGGAATTAGAAAGAATATTAGTTGTTAAATAATAAATATGGAAATACGTCACATTTAATGGAGCATTTATGAGGGGATTTGAAGGGTTAAATGGTAAAATGATGTTAGAAAGAGTGGGAGCCAAGTCTCAACATGTTTATAATGTTTTAGGGTTATTTTAAATATACCTACTGATATGTTTTACCATGGATGGACACATGTAATTATTAATGATAGATTTTTTCCTTTTTTGTATTATCTCTCTTCTTCATGATAGTTGCAAAGGAAGGAATTCATATAACTTTATAGAGAAACCTTTTACCTCCTATCTCTACCGATTTATCTCCCTTTCCCCCTCTCTCTCCACCATTGCCCAACCCGACCAGCCGCCGAAATCTATCATTTAATCTCTCTCTTTATGACATTTCTTCTTCCCCCTCTCTCTATATATTCAACGCACTGCTTACCATCTCCAAAACCTTCCGTTTCTGCATCTACATACATCCTCATTCCTAAAATAATGTAAAATTTCCAAATCTTGAGGATTTAAACTCAGATCCATCATGACTCATATATGATTTTCTTAGAAAATAAATACCCTTTCGCAAAATATGTTTTCCTAATAAATGTGTTGTGTGGGCTTGGCCTTAGACTCGCCCCTTCGTATATACAATCACTTGAATTGTCTTTCTCATTAAACATAATCAAACACAGAAGATGCGAGGAAAAAATGTCACAATCTAAATATCTTTGTTTAGCCCTAATTGCTATATTAGAGCTTAGCTTTTGGCAACATATTATTCTCATGTATACTAAGTAATTTGTTTGGTTTTACAGAAAGATAAGATAAAGAAGAGTCTACAAACGGGAATAGACAAGAGGTGAAAATAGACCAAAAAAATGTGTTTGTATGCTTCTTAAATCATCTTCTAATTTTTCACTATAATCCCGATACTTTGTGAAGAGTGTGTGTATATATATATATATATATATTACTTCAGAATAAATCTATTTTTTATTATGCAAGATTAAATATCTATTTTCCTTTTTTAAATCTACGTTTTTCGTTTCTATGTCTATTACATTTTGTAAGAAGGTTCAAAATGACTTCTTTATGTGAATATCAAATGATTCATAATATGATGGAGGTTTTTTAAAATATTCCAATTTTATAAGGTTTTTTTCCCACCATTAAAGTGAAAGTTCTACAACAAAGCAAACCTATTCTATGTTTACACAAGGGTGTTTTCTAATAATGAGGTGATAGCAACAAGATCCATAAGTTTTCACAAGGTATAACAAAAACCTTATTTTGAGAATCTTCCCAAGATGGTTTTTCTTTACTATTGTACTCTTACAGGTTACTTGACTAGAAGCACCAATGGTTCAAGTTTAATATTATTTATTTGTTATAATTTTTTATTAGGAGATATGTGCGTTTGTTGTAATGCAAGTCTAATTTGGTCTATAAGAGGGTAGTGGTATTGGGGTCTATGAATATACTGGATTTGGTGAGGCATGACCCACTCAATTGGAAGCTTCCTTCAAGGTGTTCATGGCTTCAAGAGAAGGAAAAAGATAAAAGCTAACTTTTCTGGTAAAATGGTGATTCTATAATCGTTGTAAGAGGAAGACAATGATTAGCTATAAACTTTTCAGAAGCAACAAAAGAGAAAAGGGATCACTTGGAAATAATGATTCTTGGGAGTGAAGAGACAAGCACTTTAAGCCAAAGAGAGAGCAGGGAGAGAATATGCTTAATTTGTGATATGATTTTGACCTTGCCTAAGTTCTTTATTTATAGGTAAATACTAGATTTGATGTGGCATGTGTGTGCTAAAAGGATATTCTTTTATACAATATCTGAGTTGTACTCTTTATCCCGTTTCACTGTTTATCTTTTGTCCACTTTGAAAGACGACATCTGGTGCAACCCAAAGTCAAAAAGAAAATATGTCAGTCATAGTGCTAAAAAGTACGATTTGGTAAATACTTTTTCTAACGGTAACATGGTAAACAATCTTTTTGAAAGGTTGTGAATGGCCTTGAGGGCCACTCGCCAATGTTTGTCTTAAAAACACTTTGTGGGCAATGCCTTAGATGCTCACTTATTTGACTAAGTGTGAACTGTGTAAGTGCGTGAGTGACCTCTTAGGCCCCTTCTATTAGTATCCTCTCTTTCCTAAGGTACTGAAATGGTAAGGCCCTAGCTTGCCCAATAATACTTGCCTCTCAGCATCAACACCAAAACTCCCAAGGGATCCCAACTAGCCATCTGCGCGAGTCCTGCTTGCTCGACTAAGGCTTCTTACTAAGCATTCCTATGTATAAAAAATAATAAAGTGTTAGAAAAATAGTTTAAATAAACTTATTTGTGACCTAGTCTTGGGCTGCTCCTAGAGCACCCCCTTGCTACTTTAGGGTTACTCTTAGAGCACCCTCTCGTTTGGCTTGGGTTCACTGTGATGGAACCCTCTCGTTTTCTTTGGGGTTGTTCTTTCTTTCCCTCATAATTTGGGCTTGGGGTTGCTCGTAGTGCACCCGCTCGCGATCTTAGGGTTACTTCTAGAGCGCCCTCTCTTTTGACTTGGGTCCATTTGAATGGCACCCCCTCGTTTGGCACTTTTTTCCTTGGTACCTCGTCTCTTGGTACCCACTTCTCTTGGCACTCACTTTCTTGGCACCCACTCGTGTCCCGTTGTATCTTTTTGTGAGATTAATGGGTACCCCTCTACAATAGCCCCTCATGCAAAAGTGTTCATATGGGGATGAAAATGAAGAGTTTTGTATGAATTTAAAGAGTCTCTTAAGGAATACGAGGGGATCTTAAAAACACATCGATATCTCTATTGTGCATTTTATTATCTTTATCAGGAAGTCTTACCTAGGCATCTTTTAGTGTCTCTAGGATATACATGTCTCATTGGGAACTCTCTTTTCATGATTTGGGTAATGATTATCCTCTTTTTTTAGCCATTAGGCGTGTGCATTTTACAAGGTATAAATACCCTCTCCCAAAAAAATTAAACTTCACCTTGTCATTTGCCTTAAACTTTTCGAGAGATAGAGAGAGAAAGAGCAACTTTGTTCCTCAAAACCCTTTTCTTTCATTTCCATTTATTCCCAAGCTTTTTCAATTCTAGTGGCTTATGTTGCTTCCATGTTGTCATCTGCCTCTTCTACCACCGTGATCGAGGTTCTAGAGTGTTCTTTGCCCATCCAAGTCACCATCTTCACTAGCACCATCATCGGAGCCACCACTATCACCACTTCGCTGGAAGCTTCTGCCACTGGCTCCATCATTTATGGTGAAGCAGGTCCATCTTCAGGTGACTTTTCTTCCTTTCCCAAAGGGCAAAGGTAAATCCTCAAAAATAGGTCCAAGTGGGACTTTTCGTCTTACTGTCTCGCCCCTTTCTTTGGCAAGGACAATTAGTTCATGTCCTCTCTCGAGCAATTTGAAGTGGAGTTTATGGATAAAATCAATGAGAGGCCACCCGTATGCTTTGTGGAGTCTATAAATACCCCAGTGGTTATTGCTGACAGCATACTGCGCGTTCGAGTGGATAGGGGTGATTTCCCCTTTTCCAATGTGAATCTTAATGTGTGTGGGGGAGCTCCTGAAGAATGGGACTTATGGATGGATTACATCATCAACGTACCAAGCCATAGTGTCATTATTGATGAGTTGAGACTTACTCGAGCGATCACTGGTCTAAAAAATTGCACAATCTCCAAAAACACTATTGCTTATAACATTTGTCTCTCTCGCTGGAGTGTGGATTCTCACACCCTTGTCACAAGTCGGGGAGAGTTAACCATCACCTTAGAGGACATTTTCTGTTGGAGATTTTTAAAATAAGAGAGTAAGAGTTTTGGGGTGTAAAAGCCTTAAAAGCTTGTCCCACATTGGAAGTGTGTGGAAGAGGTGGGAAGCTAACCCAAATATAAAAGGGGATAGTGTCCCACATTGGAAAATGTACAAAGCTAAGTGTCACCACTAAGCTATAAAAGGGGTGGGCAACCTTTGAGTCCCACATTGGAAAAATGTTAAGAATTTGTACACTTAATAAGTACAAATGGAAGATGAAGAGTTAATTCATCTAGCATTTAAGAGGCTATTCAAGAGACCTCAATACGGTGCGAAGCACCGTACGCACACCCACACGCACACGCACACGCACACGAGCGCGTGCGCGCGCGCGGGTGCGGGTGCGGGGCAGTGGGCTGTAGAGGCGCTAGTGGCGCACTTTGCACTTCGCACGCCGCGTGTCCGCAGTGGTAGCGGGTTGCCGGGATTCGTCCGGCTCGGGCGCGGTCACTTTTTGGTTGACCCGTGCAAAACCGATTCGGTATTATTATACCTGTTCGGAAAGGACTTAAGACTGTTGGTAATTAACAGTCATACCTGTTCGGAAATGACTTAATTCAACAGTCATGACTCTTGAAGACAAAGCCTTTCATTTTCTATAAATAAAGGCTGCCTAAAAACGGAATTACATTGATACCAAAAACCAGTTTCAGATTTCCATACCCTGCTATTACTCTCTTACAGTTTTCAGGAGATATAAATTCTCTTATTCTGTTTTGTGCACATAAACAGAATAAGAACTTGATTGACTGTTCTTCGCTGCTACATCCAAGGGCTGTCTTCAAATATACAAGTTGCAGACAGTGCAATTGCTTCATTGTATCTTGAGTACGGATTTGCTGATTCCCGTTTGTATACCGAAATTCTTCGTGTGGGGCAAATACTGTATTTAGGAAAGTGACATCACGCCTTGAAGTTTTATAGTGACTATTCAGAAATCACATTGTTGTATTGAAGTTGACATTTTGAGATATATAAAGAGTTCCATTTCTGTATTTGCATTCATAATTTCCAACAATCTAAATACAGTATTCAGAAATGGCCGACTCTTCCAAGTCACTTCTACAAATAACAGAAATCTTTGTCAAGTTGGACCGTTTTGATGGTGGTAATTTTCTGCGTTGGCAGAAAAAGGTTCATTTTCTTCTAACAACATTGAAGATTGTATATGTCTTGTCACAACCGAAACCAAATGAAGATGAAGATGAAACCGTGGAACAGACTAGGCAACGCACAAAATGGGAGACCGATGATTACTTGTGTCGTGGTCACATTCTCAATGCACTTGCTGATAATTTGTTCGACTTGTACCAAAATGTTGGGACTGCAAAAACTTTGTGGGAAACATTGGAGACCAAATATCTAACGGAAGACGCTACAAGTAAGAAGTTCCTTATCGGTCAGTTTCTAAGCTTTAAAATGCATGATAATAGGCCTGTGCTAGAACAATTTCATGACATCCAACGCATCATAAATCATTGCAAACTGAAAAAATTAAATATGGATGATAATGTAATTGTTGCTGCCATAATTGAAAAACTTCCTCCTTCTTGGAAAGACTATAAGAAAGAACTCAAACACAAAAAGGAGGATCTTTCACTTGAAGAATTAGAGACTCATTTAAGAATTGAACAAGAGTCTCGAATTCTAGATGGTAAAGAGGAACAAGAAAATTCTGTTTCTAAGGTCCATGTGGTGGAGGAAGGAAAGGAGCAAAAATATGGCAATCATGGAAAAAATAACAAGCGGAAGAATTTTTCAAATAATTCTAAAGCAAACAAAAAGAAGAAAGGAAATTGTTTTCATTGCAACAAACCAGGTCACTTCAAGAAGGATTGTCGTGAGTTCGAGAAACTAAAGGAAAAAGGAGGGACATCAGACACAAAGCAAAAATTTGCTGCTATGATATCCGAGGCTAATATACTTGGAGAAGACAACTCTTGGTGGGTTGATTCTGGTGCCACAAGGCATGTTTGTAAGGACAAGAACTTGTTCTCTGCCTATGAAACAGTGGAAGGAGATGTTCTCTATATGGGAAATTCATCTACAGCTGCGGTTAAAGGCAAAGGGACAGTGGATCTCGAATTCACTTCCGGGAAAATCCTTAGCCTCACCAATGTTTTTCATGTTCTTGATGTTAGGAAAAATTTAGTTTCTGGAAGTCTTCTTAACAAATTTGGCTTTAAGCTTGTATTTGAGTCAGACAAATTTATTCTGACTAAGAATGGTACCTTTGTAGGCAAAGGATATTTGTATGAGGGCATGTTTAAGCTCAATATCAATGAAAAGGATTATTCTGCTTATATCGTTGATTGTCTTTCATTATGGCATAGTCGTTTAGGACATGTTAATACAAAGAAAATGCATTTCATGGTTAATTTAAATTTAATTCCTAAATATGAGAATGATATGAATGAAAAGTGTAAAATATGCATGCAAACTAAAATTACAAGATTGCCTTTTCCTAAAATAGAAAAAACTACATCTTTGTTGCAATTAGTACATAGTGATGTTTGTGATTTGCATGGAACGCCTACTAGAGGTGGTAGTAAATATTTTGCTACATTTATTGATGACTTTTCAAAATATTGTTATGTATATCTTCTAAACTCTAAGGATGATGTGCTTAATAGATTTAAGACATATATAAATGAAGTTGAAAATCAATGTGATTCTAAAATAAAATGTCTTAGATCTGATAGAGGTGGTGAATATCACTTTCCTCAATTTTGTGAAGATATGGGAATTATACATGAAGTTACTGCACCTTATACACCACAACAAAATGGAGTAGCAGAAAGAAAAAATAGGACACTAACTGAAATGGTTAATGCTATGCTTTCTTATTCTGGTTTAAGTAAAGGTTTTTGGGGAGAAGCACTTTTAACTGCATGTCATATTTTGAATAGAATACCTGTTAAAGATAATAAGAAAACTCCTTACGAATTATGGAAGAATAGAAAACCTAATTTAGGTTATCTTAAAGTTTGGGGCTGTAGAGCTATTGTAAGACTACCTGAAACTAAGAGAAAGAAATTAGGAAGCAAAGGTGTTGAATGTATTTTCATAGGTTATGCACAACATAGTAAAGCCTATAGATTTTTGGTTAGTGAACCTAATGATTCCGTTGAGGTAAATACAATAATTGAATCGAGAGATGCAATTTTTTATGAACAAAGGTTTTCTTCTATTCCTAGAATTAATAATGAAAAAGAAGTAAGCACTCATTCACAGTTACCTGAAACTCCACTAGTAGAACAAGAAGAGATTAGAAAAAGTAAAAGACCTAGGAAAGAAAAAAGCTTTGGTCCCGACTTTGTAGTCTATCTTGTTGAAGGAACTAGAAACACATCTTGTAATCAATATGCTTTGACTCTTAGCGTTGAAACAGACCCACAAACTTATAGTGAGGCAATTAAGTCTGTAGATTCAGCATTTTGGAAAGAAGCTATAAATGATGAAATGGATTCAATTTTGGGAAATAAAACTTGGAAATTAGTGGACTTACCTCCAGGATCTAAACCCATTAAGTGTAGATGGATTTTTAAAAAGAAAATGAAAATAGATGGAACAATTGATAAATTCAAGGCTAGATTGGTTGCTAAAGGTTTTACACAAAAAGAAGGAATTGATTATTTTGATACCTATGCACCTGTTGCTAGAACCGCCACTATTAGAATTTTAATTGCATTAGCATCTATATATAATTTTGAGATTCATCAAATGGATGTGAAAACTGCCTTTTTAAATGGTGACTTAGAAGAAGAAATTTACATGGAACAACCTGAAGGGTTTGTTATGCCTGGACAAGAAAACAAAGTATGTAAACTTATTAAGTCCTTATATGGCCTAAAACAAGCACCTAAACAATGGCATGAAAAATTTGATAAAGTCATTATTTCTTATGGTTTTAAAATTCATGAATCTGATAAGTGTGTTTATAGTAAATTTTCTAATGGTAAAGGTGTGATCATTTGTTTATATGTAGATGACATGTTAATTCTTGGTACTGATTTAGAAAGCATTAATAATACTAAGAGTTTTTTGTCTTCTAAATTTGATATGAAAGATATGGGTGTAGCTGATGTCATATTAGGAATGAGAATAATAAGGAAAGATAAAAATATAATTCTCACTCAATCTCATTATGTTGAGAAAATTTTAAAGAAATTTAATCAGTTTGATTGCACACCTGTTAGTACACCTTTTGAACCACAGCTAAAGATGATCCCTAATAATGGTAGAGCTATTTCACAATTGGAATATGCACGAGTAATTGGTAGTTTAATGTATGCCATGACATGTACTCGACCTGATATTGCTTATGCTGTTGGTAAATTAAGTAGATATACTAGTAATCCAAGTTTATTGCATTGGCATGCTGTCAATAGAATATTAAAATATTTGAAAGGAACTATGGACTATGGTATATACTATAGTGGATATCCTTCAGTATTAGAAGGGTTTTCTGATGCCAGTTGGATAACTGAGCGGGAGGATCATTCCTCAACAAGTGGATGGATTTTCACTCTTGGTGGAGGAGCTGTTTCTTGGGGATCAAAGAAACAAACTTGTATAGCTGACTCTACTATGGCAGCTGAGTTTGTAGCATTAGCTGCAACTAGTAAAGAGGCAGAATGGATAAGGAATTCATTAATTGAAATTCCAGTTTGGCCAAAACCAATGCCTCCAATATCTATACATTGTGATAGTGAGTCTACACTTTCCAGAGCTTATAGTAAAGTGTATAATGGAAAGTCTAGACATATTGGCCTGAGACATAGTTATGTCAGACAAATGATTACAGATAGTGTAATCACAGTGGATTATGTAAAATCAAGTCAAAATTTAGCTGATCCTTTTACAAAAGGTCTTGCAAGAGGACTGGTGTCTAAGACATCAATAGGGATGGGACTAAAGCCTATTAATAATAATCACTCTTGATGGAAACTCAACTTGAAACTTGATATATTCAATTCTCAAGTTCAATGATTAAAGTACATCATACGACGTGATTGTAAGCACTATGAAATTTAACATCCCAAGGATAAGTGCTTAGAACATGTAATGAATAATGAAAGAGGATGGATTTAACCTTAATAGATTTATGGTGTTTTAAGTTACATGGACACCTATGATAATCTACCTATATGAGTGTGGAAGTGGTGCCGCTTCCTATGAGTATTGGGCTTGACTCTAAAGCACTCATGAAATCAAGGTACAGACACAAGGCCTAATTCATGTGTCGGCTTATATGGATAATCAGTGACTAAAAGATTTGTGTGTGAAGACAAATCCGGATAATCAATATAGTTTGATAGTTCAAAGACAAGTTTACTATACTTTCATGGTTAACCTTGACGAACCTTCACAAGGTATTGGTTCAAGTCGTGAGACACCAATGCTTATACACAGTCTTACAGACAATCAAAGATTTACAAAACTTATTTTGAAAATGGTGGAGGAATGTTGGAGATTTTTAAAATAAGAGAGTAAGAGTTTTTGGGTGTAAAAGCCTTAAAAGCTTGTCCCACATTGGAAGTGTGTGGAAGAGGTGGGAAGCTAACCCAAATATAAAAGGGGATAGTGTCCCACATTGGAAAATGTACAAAGCTAAGTGTCACCACTAAGCTATAAAAGGGGTGGGCAACCTTTGAGTCCCACATTGGAAAAATGTTAAGAATTTGTACACTTAATAAGTACAAATGGAAGATGAAGAGTTAATTCATCTAGCATTTAAGAGGCTATTCAAGAGACCTCAATACGGTGCGAAGCACCGTACGCACACGCACACGCGCGCGCGCGCGCGCGCGCGGGTGCGGGGCAGTGGGCTGTAGAGGCGCTAGTGGCGCACTTTGCACTTCGCACGCCGCGTGTTCGCAGTGGTAGCGGGTTGCCGGGATTCGTCCGGCTCGGGCGCGGTCACTTTTTGGTTGACCCGTGCAAAACCGATTCGGTATTATTATACCTGTTCGGAAAGGACTTAAGACTGTTGGTAATTAACAGTCATACCTGTTCGGAAATGACTTAATTCAACAGTCATGACTCTTGAAGACAAAGCCTTTCATTTTCTATAAATAAAGGCTGCCTAAAAACGGAATTACATTGATACCAAAAACCAGTTTCAGATTTCCATACCCTGCTATTACTCTCTTACAGTTTTCAGGAGATATAAATTCTCTTATTCTGTTTTGTGCACATAAACAGAATAAGAACTTGATTGACTGTTCTTCGCTGCTACATCCAAGGGCTGTCTTCAAATATACAAGTTGCAGACAGTGCAATTGCTTCATTGTATCTTGAGTACGGATTTGCTGATTCCCGTTTGTATACCGAAATTCTTCGTGTGGGGCAAATACTGTATTTAGGAAAGTGACATCACGCCTTGAAGTTTTATAGTGACTATTCAGAAATCACATTGTTGTATTGAAGTTGACATTTTGAGATATATAAAGAGTTCCATTTCTGTATTTGCATTCATAATTTCCAACAATCTAAATACAGTATTCAGAAATGGCCGACTCTTCCAAGTCACTTCTACAAATAACAGAAAGCTTTGTCAAGTTGGACCGTTTTGATGGTGGTAATTTTCTGCGTTGGCAGAAAAAGGTTCATTTTCTTCTAACAACATTGAAGATTGTATATGTCTTGTCACAACCGAAACCAAATGAAGATGAAGATGAAACCGTGGAACAGACTAGGCAACGCACAAAATGGGAGACCGATGATTATTTGTGTCGTGGTCACATTCTCAATGCACTTGCTGATAATTTGTTCGACTTGTACCAAAATGTTGGGACTGCAAAAACTTTGTGGGAAACATTGGAGACCAAATATCTAACGGAAGACGCTACAAGTAAGAAGTTCCTTATCGGTCAGTTTCTAAGCTTTAAAATGCATGATAATAGGCCTGTGCTAGAACAATTTCATGACATCCAATGCATCATAAATCATTGCAAACTGAAAAAATTAAATATGGATGATAATGTAATTGTTGCTGCCATAATTGAAAAACTTCCTCCTTCTTGGAAAGACTATAAGAAAGAACTCAAACACAAAAAGGAGGATCTTTCACTTGAAGAATTAGAGACTCATTTAAGAATTGAACAAGAGTCTCGAATTCTAGATGGTAAAGAGGAACAAGAAAATTATGTTTCTAAGGTCCATGTGGTGGAGGAAGGAAAGGAGCAAAAATATGGCAATCATGGAAAAAATAACAAGCGGAAGAATTTTTCAAATAATTCTAAAGCAAACAAAAAGAAGAAAGGAAATTGTTTTCATTGCAACAAACCAGGTCACTTCAAGAAGGATTGTCGTGAGTTCAAGAAACTAAAGGAAAAAGGAGGGACATCAGACACAAAGCAAAAATTTGCTGCTATGATATCCGAGGCTAATATACTTGGAGAAGACAACTCTTGGTGGGTTGATTCTGGTGCCACAAGGCATGTTTGTAAGGACAAGAACTTGTTCTCTGCCTATGAAACAGTGGAAGGAGATGTTCTCTATATGGGAAATTCATCTACAGCTGCGGTTAAAGGCAAAGGGACAGTGGATCTCGAACTCACTTCCGGGAAAATCCTTAGCCTCACCAATGTTTTTCATGTTCCTGATGTTAGGAAAAATTTAGTTTCTGGAAGTCTTCTTAACAAATTTGGCTTTAAGCTTGTATTTGAGTCAGACAAATTTATTCTGACTAAGAATGGTACCTTTGTAGGCAAAGGATATTTGTATGAGGGCATGTTTAAGCTCAATATCAATGAAAAGGATTCTTCTGCTTATATCGTTGATTGTCTTTCATTATGGCATAGTCGTTTAGGACATGTTAATACAAAGAAAATGCATTTCATGGTTAATTTAAATTTAATTCCTAAATATGAGATTGATATGAATGAAAAGTGTAAAATATGCATGCAAACTAAAATTACAAGATTGCCTTTTCCTAAAATAGAAAAAACTACATCTTTGTTGCAATTAGTACATAGTGATGTTTGTGATTTGCATGGAACGCCTACTAGAGGTGGTAGTAAATATTTTGCTACATTTATTGATGACTTTTCAAAATATTGTTATGTATATCTTCTAAACTCTAAGGATGATGTTCTTAATAGATTTAAGACATATAAAAATGAAGTTGAAAATCAATGTGATTCTAAAATAAAATGTCTTAGATCTGATAGAGGTGGTGAATATCACTTTCCTCAATTTTGTGAAGATATGGGAATTATACATGAAGTTACTGCACCTTATACACCACAACAAAATGGAGTAGCAGAAAGAAAAAATAGGACACTAACTGAAATGGTTAATGCTATGCTTTCTTATTCTGGTTTAAGTAAAGGTTTTTGGGGAGAAGCACTTTTAACTGCATGTCATATTCTGAATAGAATACCTGTTAAAGATAATAAGAAAACTCCTTACGAATTATGGAAGAATAGAAAACCTAATTTAGGTTATCTTAAAGTTTGGGGCTGTAGAGCTATTGTAAGACTACCTGAAACTAAGAGAAAGAAATTAGGAAGCAAAGGTGTTGAATGTATTTTCATAGGTTATGCACAACATAGTAAAGCCTATAGATTTTTGGTTAGTGAACCTAATGATTCTGTTGAGGTAAATACAATAATTGAATCGAGAGATGCAATTTTTTATGAACAAAGGTTTTCTTCTATTCCTAGAATTAATAATGAAAAAGAAGTAAGCACTCATTCACAGTTACCTGAAACTCCACTAGTAGAACAAGAAGAGATTAGAAAAAGTAAAAGACCTAGGAAAGAAAAAAGCTTTGGTCCCGACTTTGTAGTCTATCTTGTTGAAGGAACTAGAAACACATCTTGTAATCAATATGCTTTGACTCTTAGCGTTGAAACAGACCCACAAACTTATAGTGAGGCAATTAAGTCTGTAGATTCAGCATTTTGGAAAGAAGCTATAAATGATGAAATGGATTCAATTTTGGGAAATAAAACTTGGAAATTAGTGGACTTACCTCCAGGATCTAAACCCATTAAGTGTAGATGGATTTTTAAAAAGAAAATGAAAATAGATGGAACAATTGATAAATTCAAGGCTAGATTGGTTGCTAAAGGTTTTACACAAAAAGAAGGAATTGATTATTTTGATACCTATGCACCTGTTGCTAGAACCGCCACTATTAGAATTTTAATTGCATTAGCATCTATATATAATTTTGAGATTCATCAAATGGATGTGAAAACTGCCTTTTTAAATGGTGACTTAGAAGAAGAAATTTACATGGAACAACCTGAAGGGTTTGTTATGCCTGGACAAGAAAACAAAGTATGTAAACTTATTAAGTCCTTATATGGCCTAAAACAAGCACCTAAACAATGGCATGAAAAATTTGATAAAGTCATTATTTCTTATGGTTTTAAAATTCATGAATCTGATAAGTGTGTTTATAGTAAATTTGCTAATGGTAAAGGTGTGATCATTTGTTTATATGTAGATGACATGTTAATTCTTGGTACTGATTTAGAAAGCATTAATAATACTAAGAGTTTTTTGTCTTCTAAATTTGATATGAAAGATATGGGTGTAGCTGATGTCATATTAGGAATGAGAATAATAAGGAAAGATAAAAATATAATTCTCACTCAATCTCATTATGTTGAGAAAATTTTAAAGAAATTTAATCAGTTTGATTGCACACCCGTTAGTACACCTTTTGAACCACAGCTAAAGATGATCCCTAATAATGGTAGAGCTATTTCACAATTGGAATATGCACGAGTAATTGGTAGTTTAATGTATGCCATGACATGTACTCGACCTGATATTGCTTATGCTGTTGGTAAATTAAGTAGATATACTAGTAATCCAAGTTTATTGCATTGGCATGCTATCAATAGAATATTAAAATATTTGAAAGGAACTATGGACTATGGTATATACTATAGTGGATATCCTTCAGTATTAGAAGGGTTTTCTGATGCCAGTTGGATAACTGAGCGGGAGGATCATTCCTCAACAAGTGGATGGATTTTCACTCTTGGTGGAGGAGCTGTTTCTTGGGGATCAAAGAAACAAACTTGTATAGCTGACTCTACTATGGCAGCTGAGTTTGTAGCATTAGCTGCAACTAGTAAAGAGGCAGAATGGATAAGGAATTCATTAATTGAAATTCCAGTTTGGCCAAAACCAATGCCTCCAATATCTATACATTGTGATAGTGAGTCTACACTTTCCAGAGCTTATAGTAAAGTGTATAATGGAAAGTCTAGACATATTGGCCTGAGACATAGTTATGTCAGACAAATGATTACAGATAGTGTAATCACAGTGGATTATGTAAAATCAAGTCAAAATTTAGCTGATCCTTTTACAAAAGGTCTTGCAAGAGGACTGGTGTCTAAGACATCAATAGGGATGGGACTAAAGCCCATTAATAATAATCACTCTTGATGGAAACTCAACTTGAAACTTGATATATTCAATTCTCAAGTTCAATGATTAAAGTACATCATACGACGTGATTGTAAGCACTATGAAATTTAACATCCCAAGGATAAGTGCTTAGAACATGTAATGAATAATGAAAGAGGATGGATTTAACCTTAATAGATTTATGGTGTTTTAAGTTACATGGACACCTATGATAATCTACCTATATGAGTGTGGAAGTGGTGCCGCTTCCTATGAGTATTGGGCTTGACTCTAAAGCACTCATGAAATCAAGGTACAGACACAAGGCCTAATTCATGTGTCGGCTTATATGGATAATCAGTGACTAAAAGATTTGTGTGTGAAGACAAATCCGGATAATCAATATAGTTTGATAGTTCAAAGACAAGTCTACTATACTTTCATGGTTAACCTTGACGAACCTTCACAGGGTATTGGTTCAAGTCGTGAGACACCAATGCTTATACACAGTCTTACAGACAATCAAAGATTTACAAAACTTATTTTGAAAATGGTGGAGGAATGTTGGAGATTTTTAAAATAAGAGAGTAAGAGTTTTTGGGTGTAAAAGCCTTAAAAGCTTGTCCCACATTGGAAGTGTGTGGAAGAGGTGGGAAGCTAACCCAAATATAAAAGGGGATAGTGTCCCACATTGGAAAATGTACAAAGCTAAGTGTCACCACTAAGCTATAAAAGGGGTGGGCAACCTTTGAGTCCCACATTGGAAAAATGTTAAGAATTTGTACACTTAATAAGTACAAATGGAAGATGAAGAGTTAATTCATCTAGCATTTAAGAGGCTATTCAAGAGACCTCAATACGGTGCGAAGCACCGTACGCACACGCACACGCACACGCGCGCGCGCGCGCGCGCGTGCGGGTGCGGGGCAGTGGGCTGTAGAGGCGCTAGTGGCGCACTTTGCACTTCGCACGCCGCGTGTCCGCAGTGGTAGCAGTTTGCCGGGATTCGTCCGGCTCGGGCGCGGTCACTTTTTGGTTGACCCGTGCAAAACCGATTCGGTATTATTATACCTGTTCGGAAAGGACTTAAGACTGTTGGTAATTAACAGTCATACCTGTTCGGAAATGACTTAATTCAACAGTCATGACTCTTGAAGACAAAGCCTTTCATTTTCTATAAATAAAGGCTGCCTAAAAACGGAATTACATTGATACCAAAAACCAGTTTCAGATTTCCATACCCTGCTATTACTCTCTTACAGTTTTCAGGAGATATAAATTCTCTTATTCTGTTTTGTGCACATAAACAGAATAAGAACTTGATTGACTGTTCTTCGCTGCTACATCCAAGGGCTGTCTTCAAATATACAAGTTGCAGACAGTGCAATTGCTTCATTGTATCTTGAGTACGGATTTGCTGATTCCCGTTTGTATACCGAAATTCTTCGTGTGGGGCAAATACTGTATTTAGGAAAGTGACATCACGCCTTGAAGTTTTATAGTGACTATTCAGAAATCACATTGTTGTATTGAAGTTGACATTTTGAGATATATAAAGAGTTCCATTTCTGTATTTGCATTCATAATTTCCAACAATCTAAATACAGTATTCGGAAATGGCCGACTCTTCCAAGTCACTTCGACAAATAACAGAAAGCTTTGTCAAGTTGGACCGTTTTGATGGTGGTAATTTTCTGCGTTGGCAGAAAAAGGTTCATTTTCTTCTAACAACATTGAAGATTGTATATGTCTTGTCACAACCGAAACTAAATGAAGATGAAGATGAAACCGTGGAACAGACTAGGCAACGCACAAAATGGGAGACCGATGATTATTTGTGTCGTGGTCACATTCTCAATGCACTTGCTGATTATTTGTTCGACCTGTACCAAAATGTTGGGACTGCAAAAACTTTGTGGGAAACATTGGAGACCAAATATCTAACGGAAGACGCTACAAGTAAGAAGTTCCTTATCGGTCAGTTTCTAAGCTTTAAAATGCATGATAATAGGCCTGTGCTAGAACAATTTCATGACATCCAACGCATCATAAATCATTGCAAACTGAAAAAATTAAATATGGATGATAATGTAATTGTTGCTGCCATAATTGAAAAACTTCCTCCTTCTTGGAAAGACTATAAGAAAGAACTCAAACACAAAAAGGAGGATCTTTCACTTGAAGAATTAGAGACTCATTTAAGAATTGAACAAGAGTCTCGAATTCTAGATGGTAAAGAGGAACAAGAAAATTATGTTTCTAAGGTCCATGTGGTGGAGGAAGGAAAGGAGCAAAAATATGGCAATCATGGAAAAAATAACAAGCGGAAGAATTTTTCAAATAATTCTAAAGCAAACAAAAAGAAGAAAGGAAATTGTTTTCATTGCAACAAACCAGGTCACTTCAAGAAGGATTGTCGTGAGTTCAAGAAACTAAAGGAAAAAGGAGGGACATCAGACACAAAGCAAAAATTTGCTGCTATGATATCCGAGGCTAATATACTTGGAGAAGACAACTCTTGGTGGGTTGATTCTGGTGCCACAAGGCATGTTTGTAAGGACAAGAACTTGTTCTCTGCCTATGAAACAGTGGAAGGAGATGTTCTCTATATGGGAAATTCATCTACAGCTGCGGTTAAAGGCAAAGGGACAGTGGATCTCGAATTCACTTCCGGGAAAATCCTTAGCCTCACCAATGTTTTTCATGTTCCTGATGTTAGGAAAAATTTAGTTTCTGGAAGTCTTCTTAACAAATTTGGCTTTAAGCTTGTATTTGAGTCAGACAAATTTATTCTGACTAAGAATGGTACCTTTGTAGGCAAAGGATATTTGTATGAGGGCATGTTTAAGCTCAATATCAATGAAAAGGATTCTTCTGCTTATATCGTTGATTGTCTTTCATTATGGCATAGTCGTTTAGGACATGTTAATACAAAGAAAATGCATTTCATGGTTAATTTAAATTTAATTCCTAAATATGAGATTGATATGAATGAAAAGTGTAAAATATGCATGCAAACTAAAATTACAAGATTGCCTTTTCTTAAAATAGAAAAAACTACATCTTTGTTGCAATTAGTACATAGTGATGTTTGTGATTTGCATGGAACGCCTACTAGAGGTGGTAGTAAATATTTTGCTACATTTATTGATGACTTTTCAAAATATTGTTATGTATATCTTCTAAACTCTAAGGATGATGTTCTTAATAGATTTAAGACATATAAAAATGAAGTTGAAAATCAATGTGATTCTAAAATAAAATGTCTTAGATCTGATAGAGGTGGTGAATATCACTTTCCTCAATTTTGTGAAGATATGGGAATTATACATGAAGTTACTGCACCTTATACACCACAACAAAATGGAGTAGCAGAAAGAAAAAATAGGACACTAACTGAAATGGTTAATGCTATGCTTTCTTATTCTGGTTTAAGTAAAGGTTTTTGGGGAGAAGCACTTTTAACTGCATGTCATATTCTGAATAGAATACCTGTTAAAGATAATAAGAAAACTCCTTACGAATTATGGAAGAATAGAAAACCTAATTTAGGTTATCTTAAAGTTTGGGGCTGTAGAGCTATTGTAAGACTACCTGAAACTAAGAGAAAGAAATTAGGAAGCAAAGGTGTTGAATGTATTTTCATAGGTTATGCACAACATAGTAAAGCCTATAGATTTTTGGTTAGTGAACCTAATGATTCCGTTGAGGTAAATACAATAATTGAATCGAGAGATGCAATTTTTTATGAACAAAGGTTTTCTTCTATTCCTAGAATTAATAATGAAAAAGAAGTAAGCACTCATTCACAGTTACCTGAAACTCCACTAGTAGAACAAGAAGAGATTAGAAAAAGTAAAAGACCTAGGAAAGAAAAAAGCTTTGGTCCCGACTTTGTAGTCTATCTTGTTGAAGGAACTAGAAACACATCTTGTAATCAATATGCTTTGACTCTTAGCGTTGAAACAGACCCACAAACTTATAGTGAGGCAATTAAGTCTGTAGATTCAGCATTTTGGAAAGAAGCTATAAATGATGAAATGGATTCAATTTTGGGAAATAAAACTTGGAAATTAATGGACTTACCTCCAGGATCTAAACCCATTAAGTGTAGATGGATTTTTAAAAAGAAAATGAAAATAGATGGAACAATTGATAAATTCAAGGCTAGATTGGTTGCTAAAGGTTTTACACAAAAAGAAGGAATTGATTATTTTGATACCTATGCACCTGTTGCTAGAACCGCCACTATTAGAATTTTAATTGCATTAGCATCTATCTATAATTTTGAGATTCATCAAATGGATGTGAAAACTGCCTTTTTAAATGGTGACTTAGAAGAAGAAATTTACATGGAACAACCTGAAGGGTTTGTTATGCCTGGACAAGAAAACAAAGTATGTAAACTTATTAAGTCCTTATATGGCCTAAAACAAGCACCTAAACAATGGCATGAAAAATTTGATAAAGTCATTATTTCTTATGGTTTTAAAATTCATGAATCTGATAAGTGTGTTTATAGTAAATTTGCTAATGGTAAAGGTGTGATCATTTGTTTATATGTAGATGACATGTTAATTCTTGGTACTGATTTAGAAAGCATTAATAATACTAAGAGTTTTTTGTCTTCTAAATTTGATATGAAAGATATGGGTGTAGCTGATGTCATATTAGGAATGAGAATAATAAGGAAAGATAAAAATATAATTCTCACTCAATCTCATTATGTTGAGAAAATTTTAAAGAAATTTTATCAGTTTGATTGCACACCTGTTAGTACACCTTTTGAACCACAGCTAAAGATGATCCCTAATAATGGTAGAGCTATTTCACAATTGGAATATGCACGAGTAATTGGTAGTTTAATGTATGCCATGACATGTACTCGACCTGATATTGCTTATGCTGTTGGTAAATTAAGTAGATATACTAGTAATCCAAGTTTATTGCATTGGCATGCTGTCAATAGAATATTAAAATATTTGAAAGGAACTATGGACTATGGTATATACTATAGTGGATATCCTTCTGTATTATAAGGGTTTTCTGATGCCAGTTGGATAACTGAGCGGGAGGATCATTCCTCAACAAGTGGATGGATTTTCACTCTTGGTGGAGGAGCTGTTTCTTGGGGATCAAAGAAACAAACTTGTATAGCTGACTCTACTATGGAAGCTGAGTTTAT
Organism: Sambucus nigra; assembly: GCA_949130495.1. NCBI lineage: Eukaryota > Viridiplantae > Streptophyta > Magnoliopsida > Dipsacales > Adoxaceae > Sambucus > Sambucus nigra. The sequence goes on from OX422208.1 coordinate 195,899,592, forward strand.
AGCATTAGCTGCAACTAGTAAAGAGGCAGAATGGATAAGGAATTCATTAATTGAAATTCCAGTTTGGCCAAAACCAATGCCTCCAATATCTATACATTGTGATAGTGAGTCTACACTTTCCAGAGCTTATAGTAAAGTGTATAATGGAAAGTCTAGACATATTGGCCTGAGACATAGTTATGTCAGACAAATGATTACAGATAGTGTAATCACAGTGGATTATGTAAAATCAAGTCAAAATTTAGCTGATCCTTTTACAAAAGGTCTTGCAAGAGGACTGGTGTCTAAGACATCAATAGGGATGGGACTAAAGCCCATTAATAATAATCACTCTTGATGGAAACTCAACTTGAAACTTGATATATTGAATTCTCAAGTTCAATGATTAAAGTACATCATACGACGTGATTGTAAGCACTATGAAATTTAACATCCCAAGGATAAGTGCTTAGAACATGTAATGAATAATGAAAGAGGATGGATTTAACCTTAATAGATTTATGGTGTTTTAAGTTACATGGACACCTATGATAATCTACCTATATGAGTGTGGAAGTGGTGCCGCTTCCTATGAGTATTGGGCTTGACTCTAAAGCACTCATAAAATCAAGGTACAGACACAAGGCCTAATTCATGTGTCGGCTTATATGGATAATCAGTGACTAAAAGATTTGTGTGTGAAGACAAATCCGGATAATCAATATAGTTTGATAGTTCAAAGACAAGTCTACTATACTTTCATGGTTAACCTTGACAAACCTTCACAGGGTATTGGTTCAAGTCGTGAGACACCAATGCTTATACACAGTCTTACAGACAATCAAAAATTTACAAAACTTATTTTGAAAATGGTGGAGGAATGTTGGAGATTTTTAAAATAAGAGAGTAAGAGTTTTTGGGTGTAAAAGCCTTAAAAGCTTGTCCCACATTGGAAGTGTGTGGAAGAGGTGGGAAGCTAACCCAAATATAAAAGGGGATAGTGTCCCACATTGGAAAATGTACAAAGCTAAGTGTCACCACTAAGCTATAAAAGGGGTGGGCAACCTTTGAGTCCCACATTGGAAAAATGTTAAGAATTTGTACACTTAATAAGTACAAATGGAAGATGAAGAGTTAATTCATCTAGCATTTAAGAGGCTATTCAAGAGACCTCAATACTGTGTGAAGCACCGTACGCACACGCACACGCACACGCACACGCACACGCGCGCGCGCGCGCGCGCGCGTGCGGGTGCGGGGCAGTGGGCTGTAGAGGCGCTAGTGGCGCACTTTGCACTTCGCACGCCGCGTGTCCGCAGTGGTAGCAGGTTGCCGGGATTCGTCCGGCTCGGGCGCGGTCACTTTTTGGTTGACCCGTGCAAAACCGATTCGATATTATTATACCTGTTCGGAAAGGACTTAAGACTGTTGGTAATTAACAGTCATACCTGTTCGGAAATGACTTAATTCAACAGTCATGACTCTTGAAGACAAAGCCTTTCATTTTCTATAAATAAAGGCTGCCTAAAAACGGAATTACATTGATACCAAAAGCCAATTTCAGATTTCCATACCCTGCTATTACTCTCTTACAGTTTTCAGGAGATATAAATTCTCTTATTCTGTTTTGTGCACATAAACAGAATAAGAACTTGATTGACTGTTCTTCGCTGCTACATCCAAGGGCTGTCTTCAAATATACAAGTTGCAGACAGTGCAATTGCTTCATTGTATCTTGAGTACGGATTTGCTGATTCCCGTTTGTATACCGAAATTCTTCGTGTGGGGCAAATACTGTATTTAGGAAAGTGACATCACGCCTTGAAGTTTTATAGTGACTATTCAGAAATCACATTGTTGTATTGAAGTTGACATTTTGAGATATATAAAGAGTTCCATTTCTGTATTTGCATTCATAATTTCCAACATTTTCTAGTTTACTGGCCTACCTATCCTAGGCAATCATGTTTTCACTGATGGGTATGAAGATCCTATCGAGAAACAAATGTGCGAGGAACTTTAACAAGCGTTGTCAGAGTGTCCTCGTTATGTCATTTTCACCAAAACTGGGGCAACTAAACATTCTTTTGCTAAGTGGCAATGTTATTGGTTCAGGAATTTTGATCCAGTGCCCAAGGAAGGGAGTTCTAACAAAGTTCGTAGGAGCCAAGATCCACTTGGTTGCCTTCTTTCTCACTTTTCTGAGCAGGTTCCTTTTTTCGGGGAGAACAATTGACTCCCCTCGTGAGTTGATATCTCAGTTGGCTGTCAGGCTTGCTCGTAGGAGAAATGTCCCCATTTATACCCTTACTTTAGGGTCTATTTACACTTAGATGGATCGCACCCACATCGACATCCAGTGCGTTCACGTTCGTCATGATGTGGCAAATTTGATCAACTCCTTCTTATTGATGGGGTTTCTTTTTGAGCGGTTCCCTGACTGGGCATTTGAGCCCCGCTCGCTTCATAGCCAAGCTGCTCGAATTGCTACGTGGAATAAGAAATTCCCTAAGCGCTCTTGATTAAGCGTGAAAAGTAGTGCGTGTCAAACGCCGATCGTTGTTTTCTGTTCACCGCCTTAATACATAAACATAAACTTATGACTACACTCTTTTAAGGGAGTATAGCGTCCAAGTCCGGGTGCGAAATCCACAAAGACAAGTTGCTAGAATTTATAAGGTTTAATACTTCCTAAATAAAGTGTAAAAGATGATTATACACAAAAAGAAAAAGATGCAAAAAGAAAAAGATTAATCTAGGCGAGTGTATTTAAATAAGATTAACAAAGCGAATAAAACATCGTCAATTAAATAGTTGAGGGTCCACCATGAAAACGATTTGACTTTAAAGGATAACCGGTGTACCCTCACTCTCAAGCATGCCTTCCGAAAAATATGAATTCGTTTGAACAACGGAAGGCATGTGTAAGGCATAAGAAAGGAACCATCGTCAATTAAAAGTTTTGGAGGGACGATGGGGGATTTTGATTGAACAAGTGACAAAAACATGTGGGGACCGAGAAAAGCAGAATATCCTCCTAAGGATTTTGAAATTGAAATGGGAGGGGGCGCACATGAAGGCAAAGATGCGTTCATGGAAGGCGACTCAAGAAAGTACTCCTCATCGACGAAAAGGTTTAACACATTAAAGTTTGAAACCGATTCATCGGGTACTTATGATGGTGTCATAACAGAGAATGAAAATGGGGAGAAAAGAAATTCAAACGCAAGAGATGAGTCATCATCGCTTGAAGATTAAATTTCGAAGGAAATAAGATCATTTTCAATGAAATATTCTTCTTTGGGGGACAAAGAAGAAATCATTCCATTGCAAATGGATATTACTTCCATTTCATCCTCACTTTCAATATCTATTATGTGATGGGCAAAGTCAAAAATGGTTTGTTCCAAAGTAGACACAAAGTCCTCTTTTGGTTCAAAACATTCCTCGACTTCAAAAGTCTCGGAAGAAAAATCGTCGTCGAATTCAAATAATAAATCCAATTCATGCTCCCACAAACGATTTTCTTCTCGATAACGATTTTCAATTTTCTCATTCTCAAGCATACGCAAGCCCTCACCGAAAGTCATAGGCCGAGGCTTGGATTCTTGAAAATGCGAACTTTGAAAATTACCATCGGACTTAAACTTAAACTCATTATTGTAAGAATTTTGAAAGCTATTGCAATTCATTTCAAAATTCCTATTATAAGGAATTAGAGGCCCAAAATCATTATCATCATCATCAAAATTCCAATAACCCAACTTTTGACTTTCGTTATACTCGCCCAAAGTTATTTTTGAATTTGTAATTTTTTGGGACTCTAAGTATCGACCGAAAGTCATAGGATTACGGGCATTTTGAGAATTATAACAATGATTACCGAAAGAATTGGAATAAGACATGCTTACCTCAAAAATGGCTCGAAGTGGAGAATTCCACAAAGTAGATGCGCGCGCGAAAAATTTAAGTGTTTCTTGGCGCTCAATGTAGAAGTCCTACAAAAAGGTTAGCAAAAAATACAAATAGAAAGAAAATAATACGAAATACTAAATAAAATAAATTCTAAAACAAACTCATCCTCGACAATGGCGCCATTTTGATAAAGCGTGAAAAGTAGCACGTGTCAAACGCCGATCGTTGTTTTTTGTTCACTGCCTTAATACAAAAACCTAAACTTATGACTACACTCTTTTAAGGGTGTATAACGGTCAAGTCCGGGTATCGAAATCCACAAAAATGAGTTACTAGAATTTATAAGGTTTAATACTTCCTAAATAAAAGTGTAAAAGATGATTATACACAAAAGGAAAAGATGCAAAAAGGGAAAGATTAATCTCGGCGAGTGTATTTAAACTAGGTTAACAAAGTGATTAAAACTATAGGTTGTGTCGAATATCCCTCACCCGAGTTAATTAGGATAAAATGGTTATATCGGTCGACGAGTTATTAAGACTGCGTCTTGTTTCGACGGTTAATTAAATCAAGAGTTGTCACACCCCTAAATTCACATAACAGTCTAATATGATTTTGGCATCAACAAATACCCCGGAAATTACGCACACAAGGTCGTAAGCACGGAGCATACAAGATATACCCTGTCAAATCTCCTTGGCGTAATAACTAGGACAACGCAGTCGAAATAGAACCGTAAATTCCATCACCAAAGCAAAGCAACATGTCAACCCAAATTAAGTTCAATCCGACACAACCTAGACTAACTTAGCTAGAAAGCATGATAAAAACGCAGTAAATAACCATGGTAAATAAACACGATAAAACTACACTAGAAAGAAACTAAAGAAAGAATGTAAATCTAATGAACAAAGCAAGTAAATTAACTACAAAGCAAGAAAATAAGAAAATACAACTTAAATTAATGGAGAGGGAAGATGAATAATCCACTTACAAACCCAAATGGGTGTCAAACCAAGAGGAAATGACGAATGAGCTCTCAAACCCCCAAACCCTAACCTAAAATATCTAAAAACTAATTATTTCAACTATATCTAAAAATAGAAACCAAAATTGGTTTATATAGTAAGTGGAAAAGAAAATAAAGGAAAAAGAAAAGAAAAGGAGAAAGTGCAAAATATCTGGTATACTCGGTCAATCACAGCCAGAGGGCCGGTCGACCGCACCTTCAAGCCAAAACCCATTGTCTCCTTTCCATGGAAAAAATCCAAACCGCAGTCGACCGGTACTCTGTTTTTTGCAGCTATTTAATCCATGACCTAGAAGGAAAAGGATGGAACGGAAATAGCCATAACTTCATCGTCCGAGCTCCAAACAATGCGCCGTTTACAACCACGCGATGCGAACTCAACGAACTACGCATCCATGGAATTCCCATGAGCGGGAGATGAAATGTGAATTGACTAAATTGCCCTTAAATTAGAATCCGGCGATGGAACTTCTTCGAAATGCAACGGATCCTCACTTTTAGCATTCCAATACCTACAAAAGTACAATTACCCCTACAAAGCATGTATATATCCAAATCCAAGGTTGACTGGTTAATGAGCATAAATATAGGCATTAAGGATTGTAAAAGTGCTAGAATGCATAAAGATATAGGGCGAAAATATGCAATATTTGTGTCGTATCACACCCCCTAACTTAGACATTGCTAGTCCTTAGTTATGAAACAAACAAAACTAGTCCACAGAAGGCAGTACAAGACGTATATATGCATCGAAATATAAATGCCACTTTCGTAGGGAACACGATTGCATTGAGCATATGCAATAAGCTGTTAAACCCCTAGATTTCCCCAGTGGACGAGTGTCGTCTCGTGAGGGTTTTCAGGGATGAAACACACAAACATCATATGGTTTACTCAAAATATGACCAAACCAACATGTGACAAGACCAATAATAACGAAAAGGATTTCATACGCATTATTAGCAAAATGAACAAATTCAACTGAAAGTTCAAATCATTAACATTATAGAATGCGCCTCATAAAATTGAAACCTTAAAATGTGGGAGGGGAGCGAGCACATGCAAAGTGTGATTTGGCAAAAACTTATATAAACCGGATAAACATTAAAGCAAGCATATATTTAATCCTCACGGGCATTACACTCATCAAGTGAATTCACTCGATATAGGGAGTTAACACACGAAACATGCGGGCATAAAGAGTAAATGTAAATGGAAACTAGGTCGCGCACATGTCACAGATGAAGAACGCTATATAGGAAATAAAAATTTGTAATCTCAATGAAAGATACCACTCATATAAAAGAGGCGAAATGCATTTTCATATATTATCAAAACTATTTAAACCATTGAACTACATCTACTTAAGATCACATAAGACTTTAATAGGGTTGTAATGTAGGCTAGGCTAGGGTCTGAAATGAAAGAGGTGTATATATGGATTCAAAGTGTTCGGAATAAAAAACTTGGAATAATGGGAAATAGTGCGGGCAATATCAAAATTTTGAAAATAAGTTCCAAACAAGCATTAGATATAACAATTGGAGAGTAATCAAAGCTTATTGAACTTTATACAACATTTACAACTTTCTCTTTCTTTTCTTTTATTCTTTTTCTCATATTTTCTTTTGTTTTCTTTTGCTTTTTTTTGCTCTTTTTTTCACTACTTTCTTTTCTTTACTTTTATCACTCTCATATGCCTAAATTGCAACCACAATACACAACATCATTCAATCCCATGTAACATTCCAAACAACCGTAAGGAGGGTAGTAAGTATGGGCTAAAACTCCAATTTAGAGTTGGTTATGGGATTTGGGTAATGAAAAGAAAGGCTATATTAAGTCTCAAAGGAGTTGACGAGGGTAAACATATAAGGTGGGGTCATGGCTAATATGGGTGATATAACAAAGATTGCCTATGATCATTTCATAAAGTTTACGCAATTCTCGAGTCAATATAAACTTTGAAAATCATGCTCAAGTAACACATTTCATATATGAACTCAATTAATGAATGATCAAAAGAAAGAATAGAGATATTAACGACGAATTCAACGTTTTCAAAGAGGAAAGAATAGTGTATAACACTCATAAATGACGAAAGGTACAAAGCTTACTCGGTTTAAGTATATACAATGCAACAAAAGTTTACTGAGTTATAAAAATCTTAAACCAAATCAATAGAACAAGAAAAGTGCAAGTTCTCATAGGATTAAAGTTTAATTCAAGAAGTTATTCATAATATCAATGATTGAGGACTAAAGTCTAATAACTTCTAAAATCGAGAACATGCATCATTGAGTTGTCATTTGGATCGGGCAATTATTAAAATTTATCATTAGAAATAAAGGCAAAACTCCTAATAAAGAGAAAAAAGAAAGAAAATCTTTTTAAAATTTTTAATTTTTCTAAGAAAAGCATACTAAGTAACTAACATGTGAGCAAAAACATGGACTAAATAAAGAAATGGATAGAATATCCCACACCCCTTAACTTAAAACCTGACATTGTCCTTAATGTGAATTAAAAACCAAGTTAAGGAGAGAAAAAGAGCGATATTACCCAAAATTGGAGCGATCCCCATAAGAACAAGTCCAAAAAATCTACAAAACAAGTTAGTACCGAGCATAGCAAAAACAAATAACAAAAATTGAACTAATTACAAGAGACTAAATTAAAAGAAATAAAAATGATAAAAAGCTAACTATATACAACCTACTATTTAGGCTTCACACTAACTATACACTATAAGTCTAAATAGTTGAGGGTCCACCATGAAAACGATTTGACTTTGGAGGATAACCGGTGTACCCTCACTCTCAAGCATGCCTTCCGAAAAATATGAATTCCGTTTGAACAACGGAAGGCATGTGTAAGGCATAAGAAAGGAACCATCGTCAATTAAAAGTTTTGGAAGGACCATGGGGGATTTTGATTGAACGAGTGACAAAAACATGTGGGGACCGAGAAAAGCAGAATATCCTCCTAAGGATTTTGAAATTGAAATGGGAGGGGGAGCACATGAAGGCAAAGATGCGTTCATGGAAGGCGACTCAAGAAAATACTCCTCATCGACGAAAAGGTTTAACACATTAAAGTTTGAAACCGATTCATTGGGTACTTGTGATGGTGTCATAACAGAGAATGAAAATGGGGAGAAAAGAAATTCAAACGCAAGAGATGAGTCATCATCGCTTGAAGATTGAATTTCGAAGGAAATATCATTTTCAATGAAATGTTCTTCTTTGGGGGACAAAGAAGAAATCATTCCATTGCAAATGGATATTACTTCCATTTCATCCTCACTTTCAATATCTATTATGTGATGGGCAAAGTCAAAAATGGTTTGTTCCAAAGTAGACACAAAGTCCTCTTATGGTTCAAAACATTCCTCGACTTCAAAAGTCTCGGAAGAAAAATAGTCGTCGGATTCAAATAATAAATCCAATTCATGCTCCCACAAACGATTTTCTTCTCGATAAAGATTTTCAATTTTCTCATTCTCAAGCATACGCAAGCCCTCACGGAAAGTCATAGGCCGAGGCGCGGCTTCTTGAAAATGCGAACTTTGAAAATTACCATCGGACTTAAACTTAAACTCATTATTATAAGAATTTTGAAAGCTATTGCAATTCATTTCAAAATTCCTATTATAAGGAATTAGAGGCCCAAAATCATTATCATCATCATCATCAAAATTTCAATAACCCAACTTTTGACTTTCGTTATACTCACCCAAGGTTATTTTTGAATTTGTAATTTTTTGGGACTCTAAGTATTGATCAAAAGTCATAGGATTACGGGCATTTTGAGAATTATAACAATGACTATCGAAAGAATTGGAATAAGACATGCTTACCTCAAAAACGGCTCGAAGTGGAGAATTCCACAAAGTAGATGCGCGCGCGAAAAATTCAAGCGTAGCTTGGCGCTCAATGTAGAAGTCCTACAAAAAGGTTAGCAAAAAATACAAATAGAAATAAAATAATACGAAATACTAAATAAAATAAATTCTACAACAAACTCATCCCCGACAACGGCGCCATTTTGATAAAGCGTGAAAAGTAGTACGTGTCAAACGCCGATCGTTATTTTTTGTTCACCGCCTTAATACAAAAACCTAAACTTATGACTACACTCTTTTAAGGGTGTATAGCGGCCAAGTACGGGTATCGAAATCCACAAAGATGAGTTGTTAGAATTTATAAGGTTTAATACTTCCTAAATAAAAGTGTAAAAGATGATTATACACAAAAAGGAAAAGATGCAAAAAGGGAAAGATTAATCTCGGCGAGTGTATTTAAACTAGATTAACAAAGCGAATAAAACTATAGGTTGCGTCGAATATCCCTCACCCGAGTTAATTAGTATAAAATGGCTATATGGGTCGACGAGTTATTAAGACTGCGTCTTGTTTCGACAGTTAATTAAATTAAGAGTTGTCACACCCCTAAATTCGCATAACAGTCTAATATGATTTTGGCATCAACAAATACCCCGGAAATTACGCACGCAAGGTTGTAAGCACAGAGCATACATGATATACCCTGTCAAATCTCCTTGGCATAATAACTAGGATAACGCACCCGAAATAGAACCGTAAATTCCATCACCAAAGCAAATCAACATGTCAACCCAAATTAAGTTCAATCCGACACAACCTAGACTAACTTAGCTAGATAGCATGATAAAAATGCACTAAATAACCATGGTAAATAAACACGATAAAAGTACACTAGAAAGCAACTAAAGAAAGCAGGTAAATATAATTAACAAAGCAAGTAAATTAACTACAAATCAAGAAAATAAGGAAATACAACTTAAATTAATGGAGAGGGAAGTTGAATAGTCCACTTACAAACCCAAATGGGTGTCAAACCAGGAGGAAATGAAAAATGAGCTCTCAAACCCCCAAATCCTAACCTAAACTATCTAAAAAATAATTATTTCAACTATATCTGAAAATAGAAACCAAAATTGGTTTATATAGTAAGTGGAAAAGAAAATAAAGGAAAAAGAAAAGAAAAGGAGAAAGTGCAAAATATCTAGTATATGTGGTCGACCGCACCTTCAAGCCAAAACCCACTGTCTCCTTCCATGGCAAAACTCCAAACCGTGGTCGACCGGGCCTTTAACCGCGGTCGACCGGTACTCTATTTTTGGCAGTTATTTGGTCCATGACCTGGGAGGAAAAGGATGGTAACGAAAATGGCTATAACTTCATCGTTCGAACTCCAAACGACGTGCCGTTTGCGGCCACGAGATGCTAACTCAACAAACTATGCATTTGTGGTATTCCCATGAGCTGGATATGAAATGTGAGTTGACTAAATTGCCATTGAAGTAGCGTCCGACGATGGAACTTCTCCAAACTGCAACTGATCCTCACTTTTAGCGTTCCAATACCTAAAAAAGAACAATTAACCCTTGCAAAGCATGTATATATCCAAATCCAAGGTTGTCTTGTTAATAAGCATAAATATAGGCATTAAGTACCGTAAAAGTGCTAGAATGCATAAAGATATAGGACGAAAATATGCAATATTTGTGTCGTATCAACTTTCTTAGTTTCTTCTTGGATGACATAGATGAATTTTCTTTCCCCCTTACTCTAAGAGAGTGGGAGGAATATTTTTATGGCGTTTCCACTCTGCTTCTTTCAGGACTTTCCTCTGCCATGCCAATGCTGAGTCTATAAGTGGTTGTCCCCATATTTCTTTGATGGCCTTTATAATTCCTTGCATATTACCATCTCTAATAGAACTTGGGCAAGGAGTGGAGGTTTACCACTCCAAGAAGGTCTGGAGGCAATTTTGATATGACCAAGGCACTTATACCATAAAATTTCCCACCAGACTCTCACACCCAGAATTATACTTAGAGGCATTTTCCAATTTTACTCCTGAGGGGATAGTGTGCAAGCCTTCTCATTTTGAGAAATTTTTTATACCTTCTCATGACTACCTCCCCTCTTTTATCCATTCATGGTTCTGCTATTGGCAACCCTAGCCTTCATCAATAAAGAAATGCATGTTGATGTCTCTCATGAGTCTGTTATTGAGCATGACTCCTGAAATGATAAGTACCTGACCAAATGTACTCAGAAGGAAGTCTAGCATCACTTATCCTTGTAAATCCTCTCTATTTAGAGAGAATTTACTCTAAACACCCAGAGACCCAACCCCAGCCTAATAAGGGGAAACTAATGGTAAGGTCATGGCTAAAGTCCCTTCGAAGAGGAAGCATCCTAACACTAATGTTTTAAATTTTGTCACTGCCCCAGTTCAAGGGTTTCTTCCTCCATTATCCCATCAAGACATGAGCATCTAGATAAGAAAGGAAATCCACCAATTCCACTAGCCCTTCTATTATTCAAAACCAGAATTCTGAGACTCATACTCTAGGAATTAAGGAGACATTCATGAGTAGGACGATGAGGCTCTCGAAGCCACCTTTTCTCTCCATCATCTCCTCACATGGTGGAAGGTACTCTAGGTACTCCCTTTTTGCTTAGTAAAACTTTAAGAGGTGGAGTTACAAGTGCGTTCTCCTCACATTATTCATCTGAAGAGGAACATGTTGATTATGGAAGCACCCCTTCTTATGATTACCACAGTTATTTTTCTAATAACACTAGTTTACTTAGTTTCAACGAAGATCACTCGCCCAACACTTCTCCTTTTTTGTCAGCTAACGGGATCAGTCATGGACATGGAGCCTCCCATTAGTGATCATGATTATACCATGATCTGATCTCCATTTTTTACTAGCCCCACCACTGAGCCCTTTCCTTATGGGCAAGCTTATCACGATGAGCCTATAAGTGATTGTTATCATTGCCTGTATTTTTCTTTGTAATATTTCCTTATAAGTTGTAACTTTTCTAGTTAATAACTCTCTTGTATATTCTTTATCTTTGAGAAGTTGCCTTCTATTGGGACGAGTGGCCCTGTCTAAGTAGGGTTGGCTCCTTCTTCCTCTTCTCCCATTATTCCTCAAGCTCCCTTCCAGCGTGAGAGGAATTCAATGTTGGTGTCTTCCTTGAGCTTCTCTCAAGATGTTTACTCCTGGAACTATTGAGTGCACTTTATTTTGTTTTCATTACAGTATTTTCTTCTCTTGACCTCCCATACTTATGAATTTCTTTTCTGGCAGCTTTCCACTATCTTTCCTACTAGTGTGAGGAGCTCTTCAATGACTGCTCGCTCTGTTCAGGGATTTGATACTTTCCAGTTGAACTCTTTTTATAAGTTTTTATTTGTTTCCTCTATAGACTTATACACTATTGTTAATAGGTGTCTGTGGCCTCACTCGTACCTACTACTACGCCACTCATTCCCTCTATTGTGAGCAGTTCTCTAACCCAGCCCCAACTCCTACTATGGTGGGTAGCTATGGAGGGGTATTTTTCTCGAGTACCTTCTCCTTTTTCATACGTTCATTTTCTAACTAAGAAACACATGACTATACTTTTTTTTATTTTATTGGCAACCATTGTATTACAAGCTTCTCTTCTTTAATAGACTAGTGCAAGTATCCTTCCACCGACCGTTATGGACCTGAGTGACGCTCCCTCCTCTAGGGTCCAAGTACTTGAATTGGCACATTTTTACACTTATTTTCCCAAAACTTGTACATTTCTTATTCACTCTGTCTTATTTTTTTTTAATTAGGCGAGCACTGCCAGTGCCTCCTAGTCTGTTGCACCTTTAGCTATTGTTGCGGCAAATATTTTTGCAAGTGCCCGGGTATTACTTTTTTTTTCAGAAAGAAAATTTATTGAGAAATGATGGTGAGAAGAGCCCTCACCATGGCTTACAAACAAAACTGACTAAAGTAATTAAAAGGAAATCTTCCTAAGATAAGGATATTGAAGCTTATCTAATCTAAAAATCGCTTTGATTTGCTTAGGAAGAAGGTCTGTATTATGAGACATCAAAGAATTTTTTTGAGAGCTACCAATCTTAGACAAGAAGTCTGCTGCCATATTTGCCTCTCTGTGAACATGAGTGACTCTACACTTGAGTTTAGAACTTAAGGGGAGAATTTGGTTCACTTGCCATTGAATCTTCCATGGACATGAAACTTATTATGAAGGACCTCGATCAAAATTTTAAAATCTGACTCAATAATTAAATCATATTCTTTGAGATCTTGATAGAATGAAACCCCTTGAAGAACTGCGTCAGCTTCAGCTTCTAAACTTGATTTAATTTCTAATTGATTGTAGAAGAACCATAACACCACACCTCAGGATTACCCAATGAACTACCATCAACGTTTAGTTTCAATATCCCTTTAGGAGGAAGATACCAGTGAACGAAAATAGTTTTTGAAGAAGATTTACTAGGACCTGGGCAAAGCATTGTTAAGCTATATTGAATATTCTTAATAATTCTAGGAAGGAACATGGAAGAATTATCATACTTTGCACAATTTCTACTGAGCCAAATGTGCCAACAAATAAGAATGGGGATGAATTTAGACCTCAAGTTATCAGAAGAGGAACAAAGCCACCAAACAACAAATCTCTGCCTTACAGAATCATTAGGACTCAGAATTCCATGCCTCGCACCAAAGAAATCCCAAACTTTACCTGCTATTTCACTCGAAGAGAATAAATGTTCAGTTGATTCTTCTTTATTGTTTATACAACAGACACATTTCGAAGGCCCTCTAATACCAATAAGCTTTATTTTACCATCAGTTGGAAGCAGATCTCGAAGAATTTTCCACGCTAGAACTGACATCTTTAGAGGAATAGTAGAATCCCAAATCAATTGAGTTGATCTCTGAATAGGATATTGACTTCTTGTAATGTTCCAAGCAGAAGAAAAAGAAAATTCACCTGAATTAGAAGCAATCCAAACCAAACAATCTTTCTCCAAGTTCCAAATTTCGCTTTGAGTAATTTCTTGAATGAGGTTCAAAGGGAAAAGACTTTTTAGCTTATTCAAATCCCAGCTTCTGTCATCCAACCAAAAATCTTTAATTTTACAGTTCTTGGGAATGTTGAATTCTTCTCTCATAGTACCTGAGTCCAACCAATTGTCCCAACAAACGTCAATGTCACCTGAACTTATTCTCCATTTCATATGATCCTCAGCCTCTACTCTAACTTTGCACATTCTACCCCAGGTGTTTGAGAATGATTTAGTCCTGACAGCATTAGGATGAACATTTCTGCAATATTTAGCCTTCAAGTACTGAGCCCATAAAGAATTTCCAGATCTAAACTTCCACCACAACTTCATGGACATAGCTTTACTGATATCTTACAGCTTCCTGACCGCTAAACCTCCTTCTGTGATAGGTCTAGAGATAGTGTCCCACTTGCACCTGTGATGCTTTGAAGCACCATCATGAGAACCCCAAAAGAACCTTCCAAAAAGAGATTCCAATTTTTGAAGAACTTGTTTGGGTGGATTGAAAGCAACTATGGAGTGAAGGGGGATTATAGTAAGAACACTTTTGAGGAGAACAAGCTTCCCACCTAATGAAATATACTTTGATTTCCATCCACTAAGAGTCCTTCTGATTTTTTGAATTAGAAAATCGAAGTATGCAATCTTCTTTATACCTGCAAATAAAGGACAACCCAAGTATAAAATAGGCAAAGATTTGTTAGTAACACCAGTTATCCTTCTGATATTGTTGACATCAGCAGGTCCCAGCTTTTTTGATATGAACATCTGAGATTTAGAAATGTTAATCTTTTTACCAGCTGATCTTTCATAATCTTTGATAACCTTCATAATAGAGTTTAAATCCTTGGATGCACCAGAAGAAAAGATAATAACATCATCTGTATAGGCAAGATGATTAAATTTTGGACAACCGAGAGGAAGTTTAAATCCATGAAGATTAGGAATGAGGGAATTCAAATTTCTAGTGAAAGCCTCGGCCATAATGATGAATAAACTAGGGGATAAGGGATCACCCTGCCTTAGACCTCTAGAAGCCTTGAAGAAGCCACAAGAAGATCCATTAATGATGACTGAGAACCATCAATTGGAAATGAGTCTCCATATCAAATCAATCCATGTTTCAGAGAAACCAAACTTCCTCATAACATGAATCAAAAAAAGCCAAGACACCCTATCATAAGATTTAGCTAAATCCAACTTTAGAACTACATTTCCACCAAAGTTCTTTGTGTGAATCTTAGACACCATCTCCTGAGCCAACAAAGCATTTTCCAGCATATCCCTACCTCTTATGAACCCACTTTGGTTGGGAGAAATGATATTAGGCAGAATACTACTAAGCCTATTTGTAAGAATTTTTGAAATCATTTTGTTGAAAAAGTTGACCAAACTGAAAGATTTAGGAGATTGCACCTTAGGAATCAATGCAATCAAAGTGGAAGTGATGTTTCTAGGTAAAGAAGCACCTAAAAAGAATGTTTGAATAGCAGACACCACTTCAACCTCTATAAGATCCCAAAATTTCACAAAGAAAACTCCATGGAAGCCATCAGTGCCAGGGCAACTATTTTGATTAAGCTGTTTAACTACTTCAAATATTTCATCCTTTTCAGGAACTGCACACAGATTGATGTTTGAATCATTGGATACTAGATTAGGGATTACCTTCAAGAAAGAATCATGCATAGAAACAAGGGGACCTTCTTCATGCTTGAATTGATCTTCGAAATAATGGACAGCAACTTCCTGAATAGACCTCTCATTGGTCTGAATAGTACCCTCTAAGTCTTTTATTTCTGTAATAACTAGCTGTCTTCTACGGGCTTTGACTGAATTATGAAAGAAGCTAGTATTTTTGTCACCTTCTCTAATGAATTTATCTTGAGCTTTTTGTCTCCAGAATAAATCTTTAATGTGGAGCTTCTAAGTACTGCAGGCCTGAGCTAGAGATAAGTTCTCTCTATTAAGCTCTGAAGGATCTGTATCATATGCCATCTCTTTAGCCAGAAGATTATCCTCTGCCATCCTAGCTTCTCTGAAAATATCTCCAAATTTAAGTTTACTCCAAGAAGAAAGGGTGGATCTAAGAAGTTTGAGTTTTAATCCTATAGAGATCAGTGGATTGGAATGATCATCTGCTTCCCAGGTTTCGGAAACAATTGAATGAATTTCTGGAGATTCAATCCAGAAATTTTGAAATTTGAATGATTTATGATTCACCTCAATAGAATTCTTAATAGACAATAGGAGAGGACAGTGATCAGACATGAGTCTGTTAAGGTGATGAACTTCCATCCCTCCTAAGTGAAGAGCATTCTGATTAGCAAAAATTTTATCAAGTCTACACCAAATACGATCCACACCCTTCCTTTTATTGAACCAAGTGAACTTTGATCCTATAAATCCCAGGTCAGACATCTCATTCATTTCCATAGCTTCCAAAAACTCCATAGCTGACCGTCCATCTATATCATTACCACCTGCTTTCTCCAAATTATTAGAAACCACATTAAAATCTCCCCCTATAAACCAAGGAATTGTAGTGAAATTCATATTCAGATATTCCCATAGACCTCTTCTCTCCACCTTAGTATTCTTAGCATAGACAAAGGAAGCTCTGATTACAGTGTTGTTAATATTAATAGAAAGAGTAATACCTTGTTCCATTTCAGAAACAACTTGGCATATTAAATCTTCTCTACCAAAAAACCATATCTTACTGTTAGAGTTTGCATATGCATAATGAAATCCCAACTTTATTCTAAATGATTCCAGCTTATGAACTCCAATCTTTGGCCCCAAGATAACAATAATTGAAGGCTGATAAATTCTGATAAACCTCTTAATTCTCTTCACAGCTCCTTTTTTAGAAATCCCTCTTATATTCCAAATGATTGCATTTATCATTGGGAAATGTTAAAAGATGAATTTTTAGTACCAGACCTAAGCAGTCTAGTATTTGAGCTTGGGACATTCTTCTCCTTACTTCTTTGCTGTTTAAACTTAATTAGTTTAACAGGTTTGGTTCACCCCTTGAAAATAGGATATTTGATTCTAGATCTACCCTGACTGAATTTGGACATATGCCCTTCCATTCTTCCTTCTGCACTAAATTTATTCTGGACTATTACCTCCTTAGACTTAGGGGTTATAGTAGGGCTGATGAAAACCTTATCTGAACTTGGGGACATTTCTCATTCTTCTAATTCTTGAGGATCATTAATGATTGCAGCTGTAACATCATTGGCAGTGCCTTCGATTTGTAGTGGAACATTCTTATTACTTTGTCATATTTAGATTTTCCAAATCTTACTGTTACTCCGCAATTATTCTCAAGCTCTCGTCTTTCCTCTTATTTTCAAGTTACTGTTTCCAATGTTCCCTTGTCTCTGGAATAGTCTGTGGGAATTATTGCTTGTTCTTATCAAGTATTACTCTGGCATACCCTATTCTTTTATAACTTTCTCTTTCTGTGCAAGTATTCTAATAACACTTCCATGTTTTCGTGTCTTCATGTTAGTGCTATAAATGTTCCTTTGCCTGTGGAACCTCAGACGGACTTGGGAGTAGGTACTCCCCAGGTATTACTCTGTCATACCTGTCTTTTTTTTAACTTTCTTTTATTGCGCAAGTGCTAAAATGACATTTGCTTATTTCCTTATTTTCATGCTAGTGCCACGAGTGTTCCTGTGTCTCTGGAACAAGCGGTGAGTGCTTTTGCGAGCACTTAGGTATTATACTGTCATACCCCTCCTTTTTTTTACTTTCTTTTTCTGCGCAAGTGCTCAACTAACACTTTACTATTTCCTTATTTTCAGGTTAGTGTCGCGAGCATTCCTCTATCTGTGGAATAGACTGCGAGTGTTGTTACTAGCACTCAGGTATTATAGTATCATACCTTTTTTCCTTTTTAGATTGGTTTTTACCATATAACTATTTGAGTGACTATCTTCCTCTTCTTTATCATTTTAGTTTGATACCACTAGTGCGCCCACTTCTATAGAGGTTGTGGCTGCCCTGAGGGAGCAGTGTCATCTGTCTAGCAGCATGTTAACCCCTCTAGGTTTGCGAGTGAATGCCCCTCATTTCCCTTGGTAGGTTACTCTTAACACCATTTTTTAGTTGTATATATTTTACTCATTTCTTCTCTTCGCCCTTTTTTCAGGAGGAGGTGAATGAGACTGATGGTGGCGAGGAGGTAGTGGCAGGGGACGATGATCTTGAGGCCCCTCGCTCTGAGGATGATCCATTCGGTGAGGAGTCCCCACCTTTTGAGGCTAGCTCTCTAGACACTGGAGTTAATAAAATATATATGGATGCTCTGGACATTTATATGAGAGATATGTGGCTCGAGCACTACCCCGACAAGATTAGATTGGCTAGTCGTGATGTCTTGGACTTTATCTTCTAGCACTATCCTGAGACTTTCACAGTCAAGAATGTTTGCAACGTTGACAGTTTGACCATACACAACTTGAAGGTCCTAGATAGCCATGTGTGATAACCCGACTAATTAAATACCGGGTAGCTACTCTTTTATTTAAATTAATACAAAATGTCAAGTTGGTTCAGTTCATAGCATCACTGTCGAAAATATTTGATTAATTACTAACCACCTAATATTTAAAATAGTGAAGTGTCAAGTTTTAAATTTTTAATTTAACCAACAACAAAATAATCTAAATCATCATACAACCGTCACATAAACAATCTCATAAGATAATCAACAGAATAAATAACTGATGTCTGGAGTAAACACTCCAATAATAATAGCAATGTAAATAAACCCAATACAAATGTCTGAATGAAATAAATAAATCCCAAGACCGAAATAACTGAAAGTCTAAAACTGCTGTCACTGAATAGAATGAGCAACAGGCCCTCACTAGAATAAATGACTCCAAACAGAAGAAATGATAGGTGTGGAGGCTTCTAGGAACGAGGCCATGTAACTTCCACATCAGCTAAAGCACGTCAATGGAATGGAACTCCTAAGCTTGGCGTCCCTGTGGCTGGGCACCTAAAAGGTTTTTACAAAAGAAATAGATTTGAAAGCAAACGTGTCAGAGCCCGAGGTGAAAATGTTTTAAAAGTAGCAAGTGTTTAAATTATAATATTAAACAGCGCATATATTAAACATGTTAGTCACGTGACCTCACTTGAGATCCTCACCCCTCAACTATTATGCATGCCTAACGCATCTTTTAAATACCACCTAGTTATACCACTACCTGTCTAGTCTATTCGGCCCCCATCCAGACGGTTCTTACTTTAGATCTCACCCGTATTATTTAAATAAAATATATTCGTAACTCACACATTCAATAAGCAAATTACTTAGCTCAAGTATTAGTTAAGTCTACAATGCTCTTAACTCAATTAAATCCCTTAATTATTCGCATATATTAAGTAGCAGTGAATCAGTCACAAGTACATATATAAGTCTCCCATTACATATATACATATATGGCACCCCTAGTCTAAGTTAGGGTGCACGCATACTCTACTATCAATTCCTGGTACATCACATACATAAGGATCACGTGTTCCGAATCACTCAGGAACCGTTTCAATACAAATCGCACATAGTGGAGGCGAACATAGTTCACATACCCATGGATCACGCACATACCTACGCTCCCATGGTAAGCTGGCTTATCAACTCACAAATAAGTCATTCACAGTCCTATGTCCTTAAGGTACCAGTCTAAATCCCCTCGAAGGCACACAAAGATAAGACGGTCTTTTCCTGAAAATCAGCCTTCCGTGATAGCAAGTATGGTAGGTATGTCATACACATAATCATCCATATACTAAGTATTCACACAGCTTAGGTAATCATAATATTAGTATAGGTATATTCTAGCCCTATGTCGTAGGTCTCACATATATAATAACATCATCCCATTTATTCTACACAATAGGTTTAGGGCAATAATTCTTGACATATAGTTCCGAGTACATACCCAATCCCCAAAAAAGTTACTAAGTCTCCCGCTAGTCACTAAGGTTATCTCAGTAATTAAAGTCCCTCTGCTACTAGTCCTAACCTTACATCATCATCCACCCAAACTCGCTCTCAAATTATGTAATTTCTAATCGTACCTCACTCGGTAAGCATCCCTAAGAATCCATTAAATTCCATAAGGTATAACATATTCCGGGCACTAACTACAATCCTACTGACCTCAATCATGTCCCACAATCTTTTATAAGTCACACAACAAATTTCTTAAAACCTTGGGATTCAGCGAACCTAAAATGGAACAATTTTACAAAAGTTATAAGGGGTCGATCGATCGATGGAAAGGGGTTAATCCATCGACATTCTTGAGTCGATCGTTCGAACAGGTATCTGCCCAGAATTTCCACTAACAGTTACGGGTTCTCTATATTTTACACCCAAATCCTCCATTACAACTTCCCAAACTCCCAACCAAGTAATCTAATCATCAAACAAACATATATGCATAAACTTTAACGTATTAGAATCATTAAATTAACAAGGATTAACAGCTTTTGGGATTAAATCACATATTTTTCATTAAAACCCTATTTCTCCTATTTTCTTCAAGATCTTCATATAACACCATATAAATTCATGATTCTTTACTCATAGATCATGATTTCGTAACTAGTATATGACCAGGAGTGTATCTACATGCAACCTACTCAGATTAAAAGTTTAATTCTCTAATTTCATAATAAAAATCACTATTTATGATAAGACATCAAATATACACTATCATGTAAAGTATATACCTTGAATATTTGCAAGAGAAATCACTTGCCTCTATTTAGAAGTCATGATCCTTTGATGATGATAAAGGTTGGTTCTCCTTCTCTTTCCGGTCACAACTTCGGCGATAGTGGTGGTGTGTGGTGGTTATGGCCTTGGAAACGCTTGAAACTTCTCCTCTCTTTTTACGTTGCCCACTATTTGGTTTTGACAGATAATGGCCCTAATGGCCCTATGGTTGGCTGGTAAACAAAACCTAATTTTCGTGGGTCACTATTCATCAAAATTTAAAATGACTAAAATACCCTCATGGGTTGCCGATTTGGCCCAAAACTACCCTGGAACCCAAACTAAACTCCCGGTTGGACTTTTCTGACTATCTCGACCCTTCCGAACACATTGGGGCACTCAAAATGACCATACGGGTGATGTAAAAATAATTTACTTTTAAATCCGTTAAATTAGTTCCTGACACGACCAACACCCCTGTCCCAACTTAATTTTTGAAATTGCCGTATTTATAACTCGCGATAATATTAATAAATTCATTAATCATATATTACCATATTCACTCATTAATATTCAACATAATTATCATAATCAAATTCCAACTCTCGTCTAGCTAGTATTTAAATTCAGATTAATTTTCAAATAATTATCCCATTTAATTTAATTAATCCCATTAAATAAAATCAATAACATTATGGGGTATTACACCATGTTCATGAGTTCGCATCCACTCCTCCTTTTGAAGTTACAAGTGCGAGGGCTAGCATCATTTGAGAGGGTCAAGGTCGATCGATACCATTCAGAAGATGATCGCATTCACGAGTAGATCAAGTCAATAGAGGCCAGTCTGGCTGACGTTTTAGCTAGTGAGGCTGAGGAGACTGCTCGGATGTCTAGGCTAGAGGCAGATCTGGTGCGAGAAGTTAGCCCCTCGTATGAGGGCTACTCGTCAAAAGACAACCTTTCATTTTTACTTTTTAGTTGGCAGTTATAATATTTATTTATTTTGTTTGTAACAGATAGGTCTACTCTATTTGGAAGAGGCCCTTTATATAAATGAAAGAAAATTATCTCATTTTCCTTTGCTACTATATGTTTGCTTTCTCTCTTTACATACATTTTTTTGTTGACTTGTCGTATTCATATTGTCGACTCTGAACGAATGCTTGAATCAGTTTCATTAAGAAAGGCGAAAAAGACCAGGCAAGCTCAGAAAGGAGAAGAGAAGCCCCCTCTAAAGGTCCGCTGCTATTGAATTTGCTGCTGTCTCTGACAGAAAAGATGTGACCGACTCGTTCCCTAAAGGAACTGTTCCTTTTCAGTGGGACTGGGGCCATCACGCAGCTCCGAAATCCAGGTCTGATTAGAAGTGCTAAAATGAGTGGAGCAACAATTCGTATGAAAAATAGGGCGAAACCCAGGAAGGGCTCTTTCTTGTTGCTTAGTGATTGGAAAGGAGGGCGCCTTACTAAATAGGGGCATAGGAATAAAATTTTTCAATGCTTTCTTTCGCTCAGCTATTTCGTTATGTTTTCAAGTATGCGGGCAATAATGCCGATGAAGAATGCGTCGAGAAGAGACACAAGACCCTGGAAAGAAGAGGAGGTGTACTCTCTCCCCCTGGAGAAGTGGATCACTTTGATCTTGGCAAAAAAGGATTTATCTACTCAGGCAGATTATGTCTCAGATCGCTTTTTCATAAAGTAAATAAGGGTCTATCTAGTCGATGAAGGTCAGGCGCCACCCTTTGACAAAGTCAGTGGAATGCTAGCCCTATATTCATTTTTTTTCCAAAAATAGGACTTGAGGTTAACCCCCTTTTTTTAACATTTACGTTATTTGGGGGTTTAGACTTTAGAAACTTTTTGTAAGTAAAGATGCTTTGCTCATCATACTTTGTCATTAGGGTGCACATATTCCCCCAAGTATGGTGAGCAATTCTCCTCAAATGGCTTTGTCCTTTCTCTAATACTATGAGAAACTTGAGCTGATCTAAAATTTACGTAAAAAAAATTATCATAAACAAAATAATGATGCACCCACTTGCATATTTTGGCGAGTGGATGCATAATGTACTTGTTGTCTTTGTTAAATAACAAACATTATTACTTGTTAAAAAAATCTTGATAAAAAAACTAGTCATGGATGGATAATTTCTATTGTGTTCACTCTTGTTAAAAAAAGCTATATAATTTTTTTTAAATGTGTTATTACAATAAAGTGTTTCTCATTGCTTTATGCATTTTTACTTAAGAGCATTCCCTCTCTAAAATAAACCAATAAATAGGGAAAAATAAAAAAGAAATTGGAATACCTCAGGTGTATTATTTCCTGAGCCGCTTGTAATTAATTAACTAAATGCACTCCCTTTCTGAATTTAAGATCTAGAAATATCTTGACCTTCCCACTCCTCGTACCACAAATGGGCCTTCCCAATTAAGCTTGAATTTCGATGCAGACATGTTCCTAAGATGGTGAGGCAAAACGAAGTCTCCCACTTAGAATTCTCTAGGCTTAACCAAATTTTCATAAGCCCTAAATAATTTATGAGTGTAGACCTTAAAACTTTCCTTGTCTTTATCACGGTGCTCATCAAAAGCTTTCGGTTCCACATGTCTTGGGTCTGGTATGAGGTTATGGCTTAGAGCCACTCGGGTTGAGGGTACTTCCAACTCTATTATCAAGATATCTTATGTCCTATAAACTAGAGAGAAAGGGGTGTAACCCATTGGTTTTCGCTTTGAAGTCTTGTGGGCCTATAAAACCATTGGCAGCTTTTCATCCCATGCCCCCCGACAAATCCTCTAGCATCTTTTTGAAATGTTAATCAATGTCTTATTCGTGGCCTCTACTTGACCATTCCACTTAGGGTGAGAGATGGTCGAACTGTTATGAACAATTTTATATTTATCTGCGAGGAGACCCATTTCCTTGCATACAAACTGCTTCCCATTGTCCGTCAGAATGACCTTCGAAATACTAAACCTGTAAATTATGTATTCTCGTATGAATTCTATCACCACCTGAGAAGTGACCCTCCTCAAAGGGATCAATTCCTCCCACTTGTTATACAATTCTGTGGCAACGATGATGAAAGATTTTCCATGAGAAGCTAGGATTCTTCCCACTAGATCAAATGCCCAAGTATGGAACGCGTAGGGGCAATGGGGACTTTGGGGCATGAACCATATTACCAAGCACTTGGCAAGCTCTACACTTTTTAACAAAATTAATAAAGTCATAATTTATTGTTGGCCAGTGATACCCCGGGTTCATTAACTGATCGTATAGCTTATCGCCACCCATGTGTGAGGGGTCGTGAGTTTCCTTCAACACTTTCACCACATCTTTTCCTGCCATGCACTGTAGTAACTTCTCATTATATCCCATCTTGTAGAGTTCCCCTTCCACCAAGTATAAGCAGGCAACCTTTTTCTTTAAGTATATTTCGTTTTCCTTTTCAGTCGGCAACTCTCCATCTCTGAGGTACACAATAAGGGTTTCTTCCAATCTTCAAAATTTTCTTAAAAATTTACTTGAGCTGGTTGGTCAAACTGTATCTGGCACTTTAAACAACTATATTACATATGAGCATCCTTCACGTGTAGGCCCACTATAACCTCCTAGCTACAATCGTCGCTAAAGTGGGATATCATTATCCATATAATGCTTCTCATGCATTGCTACCAATTTTTCTTTGGCCTCCTCTTTTACTATATATCTTGCCAAAAATCTGCCCAAACTTTTTAAGTTAAGCGTGCTTTGGAGCAGGTGGTAGTTGACCAACTCTGATAACTTCATTTTTCCTTCTCTAGTTTCTAATTGCTTCACAATCGGGCATCTCCAATCTTCTAGCTCTTCACTTGAAAACAACGAACGTACTGTCATCATCACCATTCTCTGTCGGACCGTGATGTTGGCCTCCAATTCTTCCATTTTTAACTCTTGCGCGATCATTTCCAGCACATCCAGGTGCTATTCATTATCCATGGATGCCTTTATACCTTCAGTTTTAAGAACTGGTCGAGCAGCCTCTGAATGATTGATCTATATGAGGCTAAGTTGGCATGCTTGAGTGCGAACTCATCATTAACTTATTTGACTACCAAGTTGGAATCTCCTCTTATACACAGCACTCTGACACCTCTCCTTAGTGCCTCCAACAGGCAGAGTATGATAGCCTCATATTCAGCCTCGTTATTGGAACATTTGAAATCTAATTTATATGAGAGGGTGATCTTTCCTTGCCATTAAAGAGAATGATACCTTCCACCCTTGTCCCTTGTGCACGCGATCCATCAAACTCCATCTTCCACTCCTCTATCTCTTCGAACAAATAGGCTTGAAAATTTTCCCTGGTAGCTCCTCACTAGGAAGTTTGAAGTTTTGACTTGGAAAGTTAGCTACTAGATCAGCCACTGCTTAGCTATTGCTAGCTTTTAGGATGATGCACTTCAAATCGTACTCAAAATGTATCAGGAACCATCGGGATGCTATACCCTCCAAGATAGTCCATGCTGGTAAATATTTGATAGGGTCGCACTTTGTGATGATATAGACTATGAATGCGAATAGGTAGTGTCTCGATTTTTGTGCTACAAAAACCAAGGGTAAATAATGCCTCTCCACGTTTATGTATCTGGATTCCGTTCCTGAAATCACCCGCGATAGGTAGTACACCGGTTACTCCACTCCTGCTTTCTCTTGGGCAAGCAAAGCTCCTATAAACTGCTTAGTTAAGGTAAGATACGGTAGCAAAGGTGCACCACCCGCTTTTGGTGGGATCATCATCAAGGGAGAAGTAAGTATTGCTTTCACCCTCATAAATGATTTCTTTTTCTCCTCCCCCAGACCCACTTCGCCTTACCCTTCATGAGGGGGCGAAGGGGTGAGTGACCTTCGCTCAATCCAGTATGAACCTCCTCAGGTAGGAAACCTTACCCAAGAAGCTCTTGAGATGTCTCTATCTCTTCGATCGTGGCATCATTAAATTGGCCTTCTACTTTTTTACATCAACTTGCACCCCTTTTCTGTTCACCACAAATCCTAAAAACTTCTGCACGATCACTCTAAAAGAGCATTTAGAGGGGTTTGTCCTCATTTTATACTTTCATCACCTTTCAAGAGATCTTGCACATGCTTGCTTTACTTTTTGGACTTCACCAACAGATCATTTACATAAAATTCCAATATATCATGAAATATGTACATCATGGTATGTTAATAGGTGGCACATATTTTTCAATCTGAAGGGCTAAATCGTGTAATGGAAATTTCCTAAAGGTGTTCGGAAAGCTGTCTTTTCTTCATTGGTTGGGTCCATTATAATTCGATTATAACCTACATACCCATCCATAAAACTATACATTTTATGGATAGCGATGGAATCTATCATTCTATCAATGTTAGGTAATTGGAACTCATCCTTCGAGCAAGCACGATTCAAATTTCTGAAATCTAGGCAGACCTGTATCTAGTTTTTATCTTTCTTCGCTATAGGTGCAATCCTTAATATCCACATTAGGTGTTGGATATGATTGATGAATCAAGTCGCGATTGGCTTATCCACCTCCACTTTGATTTTTAGATCTAGATCAGCTCTATATGTTCGCATGACATGCCTCATAAGCAAAGCATTAGGAAATCCATTCAGCTTATGAGAGCTCACTTCTGGATCTATCCCTGGAATCTCTGTATATTTCCATGCAAAGACATCTATGATTTCCTTGAGCAGGCTGATAATCTCCTCTTGATGCTTAGGATTCAAACCTTGGAAATGAAGATGAGTCATTCATCACCCCCTTTTATTCCTATATTTAGCTCTTTAAGCTCTTGGAGCTGCTCCCGAGGTCCATTCTACATTCATTCTAGTGCCTCTTCTAGTTCTTTAACATGCTCCACAATGTGGGACTCATCAATCACAAAACATTCTGGTGTTGGGTCAAAGCTTTCATTTGCAAACATTCTGGTGTTGGACTCATCAGACTGTGATAAGAAATAACAAACTTTATCAATGGGCAACATAATTTTTTTGCAAGTTCGCAGAGGTTTTGCTTCTTCTTCAAACTTCATCTTTTCTTTTCCCTTACTAATAAAGGGTACCACTCTGGGCCTAGCCTCTCAAGCACTGACTTCTTTGATTTGGCATATTTGTGTGTCTTGTGGGGATCCCCTAACCACGTGACCAGACTTTTTCTTTCTTCATTTAATTCTGTGTAGAATTCTGCATCAACCAAGTGGGACTCTTTGACTTAAAATGGTCTTTCTATAGATTTAATTACAATCTCCATCCAACGAATGTTAGCTTTTGCACATTGATGGAATATTGAGGTCATAATTCCATGTGTGTGCATCCACACCCAACCTATTAGGAGTTAGTAGCTCGTATTGGCATTGATGATATGAAAATTAATGTGGGATGTGAAGTTTCCCAACTTAATCCATACATTAACATAGTTGAGTGATCGCATCCCCTCGCTCTCGAAGACAAATATCACGAGTGGCATCTGTGACACCCCGCCTAATAAAATACCGGGCGATCACTCCTATATAACATTAAAACAGGAGTCTCATATAGTTCATTCTTAGCATCACTGTCGAAAACTAATTTAATTACTAATATCCAATTAGGCCGGCGTCAAAATTTTAAATTAACAAATCTTTTTAACCAAACCATTCAAATAAAACAATTACAACAGTTTACATGCACCAACTGAAATGAAATAAAATAAAATAAAATAAAATAACTGAACACTTGGTACAATAATACAACCAAATCGAATGCCGCACTAAAAGGCGATAAAAGAATAAATGAGTACAGTTGGGCCATAAGCCCGAATATTTCTACAATACCTCCTATCTAGATCTCACTGATGAAAGCATCTAATATAAACCTGCTTGTATCCACAGCTGCTGCAGCAAATGTCTGACTCGAAAGAATCATCATTCAGGCGTCCCTATGTCTGGACACCTATATATATATAGATATAGCAAGAGGGAAAATAGATAAACGGGTCAGAGCCCGATTTTTGAAAACATTTTAGCAAGTGCTTAAAATCCATATTTCAAAATATGTTATTTCTCATATTTAAACTGGTATCGCTCTCACATGAGAAACACCTCACCCCTCTTCTAACACTGCACAACTAGCGCATACCATTTTAAACAACCTAGTTAAGATACCCTGCCTAACTAATGTAATTACCCATCTTCTAATAAACCTCATCAATTCGGGTACTAAGGACTAAACTTCTCCCCATTCCCAACATTACGTTATGTTCGTGTGTGGGGTGTCTCGCGAAGTGAAATCCAAACAAGGAACCCCCCTCCCCCCCCGATACACTACTACGTGACAATGTTGATCATCAGGATCCATTAGGCCTTTAGTACATAACATATTTATACCATCCCGTATTTATTGATAGTTCTCATTAGAACCTATGATCCATATTCATATAAATCCAGATATAAATCTACCGGAAGGAGTATATCACTTTATTCATTCCTCCTTTTTATACAGGGTTAGGTTATATGATATCTCATCTCATATATATACAATATACTTTTCGCAACAAGTATATTAGTTATCCATATAGGACACCAAATAAGATTTCGGTATACGCACATTATTCTCTTTATGCATACACATCAATTTATATAACAATATATCGCACTATTGCACCCTGGTTAAGAAACCCCTTGTATCGTTATAAAGTTGAAGCATTTATTCCTTACTTATCTACTTATACGCATAGTAGAAAGTTCCCATATAAATATACGTATGTATATTAGTCACACATATAATATACATACTAACGGCAGCCCACATAAGATCTATGGTGCTGGCATACTCTGCTATCAAGTCCCCGTATCACACAAACTAAGGGAAATACTAGTTCGGAATCACTCTCGAACTGTATTAACACAAAACACATACAAATGGAGGCGAAGCATAGTTCCAAGTCACTAAGAGGTCATCACATACCCTCACGTCTCTTAGGACCGTCTGACTATCAATCAGATAGCCTGTACCAAGGAGTTCTATGTTCTAGGGTACAAGTCAATATCCCCTATAAAGGTCCCATCGAGATAAGACTGTCCCGGCGCGGTAACCTCTGTGATAGCAAGTAGCGCGGGCATGATTTTTACACATATATAATATAAGGGCATACTCATAGCCCATACAATACATCCCATACGTAGTATATTTATATCTTGGATATCCTACGCATTTATCAATTTTACCAATTTTCAATATATTATTTTCTGAGCTTTTCTCACCGCACAATGATTATATCAACAACATCGATATATATTATTTATCTCTTCTCAATCTTTTATGGCTATAATCTCCAAACTCTTATAGCGATAGTCAATAGCCTCGAATATTCTCATTCGTAATAATATAAGCCGTCACACAATTAAAATACCCCAATACGTATTCCCTTATTTAATATTCAAATCACACCTAAATATCTCTTTAAGTATTATTCCTCACGAACACCCCTATTTGGGTAAATCTTGGGTTTTACTTTCAACTAATCTAAAATACATGCCTTACTAAAAAGAAATATTTAGAAGTCCCCACACTATTTTTAGGAACCCCAAATATTTATTTCCAAACAATTTTAGCCTTTTATTTTTCCAATTTCCGAGTGCATTTCCGAGTTGGTGATTTCATCCCGGAACTGCTATCTTATAAAAATCATAACAATTCGAAGAAAAATTAGAAAAATATTCGGTTGGCTCCCACGCGAACGTATCGAAAAGATCTACAACTTTCGTGTTTTGACCGAGAGCTTAATCGACTGTCTTCCTATCCGAAATAGTCTGGAAGTGCGCTGGTCACTATTCACCTTCTCCAAAAATCCAAACTTCCATTAAAACACCTCCAAGATTTTTATCTCCTCTCTCATCATCATTCAACCTCAAATAACCATAAATACACACATTCAAAGGGTTCTAATCATCCTAGAACCCAGATCCAACAATTAATTTCAATTAATTTCAAGTTTCTCAAATTGGGTATAAATCGAGTTATATCCGTTTTAATCTTCCGAAAACCCGTTTGATCCACGAAATTTCAACCCAAAAATCTTTAGTTTTATACCAACTACCATATGAGAAATTAAACACACTAAATCTTAAAGCAAGTTAAACACTTGCCTCGTGGATTAAATCCGACGACCACGAGTCGAATCCCGCGAATTTTGGCCGGAAATCTCTTCTTTTCTTCTCTTTTCTTTCTTCTTCTTTATTCTCTTCTTTCTCTCTTCTCTCTCTCTCTCTCTCTCTCTCTCTCTCTCTCTTAGGGCTGATATTTGTTGGAAATGAGGGCTTCCACCTCTTTAAATCCGAAATTAGATATATACCCAATTGTTAAATGACTCTTGTACTCATTTACGAGTCCCTACTAGTCCAAAAATGCCCGGGACCCAAATACTAACCCCGGCTACTCTATTTTGACTATCTCGAACATTCCGAACCCAATGGAGGAGTCAAAATCTCCATCCGAGTCACTTAAATAAAATTCACTATTTTGACCCAACACGTTCAATACGCGTGTTTTCCAATTTAAAATATTTTCCTTTGTCACTTTACCCAACTGCGACATGTAATAAAAATAATCTACTCATATACTCAGTCTCGAAATATAATCCACGTAAATATTAATCTATCACTCGAAAACTAATATTTACTATTCACTTTATAATATTGAATTTATTTAATTTCACTCATTAATCCCAGAATTACTATTCATAATAATTCCTCAAATTACCAAATTAAATTCACAGTGTAATTCAAATACCTTTAAAAGTCAGGGGTATTACATACTTCCCCCCTTACAACAGAATTTTATCCTCGAAATTCGGATATAGCCTGTACCACTAGTCTAGGATCGGTATATACATTACGTCCTAGTTTAACCAAATTTAAATATAGCATGACACAATGGTCTCCCACTATATTCCAGCCATCTCAAGGCGTATGCTCATATATATATAGTCTCCGCATCTCTATATATTTATACGAATCTTGCACCTTTTTATTAAGACGACTTGGTGCAAAATATTTATTATTAATACCATGTCTACTAGTCTCACACGGTAGAAATATTCACAAATCCATATATATATATATATATATATATATACACACACACACACACACACTAATCCTGCACCCCCGGGTTAACACCCATTAGTCTTCTTAATAATAATATCACATAATAGGCATACACACATCCTATTAAGATTCATAGGCATATTCCCAGCCTAATCATACACTTCTCATACGTATTTTATTCTTATCGCTACGTCTTGTATAAATATTCAGATTATTATCTCTCTCGTAATCTCCAAGTTACATTCCCTATAC
Organism: Sambucus nigra; assembly: GCA_949130495.1. Taxonomy (NCBI): domain Eukaryota; kingdom Viridiplantae; phylum Streptophyta; class Magnoliopsida; order Dipsacales; family Adoxaceae; genus Sambucus; species Sambucus nigra. The sequence continues at coordinate 195,930,568 of OX422208.1, forward strand.
CGAATAATTAAAGTATTAACTCTCATATACTCTTTCGAAATTTGGTAGTACATATACTCCGTCGTTCCTTGGAGTATTCTAACAAAACAATCATGTGCAAGCCACTGGTCAATACTCGTTCGAGTAAGACTCCTCTCTACTTTCTCACAATAAGTTGGTATCCTTTTCATTAAGAGGTACCTTTCAAATGGCTTTCCATAGCCTTTCAACCCATCTCGAGTGTGCTAGCTCTCGTTGCACATAAATGCTTGAATTATCGTCATTCTCACACGACATTGAATTCGTCATACCATTTTACCTTGTTTATAGTCTCCCTTCAGGCATATATTATACATATTTATTTTCACGTCCTTCCATCTCGGACATTTTTGGGATTTACTAATTAGGGTATCCATACCCCCTATCATCCGTGCATATATGCACCACCATTGCAAACGTTTTTATATATCACACTCACTCTAAATAATGGGCCTCATTTCCCTGGTACTAACACCTGGGTATCCCTTAACCCAAATAATTTGAAATTTAATTCTCCCGATACCTGGAAATTCAATCCTTCTTAATATTATCCCATCGATCTTCTTGTGGTTATCTCACAATAGTCTTCCTACATCAGTGCCTTATTTCCCTTACTTCGTGGTAGTTTTGAGATTAAGGTGTTTCTAATACATGTAATATGAGTACTATTCTAATTATATTCGTTGTGTCCAAGACCTCTCTCGACTTTCGACATTTGCTCGGTTTCATGCGTGGGACGTCTCGCAAAGCGAAATCCAAACAAGGAACCCTCCCGTTACACTACTCCCTCGCATCATCGGTCATCGATATATAACGATCTAAGGGACACCAACAGGACGTTCAAATTCCTATTCGTTAACCTACTAATGTACTTTTACCACAAAAAAAATCCTTCCATGTTGACCAAATGGAAAGCCCAACTAATCAGGGAGCCTACTCTCGACAAAAGCATTATTAACATCATACCCAAAATGTATTTCCTCTGAATTTCCCTTTTATTCAAGACCTGGATATACGTCTTAAATCGATTTCCTTCACCTTAACTCACCCACATACTTGCGGTGAGAGGAAAATTTCATTGCTTCTTCATAGCACTTATATCTCTATATAATTATACAGTCATCAAACGACTCTCACTCAATAGTGTTTACTCTACACTAGGTGACTTATCGTCAAAACCAACATCCATGCACTCTATAACATCTCTCCACTCCCGACGTTGTTAAGGTTCGTGCGTGGAGCATCTCGCAAGAGAAATCCAAACAAGGAACCCCTCCTATACACTATTACTTAACTTTGTCGGTCGTGGAGGTCCGCTAGTTCAAATATGCCACTCGGATAATCCCATCTCCCCTATCGATAAAAATGTAGTCAGAACTCTTAATTCTTCCCATGAGCCACACCACCAAGCGCTTGTACTAATACTAAGTCCTTAGCACAAACAATAATGAGCTTAAACTCACAACTCAACAATAAATCATGCATACCTTAAATTATATCTATAAGGTCCCCATGCACTAAAATCGTGGTAATGAAACATGTCCTCATCAAAGTTCCACCTAAGCATATGATAAAGGTGGGCTCATCCAGAATTTATCTTGCATTCCATTCTTTAGTATATCCATATATATATATATATATATATATACACTATACTATACACATCAAGTATATCCATACTTATATATCACACACTATATAAGTATAATAACCATCCCTCAGAGCTATAACTCAATGGATGCAGTCTCTCAATGCTATCATCTTCCAGGGAATTACTCACACATCATCTTGGGTACCAGCGGCCAGACACACCGACTTGGTAAAAACCAAATCACAATGAATGGGAAGCAATCATAGTTCCTCCGAGGAAATGAGAACGAAACATACCCACCACGTCTCATTCCTGATAAAAATCACACAATATAAAATGAACACTATGACCTGGGGACTATATGCTCCCTGCTCCTCAAGCCAGGGGCCTCACCCAAAATGCATAACTTCCCATGATAGCACTCGAGGGGTATGTTTCATACAAATATACCAATCACATACAGATATATTTAAACATATCATATATATACCTCTCAATATGCTCGTATATATATACAGTATAATCCGGCTAATCGTGTATATCTCTCGTAACATTAGCCCATATTTCTCGAATATACATATTCGATTTAATCCCATAAGTATTCACTTACTTATAATATAAATAAATATTAAGCTTATCACAACTAGCTCGTATCCCAATTACATCTGACATTCCAATTCAAATCCCAAGAGTCTTTATCCCATTAGACTCTTAAAAATCACGACATCTCATAACTTTAATTTTTATTATTGCAGATTTCACATCTTGCACTAAAACATCTATAACTCACTCTACATAAGTCCAATTACTAGTGAGTCTATCATTCCATTGGAGAAGCCTCTTTCTCAATGTACCTAATTTACTCCGGTACTACGTTCACTTAACCATGTCACTCTTTATTCATCGTCGGTCTCTGATCGATTCTTATGTGAATAACCTAGAAACTGCATTCACTTTATTCTTTCTAAATCAAGGGAATTTGCAGTTTAAAACCATCTGTAAGATTAATTTATGAGCAAAATATCATGCTCCTCTAAATATGATGACCTTCGTTCCCACCATTTCACATTGGTCCAACAAGTGAAAAAAAAATTCCTCAAATTTTCACATATGGGTATTTCCATACCCAACTCTAAGCCAAATCTTCCGAGCCTTCAACTTCCTAGAAGTGAAATTACACTATTTCCACCTAGCTCAACTTCAACGTACGGTCCTCATCAAAGACCTCTTAAGCTTTTTCCCCATCTAATTTCAATGGGTAATTCAAGTTTAGCACCATTCTCTACTATAGCGGTTCATAGATAATTATAATTACTATTCTATAGTAGTCATTGCAGCAATCCAAGATAATGCCGCAAGGAAAATTTGACCTTTACCGCGGTCCTCATTTTCATCAACTTATAGCTCTAACTAAGCCCCGCCTCCTCCTGCCCTCACAATGGACTTCCATGGTCGCCCTTCGTTGATCAGCACACGAATCCCGAACGAGCGCGTAAAAGATTTACTATAATCTTACATAATGGCAGGAGAACGAAATCTCACAAGAATCCTAATCATAAGGCTCTATATCAAATCAAAAGCAACGCTGAAAGCGTAGTACGTCCGCACAGATTCCTAAGGACACTAGAACCTGATGCTCTGATACCACCTGTGACATCCCACCTAATAAAATACCGGGAGATCACTCCTATATAACATTAAAACAGGAGTCTCATATGGTTCATTCTTAGCATCACTGTCGAAAACAAATTTAATTACTAATATCCTATTAGGCCGGCGTCAAAATTTTAAATTAACAAATCTTTTTAACGAAACCATTCAAATAAAATAATTACAACAGTTTACGTGCACCAACTGAAATGAAATAAAATAAAATAACCGAACACTCGGTACAATAATACAACCAAATCGAATGCCGCACTAAAAGGAGATAAAAAAAGATGAGTACAGTTGGGCCATAAGCTCGAATGTTTCTACAATACCTCCTATCTAGATCTCAATAATGGAAGCGTCTAATATAAACCTGCTTGCATCCACAGCTACTGCAGCAAACGTCTGACTCGAAAGAATCATCATCCAGGCATCCCTGTGTCTGGACACCTATATATATAGATATAGCAAGAGCGAAAATAGATAAACGGGTTAGAGCTCGATTTTTGAAAACATTCTAGCAAGTGCTTAAAATCCATATTTTACAATATGTTATTTCTCATATTTAAACTGGTATCCCTCCCACATGAGATACACCTCACCCCTCTTCTAACAGTGCACAACTAGCGCATACCATTTTAAACAACCTAATTAAGCTACCCTGCCTAACTAATGTAATTACCCATCTTCTAATAAACCTCATCAATTCGGGTACTAAGGACTAAACTTCTCCCCATTCCCAACATTACGTTATGTTCGTGTGTGGGGTGTCTCGCGAAGCGAAATCCAAATAAGGAACCCCCCCCCCCCCCCCGATACACTACTACGTGACAATGTTGATCATCAGGATCCATTAGGCCTTTAGTACATAACATATTTATACCATCCCGTATTTATTAAAAGTTCTCATTAGAACCTATGATCCATATTCATATAAACCCGGATATAAATCTACCGGAAGGAGTATATCACTTTATTCATTCTTCTCCTTTTTATACAGGTTAGGTTATATGATATCTCATCTCATATATATACAATATACTTTTCGCATCAAGTATATTAATTATCCATATAGGACACCAAACAAGATTTCGGTATACGCACATTATTCTCTTTATGCATACACATCAATTTATATAACAATATATCGCACTACTGCACCCTGGTTAAGAAACCCCTTGTATCGTTATAAAGTTGAAGCATTTATTCCTTACTTATCTACTTATACGCATAGTAGAAAGTTCCCATATAAATATACGTATGTATATTAGTCACACATATAATATACATACTAACGGCACCCCACATAAGATCTATGGTGCTGGCATACTCTACTATCAAGTCCCCGTATCACACAAACTAAGGGAAATACTAGTTCGGAATCACTCTCGAACTGTATTAACACAAAACACATACAAATGGAGGCGAAGCATAGTTCCAAGTCACTAAGAGGTCATCACATACCCTCACGTCTCTTAGGACCGTCTGACTATCAATCAGATAGCCTGTACCAAGGAGTTCTATGTTCTAGGATACAAGTCAATATCCCCCATAAAGGTCCCATGGAGATAAGATTGTCCCGGCGCGGTAACCTCTGTGATAGCAAGTAGCGCGGGCATGATTTCTACACATATATAATATAAGGGCATACTCATAGCCCATACAATACATCCCATACGTAGTATATTTATATCTTGGATATCCTACGCATTTATCAATTTTACCAATTTTCAATATATTATTTTCTGAGCTTTTCTCACCGCACAATGATTATATCAACAACATCGATATATATTATTTATCTCTTCTCAATCTTTTATGGATATAATCTCCAAACTCTTATACCGATAGTCAATAGCCTCGAATATTCTCATTCGTAATAATATAAGCCTTCACACAATTAAAATACCCCAATACGTATTCCCTTATTTAATATTCAAATCACACCTAAATATCTCTTTAAGTATTATTCCTCACGAACACCCCTATTTGGGTAAATCTTGGGTTTTACTTTCAACTAATCCAAAATACATGCCTTACTAAAAAGAAATATTTATAAGTCCCCACACTATTTTTAGGAACCCCAAATATTTATTTCCAAACAATTTTAGCCTTTTATTTTTCCAATTTCCGAGCGCATTTCCAAGTTGGTGATTTCACTCCGGAACTGCCATCTTATAAGAATCATAACAATTCGAAGAAAAATAAAAATAAAAATACTCGGTCGGCTCCCACGCGACCGTATCGAAAAGATCTACAACTTTCGTGTTTTGACCGAGAGCTGAATTGGTTGTCTTCCTATTCGAAACAGTCCGGAAGTGACTCTGGTCACTATTCACCTTCTCCAAAAATCCAAACCTCCATTAAAACACCTCCAAGCTTTTTATCTCCTCTCTCATCATCATTCAACCTCAAATAACCATAAATACACACATTCAAAGGGTTCTAATCATCCTAGAACCCAGATCCAACAATTAATTTCAATTAATTTCAAGTTTCTCAAATTGGGTATAAATCGAGTTATATCCGTTTTAATCTTTCGAAAATCCGTTTGATCCACGAAATTTCAACCCAAAAATCTTTAGTTTTATACCAACTACCATATGAGAAATTTAACACACTAAATCATAAATCAAGTTAAACACTTGTCTCGTGGATTAAATCCGACAACCACGAGTTGAATCCCGCGAATTTTGGCCGAAAATCTCTTATTTTCTTCTCTTTTCTTTCTTCTTCTTTCTTCTCTTCTTTCTCTCTTCTCTCTCTCTCTCTTAGGGCTGATATTTTGGGGAAATGGGGGCTTCCACCTCTTTAAATCCGAAATTGGATATATACCCAATTGTTAAATGGCCCGTGTACTCATTTACGAGTCCCTATTAGTCCAAAAATGCCCGGAACCCAAATACTACCCCCGGGTACTCTATTTTGACTATCCCGGCCATTCCGAACCCAATGGTGGAGTCGAAATCTCCATCCGAGTCATTTAAGTAAAATTCACTATTTTGACCCAACATGTTCAATAAGTGTATTTTCCAATTTAAAATATTTTCCTTTATCGCTTTACCCAACTGCGACATGTAATAAAAATAATCTACTCATATACTCAGTCTCGAAATATAATCCACGTAAATATTAATTTGTCACTCGAAAACTAATATTTACTATTCACTTTATAATATTGAATTTATTTAATTTCACTCATTAATCCCAGAATTACTATTCATAATAATTCCTCAAATTACAAATTAAATTCACAGTGTAATTGAAATACCTTTAAAAGTGCGGGGTATTACAGCGTCGATGTACATTCTCTTGAAATATTTTAGTTTTTTACAAAAGACTACTGGGTGTAATATTTATTGATGCCCTTCGATCTAGGACTTCTCTGATTCCATTCACCTAAGCTGTAACATATAAAGTGTTGAAAAGCGATAGGCCCCCAATTTTAAAATTTTCAAAATAGCGTAAGATGGTTCGATTAAACAACTAATTTTAAGTTTTTCTTTTCAAATTAAAATTAAACCAAGTGAAATAAGATTAAATTCAAACAAATTTAAATTTCACTTAAACACAATTAATTAACTCAAGTCCTAGAAATTTGCCTAAGTCATATTTTCCAATTTTACAAAATTAGGCCAAACTAATTTTACCAAATTAAATTAATGACTTGAATTAACTACACATTACCCAATATTTATTTAGCACCAAATTAAACATGTAGTGATTAAATCGAATTTTATATTTCTACCTAAGCATGCGTTTTAGGTGAGTATTATGAAAGATAAAATAAACAATGAATCACTACGCCGCGATGTACGAGAAAAAACCCACAACGGGAAAAAATCTCTGACAGTCCTAGCCTCAAATCCACTAAGTATGATTTTACAAAAACAAGACAATAAGACTTACAACACTCAACTCAATCCCTCTCAAGCCCTGGCGCTTCTTCTTGTATACACCTCCTCCTAGCGAATAACCACGGAGCTCCACCGCGGTCTCGGAATCCACCGATCGGACTTTATATGGTCACCGTCACCCAAACTAGGAGCCTTTCTCCAAGTGGGTAAATCAACGCAAACTTCTTCTTCTTTGTAGGATTTAGAAGCAAACCCAAACTATCTCTTCTTCAATATGTAGAGATAAACCGGTGTCAAACACTCCAAGCAAAGTATATATATATGGATGAACTTGGATAAACAAACTTTGGGTGTAAAACAAGTGTTTAAAAGATTTTTCTTGAAAAATAAAAACACTTAAACCATGAACTTTTTCCTTTTGGAATTATGCTCTCAAACTCTCTCTTGGAGGTTATAGGGTATGAAAAAGTTAAGGGGAAAAAGTTAGTTCCTGCACATATTAAGTCTGCCCAAAAAGTTAGTGGGAAAAGAAGTGGGAAAGTGGGAAAAAAATTGCTCAAAACTGTCAATTAACTGTTCTCGCCAAATCACGTTCGAACGACATTTTCGTTCTAATGAAGTCTCGTTCGAATGAGCCTTATAATGAAGTTCCAGTGTGAACTCGTTAGATATATTGTTGGATCACTTTCGTTCGAACGACACTTCGAACGACATTCCAGTGGCCAATGTGGGAACTCGTTGGCAAACTCGTTTGAACGACATTATTGTTTGAACGACAAACTCGTTCGAACGACAATTTGAACAAACTTCCAGAAAGTTAAAATTTTTATTTTTAGCCCAGAAACTTTATATACTTTATTTTAAAAGTTTTAATAAAATCTTTCTGAAAATAAACAACAGTTTTAAATAAACTACACCTAAAATAAAATGTTCCAAGCTCCTATATATATTAAAATGCATTGATACCTTAAGAGTAAACGGAACATTGTTGATGACGTAGAAACGAGGTACAATAAACTTGGCATTTGATGAAGATTTAATATCTTTGTCGCTACGTCTTCAACTTTAGCATGTCATAGGCTTGAAGGATGATCAATAACTTTATCCTATGACTCAAACGTTTTTGTCCGGAATTGAGCCAAAAATACAAAGGACTCAATTAGAAATTTGTGTCCTTACAAATCTCCCCCTCTGGCTATTCCAGGACAAAAACCAACAAAAAATCCTAAAGGGTCGTCAAGCTCTACTAGACTGACAAAAATGTCCCACCCAAAATAAAATACAATGCTTGACTCAAAACAACCCAAGGATCAAAATCTTTGCCGACGATGAAAGTTACCATTTAGAAGAATTCCTGCACACTTAAGCAAACACATTAAACGCATAGGGAATATCAAAATATTAAATCCAATTAAATAATTACTCCCCCTAAATTAATTCTCCCCTTTATCAACTGTGATCTACCAAAGAAGGTCTCGACTCCCCCTAAGTGAAATCTCCCAAACTAAGATACGATTACAATAGGATTAGATACCATTTCTCCCCCTATCATTCTCCCCCTTTTTGTTCAGGAATAGACAAAGGCTAAAGAATCAAAGCATTAACTTGTATCCCCCAAATAAAGAATATTACCCTTAAAACTAAACAAGGGATAAATAGAATGGGATAACAAGCTAAACAAATGAATACCAACTATGATGCGAACAAAATCATTAGTGCATAAAGTGATGAGAACATTAAATCACATAGGCAACAAAATCATAACTAATCCATACAAATGAATACGATAGCAAATTGATAAATAAGATTCTAAGCATTTGATATCAAACAAACTACGCAACAAATAAGGTACCAATTATGAATTGAAGCATAAATGGACTAACTAAACATGGCAAAGACTTAAACAAAATATCATATATATGTATACACAATATATACAAGCTAAGCATAAGTACACACATATAGATATAAACACCAAAATGACACAAAACAAAGATTATCTTTTCACACTAGTATGGCAGAAATGTGTCATATGGAAACGGAAGTGTTGGGGTGTGAACTAGTAACAATTAAATTTAGACCCAATCACTTAAAACATGTTCACGGAGTTCTCAATTGATTGCAAAATTCATCACATTTGAATATAATCTCATGTGACAATATATATTGAACTCAATGAACAAACATACACAATGCGTACAAGCCTAGAATTTTGATGATTCTACAAACCAATAGAGTCATGATATTGAAAGTACAACTATGATAAACAGACATTGTGCAAACCGTTGATATACCATCCAATCTCCCTCAATAAGCATATATATTTGAATGAATATATCAAACAAAAATAGGCCTTGGCAATTATTATTCTTTTTAATGCCATAATTCTATTTTTAGGCATTTGGACCACGTATTTCTTTTAGGTCCAAACAAACGGTGGCTTACTATTCGCAAAGGATAAAAAATCCTTTCAGAGCCCTTCCCTGTGCACATTTATATTTTTTATTTTTTATTTCTCACTAATCTCACGTGTAACGGATTTTGTCATGCACTAGTCCTCCTAGGTCACAAATATGTAGATGGCAATATCGGTAGGAGAACACCTCACAAAGCTCAAATATACATATGAAGTTAAAATTTCAAATGAGCTCATGCATGTGTGAATAGAGGCATATAAAAATAGAATCCATTTAATCAACACAAAATCCAACTACTCCATGTAAGCATGGTAAATAACATAATAAGAATTGACAATCTAAACCAAAAGTTCTAGCCACATGGGAGCGAAAAAGATGGGATTCAAACACAAGTATATGCCACATAAAGTGTGTCAAACTAAAATACACACAAAATAAAATCTTATTGAGTTTTTAAAATTTTTAACCAAAAATAAAAATATATACTCAAAAGACAAACAAAAATCATTTGAATTTTTCATTAAGCATAAATTACCAAGAGATAAAAACCCAAATGATAAACAAAAATATTATTGTATTTTTCATTTAATGCAAACAAAAATGAAGGAAATATAATACAAAAGATAAACAAAAATGATTATTCTAGCATGTGATTAAGCATGGAGCATAGACTAGAAAATGATTAAACATGCATACACCTAGCAATGATATATAATATGAAGCACAAAAGGCTAAAGTATGCAAACAAAACTAACACATTCAACCTTTAGATTTTGCAATGGAGGTTTCATGTGAAAGCAAATGAGAATCAACAAATCTAATATCTAGCGCGTCTAAAAATGATTTTTGAACCCATATAGATGTATATTTAAAATGATGGTAGTTGAAAATTAATGAAATGCTAGACATAAACTTCCTAGGACTTCTTTTAAGATCAAAACAAAATGACCTAAGGTGACCTTTCCTACCACAATGAAAGCATGTGAAAACACGAGGAATGATACCTACAGTGTGACGTTTTCTAAAGTCCTTAGATAAAGTCGACCCTCTAAAACAAACAATGGTTTTAGCTTTAGCAACGGAAATATTAGAACAAGATGAGCTAGAACCATTATCACAACTACTCGAGTCTTGAAAATCATTTTTTATTTTTAAAATTTTGGACTCAAGTAACAAATTAGACTCCTCAATTTTACAGGACTCCTTCTTTAAATTTTTTATAACTCCTAGAACGTTATCACGCTCCCCCTCAATGTGAGCAAACTTGTCCCTAAGAGTCTTTTCTTGCAATCACTCTCTTTCTTGGACTTTTCTAAAATATTAAAATTGTGATTTATGTCCATGAGCTTTTCACGAAAAATATCTTTTTGAGTTAGAGAGATTTGCAAAAACTCAACTTTAGTTTTAAAACAAGAATTTTCATTTTCAAGAAATTTAATTCTTTTTGCAAATCTCAAATTTAATTCTCTTAATTTTTCATTACACTTATTAAGTTCATTAAATTCCTCTCGAATAGCAAAGATTTCATTATATGGATAAATTATCATTAAGGTGTCCCATCGAGAGTTACACAAAAAATAGAGAGTGAGTAAAAATTAAACCACTTAAAAATACAAGAAGCACAAAAATTATGGAAGTCGAAAAACGGATCTTTAACGCGATAAATTAGCGCTCCGACTTTGATACCAATTGTTGGAAAGTGATAGGCCCCCAATTTTAAAATTTTCAAAATAGCGTAAGATGGTTCAATTAAACAACTAATTTAATTTTTTCTTTTCAAATTAAAATTAAACCAAGTGAAATAATATTAAATTCAAACAAATTTAAATTTCACTTAAACACAATTAATTAACTCAAGTCCTAGAAATTTTCCTAAGTCATGTTTTCCAATTTTACCAAATTAGGACAAACCAATTTTACCAAATTAAATTAATGACTTGAATTAACTACACATTACCCAATATTTATTTAGCACCAAATTAAACATGTAGTGATTAAACCAAATTTTATCTTTTTACCTAAGCATGCGTTCTAGGTGAGTATTATGAAAGATAAAATAAACAATGAATCACTACGCCGCGATGTACGAGAAAAAACCCACAACGGAAAAAAATCTCTGACGGCCCTAGCCTTAAATCCACTACGTATGATTTTACAAATACAAGACAATAAGACTTACAACACTCGACTTGATCCCTCTCAAGCCCCGACGCTTCTTCTTGTATACACCTCCTCCTAGCGAATAACCACGGAGCTCCACCGCGGTCTCGGAATCCACCGATCGGACTTTATATGGTCACGGTCACCCAAACTAGCAGCCTTTCTCCAAGTGGGTAAATCAACGCAAACTTCTTCTTCTTTGTAGGATTTAGAAGCAAACCCAAACAATCTCTTCTTCAATATGTAGAGATAAACCGGTGTCAAACACTCCAAGCAAAGTATATATATATATATATATATATATATATATATATATATATATGGATGAACTTGGATAAACAAACTTTGGGTGTAAAACAAGTGTTTAAAAGATTTTTCTTGAAAAACAAAAACACTTAAACAATGAACTTTTTCCTTTTTGAATTATGCTCTCAAACTCTCTCTTGGAGGTTATAGGATATGAAAAAGTTAAGGGGAAAAAGTTAGTTCCCGCACATATTAAGTCTGCCCAAAAAGTTAGTGGTAAAAGAAGTGGGAAAATGGGAAAAAAATTGCTCAAAACTGCCAATTAACTGTTCTCGCCAAATCACGTTCGAACGACATTTTCGTTCGAATGAAGTCTCGTTCGAATGAGCCTTCTAATGAAGTTCCAGTGTGAACTCGTAAGAAATATCATTGGAACATCATTTTCGTTCGAACGACACTTCGAACGACATTCCAATGGCCAATGTGGGAACTCGTTGGCAAAACTCGTTTGAACGACATTATTGTTTGAACGACAATTTGAACAAACTTCCAGAAAGTTAAAATTTTTATTTTTAGCCCAGAAACTTTATATACTTCATTTTAAAAGTTTTAATAAAATCTTTCTGAAAATAAATAACAGTTTTAAATAAACTACACCTAATATAAAATGTTCTGAGCTCCTATATATATATATTAAAATGCATTCATACCTTAGGAGTAAACGGAACATTATTGATGACGTAGAAACGAGGCACAATAAACTCAGCATTTGATGAAGCTTTAATATCTTGGCCGCTATGTCTTCAACTTTAGCATGTCATAGGCTTGAAGGATGATTAATAACTCTATCCTATGCCTCAAATGTTTTTGTCCAGAATTGAGCCAAAACTACAAAGGATTCAATTGGAAATTCGCGTCCTTACATAAAGATCTATTTTGGAAGAAGGGTACCTTCCTATCCACTTCTAAGAATACCATATCTGATTTGTACCTCTTGATTAGCCTCCCAATAGGACCATTCCAGTTAACACTGGGATCCCCTCGCCCTTGAACCACATCTAAAATCTTTTTGTTGATCACCGTTTGTGTGTCGTGTTTCACCCCAATTTGATCAAAGAACCACTTGAACTTAGGACTCATTATGATGAAAGCACATTCTGAGTCGATTTCAACTTCGTATGTTTGTGCATTACATGCATACTCTTCTTCTGATATCCCCATTAGTATAGGGTGGGGAACACATCACACTTCCTTCTTCGGGGCTCACCTGCTCACCCCACTCCTCTTTGTGATCTTACTTTGCTAAGTTAGACAACCATTCTTCACACGCATCATCATTTCTTAACCACTCTTCAGACCTGAGAACTCCTTCCTCATCATATGTCAGCGCCATATTTATTGTGACATAGTGGTGAGCAAGTAATGGGTTTTCATTAACATCTATTGGTGGGATCTGCAGGGTGCCATTAGTGACTTTCTCCCATATTATCATGTGTAAGTAATAACAATCTTTGGTGGCATGTGGCTCTCTCCGGTGAAACTCACATAATTTTACATCCGCCTAGTCCGCTGTTGTGGGCACTCAGCCATTTGAGTGAGGGGGACCTACCACCCCCTTACACACCAACATTCGATAACATACCATTTCCACCTCCACACAACATGGCAACAGTAGTGGGACATGATTTCCAAACTTTCTTTTTGCGGTAGCGTTGTTACTTTTGGACCCTCGGCCCCCTTTATTTCCTTTGGGTCTTTCTTCGATGTAGTTCATTGCTTGTTGTTGTGAAACTTGAAACCTACTAGCTAGCAACAACATATGTGCCCTCCATCCTTCGAGCCTTAGTTTGATGATCATGGAAACATTACTAGCCACTGGAGTGAATTCTCTGAAAGTAACCCCTCGATCTCATTGATTAGGTTGATTTTATACTCCTCCAGCCGCCCCTCCACACAAATCTGCAACAACCTTACTTCTGTAATATCTTCATGCACATCTAATTCCCTCTCTAAAATGCTTAATGTATTTCATCAACTCCTTACTTGGCTTTTGCACTTTTTGGGCTAATTCTCTCAATGTGAACTCATTCTCAGCTAAGAAAAATTTCTACAAAAATTACCAGTGCATTTCCTCCCAAGTGGGGATGTTGTTTGGCGGCAGATGGGATTACCATGTGTATGCCTTTACAGTGATACTTTTTAAGAACTCCCACAATTTCATCTCCTTGTAATTCCCATGCACGCTAAGGTACTCCACGAACCTCTTCACATGCTCTCTAGGATTTCCACCCTTTTCATTGAACTTTATGAATTTTGGCGAAACATGCCCCTCAGGGTATGGTTTTTCATTAATACTGTCTGGGTAGGTGCAACTCCTTATACACAAGAGGTGATTCTATCATGATAGCTTTGGAGGGTGATTCCTCCATCCTTACCTTCTTCACCCTGTGACACCCCGCCTAATTAAATATCCGGCGATCACTCCTTTATTAAATTAAATCAAGGTAAACAGTTGGTTCATTCTCAGCATCACTGTCGATAGAAATACATTTTCCAATTTAACACCCTAAATAATTAAGCTAAGTGTCAAAACCATTTTCATACATGCTTTCCAAATTTTAATTAAAGAAAAAGATTTATTTATTTAAAAACAACATTTCTACAACTTAGAATCACATCATAGTAAACCAAATAATATAATACATTCGTCAATCGAATGTCAACATAAGAAAACTAAAGTCACCAATACAAATTGAATAAAACCCATCGTAACAATCCTGAAAACAACTGATATACAAATGTGCCAATAACACCGGGATAATGGAGAGAGCTACACATGCTCAACTGGTGAAAGTACTAAGAGTAGATCCGAATGAATGAAGTCGTCTAATCCAGAGACCTGCAACTCCCACCTAAGCTGCAGCGCGTTCCTTCCAAGAGATCCTAATCATGACGCCCCTGTGGCTGGGCACCTGTAATACATACATATATATACAAGAGAGAGAGAGAGAGAGAGAGAGAGAGAGAGAGAGAGAGAGAGAGAGGGAAACGGGTCAGAGCCCGAAAGTGTGTTTGATTTTAAAATACGTTTAGCAAGTATTTAAATTGATACAGGCCAATGCAACAACATATTAGTGCATCACTCTCTTGAGAAATACTCACCTCTCTTCTAATGTGCACACCTATCGCACTAACCTTCCCAACGGTTTCTTATCATTTAACGCACTAGTCTTTTTAAAAGATTTAACTTAACTTAGATTACTCGCAAGATTTATAATTCACGACTCCATTTTTAAAAAGAATGTTCCAAACAGTAATCAAAGTCCTCCATTTTAACTTTATAAAAATCAATAAAGTTTTACCGTGACATATTATACTTTTTCAAAACAAGTATTTAATAATTTGAGTCAACAACCATGTCCTACTAATCAAATCTCAGTAGACAGTTTCAAATATCATGATCTCATATATATATATTAACTACTCGTATAATATATATATATAACAGCACCCCGAATAAAACTATGGTGCGTGCATACTCTACTATCCAAAGCCCCATATCACTCATATTAAGGGGAATACATTCGGAATCACTCTCGAATTGCATTAACATGAATACACAAACAATATTGAGGCGAAGCATAGATTCCAAGTCTCTAAGAGGATGGCACATACCGGCGTCTCTTAGGACCGTCTGAACTATCACATCGATAGCCTGTACCAAGGATATCTATCTCCTAGGGTACAAGTCAATATCCCCCATAAAGGTCCCATCGAGATAAGACTTGTCCCAGCGCGGAAACCTCAGGGATAGTAAGTAGCGTGGGTATGATTTTCACATGCATATAATATATGTATACACAATCATATAAATATACCAATTTATCATATTAACATAGGTTCTTCACATTACCCATAATTATACCATTTATCCTAAATTTCACATTTATAGGAATACGTATAAGGTTTCGTTCCTAACCTTAACTCGAAGGGTTTTCTCACTTATTACCTAACACTCGTGGGCTATATCCTCACAAATCTAAATTTCAGTAAGTGTCTTTATTAGGTTCCAACGTAACTCTCCTACGCACCTCACCCTTTAAATTCATAAATCCATTAACCTAAAGTAAATATCCCACAAATACCATTTTCGTTAAAGATTAAAGGTTCCAACATTTATTCATATCCCCTACTGGTCCTCAATGTCTCCCAAATTAATTTATCATGAGTGCCCAAGAATT
Source organism: Sambucus nigra (assembly GCA_949130495.1). Classification (NCBI taxonomy): domain Eukaryota; kingdom Viridiplantae; phylum Streptophyta; class Magnoliopsida; order Dipsacales; family Adoxaceae; genus Sambucus; species Sambucus nigra. Next base: position 195,946,748 of record OX422208.1, read on the forward strand.
ATATCACGACAATTTGAATTTTACGCATTTAAAGAGGGAATTAGGAGTCTGCCAGGAGGAGTCGATCGATCGAAGCTTGGGGCTCAATCGATCGAAGCTCTAGGCTTGATCGATCGATCAAGCAGGTCTGGGCAAAATTCTGCAAAATGCAGTTACGGGTTTCATCCAACTTCTTCATCTAAAACTATGTGTTTCCATTCTAATCGCCCCAAAAATCCTACTATCATCATCATAACATTATACCAGGTGTTTATAACGTAAAGCATGCGTGTAACTATCATTAAACATGGGTTTTCAACCTAAAATCATGTCCAATTATCAAGAATCCTAAAATTTTCTTAAACAGATTTCTAATGAATCTTTCTCCAATATTTCTTTATTATGATCACCAAATTTGGTGGATTAATACCTCTACATGACAAGGGTTTCCAGAATTTACATATATATCAATACTACATGGGTTCTCCTATCAAAAATGGGGTTTTCTTCCATAGTTTTTATCACAATTTATTCCTAAGCTAACATAAAGATTGCATCAACGAAAATAGCAAGTTTAAACACTTGCCTGGGATTTTGGTATGCAGATTCCCGGACGATTTTGGTATGGCTGCGTTCCTTGTCTCGTGATCTACGTGGTGGTGGTGGTGGCGGTGAAATCCAGTGGCTTTTTGGCCTTGGTTTGCCTTGGAGCTCTCTCCCCTCTTCTCCAATGGTCGTCACTTGATTTGTGAATGTTCTTCCCTAAGAGGCTGACCTAATGGCTGATATAGGTTGGCTGAAATTCGTGGGTTTAATTACCCACTTAAGTAAAATGACTAAAATGCCCTCCCGGGGCACCAATTAGGCCTAAAAACGCTCCGAGACCCAAACTAAACCCCCGGGTATACTTTTCTGACTATCTCAACCCTTCCAGACGCGTTGGCGCACTCAAAACGACCATATGAATAACTTATAAAATATTTACTTTTTAAATCAACATTTAGTCCCGACACGACACAGGCGCGTCCCGACTTAAATTTCTATAATTATCATTTTATTTACACGTGACAATATTATAACAATAAATCTCATATATTACTATACTCATCCAGTAATATTCAACAGATAACAAATTTCCAATAATTACTAACTCTCGTCACGCTAGTAAATATTTAAAGCAACATTCCGGATTAAAATTAATTTATCTCAATTAAATTTAATAAATCCCATAATTTAAAAGCTATAAAAATACGGGGTATTACACACCCCTGGTTAGCTCATCAGAGTCTCCATTTGCTTCATCGTCACCCTTTTAGCTACGACCCTCTATATTGCAGTTGCCCCTCTAATTAGATCCACTATAGGTGTCACATAAGCTTGGGACAAGTTGTCCACATCCACATTGTGTTGTCTTGGAAACTCAAAAAATGTGCTCATTAAGTCATCCCATTCAACGGCGTGGTCACTGTCTCACTTGTCTGCCCCTTGGAGGAGAAGAAGATCTTGCTCCGGTAACCATGACCTCCTCATTAGTCATCTGATCACTTTGAACTCCATTACTAGCAAGAGTATCTTCAAAAACTAGATGCTTCAAAACATTGTAACCTTATTTTTCTATGGTAGAGAGGATACCTCCCAACAGAGTCGCAAAATGCAAGAGGGTAGTGGTACTGGGGTATATGAATATACTGGATCTGGTGAGGTGTGAACCACTCCAATGGAAGCTTCGTTCAAGGTGTTCAGGATTCAAGAGTGGCAAAAAGATAAAAGCTAACTTTTTAGGTAAAATGGTGATTCCATAATTGTTTTATGAGGAAGACAATAATTAGATATAAACTTTAAAGTAGCAAAAAAAGCGAAAAGGGATCACTTGGAAGTGATGATTCTTGGGAGTGAAGAGACGAGCACTTCAAGTACCAAGGAAAGAGTAGGGACATAATATTTTCAGGGTCTATTTGTGCAGAGTAACAGTGCTTAATTTGTGATATGATTTTGACCTTCCTTAGGTTCTCTATTGGGTTGATGTTGAATGTGCGCTCCAAAAGGATATTCTTTGAGACAATATCTGAATTGTGCTTTTATCCCATTTCACCGTCTGTCGTCTGCCCAATCTGACAGATGACATCTGGTACAACCCAAAGTCAAAAATCAAATATGTCAGGCATAGTGCCAAAAAGTACAATTTGGTAAATATTTTCTCAAATGGTAACTTGGCAAATAATCTTTTTGAAATCTTATGAGTGACCTTGAGGGTCACTCGCCAATGTTCATCCTAAAAATACTTTGTGGGTAGTGCCTTGGCTGCTCACCTATTTGACTAAGTGTGAATTATGTAAGTGTGTAAGTGATCTCTTAGTCCCCTATAGAATTCTTTCTTTCCTAAGGTACTGAAGTGATTGAGTCTTAGCTTTCTCAATAAGACTTTCCTTTCAGCCTCAAAACGAAAACTCCCAAGGGATCCCAACTAACCATCTACTCGAGCCCTTCTTGCTCGACTAAGGCTTATTGCTAAGCATTATTGTGTATAAGAAATAACCAAGTGTTAGAAAATAGTTTAAATAAACTTATTTGTGACCTGGTCTTAGGGCTGCTCGTAGAGCACCCCCTTACTACTTTGGGGTTGCTCTTAGAGCACCATCTCATTTGGCTTGGGTCTAATGTGATGGCACCCTCTCATTATCTTCTTTCTCATGTAATATGGGCTTGGGGTTGTTCGTAGAGCACCCCCTCTCTATCTTGGGTTTACTTATAGAGCACCCTCTCTTTTGACTTAGGTCCATTTGAATGGTAACCCCTTACTTGGCACATTTTTTATTTGTACCTCCTCTCTTGGCACCCATTTCTCTTGGCACCCACCTATGTCCCATTGTATCTTTTTGTGAGATTAGAGGGTACCCCTCTACATGGTCATTGAGACTAATCTCGTTTAATAATGCAACATAGAACGGTCTAATTTTTATTGTAGGCCTATCATTGTCACAAGCATAAGACATATTTTTAGCAAAAGCACACTACGATGAACAATGATAGTTACGTTAATTAGATCATGATGGATTTATTTATCCTCATTTTGTATTCAATCTGGATTCTTAAGAAAACTTTAGTTTTTAGTGTTAATAATAATAATAATAATAATTCTAGTGAATGGAAAAAATCCACAACGTAGGCACCTCCCATGTCTCGGTATCCACCGATCTTACATGCTTCTTGACTAGTTCAGCCATAACCCAACCAAATATGGAATCCACCACAGAAAATGTACTCAGCAAAGATGAAGCGTAAACTAATCTTTGGTGCTCAAACTCGGGATCACAAACACACATATTATGTTGAAACTTGGATCTTAAACTAAGGTTGTTAATTAAGGCTTAGGAGGCTATGGTTTTGTCTATGAAAATTAATTTTAAAACCCTCTCAAAACATCTGTATTGAAAAGTGAGTTTGTGACCTATTTTTTCTTAAAAAAGTAAAAAGAGAGGTGACACAAATTTTGAGGCAAATTCGTTCGAATGAGTTATGTCATTTTGTTTGAACCAGACATGGTCATTCGAACGAAAATGCCAAACTCGTTAGACTGGGGATTAAACGACCTTTGTGTGATCGTTTGAACGAAAACTTCCCCTCATTTGAACGAGATGATAAACTCGTTCGAATGAAAAATGTAAAATCGGGTGAACAAAATAGAATTCGTTCAAATGACTTTAAAACTAAAATTATTTTTCTTTTAAAAAATATTTATCGAAATGGACTCAATAAAACTTTTAAAACCCCCCAAAAAAATCGAGGGATTAAACATAGTATGCATTCGTACCTTTTTTAGATCCCATGGACGAAGATGAAATTAGGCATAATATTGATGTCACTTCACTTGGACGCTACAGTATTTAAAATGCGTCATAGGCTTGAAGGACAAACTGAACTCAAGTCCTAACCTATGACTCATGTAGTTTTGTCCAAGTGGAACAAATCTGATATTATAAATTTTTACACTACACATTGACACATGAAATTTTTTCCTTACAAATCTCCCCCTTTGGCTATTTCGGGACAAAACCAAAAATAAAAATTACTAGGTCATCAAGATTTTTAAGACTCAATCCTAGCCCCAAAAGGAAAAAGTATGAACTCAAACTTGATCGTCACAAACTTTTGAGTAGCTTTGCTCTTATGAAACTTTGCCACATCACCACTAAAACCTGCACACTTAACAAAAATTTCAAATGAAAAGAGAATATGAAATATATAAATTTCATATGAAAAAAAAATCCTCCCCCTTTGTTAAACATATCTCCTTTAGACTTTTACCCCTAAGGTTAGACTTCTCCACCTTTTTGTTCATGAATAAACAAAGGAATGGTTCATAATATGAAACAACTTATCCCCCTTAATGTAACACATGTGAACATAAAGGAAACAAGCATATCATGTGATGTGAAATGAAATGAAATGGAAATGACAAACAAACTCAGCAACAAAAGCACAAATAATCCAAACAATGAAACATATGATACCAAGGTGATACATATATAAATCATATGATATCAATATAAAAATATATGATGAACATAGATTCAATACAATACAAAGACTCAAAACAAACATACCATATATACATAAATGCACATATAACAAGAACACACATCCATATATATGTATAAATACCACAAAAATCACAAAAACATAAACTTTCCACACTCATATGGCATAAATGTGTCTAAACCAAATGTGGTACATAGTGAAGGCGTCACATAAAAAATAAAATAAATATGTCTCAATCACTCAAGATAGTCCAAAGAGTTATATTTGATTGAATTTATCAAACTTAGATTTAGCCTCGTGTGATAAAAAATATGAACTCAGATGGAAAAACATAAAAAATGTAGACAAGCCTAGAAAATATTAATAATTCTCAAATCATCATCATTAAACATTAAAGAATGAACTTGGACTCATTGTGCAAACCCATTGCTCTTCAAATTATAATAACCTACAAAAATATACATATTCAATTTATTCTCTCTTTTTAAAGATATCATTTTTTTATGATCAATTTCTAAACTTGGCCTTTGCAAACACTTATCTTTATCTCATTTTCTTTTTCAAGGCTCTTGACAAAGGTGTCCTTTCATGAAAAAGAGATTTACACCCTTCATAGCCCCTTTCCATTGCACACCCTTATTCTTTTTAAACCTAAAAGCAAACGCATCGCAATGGTCCTTACATGCACAAATCTCCCAGTCAAATAGATATGTATATGACAATATTGATAGGAGAACACCTCATGTAGCTCATGAAACATATGTAGTTAAAATCTAAAAGAGATCATGCAAGTGTCTGTGAAGGCATATGCAAAGATGAATGCAATAAGCAAACCAAATTTGAACAACATGCAAGCCTAATTAAAAAACAATACAAACATTGTAGATCATACTCTAATGTTCTAGCCACATTGAAAACATGGAGTGAATGGGATTCAAACACACCAATTTTCCACAAAAAATGTGTAAAACTATTACACAAAAAAAAAATGAGTTTTAAAATATTTTTAAAATGACTCAAAAGATAAACAAATTGTTTTTGTATTTTTCTCATATAGACTCAAAAAATAAAGAATCAAAACACAAAAGACACAAACATCATACAACTAGTCAACATGCATATCATAAAGCACAAAAACTAGTGTATAAAAACATACAAACACAATCACTCATAATATATAACATGTGAAGAATTATGTGAAAGCATGAAATAATCAAGAAGTGTAACATTTAGCGTCTCCAAATCGGATTTCCTAACCCATATGTGTAATGTGACAAGCTTGGCTTTTAAAAACCTTGGTGACATTAGACTTAAACTTCCTAGGACCTTTTCTAAGATCATAACAAAATTCCTAAAATGACCTTTCCTATCACAACGTGTGCAAGTATAGACACGATGAGGAATGTTACCTTTGGCTTTACCTTTTCTAACGTCCTTAGCAACGGTTGACTCTCTCAAAATATTGGACTTGGCTTTAGGAGAGGAAGCACTGTAATCATTGAAGCCAATTCCGATCTTGTCATTTTTTATTTGTAAGGTGCCTAAAATCTTATCCAACTTCTCTGACTTAGATTCCAAATCAATTTTGACAAAACTCGTGTCTCTTAATTTTTCTTCTAACTCCATTACCCTAGACTAAATCAAAAGTGTAGACTCATAAAACTTTAGGAACTCCTTCTTCAAATTTTCAACTATTCCTAGAAGATTATCTTTTTCCCCCTCAATGTAACTGAACTTATCCCTAAGAGTCTTCTCACGTTACCTTAAATCCTCCATTAATTTATCGTTCTCTTCTACAACTCGTTCATTCACCCAAGCCTCTAATTTCATCTCTTTGATATTTTCATAAAGAATATCTCATTGGCTTTGAATATTTCGCAAAAATTCATTCTCATTTTTTAAAGACAATTTTTCTTTTCCCATAATTTTTAATCTTTTTACAAATTTCAAATTCAACCTTTCAATGTGACTATGATGATCATTAAATTCCTCTCTCATATCAAAATCATACCCATTACTAACGACTTATCACTCTGAGAACCTATCGAGAGAAACAAACAACCTTAAACCGTCACTAAAATAGGGATCAACACGATAACTTAGTGTGTCCTCTCTAATACCAATTTGACAAACTCCCAAGTGCTAGTTAGGGTACACAGATTATCAATCACCAATTTTTAATTTTCAATTAAATTACTGAGTGATCAGTTAATCCAATTTTAATGAAGCACCAATTAAGCCAAATATTGTGTAAAGAGTTAACCGATTATATCTTGCCCTAAGCATGCATCTAGGTGAAAATTGCAAGAATAAAATAAATCAATCCACAACGCCGCGATGTACGAGAAACACCTACAATGGAAAAACCCTCGAACGGCCTAGCCATATAAGTCCACGATGATATAGGTCTCATACAAGGATAAATTAAACTTACTCACAAACTCAATGCCTTTAAGCCTGTATGCTCTATTTTATCCTTGTCACGTTCTTTACATCTACTATTAAATGCCTTCCAACAATAATCACAATGTAGGCACCTCCCACGTCTCAGTATCCACATAACTTACTTGCTTCTTGACTAGTTCATCCGTCATCCAACGCAACACAAAATCCACCACATGAAATGTACTCAAAAAAGATGAAGAGTAAACTGATCTTTGGTGCTCAAACTCGAGATCTCAAGCACACATATTGTGTTAAAACTTGTATCTGAAACTAAGGGTGTAAACTAGGGTTTTAGTGGCTCTTACTTTGTCTATGAAAACTATTTTTGAAACCCTCTCAAAATAACTGTATTGAAAATTAAGTATGTGCCCTATTTATTCTTGAAAAATGTGGAAAGAAAAGTGGCATAAATTTTGAGGAAAACTCATTCGAACGAAAAATAGGTAGGACGTTCGAATGAGTTATGTCATTTCATTTGAACTAAACATGGTTGTTCCAAATACAATGCCAAAATTGTTAGAATGAGGATCAAATGACCTTCATGCAAAATCTTTCTGCCAAGACAAAATGGTTTCACTCAATGATCGTTTTAAGAACTTTTGAATGAAAGTGGCTCCTCATTTGAACGAGATCGTAAGTTCGTTCGAATGAAAAATGTAAACTCGTTTAAACAAAAAATAGAAGTCGTTCGAATGACTTAGAACCAAAAAAATTTTTATTAAAAAATCTTTTTTGAAAATAGTCTCAATTAAAGTTTAAAAACATTAACACAAAAACGAAATCATGGGATCAAACATAATATACATTCATACCTTTTTGATATCCCATGGACGAAGACGAAACTCGACATAATACTGGTGTCACTTTACTTGGCCGCTACAGTCTTCAAAATGCATCATAGGCTTTAAGGACAAAATGAACTCATATCCTAACCTATGATTCAAGTAGTTTTGTCCAAACGGAATAAAGTCAATATTACAAAATTTTACATTAAACATTGGCATATAAAAATTTATCCTTACATTTCTTTATCCCCCTCTCTCTTTATTATCATTTATCTTTCATATACGTCTTTTCTACTCTCTCTTTCTCTCTCTTAATATCTTGGTTGTCTGGTGACAACAACATGCGAAAAAAGTCCATCACTAAAGTTAACAATCGAACTTTTTATCATTTTTTACATTGGGATGCTAAATTCGATGTCTGTACAACTTAGTTTTTATAAAAGTAAGATATCTTATTATAATATTTTGTTTCTCCTTCCTATTATTTATGAATTATCCCATTGATTTAACAATTTATTTTCCATATTATATGTTCGTTGTCAAATAGCAATATCGAGTTTTTGTTATAGTTTCAGATTATACATATCATATTGTCATTTTATTAAAAGGCATACACATATAGCCAATGATCTTGAAGTTTGTAAGATCATTATAAATCCATTATTCATCTTTGAGGCTTTATTATTTATGAAACTATATGCTATAATAGTATACATTTATCTTGACATTCAACGGTTTTTCTCCTTTTAAATTTCAATTTTAATTAAAATTATTTCATCAATATGCATTTAATAAGATATGAACCAAAATTAGATGTGGTCGTTATTGATGGTGGCTATAAATAATCTATATACAAAATCATATTGAATGATTGGACCTTTATAATAATATTTTGAATGGTTAGTATGTGCTTTCTTTGGATTATCTATAGTTAAACAACCTAATTAAACTTGCCACGGACCGTGTCAGTTTGTGACATGTTCGAATCTTATCACATTTTGTCTTGAGTGACTATTTTAACATGTGAAAATATTACAACATCATTCCTTATCTCAACAGTTGTGTCATGTTTACTAATTCTTATCTATCGATAAATTAATTAGATCTTTTGTTTCAATTAATCAATGTTTTATGAACTAGAATGTAAGTTTGGTAATAATCTGGGTTACGGTCCCTTACATACACACATATTAATTTTATGCTTGAATTGGTTCCTCAACATACACAGTACCCATCAAATACAATTTGGAGAATCTGTGAGAATCATCAAATCATTGAAATGGGGTTTATAAGATGAAATGGGTCTTTAGTTAGAAGTAAACTAATGTAAGTTATTACACGTATTAATGGCTTAAAATTTAAAAGATAATAATGAGCAAAATTTATGCAATTGGCTTTGTTCAATAATACAAGTACATTTTTTAGGAATCTCTTTGTAAAAATTTCATAATCCCAAAGTTTTTTTTGTATAAATCACATAAGAAAATTATCAGTTAATTATATGTATATATATATACACCATTTGTACTTGCAGTTTTGATAAACATATTTCTTTTCATATTTCGTGACATTTTACATTTCAAACAAACACCAAAAGCAAAAATTCTAATGCTATAGTTATATTTTCCTATTTTTCAATCAACTTCTTGCTATAATGATATACCCCCACACACATATATAAGGAGGGGTTCTCCAATGGATCCGTTTTAACGGGTCCAAAAACTAGTTATTTTTAAAAATAGTAAAAAAGAATTGTTTGGTATACAAAAATTAATTAAATTTTTCACTTGGATAATTCAAATGAGCAAAGTAACTAATATGGGTTAGTTTCAAGGTGACTAAAAGAAAAATTGGTTTAGATTTTTCATCATTTATTCTTCTTTGTCCTTATGTTAATTTCAAAACTCTATGGTAAAAGATTATAGTAGAGTCGATCTTGGAATATTAGTTCTGAAAATGATTTTTAATTTTGATTATTATATTAAATATATTATCCCTAAAAACAATTATTCCTTTTTTTAGTGGTCAAAAAACTGAATTAAAATTGAGTTACAATGTATTTTAAAAATTAAAAATATCGTATGCACTTATTGAATGACATTAGCGACATATTTTGTTTTCTTCTTTATTATGTTCTATTTCATATTGAAAAAATGCTTACGCATCACGTGGTCCTATAGGATACTATATAAATTATTCTTAGGGTTTGCGGCTCTTAGGCACCCTTTAGGGAGAGAATTCTACAATTAATAGGGCATTTATTTGGGGAAATTAAGGGTTAAATGAGAAAATGAAGGGAAAAAGAATAAGGGTGAGGAATAAAATATTTTCAATGATTTTAAGGTTATAATAAACCTATCTACTTATATATAAAAGTTTGTAAAGTTTTGAGGCTATAGGCATCTTTTAGTGAGAAAATTTTAGATGATGGAGAGATCAAATGTTAGAAACTTAGACTAACTTGAGAACTTTATAAAGCAAAGGAGGAACGAGTCTAAATGATATTAAACATTAAGATTAAACTCAAGTAAAAGTAAGGAGAAAGAAACTCCATGAGTTCATGGGCTTGAGAAGTAGAATATTAAAGAAAGGAAGAAGAAATGAGATTTCTGTAACACCCCGTAAATTCAAGGACCTTGAATTAAATTATATTTGGGGGAAAAAGAATTTATTTTATTGTGAGGAATTAAATTAGTTGTTTGGAAAAATTTTAAATTTGAGGAATTTATTAATTTGGTGAAAGGAGGATTTATTATTTGGTCTATTTTGTGTGTCGCATTTTGAGGTCAAGAATTTGGAGAATGTTATAAATTAATTCGGATGGAAATTCGGAGTGCACAGTTGAGTCCGTATGGGTCGAAATAGTTGGAAATGAGTATCCACGGGTATATAATGGGTTTCAGGACTTTTCTAGACACATTTGAACTCCCAATTAAGTGTTTGGGCTCCTTTTAGAAGGCCCATATGCCCAAAAACGGGAATAGAGTTAATAACCCTAATTGTGAAAGGGTGATGGAATTTTAATTTATTTTTAGAAGATTAAATTGAGGAGAGCCAAAAAAAAGAGCAACTAGAGGAGATTTTTGGGAGATTAATCCAAGAACAAGAGAGGAGACCCTTGTATCAACCCATCATCTTCATCAAAGGATTGGATTCTATAAAACCTAAGGCAAGTGGTTTAACTTGCATTTGATTAATTGCATTTTTCCTATTCATATTAAAGAAGGTGTGAATTGAATAATATGTTAGGGTTAGTTCTACATTTAATTTGGGGATTTCATGTTTGTGATTTAAAAATCTGTAGAGATGAGAAGAATATGTGGATTTTAATTCCCCAATTTGTGTATATGATGTAGTTACATTGAGTAAATCAAATGGGTGGATATAGGATGAATCTTGGAAGGTTTTGGGGCAAAATCTGTACCGAAATGAAGGTTTAAAAACTATAATGGCGGACTGGTTTTTCTGGGCAACGATGGAGGAGAGAGAACACCAGGATCATTCGAACGACCTGGTGTCTCGTTTGAACGAAAGTACAACTCGTTCAAACGAGATTGTATCTCGTTCGAACGAGGTCGTATCTCATTCAAATGACCATGGATTTGTACATGAAGATAGATCTTTTTGTTACGAACGCGTGGCCGCCAGTTTCATATTTTCTGATTTTTTTAATTAGTTATGATTTTATTATTGAAGGGTGTTCGAAACTGAAATCCTTTGTGAGAAATCAAATCAGGATTACTGTCCGTAGGTGAGTGTAAGACTCTGAAAAATATTAAGGAACATTATTTCTACCTTGTAATTTGATGGAAAGGAATTCGGGATATGGATTTAGAGTGTTTAGCATGAACAACACTCGAAAAGATATGAACGAATTCAAATAGAAATTTCAGATGAAACTGGAATACGGGTCTAAGGAGGGAGTTCGAGCATTTTGGTTGAGTGTCACCCTTTTAATAAATTAATTAAGGTGTGGTTAATTAAATTTCGAGTTGGGATATGAACTCGGGTGGAATTTGGATTAGTGCTACTAGTGTTTAGGCACGGGATTTGGTCAAGTTAACTTATTATAGGGTTATATAAATAATTAAGGAATATTCAAAAATAAAAAGGGTGATAACCTTAATGTGTGGAATTTGAGGAATAAGTTCTACAGGATGAGATTTTGGGGGAAAAGTGCAAGTCCGAGTAATTTAGTTGGGTGACACAACTTGAGTAATAAATAAATAATTAGGTGAAATTATTTAAATATCAAGTCGGTAGATAGACTTGGAAATGTTAGGCTAGTGTTACGGATTTTTGTACAAAGGAAGCCTGGATAATTAATATATATATATATATATATATATATATATATATATATATATATATATATATATATATATATACACGGTGATGTGTAGTATATATATGATTTATAAATACTTGTGTGAATAATATTTATTACAAAGCAAACCCATTATAGGCTATCAGGGGAGGTTGCGCGATGTGGGTGAATCCCCTGGATAGTGAATGCACGGTGAGTATAGTCCCAGGTCATAACATTCGAATTCAGGAGTGCATTGTTTGAGTGTGTTTTAATCTCACTACCGTGGAAAACTATCGCCGCCTCCACAGCGTTTGTACATTTTTCTAAAATAGGGAGCTTACCATGTTAGGGTTTCGGGTGGATGAGTATACCCGATTATGATAGCATCTAGAGAACACCCGATGAGTGCCTACTCGGGGGATAGTTATATATCTACAACATGTATTTGTGAATGTTGTAGCATGAGTATGTATATATGGTATAATTATATACGGGTATATACAGGATGGGAATTTTATTAATTATATAACTTGTGATATGGTTATATGGTCTTAAATGAGAATTGATTTAAATAAGTTAGTGTGATTAATAACTTATAAAATGTACAACTAAACTCCCTCGGGTAGAGTAGCGGGAATTAGTGGGATATATGTGACAAGACTAGTTACGGGGTAGTTAGCTAGATGGGTCATGTATAGTTACGTTAAGCATGCACATTAGTCGAGGGGTGAGGTGTCCTCAAGAGAGTGTACGTCACAAACTTAAATATGAAGAGCATTCATGCATTTTAATTTACTGCATTTAAATTCACTTGCTAAATATTTTCATAATGTTTTGAGTTATAACCCTTGTTATAAAATATTTTCAAAACCTTTTAGGTGTCCAACCACAGGGACGCCAAAATTGTTCTATTCCAGGTTTACGCAGTTGCAGCACATGTGGATGCTGCAGGACTTTGACGTAGCCGTTTCAGTCATTTCATTCCTATAGTAGGATGCAGTCAGTATTCCATTTGGGTAAGTCGCGCTAGTTGTTCCATTTTATTTTAGTTAAATAGTGTACTCAGTTTAATACTCTTGGATCATTTTGTTATTGATTTGTAGCTGTTGGTTGTCTCGGTAAGGATTATATTTATTCCATTTTTAGTATTGTTCGATTCAGTGATTGTGTGATGGCTAGTTATATATTTTTTGCATGTTGTTGTTGGGATGTTAAATAAAAAAGATAAAATTTGGCACCATGTCTTTTGAATACTAGGTGGTCAATAAGTTTAAAAAAAAATTCGACAGTGATGCTAAGAATGATCCATATGAGATTCCTGTTTAATTTGATATAGGACTGATCACCCGGTATTTTATTAGGTGGGGTGTCACAATTTCCAACATAGTTTGAACAAGGGTATCATCACAGTCATCATTTCTACACTTTAAGGAATGTATAGTTCTACTTTTCCCCTTAACTATTATGTATGTTAAGTATTGCCTAAATAATATATGAATTGATATTAAAAAGGAATATAAATCTAATTAAGGAAAGAAAACCTAATTATTTGTATTTATGTTATTGAATTAAGTCAATGAATATCGATATTAGGAATAAAAATCTTTAATTCAGAATCGTGATAATAATAGTGAAGCATTTTTAACCGTATTATATGTTAGAAGGACTTTCATCTATTGGTGTGATACATATGTAGCATTTGGAGGTCAAGAGAGAAATTTCAGTAGTGTATTTTCTGTTTGCTCGAAATCTCATTAATAGCGATGTTGTCATTGAACGGAGAAGTATAGTATCAAGTAAGTATTGAGGTGCCTTGTGTTGCAGAAATTGCAGTGCTTGAGAGGGTTTCTCATCATCGGTGAATGATGTTGATTATATAGGCAATGTCGGGCAAGTGTGTTATAAGAAAGGTCTTTATGGTTAAGATAGTTTTAGTGGTCATAAATCGTTAGAGAATTAGGACATTATGGTTTTGCCCCCTTTGGAGACTTATGTGCAGGGATTCATGCTAGAGGTAAAACTTTATGTAGCCTAGGAAACATCATCAGGTGCAGCAGTGATAGGTAACCTAGTGTTGGATATGTCTTGGACATTGTGTGTCGAGTTGAACATAAAATTTCTTAGTATCATACTGATTTAAAAAAAAAAGGGAAGTCGTAGGCGAACATTATGGCTTCATGAATAGTCAAAAAGAAAGTGTGGTGGTAACATCATTGTGATTTAGGAGTGACATCCAAGTATGGGTCGTAAGTGCAAGCGACGTTTCATCGTGTGCATACTGGCACACTTTTGTCAAATGACAACGACAAGAATAAGTTAGTTTTCCTCATGTCTCGCATAGGAAGTAGCAACTAATAAACTTTGTGAAAATGGGGTAGATGCGGTCCGAGCATCCCATTCTTTTTTAATATATGTCAATGTTAGTCAACATATTTAGCATACAACTCAAGTAAAGGAAGGAGAAAGATAGAGTTCGTTGTTTACATGGAAAACCTCTCGATTTTTAGAAAAGGCATGTTGGGCGATCGGTCATATTCTGAAGGTATTTCGTTTGATTCTAAAGGTTGCAATATTGTTACTCAATGGCTACCTGGGTACTACGTTATTTTGATTCAGTGATAGATGGTGCACTGCGGTTGTTGAAGATGCATTCCACATTATTATTCATTTATGTTGCATGAGAATCCTGTGTGTGCGTGGTTGCACAGTAGCTGAATTTTTTTTTATAAAAAAATTTGAAATTTGGTGCGCGAATGCAATAATTGAAAATGTATACATATTTGTTTGACTGTTTTGGGTCTATTGGTCCATTGTATGTAATCGGTAGAGCATAGGATACGACCAAATTCGTGGGTACCTAGTTTTGTAATTCAAAGGTTTTGATTTTAAGGGATGGAATCAGGTTCATCGATTATAGGTTCATTTTCGTTTGGCTTACCATTCCATGGGGATGTCGTGTATGGCATACTCTTGTGCTACCGTTTGTATGTAGAGTGTTGTAATGAACGAATGTGTCATAATAGGTTATGAAACCTAGGACAACGTTAGATATGTCGGGAGTTTACATTTGGAGCAAGATGATTGTGTAAGGGAAGCAAAAATCTTAGGTTTAAAGGGTTATCAAACGGTGACGTATGATCTCGTACAAGGCTAAAAATGGACCATCGGTTGGTAAAGGTGACTTTACGGGAATGATTTAGGTGAATTATGTGTCGTTAATTATAAGCCAAATACTGATTTGAATTTGGTCTAATAGTGGTCCAGAGGGTTCCATCGGGAGTAGTCTCATATGGGTGATACTCAAGGAATATGAAGTGATAAGGTTTGTACTATTCACCTGGACGTTGTGTGATTAGGAATGGAATATAGTCACGGATAAAGGAACAAATTTCGAGGAAGAAATTTTCTAAGGATGGAAGAATGTAATCACCGTCTTTGAACAAAGTGTTTAAAAAGGACAATTATTCTTAATCGTGGATCAATTTTTAAAAGTTTACATAAATTGTGTACATGTTGGAGATTGCATGGATTTTATATAAATTTTAGACTATGTACGTGGAGTCCCATGTTACATGTATGGTGTTTCATGGGTTGCCCATGGGGAAAACTAATATTTTTACAAAAGTTTTGCATCGAGCACAAATTCTATAAATAAGTAATTGTTAAATATTTGGTTCGCGCGAAAGCTTTACGTAAAATGGGTCACACAAGTGTTAAAAGGAATAATTTATGAACGAATGTTCCACATAAAAGTTTGCATGCAAAAATTTATATGTAGTATACTTGGGTTGAATACAACGAATTCAAAATTGCATGTCGTGTTCGGGCTTGGTTTGGTGCATGAATGACTCGCGGGCTTAAAAAGGATAATTAATGGTAAAAAATGGTAATTGTCCTTAAATGACAAAATAAAAGTACATGAACCACTTGTATTGTGTTAGTAGCATATAATAAGTGTCGCGAACCTATTTTGAAGCTTATTTTTATGTATGGGTTTTACAAGCCTCATTTTTTATAAAAATATATTTTCAATAAGTTAAATATTAGGTGTTTGTGAAAAAGAATATTTTCGAGCTAAGAATTATTTTGTTATTAAGGGGTACAAATGTTATTTAATAACATGTACTTTTGAAAAAAGTATAAAGGTACGAATGTTGTCAGAAACCCTATTTTGGTAAAAAAAAAATGTGTTGTTTTGTCAGAAAAATGAGTTTTTTGTCAAAAAATAAAAAATGCTCAGAAAATTCTAAAAAGAGGACAGCGAGATGTAAAATGAAATTTCGAAAAACTTTCATTCTTTACACCTTCTTGGGAAAATCGTCTAAGCACTTCTTTAGGCATTTTTATCCCAACATAGAGAAATTAAGTTAAGGGTGTATAATGGAAATTGTATGTTTGTTTCGCATATGGAAAACATGTAAATAGGATTTAATCTTAGACATTGATTGGCCTGAGCATTGGTATATAAAATATAGGGAGGTTAACACTTTAGTTTTTGCTAAAGTCATAATATGTGGGAAAAAATCTCTACCTATAGCTAAGCTCTTTAGCCCACAATTGTGGGTAGAAATGTCTCCCCGAGTTGTGCATGGCAGTAAGTAAGAAACACAATAAAATTATGTATATATATGGTTAATAAGTATAAGTGTGTATATATTAAATAAATGTTCTTGAGATAATGAAGGTTGAGAGGATTTTGGCAACATCTTTGAGCCTAAGGCCGTGTGACATGCGCACCATAAAAAGGGGAAAGAGAGACGATCAGTCTTGTGATCGGTCAAAATGTGGCATCTTATTTTTTATCCGATTGTTACTTTGATAAAATGTGTCTCCTAAAAGTGTTATCATCCTTTGTTTTTAGTTTATATATGTATGGAACCTTGTGGAAAAATAGCCTTAGAAAATAAACAAACCAAAAACATCTTTTGTTAATCACATAAAATGAAGAATAACTACAACTCTTTGAGGAAGTTTAAGGGTGAATAAAGGGATGATTTAAGTGTAATTTGGCGGTGTTGTGAAGGTAAAATCTTGGGATACTGTTGTTGGGGTTCTATATATGCGGGATAAAAAAATCAACTATGTATCTTCATTTAATCAAACATGAGAAAGTACAAAACCAACAACTCGGATTGAAGTACAAATCTAGGAGTTATAACACAATACCTTTGGGGATCTAGTTTCAATCCGATGGAGAGAAAAATATTTGTTGTAGATGTAGAACTGTCGTATTTTGGATCTCAAAAAACTTTCTTAAACCTTCTAAACACTACGATCTTCTAAGATATGATCCTCTCCAAAGTCAAATAGGTGGGTGGACACCTTTTGAGATGATTTTTTTTGCTAAAACTTGCGATATGGTGGCCTCTCTCTAGCCTCCTTCGCTAAAAATGTGAATAGTGATTTCTCTCACCCTTCTTAAACCCTAATGCTTGTGAATAGTGATTAAAACTCCACTCCACACCTATATATATATATATATAAGTGTAAAAGGTGGGCTTGGGCTAAACTGAGTTTGTTGAGATGAGAGTATGGGAAAAATAATTAAATTATGTCCAAATAAATACTCAAAAATCTCAAATTGCGTTTATCATAATTTTATTTCCTTTTCTTATTAAACCATAATTAATTCCACTCAATAATTATGATTGCACTCCAATTTAATTATCTCAGAAATCACTCAGATGTGTCTTAATTGCAAAGTCAGTTATGGAACATAATGTGATCCCCCACATTAAGCTTTTGATACTCGCTTGGTCAAATCAATTTGTCGCAAATTGACTTTGACCAACTTCTAATTAATTCTTTGATTGTCAGACTTAACTTATTTTTCTACTCCACCGGATTATAAATAGTCCACTCTTCAGGTTTACTGGTGGAAACAAATTTTATAAGTCTATCAAGGGGTATCGCAGTCCAAGGTATCCCCGGATGCAAATTCCTCCAAATTATGATCTCATGCCTACTTACACAATTGTCACCCAATATGCGGAGATCATTTTATTCAATCCAAGATTGAATTTCTCCCATGGCAATCAAAGTAGCAATAACATAATAATTTGAATCCTCATAATTCTCAGGATTAATAATCTATGCATTCTTTGCATATGGTTTGAGATATCCTAAGTCTAATCAAGACAGGCCTTAGACTCAAATCTCGCGGATGGTCATGTTCAATACATTCCTAAGATGTACCTATCAAAATCCTCTGTTGAACTATCGCACAAGTTCTCTAACAATCTTACAGTTTCTTATAGTTTGAGATAAACTTCTATAATTTTATCGCATCCATTTCAATTAGATGTCAAGTCCCTATCTAGGTTGTGAATTATTCAATAGTGCTAGAACTAGAATTTCAATCTCTTTGTTATTAACCTAAAGCCGTCTCATTGAAATTCCTTCTGAGCTCTATTAATCGACATTAACTATGAAGCAATATATTTAAACAAATATAAAGCATTCTCATAATCTTAATTCTCATTTCAAAATGAATATAACAATACCTTATTAATCAATAATAAATGTTTTAAACATGGTTTTATGAATAAACCCCAATAATCATCCCCTTAGTTTTAAAGCCATGTGGCCAGGCACTTGACTCCCATTCCTTCTACATGACTATTGGAATTCTTAGTTAATAATCCCTTTTTAAAAGTATCGGACAGGTTGTACTCAATTTCAATCTTGGTCACGATGATGTCTCCCCCTCTATGTGATCTCCGAAATCAATTGATATTTGTTCTCAATGTGCTTGACCCTCTGATGATTCCTTGATTCTTTCAAATTAATAATTGCACAACCATTATCACAATGAAGTGTAATTATCAATTATACTGAAGGAACCACACCCAAATCACTTAGGAAGTTTTGGATCCAAATAGCGTATTTTTCTACCTTTAAAGTGGCAACTTACTCTGCTTCCATGGTCATATTAGGAATACATGATTAATGGACAATACTCCAGCTTATGGCTCCACCTCCTAGGGTAAACACACATCCCGAGTTTAATTTCCTAGAATCCCTATCCGACTAAAAATCAGAGTTCGTGTACCTAATCGGTACTAGACTATCGCTTGAGTGAACCAGTGCGTAATATTTAGTCCTCTTCAGATACTTGAGAATATGCTTCACAATAGTCCGTTGATTCTCACATAAGTTAGATTGGAAAATGTCGACTATGCCAATAACATAGTAGATATTTGGTCTAGTACAGACCATAGCATATATGACTGCCCATCATCGAAGCATAAGGTATATTCCTCATCATGTTTATTTCATCAGGCGTCTTAGGAGACTAATCCTTAGACAAAGGAACTTCATGCATGAAATGGAGAAACCTTGTGAGCACTATGTCGATATAAGAAGCTTAGGATAATCCCAACATCCTATTCTTCTAATCACGAAATAACTTGATCCCTAGGATGTGGCTAGCTTCTCCTAAGTCCTTCATATCAAACTGACTAGACAACCACACTCTTACGCTAGACAATACACCCACATTGTTCCTGATAAGGAATAAAATCATCTACGTAAAATACTAAAAATACTACCAACTTCCATCATTCTTCTTATACATGCAAGTCTCATCCATATATTGATCAAAACTAAAAGATTTGATTGCCTGGTCAAATTGGATATTCCAAGACCTTGACACTTTGTTAAGTCCATAATTGGATCTAATAAGCTTTCATGCCTTTCTCTTTTATCCCTTTTCTATGAATCCCGTGGGTTGGACCTTATAGTTAGACTCGTTAAGATTATCGTTTAAGAATGAAATCTTACCATCCATTTGCTGAATCTCGTAATCAAGATGTGTAGTATTAGATCAAAGAATATAGATAGACTTAATCATGGATACGGACAAAAATATCTCCTTATAATCGATCACATCTTTCTCAGTGAACCCTTTCGTAACAAGTCGAGCCCTGAGGGTTTCCACCTTCTCGTTTATCCCTATTTTTCTCTTATAGACCCACTTGCATCCGATGGGTTTATTTCTATCTACAAAGTCTACAAGTTCCTACACTTAATTTGAATACTTCAAATCCATCTCGGTATCAATAGCCTTTATCCAAAGCTCGACATCCCTATCTTGGAGTGACTCGTCATAATTAACAGGATCTAGTTTGTGTTTCCTTGGGACTTCACTGAAGTGCTCTCATAAATACTCTAACCTATCAAGCTGACACTTGACCCTCCCACTACAATGTGCCTCCACTGATGGTCTGGTATAAGTAATATGTGAACTGATGATGCCAGAATCAGCACCACCAGATAAGGTGTTTTCAAGCTCAATCTAAGAACAATAATGGCAGCACAGTAATGTAAAGAGGTAAGAGAATGAGATGAGGAGAAGAGGAGAGGGCACCAATATATAAGTGGTTCAGCCTAGATTGGCCTACGTCCACTGTGTGTATGAATAATCTCACTGCAATAAGGCACTAAATGCCATGGATACAATCTCTCAAGCTTTCTCTCTCTACTGAGTATCTAGACATAGTTTCAGCTAGGGTTGAATATCTGGGATCCTTTTGCAAGGTAGAGGATGACCTCTATATATAGTACCTAGGGGGTGTAATGTACCCCCCATGCATGCAATGAGCATGTGTGTGGTTACCTCACCAATGTGGGAGTGCCATCTGTCACTGTCACATGTAGAGAATGATGATGCAATATTCTCCCACGTGTGGGGAATAATCTTGTTATAACTGATTTGTGTCAACGTGTCCTTATCTGAATGTCAGCAGGTGCTCGGCTATCGCGTCTGGTGTATGACCTCGGCCTTGGTGAGGTCGAGGTTGGTGAGTCTTGATACCTGTTCAGTCCGAGTGTTCCATGGAGGTCTCGGCCTAATCCTAGCCGAGATAATGGACAGGGTCGGCCTTATATGAGGTTGAACTGGTGGCTTCCTGCAGGCTCGGCCTATGTATGGCCGAGGTTGCCATTTCAAGGCATATGCGAGTGCTGTTGATCCTTGTGATGTCCCTTGGAGAGGCTCATGGTAGTGTCGGCCTGGACCGACCCTGATATGGCCGAGGGGTGATATCGCGTGTCCAAGACATGTCCAATGTTGGCCATAATATCGGCCGAGGTTGGTGTCTCTAGGCCGAGGTTACACTTGGGGCATATCAATCACCCCCCCCCCCCAGCCCTTAGTCATATGTGAGAGCAAGTGACTAGGGAATTACTACACCTCCGAGGCCTGTCTGTTACAAGTCAATACTTGCTTGACACTTGTCCAATGCTGGAATATTCTTGCTTGGTAGGCGTGTGCTGTCAGCCGCCCTTTGGGGCTCCCAAGGCAATGATGGGCCTTGGGAGTTGTGCCTGAGTATATAAGGGTTTTGAACCCTTCTTTCCTTCTTTCTTCTTCATTTCTTCCATTTCAGACGCTTTCGTTCCTGCAGCTCTCTCTCTCTCTAGAAAGATCTTGGTTCAAGGCTTTTGGGTGGTGATTTCTCACGTCTTCTCCTCTCTTCCTTACCATTTCATCCTCAGGTAAGGTCTACCATACTTTTTCCTTCATTTTTCCTGCAAGCACCCTTATTTTCGTATTTTTCGGCGAGCTTCTTAGTTTTTCGGCGAGAGCACCATAATTTCAGGCGAGCTTTTCTTGCCAAATTTAAGTAGTTTGATCTTTAGATTCCTTTGCTTTATCAGCCAGTCTTGTTTATAATTTTTAGAGTTTAGGAAAATCCCCAAGTGTAGTGTCGTCCTCTGATGCTCAGACCCTTATATCAGCTTCTTGAGGAGTTCCCCTCTCTTAGAGAAAAGACTTTAGAAAAGAGTAGGCAAATAGAAAGAGCACAGGAGGAGGCTCGTAGATCACAAGAGTTTCCTATTAGACCCATATTTCCACCACCTCTGAAGGTGATATATCCTGACCCCCCGGAGAACTTCTATCAGACAGGGGTTCCTGCTGATCCCATACCTATGTCTGAGTCTGAATCTTCTACCTCAGACCCCATGTCTGTGGATTCCTTTCAAAAGGCCATGGACTTCACACCTAGGCCTGATCAGGCCCCTGATCAGGCCGAGGTCTCCAGCCGAGCCTCGTCCCATAACCACTCAAGCACCTCAGGATCTTCCTCAGAGGTTGAGATTCTTGAGCCGAGTGTGGCCATTCCACCACCAATTGACGACATCCCCATGTCGGCTGTCACCGGGGCAAAGTTTGCTCAGAGTTTTCCGAGTTACCCATCAACATCTGCTCCGACCGACGTTGAGTTGGATGATGATGATGAGGTTGAGAGCGATGTCGACGTCTCTGAGGCGGCCAAGATCTAGAGTACTATTACTGAGGTAGACCTTCTCTGCTTCAGATACCTGTATTCTATCACCCCCTCAATAAAACTTAGGAGACCTCTGAGGTAAGAGAGGGCTTATCATGGCCGAGACGGGGAGATCTGCTTGTACGAGCAGATGTTCAAGTTGGGGTTCCGTCTTCCCATTCACCCCATTATCAAATCCATCCTCTCTTACATTAATTTAGCCCCCTCCCAACTCTCTCCTAATGCCTGGAGAGTCCTAATAGGGGTCATAGTGTTATGGAAGGCTGTCCACCATTCAGACCTTCCAGTTCATGTCTTTGTTGGTTGCTACGTCCCTTCCTCGACCAAAAATCATCCGAGCTACTACCATTTTGTAGCTCGGAGGCCTGAGAAGAAATTGCTTCAGGTGACCCAGACTTCCAACCATAACTGGAAGCCTCGGTACTTCTTTGCTTCAGGGCCATGGTAGTTTGGCCCATGTGTTCCCTCGTCCAATCTGGAGCAGAGGATGCCCCTGAGGTGGGGTAAGGTCACCATGCCTGCCAGGGCCGACCCTGGCCTAAGTCTACAAAACCTCCAGAAGGTGAAAGCCCTTCAAGATCAGGGGGTAAATGGTCTATTTGTCAGGTTCAAACACTTGATGACTCCTCACTTCCTCTCTGGGACAGGTCTGGGTGGAAGTACCCTTGCCGAGCTTGGTAAGCATTTTTGTTTTGCAAGTTTAACCTCTGAGTTTATTCATATCTGATTATCTAACTCAGGTCTACTAATTTTTTACAGAGAGACCAAAGGATATTCCAGACTAGCTTTGGGAGATGGTTGCACCGAGCTTGACAAGACTTGCCAAGAAAGCAGGTCTTAACGCTCCTCCCCCAGCTCCCTCGGCCTCTAAGCCCCCAGCCAAAAAAAAGGGGGCTCCCTAAGGCCATGCCCCTGAGGATCAGAGGCCGGAGAAGAAGACTACTAAAGCTGCCATCCCTATCTCTTCAGCTGACATCCTATCGGCTCGTCTGGATCAGTTAAAGTTAACTGACAGTGCAATCGGCCACAGTATGCAGGCCCTGGATGCCATCGGCTCTGTAATGATCGAGGCTGATAAACGCATCTACAGGGCTATGGACACCCCATTGCTGGTTAAGTTCGACCTTCATAGAGCCGTTCAGGTATAATTTGATCCTTCTTCAGAAATTCTTCTAAGTGTAACATCTGATTCTTCTTCAGCTTACTCATGATCACTAAATATGCAGGGCTTGACCGCTATACACCATCTATCCAACTGGACTCTGAGGAAGTTGCCTCTCATCCAAAAGGGGCAAGAGGCCGAGAAAGTCCAGAGTACTCTGAACGCAGAGATAGAGGGCCTCAAGTCTGAGCTGAAGGGCTCTGAGGATAAGGTGAAGAGGTTGGAGAAGGACATCTCCCAGCTCGGCAAGGATCATGTTGCTGCATTAAAGGCTAAGGACGACGTTCTGCAGCAAAAGGCCAACTCAGTTGTCAGGGTCGCCCTTGAGGACGCCTCTGAGAAGATAATTGCTGACTACAAGGCCTCTGACGAGTTCATGGGCTTCATCTTTGAATACCTTGAAAGAGGTATAAAAGACACTATTAAATGGGCAGATGTCAGGGAGAGAGAGGCCGACACTTTGAAGGCCTCTGATTTCGTTGGCCTCGGCTTTGCTAATCCTCAATTTGCCCAAGCTCTTCAAGAGGTTGAGGAATAGGCTGTCACTCCTGTCGAGACTGCTACATTAGAGGTCACCGAGGTTGGAGGGGCAGACCATTGTGATGATGCGGTCGAGGTGACAAACCAAGCCGAGGGTGTCAACGTTCCCCCCTCAGACTCTTGGGATATTTTGATCATTGTTTGTAACTTAACTGTATTGTGGAACTTTTGTCTGTAATCATTGAACATATAATTTCTGAATATATATGTCAACCTCTGATGAGGGCCATCTTTACTTTCTTTTCATTGAATGTCATGTGATGCTTTTCATTCTTAGCTCCATTGTTATGGTGTCTGCTAAAAATAAATTTGTAATCTGAGCTTTAACCTCTGAAGTCCTCTTTCTAAGCTTGTCTTTTTGTAATGGCATTGTTTAAACTCAACCAATGTTCCTGAGCTCAGACCTTATCACCAATGAATGGTGTTATGAAGGTCTGAGGTTATTACCTAAAAGGTTATCCTCATAATGAATCTCACCAAATTAATGATGTTAAGTGTTTGAGGTCATCTCATTATGGTGTCTGACCTCAAACCTTGTCACCAAATTAATGATGTTATAAGGGTCTGAGGTCATCACCTAAGATGTTATCCTCATATTGAATCTCACCAAATTAATGATGTTAAGGGTCTGAGGTCATCTCATTATGGTGTGTGACCTCAGACCTTGTCACCAAATTATGATGTTATAAGGGTCTGAGGTCATCACCTAAGATGTTATCCTCATAATGAATCTCACCAAATTAATGATGTTAAGGGTCTGAGGTCATCTCATTGTGGTGTCTGACCTCAGACCTTGTCACCAAATTATGATGTTATAAGGGTCTGAGGTCATCACCTAAGATGTTATTCTCATAATGAATTTCACCAAATAAATGATGTTAAGGGTCTGAGGTCATCTCATTATTGTGTCTGACCTCATACCTTGTCACCAAATTATGGTTATAAGGGTCTGAGGTCATCACCTAAGATGTTATCCTCATAATGAATTTCACCAAATTAATGATGTTAAGGGTCTGAGGTCATCTTATTGTGGTGTCTGACCTCAGACCTTGTCACCAAATTATGATGTTATAAGGGTCTGAGGTCATCACCTAAGATGTTATCCTCATAATGAATTTCTGATCTAAGAATGAAGCAAGAATTGTCATGGGAACTGATCTTTATTAATAACCTCTTCACAATAAGATGGTACATTTACATGAAACTCTATGCAACATCATATGTAATATCTCTTTAGGTGGTCATCATTCCATGGGTAAGTGAAAGGTTCTCCTTCTAGGTTTTCTAGCCTGTAAGTGCCAGGCACAACCTCTTCTGTTACTTTGTAGGGGCCATGCCAGTTTGGGTGAAGCTTATTTGCCTTCTGTAGGGTCTTCTTTAGCACTAGGTCTCCCACTGCAATGGGTCTTGACTTCACCCTCTGGTTGTAGAATTTCGCTGCCCTCTGCTGGTAGACTGCTTTTCTGACCTCTGCGTCTTCTCTTCTTTCTTCGATAAGATCTAGGTCTAGCCTCCTCTCTTCCCCATTGTTGTCAGGGTCGTAGGTCTGAATTCGATGAGTTGGGAGTCCTACTTCCGTTGGTATGACGACCTCTGAGCCATGTGCCAGCATGAACGGGGTTTCTCATGTTGGTGTCCTTGCCGTGGTTCTATAGGCCCATAACACAGCGTAGACCTCTTCAATCCATCTTCCCTTCGCATCTTCTAACCTCTTCTTGATTCTGTCTAAGATAGTTCTGTTTGTGACCTCGGTCTGACCATTTGCCTGAGGTCGACCAGGAGATGAGAAGAATTGCTTAATCCCTACTCTTAGGCAATACTTTTCTAAGGAGGAGTTCTTGAACTGGGTCCCATTATCCGAGATGAGAGTGTTTGGGAGGCCATATCTGCATATGATATTCCTCCAAATGAACTGGAAGGTCTTCTGCTCTGTGATTGTTATCATCGGCTCTGCCTCTACCCACTTTAAGAAGTAGTCAATGGCAACTATCAAGAATCTATAGTTGTTGACAGCTCTTGGCAAAGGTCCTACTAAGTCAATTCCCCATACCGCAAATGGCTATGGAGAAGAGATTGATGTCATAGGCTGATGGGGTTGATGAGGGATAGTGGCGAACCTTTGGCATTTGTCGCACCTCTTCACGTAGTTTGCAGCGTCCTTGGACAAGGTAGGCCACCAGTATCCCTGAGTGATAATCCTCTTGGCCAGGGGCCTTCCCTCTATGTGGCTAGAGCAAGAACCCTCATGAACCTCCTGTAAGACCCGGGGAACTTCCCTGGGATGCACACATCTGAGGAGAGTCAATAGAAACCCCTTTTTGTACAAGACGTCTCCTACCATTGAGAATTTGGCAGCCCTATATCTCAACTTTCTCCTTTCTAGTTTGGACTCAGGCAGCTCTCCCTCTCTTAGGTATCTGAAGAGCGGGTCGATCCATGAGTCTCCTAGGTTCAAATTGTGATAAAGGTTACATACCTCATCCTCCTCGATGGTTGCCTTTCTCAAGACCTCGATCGGAATGGTCCTTCCCATATCTGTCTTCATTACCGAGGCCAGCCTTGCCAATGCATCAGCGTGATTTTCACTTAGTCGAGGCACGCTCTTCAATTTTGCTTCTTCAAAATATTCTAACAACCTTCTTACCCTCTTTAAGTACTTGGCCATCCTTTCGTCTTTGGCCTCGTATATCCCCAGTACTTGATTGACAACCAACCTTGAGTCGCTATGGAGTAGGAGTCGCTTTACGCGAAGAGTTGTTGACAATAAGAGACCTGCTATCATGGCCTCATACTCGGACTCATTGTTTGAGGCCTGGAAGTTGAATCTCAAGGCGTATTCAATGTTGGCACCATCTGGAGCCGAGATTATTAGCCCCGCACCGCTTCCACTATCACAGGAAGAGCCATCAACTAAGAGGCTCCAGACGTCTGTTTCTGATGAGAAAACCCCTTATGTCATAACTCCTTGCTTGAAGAGGTATCGATCCTCTTCGTTATCTTCTATTATGCTCCAGGTTTTGCCTGAGATGACCTCTTCTCGATCTCGGAAGACGTTTGGTGCCGTCTCTTCCGAATTTCGGAAGACACCACGGTTTGTCTCTTCGTCGTCATCTAGGCCTTTTTCTGTCTCGGCCGCTTCCCAGGTGAATTCTGCGACAAAGTCCGCGAGGGCCTGCCCCTTGATGGTTGTCCTAGGCTGGTAGGTAAGATCATATTCTCCTAGTTCGATGGCCAAGGTCATCAATCTCTCGGACTTCTCAGGTTTATGCAGAACCTGTCTTAGTGGGGAGTTAGTGAGGACTACCATAGAGTGAGCTTGGAAGTAAGGCTTCATTTTTCTTGAGGCATGTATTAGGGTATAAGACAACTTATCCATACGGGGATAATTTTGTTCAGACCCTTGAAGGGACTTACTATTGAAGTACACAGGCCTTTGGATCCCATCCTCTTCCCGTATGATGGCCGCACTGATGGCTGATTCAGAGACTGCCAGATACACAAACAACCTTTCTCCTGCGATGGACCGAGACAGCAATAAGGGAGACCCTAAGTAGGACTTGAGTTGGTTGAAGGCTTTTTCACACTCTTCGTCCCATTGGAAGGCCTTTCTTAGAACTTTAAAGAA
Organism: Sambucus nigra; assembly: GCA_949130495.1. NCBI lineage: Eukaryota > Viridiplantae > Streptophyta > Magnoliopsida > Dipsacales > Adoxaceae > Sambucus > Sambucus nigra. Next base: position 195,974,424 of record OX422208.1, read on the forward strand.
TGGAAGACACTTGTCCGTTGCCCTAGAAACAAACCTGTTAAGGGCAGCCACTCTTCCCGTGAGTCTTTGGACATCCTTGATACTCCTAGGAGTCTTCATGTCGAGTAATGCCTTGATTTTCTCAGGGTTCGCTTCAATTCCCCTCTGGTTAACGATGAATCCCAGGAACTTCCCAGCTCCTACTCCGAAGACACACTTTGCTGGGTTGAGTTTCATTATGTACGAGTCCATAACATCGAAGGTCTTCTCAAGGTCCGCTACGTGAGTGTAAGCTTTCAAGCTCTTTGTTAGCATATCGTCTACATACACCTCCATGGTCTTACCTATTTTCTCTTCGAACATCTTATTGACAAGACATTGATACGTTGCCCCTGCATTTTTCAGACCGAATGGCATCACTTTGTAGCAGTATGTCCCTTTGTCAGTAATGAAGGCTGTCTTCTCAGAGTCTTCAGCATCCATGAAGATTTGGTTATAGCCTGAATAAGCGTCCATGAAGCTCATGAGCTTGTGCCCCGCCGTCGCGTCCACCATCTGATCTATCCGAGGTAAGGGATAGCTGTCTTTTGGACAAGATCTGTTCAGGTCAGTGAAATCCACACACATTCTCCACTTCCCATTGGCCTTAGGCACGATGACTGCATTTGAGAGCCACTCCGGGTAGGTAACCTCTCTTATGAACTCAGCCTTTTCCAAATTTTTGACCTCTTCTCAAATGACGTCGTATTTCTCCCTGGAGTAGACTCTTCATCTCTGCTTGATCGAATTGGCATCTCTGATTACGTTGAGCTTGTGGCTCATCACCTCAGGGTCGATGCCAGGCATGTCTGCGTGACTCCATGCGAAGAGACTCTGTCTCCTCCTGAGGAAGTTTATCAGCTCTTCCTTGGTTCCTGGCTCTAGGGCCTTACCGACCTGGACGGTTTTTTCCAGCTCGTCCTCATTGAGGACGATGGATTCTACCTCTTTCGTGGCCTCTCCCTTCTTCAACTTTGTTTCATCTCTTGGGTCAAGAGTATCAATGCTATAAGTGGTGGTTGCCCTCTTATGGGCTTCTCTCTCTTCAGCCGAGTTGAAGTAACATTCTCGCGCTGTGGTCTGGTCACCTTACACTTCCCCTACTCCATAAGGAGTCAGGAATTTTAGCATCTGATGGACCGTTGACGGCACAGCCTCGAACTCCCTAAGGGCCACCCTTCCTATGATGAGGTTATGGCCGAGAAGACACTCTCGTCCATCACAAAGAAATTAATCCTCCTAGTCAACCTCTTAGGCCATTCGTCACCCATCCGTACGTCCATCTCATACATGCCCAAGGGGTGAACCTTTTCACCACTGAAGCCTATCAGGGGGTGGTGATAGGGAACCAGTCTTGCTCTACTAAGACCTAAGCTCTTGAAGCAAGGCCAAAACATCACATCTGCTGAGCTCCCCCCATCCACGAGGATCCTCTGCACCTCATATCCATGCACCCTTGTCGTTATGACTAAAGGGTCATCATGGGGGGATAAGATACCTCTGAAGTCAAGTCTGGAGAACCCAACTATGAGGGTGTTCATGTCTACTTTCTTCCTCTTCTGTACTGTATCGGAAGACGTTAGATTCACAACTTCAAGCTTGGCCACTGATTTGGCCTCGGCCACATAAGCCTTCTTATCGGCTACTTCAGATCCACCACCTAAAAATCCTTCGCATATTGTGCCAACACCTAAAGAGATTATACCAACTCTCTTCACCGGGGTGTTGTCATCCTTTGGTGGAAGATCCGGATCATCTTTATCATCTCCTTCTGAATCATCGTCCCTTCGGGCCGGGATGTTGTCACGGCATCTGTCATTCCTCCTTTTCTTATGGTCATCTCTTCCACTCTTAGGAGCCTTACCGTCTTCATATTTTCTCAATTTCCCAGATTTTAACATCTTCTCAATTTCATCCTTCAAAGCGAAGCATCTATCTGTGACGTGACCATAATCTTGGTGGAACTCACACCATAGGTCTTTGTTCCTCTTATGTGGTGGAGCTTTCTGCTTCTCTGGCCATCTCAAAGCCCTGTCATTCTTGATCTCGTTGAGGATGTGCTCACAGCTCATAGTAAAAGGAGTATAGTGAGCGAACTTGTCATCACCTGATCTCTTCTTCCCATCTTTCTTGCTTTGGGACTTTCCACTGCCACCGCGGTTCTCATCCTCATACTTGGCGGCCATTGCCTCTTCCGTATTCATTACTTTTCCCGCGATTGCTAGCAGCTCCGCCATAGACCTAGGGGGCTCTTCCGCCAGTTTCCACAATAGCTTCCCCTTCTGGAGGCCTCCTATAAGGGCGGTCATGGCTATGTTCACTTTATAATCTTCCACCTCTAATTTCTCTTTGTTGAATCTTGCTATATAGTCTCTTAGGCTCTCACCCTTGGCCTGCTTGACATACAGCAGGTGGGTAATCTTCTTTTGAGGTCTCATCCCGAAGCAGAAGTTGTGGATGAATCGCTCAGCCAAGCCTTTGAAGTTCTCAATTGAGTTCTTCGGAAGGGAGGTGAACCAACTGTGTGCAGCCCTTGTCAAGGTCCCAGAGAAGGCCCTACACTTCATCTCATTGGGTATTGAGTAAATGTCTTCTACCGACTGGTACATCTCTATGTGATGTACTGGGTTAGTGCTGCCATTATACTTAGGAGACACTGTAGGAGGCTTGAACTTAGCTGGGGTTGGGAACCCCACTATCCTAGCCACAAATGGGGAGCCCTCTGAGTAACCGCTTTGTAATGGGTCCCTGCTTTTAATGAGGTCTCCTATCTTCTCCTCAAGGCGTTGGATAGAATCATTCCATGGTCTTCTGTCATCAACTTGGCCGAGGTTATCCCCTGCCACCTCCTTTGCGATGGACCGAGGGTTCCCCTACCACGACACGTTGGCTGTTGACCTCTTCCTGTCCATTGTCTCTTCTTTCACAGTGTCGGCCTTGGTCTGGCCGACCCTGCCTGTTCCCTCTCTGCTGCGTTCCTTGATCTCGACAGCCTCTGTCTTAGGTCATTCATCGGGCCCAGTCTCTCGAAGGCCGACCCTCTGCTCAACCTATCAAAGGCCGGCCCTCTTTGTTGGGCCTCTTCACCTCTTCGGCCGACACAACCTTGAATTTGCCTAAGAGGCCGTACAGTGTTATTTGACACCTCATACGGCTCCCAGCAGTCTTCTGGGGCTTCTTCCGCTTCTATATCATCATACTTGTCCTCTGGGCAAGGGTTTCCCTGCCTCCCCAGGCGCAAGCGCCTAGGGTCAGCAACGTCCCTTCTCCGCTGGGGTGCAGGATGGTCCTTCATTGGCGCCTGGGGTGATCCCCTGGCGTCAGGATGAGGCTGAACTGCCTCCAGAGTGATCATGTCCGATGAGACCCCAGGTGGCCTCATCATAGTTTGACTGAGCTGAGAAAATTGCTCCTGCATGGCTTGTTGTGTTGCAGCTAAAGATCTCAAGGCTGCTGCTACCTCTGCCATTTCGGACTGGGGGGCGCCTGAATGAAACTAGGACCTCCACCCCCGGACGGCAGAAGAGGTGGTGGTAAGTCTGGTGCCATATGTTAACACTATAGAGCTTGAGTAGCAGATGAGCTTAGTACCTCACAGGACCTCTTTCAATGGTGAAACAGCTCCGCGCTAGGGGGAGGCCTGGTTCACCACCAGAGTCTCCGGTAAGGTTAAGCAGAAAAAGAGGAAGAGATAGCTTCTCGTTCCCACAGACGGTGCCAAAATGATGATGCCAGAATCAGCACCACCAGATAAGGTGTTTTCAAGCTCAATCTAATAACAATAATGGCAGCACAGTAATGTAAAGAGGTAAGAGAATGAGATGAGGAGAAGAGGAGAGGGCACCAATATATAAGTGGTTCATCCTAGATTGGCCTACGTCCACTGTGTCTGTGAATAATCTCACTGCAATAAGGCACTAAATGCCATGGATACAATCTCTCAAGCTTTCTCTCTCTACTGAGTATCTAGACAGAGTTTCAGCTAGGGTTGAATATCTGGGATCCTTTTGCAAGGTAGAGGATGACCTCTATATATAGTACCTAGGGGGTGTAATGTACCCCCCATGCATGCAATGAGCATGTGTGTGGTTACCTCACCAATGTGGGAGTGCCATCTGTCACTGTCACATATAGAGAATGATGATGCAATATTCTCCCACGTGTGGGGAATAATCTTGTTATAACTGATTTGTGTCAACGTGTCCTTATCTGAATGTTAACAGGTGCTCGGCTATCGCGTCTGGTGTATGACCTCGGCCTTGGTGAGGCCGAGGTTGGTGAGTCTTGATACTTGTTCAGTCCGAGTGTTCCATGGAGGTCTCGGCCTAATCCTATCCGAGACAATGGACAGGGTCGGCCTGATATGAGGTTGAACTGGTGGCTTCCTGCAGGCTCGGCCTATGTATGGTCGAGGTTGCCATTTCAAGGCATATGCGAGTGCTGTTGAACCTTGTGATGTCCCTTGGAGAGGCTCATGGTAGTGTCGGCCTGGGCCGACCCTGATATGGCCGAGGGGTGATATCGCGTGTCCAAGACATGCCCAACGTCGGCCATAATATCGGCCGAGGTTGGTGTCTCTAGGCCGAGGTTACACTTGGGGCATATCATGAACCATAATCATCGACAATTCTCCCACTATGATTATGTAGTCAACTATCGATATCAAGTTGTATTTTATCCTGTAAGGTGGTCTCGAAGAATTTTCTTGATTTTTCCCACTTAGCTCTTGAAAGATAATCGTGTTTCTAGGGCTTGTGGTTTATCATATAATATTCCTCTAAGTACCGGGAATTTGTGCTAATGATCACCCCCGGTTCTTAGGATTATAAAATAAACCCGCTTGGTTCCTTTTGGGTAACCTACAAAGAACACTTATGTCCTTGATTCTAACTTCCTATGCTTCTTCCTCAGCACATTTGTTGGGCAACCCCAAATGCGAACATGCCATAAACTAGGTTTACACCCAGTCCATAGTTCTGTAGGTGTCATTGAGATTGATTTAGAAGGAACTAACATCAGTAAATAAGTGGCCACCTCTAATTCATAACCCACAAAGAATTCGGCCGATTAGAATAGCTCATCATGGACCTAACCATATCCAAAAAAGTTTTCTTCTTTCTTTTAGCTACACTATTTTGTTGTGGAGTACCCGATGTAGACAATTGGGTTGTTGTACCCAAATTCGATAGATGATGTTTAAACTCTCCCAAGAAGTATTCCCATCTATGATCATATCGTAGAGTGTGTATTATTTTACCGTGCCTACGCTCCACCTCAGCCTTATACACTTTGAACTTATCAAAGGTTTAAGACTTGTGGTGCATAAGAAAAATATATCCATACGTCGAGTAGTCATCAATGAAAGTGATAAAATACTCGTAACCACTCTTACCCGAATAAATATAGGCCTATACAAATAAGAATGAACCAAATTCCATCACATATTTGGCCCTATACCCCTTAGTCGTAAATGACCTCTAAGCAAGATTCACAGACTAGAAGTGCCTCCACTTCCAATGAACTCAATTTCCCATTTGAAATCAGTCTTCGAATCCTCTTTAGATTGATATGAGATAACTATAAGTGTTAAAGATATATATAGTTGAACTTAGAAGGTTTCTTTCTCTTTATAATATTTCCATTTAAGTTATTCAATTCAGTATTAAATAGCAGTGTCCCGCCTCGATATTTTATTAATTTTCCCGCATAAGTTGTAATAATACAAAAACCTTTGGATTTGGATCTTTATGAATAACTTTATAGATGCAATTGACTATTTGGGGTCCTGATTGTAATTGTTGGACGTTTGTGGGTTAAGATTGGAAAATTTGGACAAATTAGAAAATAGTCGTTCGTACGAGTTCAGGTCTTTCGAACGAGAAATCAAGGTCATTCGAAGTGAGGAACGAATGAGGATCGAACGAGATCTCGGTGAATAACAGGTAGAGGTCATTTGAAGGTCGTTCTAAGTGGGTATCGAACGATGTACAAACGAGATGCCTTTATCATTCGAACGAGAGGCGAATCTCGTTCGAACGAGGTCATATAAATTTTTAAATCAGGTTATCCTTGTGCGTTGTCTCGTTCTGGGCCATTGAATTGATGAGCTATTGAGCTCTGGTGAACTCGGATTGGGTAAAAATTGGGGTTTTAAAGCTTTTGGGCGTTTTTATAAGGGGTTTTAGGCTCATTTGGATTATTTGAGATTTGGAAGAAGAGAGAGAAAATGGTAGGCCTTCCACCATTATTGTGCATCTCTCCACCTCTCTCTACCACAAACCATTATGCCACCACCATTTTTCCACCTTATACCACCATATTCTTCTAGTAATCCACCATATCCAAGCTTTAGTTACCCATTTCCACCATTTTTATGCATAGCTATGAATTTGTAGAGATGTTGGGGATTTTTGGAGAAGATGAAGATGGGAGATTCATGGAGCTTGAAGAAGGTTTTAATGTAGCTTTCATGGATACGAGCTTAGTGGAGCTAGGCAACCTATCTAAGCCACCTTAAGATGTGGAAGGTTGCCATCTTCTTAGATATTTTTCTCCCATTGTTGGAGCTTCATTTGAGGTGAAAAACTTTACTCTTATTATTAAGACTCTTTTGCATATTTGTAGTCTTAATGTTAGATTATAAGAGTATGATGCATCTATATACTATTATAAAATGCTATACACTATTTATTTCTCCTTGATAGCGAAAAATGTCCACGTGGACATAGACTTTGTACTCTTTTTTATAAAATATACCCGTGCGCTTCCTCACTCCTCCTTTTCCATTTTTTCCCCAAATAACTCATCTCCTGTTATAAATATTGTATTTATCCTATTTAAGTGAATGTCCACTCCTATTAGTGTTGGAATATGAATACATTAAATGTGAAACCACCTAAGACCTAAGCTATTATAGGTGGTTGGTGGGATGCATTTAGTGGACTTTAATCTCTACCATCCATCTCATTGTTGATCCAATGGATGTGGTGAAAGCCAAGAAGTAATAAATAGGACCCTCTTGTAAAAGATTAAACACACCAATTAATGAGATATCTTCCTCTCTATATATACTTCTCTCTATGCTCTTTTATTTTACAACACGTTATCAGCACGATATTGCGGTTTTTTTTTTCGATTTTCAATAGTTCCAGCCTTACGGTTACTTGGATCTACACGGATCTGAGTTGGATTTTGTTTCCAGCGATTTTTCGAAGGCTTCCATTTTTTCTCGGAGGTAATCTTTTTCTCGGGTTACTTTTTTTAACAAAAAAAATGGCCTAAAGTTTTGTTTGGCCACTGTTTCTTGCTAAAGGTTTTGAGAATTATTTTTATTTGGATAATCTAAACAGATTTGGTGTTAACTCAGTGTGTGTTTTAGTGTTTAATCAGTGGCTGCATTTTTTTTTGGGTGTGTGTGAGTTATTCACTTGGCCTTAATTCACTGATTTATCTTGGCCTTAACTCACTGATTTATCTTGGACTTAACTCACTAACTTAACTCGAACTCAACTCAGTGTGTTAACTCGAACCAACTCCATTTAAATATTGAACTAATCATGGATTTAACTTTTGGACATTTTTTTTGACATGATAATAACATGTACCATAAAATTAAACTTGAAGTTTTTATTTTTGGGACCGGAAGTTCGCAGTAATTAGGAGCTAAAATTCCTACATGATATTCAATTTTGAACCAGAAGTTTCAATAATTTTGGGGTCTGAAACTTTTGTCACCATGTGTCGCGCAGGATGTGAACTTGCGTGATTTTTGTAAGACGTTTTATTTGGGTTAAAAATAATTTGACCGTATTTATTGGATGCTAAAAATAGGCGTAAGAGTGCCATGTGGTCAAAATTAAAAAAAAATGAATAAATAAATAAAATATTATTATTATTTTATTCAAAAACAAAGTGCTCAGAAAATTCTGAAAATCACCATATCGACTCAAAATTTAATTTTGAGCAACTTCTTCTTCTTTGATATTTCCAAAAAAATGTCATAATTTAGGCCATTTTTCGGTTCGGCCAGACTTCTTCTTTTTTCTAAACTTTAATCATTTTGTTGTCTTATTTAAAGGGATGGTGGGCAACCCTTTTTGACCATTTTGAATCATCTTTCGGCATAATGTTTTGGCAGCCAACATATTTTAATTTTATCTCCTTTTATATATATCTTAGCCCCTTATAATTATTTGTTCAACCTTAGTTTGTAGATGTGTTCTTGGGGTTGTTTTGGTGTTTATTCTTAGAGGAGTTGTGATGATTCTTGGGAGATGATTTTGATGGAGTAATATGAATTTCTGAGCAGATTTATAATGGTTACTTTTGATGCTTGAAGTTTTTGATTATTTTTATAGTTAGGGAGGGGCATTAAATGTCCATAAATATTTTATAATTTGGGCCTGAAGTTCCAAATCATAAATTAAATTTTTTTTTTGGGACATTAGACGTTCTCAAATAATTAAATTTGGACCTGAAGCTCCAAATATATATTTGTGATCAAACCTGAAGTTTTGACAAAATGGGGTGGGGATTTTCAAATCCCAAGATATTAATAAAATTGAACCCGAAGTTCAATAATTTTATGTGTAGAACCTGAAGTTCTCACAAATAAATAGCGATGACCTGAAGTTAAAATTATTTAAATTTTTGGGCCTGAAGTTTCAGATAAAATATGCTTCCCAGCAATTAATTAAAAATTAGGGCCGAAGTTCCTAATTTACATTTAAATTTCGGACTTGAAGCTCCGAATTGCTGTTTAATTTGGGACCTGAGGTTCCCAGGTCAATTTTTTCATTTGGGATCCGAAGTTTCCAAATTATTTTATATTGGGACTAAAAGTCCTTAATTATTATTCAAATTATTGAACATGACAATGAAATATGCCCTAAAATCAAATTCGAAGTTTTGATTATTTTTCTAACAGGGCAAGGAATACTAAAAGTCCAATCACAATTATTTATAATTTGGACCCGAAGATCCAATAATTTTGTAATCAAACATGAAGTTTTGATTACTTATATAATAAGGGTAAGGATATTACATGTTCCGTAAGGATTATTTATATTTTTGGACCTAAAGTTCCAAACAATTTTATCCCTTATCAAACTTGAAGTTTGAATATAATTCGGCGGTTGTTTAACGTCTCTAAATATTTAATGTTATGATATGAAGTTGTCATTATTTATAATTGGGGCCTGAAGTTCTCTAATAATTATTCAAATATAGAAATTAAATTTCTCAGTTCAAATTTTGGGACGTTGAGTACATAAATTATTGGGCCTAAAGTGACAAAAGAAAATATATCACAATCAAACCTGAAGTTTTGATTGTCAAATTGAAAGGTTATAGATCAAGATTCCCCCAATTATCATTGATTTCTGATATGAAGATTCATATTCAATATTGTGACCAGAAGTTCACAAAATATTTTTTTTTGAATTGGGATATAAAATATAAAATTGGTCACTCTCATGCTATTTATGGTTGTTTGGACTGGCGGATCCAACTAAAATGAGCCATAAATTAAAATTCGAATTTTTGATTATTCATAGGGTATGCGCAAAATATATTATTTTTATTGGGATTAGTTTCAAAATTAATTAAGTGTCCCTTTAACTATCACATTAATGGTTTCTCCATTAAATTTTTTGTCTCTTGACCTTTTTGACTTCATTTAAGTGTTAACTTACTTTTAATGGTATTTAATTTTAACTCCTTTTTCACATTCTAATTATTTAATATATATTTGGGCCTTGAAAATGTGTAGAGGCTGTGAAAAAATTAAGTCTCTAATTTTTTTTAAAGAGGTTGGATTATTATTAGTCGGAGTTAATTAAAATATTTATCACTTGTTTGGAAGATTCTTTAACATTTTTAAATCTGATCAAACCTGAAGTTTTGACACTATAGGGTAGAGAAAGTCCTTATACTTATCAAAAATTTCAGACCCGTTGTTCTTAAAAATTTGGGACCTGAAGCTCCCATAAGCATATTCTCAAAATCAAAAGCGAAATTTTTGATTATTTAGGGAAAGGTAAACATCCCATGAATGTCAATTTTGAGCCTTTGTAAATTAAATTGAATGCAAGCGATGATACTTGTCTGGTAGACAGTGGGCCAACCCACACCAGTTTGAAAAATCATAAGTTTTTCTCAAACTTGGTATACAATAAAGCGAATGTCTCCACTATAGCTGGTCCTACTAAGATTATTGAAGGCTTCGGAAGAGCCCACGTGGTGTTACCTAATGGTACCCACTTATTCATAAATAAAGCTATATACTCAAGAAATTCCAGAAGAAATTTATTGAGTTTTAAGGACATAAGAGTGAACCGGGTGATATTAAAATATGTAATGAAGGTAATAAAGAGTTCCTTTGAATTACTTCTAGTGTTGGAAGCCAGAAGCTCACACTAGATAAATTGCATTCTTTATCCATGGGGTTATACCATACAACTATTAATGTTGTAGAATCACATACTGTCATGAGCCGGAAGCTCAATGATCCTTATAAATATTGTGGCATGACCGATTGGGTCACCCTGGATCAAACATGTTGCATCGAATCATAAATAACTCATATGAGTCCTCCACGTCGTTTGGGAATATATGTTGGTTATGATTCGTCATTAATTATTTGTTATATTGCGCCACTGACAGGTGATAGATTTACCGCTAGATTTGCGAATTGTTATTTTGATGAGACACTCTTTCCGCCGTTAGGGGGAGGAAAGAACGTACCAGAAGTATGGCCCATTCCTGAAAACGGAGAGAATTAACATGGAACACTTCCACTTTGTCTCATCTAGACCGCCGTACTGCTCAATGTGAGCATGACGTGAAAAGGATATTGCATCTTCAGGAAATTACAAATAAATTACTCGATGCATTCAATGATGCTGCAAAAGTAACCAAGTCTCATGTACCTGCTGCAAATGTGCCTGTAAGAATTGATGTACCAGTGGGACAAACATTGACATCAACAACAAATGAATCTATTGCACGCCATAAGCGTGGCAAATCTATGGGTCCCAACTATTTGACTCCAAGAAAGTGGAGATTAAATAAAAACATACCCAAATAACGCTCTAGAAGAGGTTATACATAACGCTCCAGAAGAGGTTATGAACAAAATATTCAATTTCTCAAAAACTTCAGAAAAGGTTATTATCTATGAAAAGACACAAGTCCCTGAAGTGAATATAAAGCCCTTGAAGTTGGCAAAGGTACCTACTATTAAATGAGATCTTATCTTTTATAGTTATACAAGAGAAAAGTGGGATAAACAAATATGATCATCGATGATATAATATGTTGTAGGTACACAAAAATCAAAGGGCAATGATACTAAAAATCCACGTACTATGAATGAATGTCGACAAATAATTTATTGGCCAAATTGTGAAAATGCCATGATGGCATAATTCGAGTCTCTTGATATACGTGGTATATTTGGACCTATAGTAGAAACCCCAAAATATGTTAACCCTGAAGGTTACGAATGGGTGTTTATAAGAATGTGAAGTGTTAAAACTCACCAAAAGTGCATAATTTATGGCACAAGGTTTCCTGAAGAAATAAAATTAATTATATAAGAGCATATCATTCCGTTTCGGCCGTAAGTACTTTCAGATGTCTAACTAGCTTAGCAGTTTTTTTTTATGTGAGACTCGTGAATATTATAACTGCTTATATATACGGGACTTGGACAAATAATACATATAAAAATCCTAGAAGTATTTCCTTTACCTGAAGCAAAGATAAGGAGTACGCACTCAAATGCAGTAAGACGTTCATTGTACAGCAGGCAATCCAAATGGATATAGGTACAACCGTCTTAGTAAATATTTGTCTAAGAAAGAGTATGAAAATAATCATATATAAAAATGTGCCATTATAAACTATCCTTAATAGATGTGATCCTAAAGAGCTCAATTGAAATGAAATCCTTAAATGGATATGCTCTTGAAGAGCTCAATTAAAATGCAAAATATCCAAATAAAAAATTCAAAATGAATGACCTTGGGGTAACAAGTCTTTGTCTCGGCCTTCAGATCGAGCACATTTTATGTTAAACTCATATCTATTAGTCAAATGGATTGAAAAGTCCTGCAAATTCTTTAAGCATACAATTTTAGTATACCCATGGTCTCCGGTATTTAGATATTATATTATTCATATCATCCTAAAGAGGATGACAAAAATAAATTTGGTCCCGAACTATCATATGTGCTTTTTATTATAGTATTTGGTCAAAAAGTACCATACTTGTACGTTATTAGTATATTGATATATATAAAACCATTCATGATATTGCATATTATAATTACAGTTAATATTTTGGCAAGAAATAATTATCATTGACTTGCATAGCATGGGACTAATATCAATCATATCATATGATATTTTTATCTAACCATCTACGTCCAGTTAGTTATATAGATGCAGGTTATCTCTAGTATCCTCACAAGGAATAGTCAAATAACTTATGACTTGCCTCGAACAACATATGTTCCTACTACTTCTTATGAAGAAGAGTTATGCAACACACAAACTCCAGAAGAGTTATGCTATTAGTGACATGTTCATCCCTCTTCACCCATGTCCTATAGAAGTCGATCTTATGAAGAAACGTGAAATTGAAGTAACAGCGAATAAAATCTATTCACCATAAAGAAACATTTCAGAAGATTGTTTATAAAACTGATATGCATCGACTCAACCATCAGAGAAATATCATAATCAAGGGGAGTATCCAGTCAGGGGAGCATTTGATCAGGGGGAGAATCTAAGAGCGTGATGTTTTGGACATATGCACGTTGTACTCTTTTTCCTTTAACTAGGTTTTTTTTCCATTGGGTTTTCCAGTTAAAGGTTTTAACGAGGCAACACTAAGCGTGTCCAACACCGATTCAAAGATCACAAAAGTTGTACTCTTTTTCCTTCACTTTGATTTTTTTCCACTGGGTTTTTAATTAGTAAGGTTTTAATGAGGGAGCCATCATTGAATGGTGGATATGGTGTACATCCAAGAGCGAGTGTTATAAATATTGTATTTATTCTATTTAAGTGGGTTTCCACTCGAAATATGAATACATTAAATGTGCAACCACCTAACACCTAAACTACTATAAATGATTGGTTGAATGTATTTAATAGACTTCAATCTCATTGTTGATCCAATGAATATGGTGAAAGTCAAAAAACTATAAATATAACCCTCTTATGTATGCTCGTTTATTTTACATCATCTCCTCTCTGTTAGCTACTTGTCTCTTTAGATGTTGTCTCTCTATTTTCCCATGGCTTCTGGTCGTCCCTCTCTAAAACGACACATCTATCTTTAGCCGTTAAAGATCGTTGTTTGGTTAAAATTTATGGAACCGTTCACAATTTTTCTTGAATTGAACTTGGGTTTGGTGAATAGATTTAAACCAGATCTCTGTTCATATGAAACTTTGAAAGAGCCATTGATGGGTACAACTCTCAAACCTCACTTTACTAAAATGGACAATTTCCACTCTCACTACATCAAAAGTTTTCATATTCTTCTTTCTCTCTACAACTGCAATTTGATTACAAATTTGTAACTTTCAATGTTTTTGTTATAGGAGTTTTACTTGGTTTTACTTCTTTCTTTTGTTTACAAGAAAGAATGGGGGTTTGACGTTGCGGTATTTGTTTCATTGCATCTTTGTTACATTGAATCCGTAAAACCACAATCAGAATTTGGGTTTAATTTTGATTTTCTTTACAGGAAAAATTTTGGGTTTTGATTTGGCTATCCATTCCAATTTGGGAGGGAGTTCATGTCACAAGAGCAAAACTATTAGGGATTTTTGCTTCCTGGGTATTATTTTGGTGCATCTTTGTTGCTTTGACTCCCTAAAACCCAAATAAAAAATGGGGTTTTATTCTGCTTTTGATTACTAAAAGGGATTCTGAGTTTTGATTTTTGCTCCTCAGCTCAAATTAGAGGGTTTTCATTTCACACGAGTAGAATAATTCGGCCTTTTGCCTTTGAGGGTTTCTTCTGTTGCTTTGACTCCAAGCCCAAACCAAAATTGAAATTATTTTTTTCTTTTCTTTTACCAAAAAGGAATTTTGAGTTTTGATTTGGCTCTCCAGCTCAATTAACCCATCCACATCTCTCATATAATTGTGTACCGCTTTTTAATTATCAAGTATAAGGTTTGGTTCCACGTTTTTCTTAATCTATGGACTTTGTTTTGGAATCCCATTTGTGTGAGAATATGTGAATAGTTTTTTTTCTGTTTGAGTGGATATGTGAATAGTTTCTCTTTCAGATGAAAGTTTGTTTGGATGATTAGGCCTTCCTTTGTATTGGTCCATAATGATTATAAAGGCAAGAAGAAAAATGACACCAACTAAGCAAAATGACTATCATAATTGCATAGCTCGTGATTTTGAAACTAGAAGTAAATGAAATCTTTTGTTGAAATTGTTTTATTGCATGAAAAAGCTTTGGACACATTGTTTTGATGATTAGAAGTTGTTTAATTATGGAAATTGTTATGTCGTGTAGGTATTTGGTTGAGGTTATGGCTGCGTTGCAGTTCACTCTGCTCTTCAACTGCTGATTAGTGCATCATGGTTGTTGCAGAAGTCTCCTATTATCTCTTCTAAGAATCATGCATGGCTTATTTTTTAAGCTGATCAGGTAAATTTGTATGTTAATGAGATATTTGTTTGAAGGTATTCAATCATCTTCATTCATCTTGAGAGCGATCGGGAGATAATTTTGTTGAAGGATTATTAAACAGCTTTGGTAAGCTAAAATATTAGACTTTACCCTTTTTTCTAATTATAGGGTAACAGGGCCTCTAATTCATTATTACACTTTCCGCCCTTACATTTTAATGTCCAAAATACTCCTTCCCTTCTCATTTCACCTTCTCTAAAAATTGCAACTGGAATATTTCTCTCCAAACCAACAATTTATAAAGAGATTTAGGATTGAATTTATGAACAAACTTAAATTCGATTATCCTCTATGAAGCACGGACACTTCTCCGAAGGCCGCGTACGAGTGTCGGACACTCAAAGGACACGGACACGCAAGGGACACGACTTGGACACGTGTCCGACACGCCACGTGGCGTGTCGGGCTTAAAAGGAATTTAAAAATAGTTGGACACGCAAGGGACACGGCTGGGACATGGCTGGGACACGCAAGGGACATGGCTGAGACACGTAAGGGACACGGCTGACATAAATATATAATAACTTTAAAAAAAAGGGGGCAGGAAACATATGTTTTTTTTCCTTTTTATCACCTATTTATTCTTTTTTTTTTAATCTCTGTATAATAAATTGCATTAACCATATGCATTTTGATTGTTATTATTAGTATGGGATTTAGTATCATTGTGATGTTTGATGTGTAGAATGGATTTAATACTCTTAATGCTTATATGTTTAATGTTGTTCTTAGTATGAGATTAGCATTAATGTGATATTTCATATTTTTTATATATAAAAATAATTATAAAAAATATTTATTTAATACCGTGTCCCCGCCGTGTCGTGTCCTTATTTTTTTAGATTTGTCGTGTCGGCGTGTCCGTGTCGTGTCGGACACGACACCCGTGTCCGTGTCCGTGTCTGTGCTATATAGATTATCCTTCTTGTGGGTTTATGTAACAAATTCAAGTCATATATATGTATATGTAATAAATAGGGATAATTTTTTTAGCGAATATCGAATAAGGGAGCCTGAGGGTATTTAGTCTTAAAGGATCTAAGAGGGAAGTGTGATTATAAAGTAAGTAATATTTTTTAACTATTGGGTTAAGTTTAATTGACTAGAGAGAAGAGAGAGATGTATTGTATTAATGTGGAGAAGTGTGTATTTACATTATAAGGAAAACCTATATGTAATGTAATAAGAGGGAATAAGTAGAGTAAAATGAGGAGTGGTGGAGGTAGTGGTGGGGTGAGGTTGTGAGATAGTGGAGATAAGGTGTAGGGTGAATAGAGATAGTGGCGGAATGAGGTGTAATCGTAGTATATACTTTAACATCCCCTTTCAAACTCAAGATGGTAAAGTATTAACCAACCTGAGTTTGGTAATTAAGTCTTGAAAGTGTCAAGGGAAGATAAAACAGTCTGATATGAGAATTGTAAAGATGACGCATGGAGAAGATGTGATGGAAAATCTGCTTTAGAGATCGGTGTACTGAGCAACCATTGAGATGACCTATAGTAATCTGAGAAGATGCTAGAGCACAAAAATATGTTATAAGATTCATAATGTATAGATGAATCCATAGGAGTGCACGAGGCACTAATGAGAGAGTATAGGCATTAATGAGAGTACACAAAACACTAATGATAGAGTGCACGTAGCACTAATGACATAGTGCACAAGGCACTATGATAAGAGTCTTATGGTGGTTTGGTGTATGAGTGACATGGTAGATTGGGTATAGTTTTTAGTTCTCTGCCCCCCCCCCCCCCCCCAAACTTAAGTTGGTTGTCAATCAATTTGAGTTTGAAACTGAGTTCTGGTGCATGAGTTTTGGTGATGGTATTGGCTGTATGATGAGCGATAGAGATGACATGTGGGCATTTAAGAATAAGATGCTGGAGCACAAGAGTGTTCTAGAAGATCTATAGTGTATGTATGGATCCTTTGAGAGTGCAAGTAGCACTAATGAGCGATTTCACAAGGCACTATGAGAGTTCTTTAAGCACTAATAAGAGATTGTCAATTGATGAGCGAGTGCTTGAAGAAATAATAAGAGGACATGGAGCGAGTGAAATTATCACTGTAGGTGTGTTGTTGAAGCACACTATGGTGATGATAGGGGAGAGTTGGTTGCGGTTATAATTTTTGTGATGATATGATGATGATAAGATATGGGTTTTTTCATAGTTGGGTGATGAGAGACAAGAGTTGGTGGTAGATGATTATGACTGGATGGGGTTGAAAATGGTCCCGCGGAGACGATTTGGTATGGCGATGTAGGTGTGAGATGGTTGATTTGGCCTTTGTCTTAATTTCCCCCTCAAATTCAAGACGAATTTTAACTAACTTTAGTTTCATAACAGAGAGAATAAAAGACGATTTGGTATGGCAATGTGGGTGATTTTTGAAATGGGTATGGAACTTTGTTGGGATTTTTTTGTGATAAATAAAAAAGAATGGGTTGAAATAAAAGAGAATAAAATAGAATAGGTGAGAGATGGGATAAGGAAATTTGGTATTACTAGAGATATTTAATGGACTGATTTATGGGCATGTACGTTGGCTTCCATAGGTTTGGCCCGAGAAAAATTATAAAGAATGGGTTTGGCTACAAAAATGGGTTGGTTAAAATTTTGGTGTGTCCCATGGTGAGAAAACCCATTAGCTGAGAGAAGTAAGGGTTTTCTATTTCATCTTCCTTTGTTTTCAATTTTTAAATTCTGTTTTCTTGATAATTTCCTGTTTTTATCTCATTTATTTGAAGAAAAATTCTTTTGTTTAGATTTTATGCCCTCTAAACTGATTTGTAGCACATTCAGATGTATCATGACATACTTTGGCATCTAATTTCCATCTACCATTGATTTTGAGATGTATGACCGAACATTTAATGAAACTTTTTCATAAAAAACTCCACATCTCTGGTGTTTGAGGAAGCACTTGTTAAATCATAATCCTTTCGTCCCAAATTAAGAATCCACTCTTCCTTTTCGGGCTGTCCCGAATTAATTAATTCACTTTTCTTTTTGTAAGGACACAAATTTCCAATTGAGTCCATATATAGTTTTGGCTCAATTCCGGACAAAAACATTATTTCATAGGTTAGTGTTTTATTGTAATACTCTCAAGCCTATGAAGTATGTGTTGAAGACGTAGCGGCAAAGAATTTAAAGCTTCATCAAAATGCCGGTTTGCGTGCCTCGTTTCTACGTCATCAACTAAGGTTCCATGCTCCCAAGGTATGAATGTAATTATATTTATATAGGAGCTTGGAACAAAATTTATTTGGGTGTTAGGTTTAATAAAAACCATGTTTTACTTTCAGAATAATTTAATTGGAACTTTAATTTAACGTATATAAAGTTTCTGGGCCAAAATAGAATTTTAGAAAAATTTCTGGAAGTCGTTCGAAATCTCATTCGAACGAGTTTTTCGTTCTAACGAGGTTTCGTTCGAACGAGTTTGCCAACGAATCTAAACTGGTCAGTCGTTCGATATGTCGTTCGAACGAGTTTGTTCGTTCTAATGAGGTATCTAACGAGTTTCTAACGAGCCTAGACTGGTCGATCGTTAGAAGTCTCGTTCGAACGAGTGTCAATGTCGTTCGAACGAGATGTCAGGCGGGAACAGTTTTGAGCAGTTTTTGACAGTTTTTACCCACTTTCCCCACTTGGTTTTTAACCAACTTTTTCAGACTTAATAATGTGCGGGAATGACATTTTCCAAATTATCTTTTTCATACCATACAAACTCCTAGAGAGTGTTTTGAGAGCAAATTTGTTTAAGGAAAAAGATCAAGTTTTGAGTGTTATTCTTTAATGAAAAATCCTACACACTCTAGTGTTTACACCCAATAGTTGTTTATCCAAGTTCTATATACATATCTTTACTTGGAGTTTTGGCACCCGTTTTCTCTACCGAATTGAAAAAGAGACGTTTTGGGTTTCCTTCTACATCCCATCACAAAGAAGAAGAAGTTTGTTGCGGTATTACTCACTTGGAGAAAGGCTCTAAGCTTGGGTGACGGTGACCATACAAAGTCCTATCGGTGGATTCCGAGATCGCGGTGGAGCTCCGTGGTTGTCCGCTAGGAAGAGGTTTCTACAAGAAGGAGCAACAAGGCTTGAGAGGGTTCGAGTCGAGGATGTAAGTCTTTTGTCTTGTAGTTGTAATTCCATATCTAGTGGACTTGTGGCTAGGGCCGTCCGAGGTTTTTTACCGTCTTGGGTTTTTCCTCGTACATCGCGGCGTAGTGTGATATTGTTTATTTTATCTTGCATAATAATTTAGAATCTATGCTTTAGGTTTAATTCAAGATAAAATTTGGTTTAATTATCACACTCATTTAATTTGGACTTATATTAAATGTTGGGTAATGTTTAATTAATTCAAGTCATTTGCTAAAATTTGGTTTCGTCTTATTTGCTAATTTTGATAAATATGATTTAGGCAAATTCTAGGACTTGGATTAACTTATTTTAATTTGTATTGAAGAAATTAAAATTTGGCTTTGTTTATTTGTGAACCATCATTCAACGCTTCCGCATCATTCATTGAATTTTATACAAAAGGAAATTAACTTTGATTTTAATTGAGAAAATCACCATCCGGGGGTTCCAGCAGCTTTTTCACTTTTTGTACATAACCAACAAACCAAATTTAAGATTATGAACATGTGTTCATATTTGTCATTCATCAAGTGTATCCTTAATCTGTACAAACGAAAGATAGTGACTCATAGTTTTTTTGCTATTATTTTTTTTTTGAAAGATTCAGCCCACGTTAATGAACTTTATTTGTGCAGGTGTTTGCATACATAATGATGAGTGATGGGTCGGCTGCATCAGGCGTCAGCAACCTGAACTGCACAGGAATTCAACATTCGGCCTTGCCAGATTTTTGCAAGGCTATTCCCAAGCCTTTACCTTCTTCAGCTGCATCTTTCTTTCCGCAATGGCTGTCCTCAATGTGATATGGCTCTCTAAGTACTAAACATTTTCGTTCTATCTTCCCCTATACTATACTAGATGTTTCTGCTTTCCTATATGATGTATCTATATGAATATCTATATATACTATGTCATAAATAGTCTGCGTATTGCATTGCACAATTTTAGAGTCGGCATAAATAGATGTCGTAATGCTTATATCTATCCTTTTCATAAGTTTTATTACGTAATACAAGTAAAAGTGTTCACATTGTGTTGTAAACCTGATCTGAAAAATCCCAATTCAATGCTTCCCCTCAGTAAACTATTGGGTTGTTTTTTGTCATGAAATGATTTGCAATGATGGTGTCCACTTGCAGTGTAGTTGACATTTTTCTGGATGGAAAGTAAAGAAGATAAAAGAAAAATTATGGCAATATATTCCATTGATGTTCTAATGCATTTCTTTGAAAGTAGACCTTTTTTTATTTATTTTTTATTTTTATTTTACTTATTTATTATTTATTTTTTATAAACTTGGTTTGTCCTGTATAATTCCAACAATACACTTCAATTTCCTTTAATGGAGAAAGTATATTAAAGAGTTTTAAGTTGTAAATTTTGTGTGTTTTTGTTGAGTAGATAGCAAATTATATATGTTATCACTACACCAAAAACAGGAAACTGGTACGGTTTAAAACCGTGCCAGACGCAATCTGGCACAGTTCAAAATCGTGCCAGAATCAGGCGTGCCAGATTTTCTGGCGCGGTTTAAAACCGTGCCAGATTTTCCAATCTGGCACGCTTTTGGCACGCTTTTAAACTGTGCTAGTTTTTTAATCTGGCACGCTTTTGGTACGCTTTTAAACAGTGTCAGATGTTAAATCTGGCACGCTTTTGGCACACGCCAAAACCGTGCCAAAGTATCGATTTTCTGGAACGCTTTTGGCACGGTTATAAAGCGTGCCAGATTGTTTTATAAGCGTTCTCATTTTTATGCATTGGCACGGTTTTGGCACGGTTTAAAACCGTGCCAGATTTTTCAGTTGATTAAAAACAATAATAATAGGAACCAAATCTGGAAAATTTGCAAATTCCAAATTCGGTAGGAAAAATATTTATTATTTGCAAAAACAAAATCAAGAAAATTCACAAATTATGAATATCGCAGGTTGATGAACTAATGTGCATACAAACTTCAAAAAATTACAAGAGATAATACCAATATAAACCAACACATGATCATAAAAGTCGACAATAACTTCAAAAAATTACAAGAGTTAATAGTTCTCATATAAAAAAAAATTGGGCAGAATTTCCTCTATTTTTTGAGCATTCCAAAACCTGCTAACATAAAATCTACCCATATAAAGCCCGCACGGCCATAAAAGTCAACAATAAAACTACTACAGCCAGCACGATCATAAAAATAAACCATAAAACTACGAAAGCCTGCTCGGCCATAACACAAAAAATAGAATCCTGAATATTAACGACACAAAATACACAATCCCCCTGTTGTAAAGCATTGACTTCCTCGTGCGTTCCAAGTGGATAAAAGCTAACGATTGAATGTCATCCTACAAAAAAAATAAGACACAAAAAAGATACAATATTAGTAACCAAGTCATTTTTAAAAAAATATTCAAGCAAAAAAATTGCATATACAAGAAGAAAAATTGCATATACGACTACGCGGTCAGTTCCTACAAGTTACATTGATCCCGTGCGAGGTGTTTGTGCCTCTTACGGGGTCGTTTGGGGGCAGGTTCGGGTTTTCACCCCTTAACGGCCTGTTTTAAAGTCCAAGTGTGATTTTTGCAAATTATCGTCATACTCTCAAACCGGAAGTCCCGGGACTACCCGGTCAGTTCCTACGAGTTACATTAGTCCCGTGCGAGGTGTTCGTGCCTCCTACGGGGTCGTTTGGGGGCTGGTTTAGGTTTTCACCCCTTAACGGCCTGTTTTCAAGTTTAAGTGTGATTTTTGCAAATTATCGTCATACTCTCAAACCGGGAGTCCCGGGACTACGCGGTCAGTTCCTACAAGTTACATTAGTCCCGTGCGAGGTGTTCGTGCCTCCTACGGGGTCGTTTGGGGGCTGGTTGGGGTTTTCATCCCTTAACGGCCTGTTTTCAAGTCTAAGTGTGAGTTTTGCAAATTCGGGTCATACTCTCAAATCGATAGTCCCGGGACTACGCGGTCAGTTGCTACAAGTTACATTGGTCATGTGCGAGGTGTTCGTGCCTCCTACGGGATCGTTTGGGGGCATGTTTGGGTTTTCACCCTCTAACGGCTTGTTTTTAAGTTTAAGTGTGAATTTTGCAAATTATTTTCATATTCTCAAACCGGGAGACCCGAGACTACGCGGTCAGTCCTTACAAGTTACATTGGTCCCGTGCGAGGTGTTCGTGCCTCCTACGGGATCGTTTGGGGGCTGGTTGGGGTTTTCATCCCTTAACGGCCTGTTTTCAAGTCTAAGTGTGATTTTTGCAAATTATCGTGATACTCTCAAACCGGGAGTCCCGGGACTACGCGGTCAGTCCCTGCGAGTTACATTGGTCCCGTGCGAGGTGTTCGTGCCTCTTACGGGGTCGTTTGGGGGCTGGTTCGGGTTTTCACCCCTTAACGGCCCATTTTTAAGTCTAAGTGTGATTTTTGCAAATTATCGTCATACTCTCAAACCGAGAGTCCCGGGACTACGCGGTCAGTTGCTACAAGTTACATTGGTCCCGTGTGAGGTGTTCGTGCCTCCTACGAGGTCGTTTGGGGCTGGTTCGGGTTTTCACCCCTTAACGGCCTGTTTTCAAGTTTAAGTGTGATTTTTGCAAATTCGGGTCATACTCTCAAACCGGGTGTCCCGGGACTACGCGGTCAGTTCCTACAAGTTACATTACTCCCGTGCGAGGTGTTCGTGACTCCTACGGGGTCGTTTGGGGGCTGGTTCGGGTTTTCACCCCTTAACGGCCTGTTTTCAAGTCATGTGTGATTTTTGCAAATTATCGTCATACTCTCAAACCGGAAGTCCCGGGACTATGCGATCAGTTCCTACGAGTTACATTGGTCCCGTGTGAGCTGTTCGTGCCTCCTACGGGGTCGTTTGGGGGCTGGTTCGGGTTTTCACCCCTTAACGGCTTGTTTTCAAGTCTAAGTGTGATTTTTGCAAATTATCGTCATACTCTCAAACCGGGATTCAAGGGGACTACCCGGTCAGTTCCTACAAGTTACATTGGTCCCGTGCGAGGTGTTCGTGCCTCCTACGGGGTCGTTTGGAGGCTGGTTTTGGTTTTCACCCCTTAACGGCTTGTTTTCAAGTCTAAGTGTGATTTTTGCAAATTATCGTCATACTCTCAAACCGAAAGTTCCGGGACTACGCGGTCAGTTCCTACGAGTTACATTGGTCCCGTGCGAGGTGTTCGTGCCTCCTACGGGGTCGTTTGGGGGCTGGTTTTGGTTTTCACCCCTTAACGGCCTGTTTTCAAGTCTAAGTGTGATTTTTATAAATTATCGTCATACTCTCAAACCGGGAGTCCCGGGACTACGCGGTCAGTCCCTACGAGTTACATTGGTCCCGTGCGAGGTGTTCGTGCCACCTACGGGGTCGTTTGGGGGATGGTTTAGGTTTTCACCCCTTAACGGCCTGTTTTCAAGTCTAAGTGTGATTTTTATAAATTATCGTCATACTCTCAAACCGGGAGTCCCGTGACTACGCGGTCAGTCCCTACAAGTTACATTGGTCCCGTGCGAGGTGTTCGTGCCTCCTACGGGATCGTTTGGGGGCTGGTTGGGGTTTTCATCCCTTAACGGCCTGTTTTCAAGTCTAAGTGTGAGTTTTGCAAATTATCGTGATACTCTCAAACCGGGAGTCCCGGGACTACGCGGTCAGTCCCTGCGAGTTACATTGGTCCCGTGCGAGGTGTTCGTGCCTCTTACGGGGTCGTTTGGGGGCTGGTTCGGGTTTTCACCCCTTAACGGCCCATTTTTAAGTCTAAGTGTGATTTTTGCAAATTATCGTCATACTCTCAAACCGAGAGTCCCGGGACTACGCGATCAGTTGCTACAAGTTACATTGGTCCCGTGTGAGGTGTTCGTGCCTCCTACGGGATCGTTTGGGGCTGGTTCGGGTTTTCACCCCTTAACGGCCTGTTTTCAACTCTAAGTGTGATTTTTGCAAACTCGGGTCATACTCTCAAACCGGGAGTCCCGGGAATACGCGGTCAGTTCCTACGAGTTACATTGGTCCCGTGCGAGGTGTTCGTGCCTCCTACGGGGTCATTTGGGGGCTGGTTCGGGTTTTCACCCCTTAACGGCATGTTTTCAAGTTTAAGTGTGATTTTTGCAAATTCGGGTCATACTCTCAAACCGGGAGTCCCGGGACTACGCGGTCAGTTCCTACAAGTTACATTAGTCCCGTGCGAGGTGTTCGTGCCTCCTACGGGGTCGTTTGGGGGCTGGTTTGGGTTTTCACCCCTTAACGACATGTTTTCAAGTCTAAGTGTGATTTTTGCAAATTATCGTCATACTCTCAAACCGGAAGTCCCGGGACTACGCGATCAGTTCCTACGAGTTACATTGGTCCCGTGTGAGGTGTTCGTGCCTCCTACGGGGTCGTTTGGGGGCTGGTTCGGGTTTTCACCCCTTAACGGCTTGTTTTCAAGTCTAAGTGTGATTTTTGCAAATTATCGTCATACTCTCAAACCGGGATTCAAGGGGACTACGCGGTCAGTTCCTACAAGTTACATTGGTCCCGTGCGAGGTGTTCGTGCCTTCTACGGGGTCGTTTTGGGGCTGGTTTTGGTTTTCACCCCTTAATGGCCTGTTTTCAACTTTAAGTGTGATTTTTTCGAATTCGGGTCATACTCTCAAATCGAGAGTCCCGGGACTACGCGGTCAGTTGCTACAAGTTACATTGGTCATGTGCGAGGTGTTCGTACCTCCTACGGGGTCGTTTGGGGGCATGTTTGGGTTTTCACCCTCTAACGGCTTGTTTTTAAGTTTAAGTGTGAATTTTGCAAATTATTGTCATATTCTCAAACCGGGAGACCCGAGACTACGCGCTCAGTTCCTACAAGTTACATTGGTGTCTGCGAGGTGTTCGTGCCTCCTACGAGGTCGTTTGGGAGCTGGTTTGGGTTTTCACCCCTTAACGGCCTGTTTTCAAGTCCAAGTGTGATTTTTGCAAATTATCGTCATACTCTCAAACCGGGAGTCCCAGGACTACGCGGTCAGTCCCTACAAGTTACATTGGTCCCGTGCGAGGTGTTCGTGCCTCCTAAGGGATCGTTTGGGGGCTGGTTGGGGTTTTCATCCCTTAACGGCCTGTTTTCAAGTCTAAGTGTAATTTTTAGAAATTATCGTGATACTCTCAAACCGGGAGTCCCGGGACTACGCGATCAGTCCCTACAAGTTACATTGGTCACGTGCGAGGTGTTCGTGCCTCCTACGGGGTCGTTTGGGGGCTGGTTTGGGTTTTCACCCCTTAACGGCTTGTTTTCAAGTCTAAGTGTGATTTTTGCAAATTATCGTCATACTCTCAAACAAGGAGACCCGAGACTACGCGGTCAGTTCCTACGAGTTACATTGGTCCCGTGCGAGGTGTTCGTGCCTCTTACGGGGTCGTTTGGGGGCTGGTTCGGGTTTTCACCCCTTAACGGCCCATTTTTAAGTCTAAGTGTGATTTTTGCAAATTATCGTCATACTCTCAAACCGGGAGTCCCGGGACTACGCGGTCAGTTCCTACAAGTTACATTAGTCCTGTGCGAGGTGTCCGTGCCTCCTACGGGGTCGTTTGGGGGCTGGTTCGGGTTTTCACCCCTTAATGACCTATTTTCAACTCTAAGTGTGATTTTTGCAAATTCGGGTCATACTCTCAAATCGAGAGTCCCGGGACTACGCGGTCAGTTGCTACAAGTTACATTGGTCCCGTGCGAGGTGTTCGTGCCTCCTACGGGGTCGTTTGGGGGCATGTTTGGGTTTTCACCCTCTAACGGCTTGTTTTTAAGTTTAAGTGTGAATTTTGCAAATTATTGTCATATTCTCAAATCGGGAGACCCGAGACTACGCGCTCAGTTCCTACAAGTTACATTGGTGCCGTGCGAGGTGTTCGTGCCTCCTACGAGGTCGTTTGGGGGCTGATTTGGGTTTTCATCCTTTAACGACTTGTTTTTAAGTCTAAGAGTTGATTTTTATTGTCAAACGGGGAGACCCGGGACTATGCGGTCAGTTCCTACAAGTTACATTGGTCCCGTGCGAGGTGTTCTTACCTCCTACGGGATCGTTTGGGGGTTGGTTTGGGTTTTCACCCTCAAACGGCTTGTTTTTAAGTTTAGGTGTGATTTTTGCAAATTATCGTCATATTCTCAAACAGGGAGACCCAAGACTACGCGGTCAGTTCCTACAAGTTACATTGGTCCCGTCCGAGGTGTTCCTGCCTCCTATGGGGTCGTTTGGGGGCTGGTTTGGGTTTTCACCCTTTAACGGCTTTTTTTAAAGTCTAAGCATGATTTTTGCAAATTATCGACATATTCTCAAATCGGAAGACCCGTGACTACGCGATCAGTTCCTACAAGTTACATTGGTCCCGTACGAGGTGTTCGTGCCTCCTACGGGGTCGTTTGGGGGCTGGTTTGGGTTTTCACCCTCTAACTGCTTGTTTTTAAGTTTAAGTGTTGATTTTTATTCTCAAATCGGAAGACCTATGACTATGCGATCAGTTTCTACAAGTTACATTGATCCCGTGCGAGATGCTTTTGAGCCTAATCTAGATATTTTCAAGTTTGCATTACAATTATTAGCATTTTCATTTGTCTAAAAAAGGAAATGATTTTTTTTATTAAACATGTATGTTCTCTAATCTTTCTAGCTCTTTTAATCAGATAACTATAACCACAAAATGAATCAACCGAACATAAAAATTAAGAAATTTACAAACCTGTAGAATCGGTGTGTCGATTTCAATAAAGCCTAGAGACTCTAACGGCACGTCAACAACTTCAAATTCTTCCTCTTTGTAGCTCAGGTCGCAACATACATACCTCCCCCTGTAAGTAAGGCGAAACAAATTATTCATATTGATAAGGCTACTTGTAACACAAATCATTCCATATGAAATTCTTAAACTCACGAGTAATAACCTGGCTTAAACTCTGGAAATTCTTAAATCATTTTGATCATAGCTACATGTAATATACACAATCAATAACGATCAATGGCTACACAATCAATGGCTATGATAAAAATGAATGTGTATATTAAACGAAACAAATAGATTTTGATGTTGCTATCACCTCTAGGCCTAATTGTGGCTTGAGTTTAACATCGTTAGGCTCGCTGCTGGGCATGTGATCCATGTGCCACGAATCAATGGGGCCTGCCTTGATAGATTTTGGATTCCCGGGGTGAGAGGATATTAGTTCGAGTGGAATAATGTCCCGCTCTCCGCGAGGGCTGCCTTGCTCGGTGCTGGTCTTCGCTATATCCATTTGAGGTAGCGCAAGGTGAGTAACATCTATAGAAAAGGAAAAATTTTATCAGGGAAACTTGGTTAGCCATAGACATGTGATAAAAGAGAACACTAGTTTACGTTCCCGTTCTTATCAACCACGTGGAAAAAAGAAGATAGGTGATAAAAGATGTCGGGATGACTAAATGCTGCTTCAAAACTATCAAGAAATAGATTCACATTATGTATTCATATAATTATGCATTTAGTCATCCCGATAAATCCAAAAAGGCATTATGTATTCATACCTAGTACTCATTTTTAACAATATGTACTGATATAATTATTATCATGATTTAAAAAATGTAGACATATGTTGATACATCCATTGAGGAATTTATGTTCTTTATCATTTTTGTTGTTGTCTCGATATCAAAGGTTGGCATCCTCACCTTTCCCATCGCATAAGTGTTGTGAATTGAGTTTTGAAGATTTTGCCCCCCCCCCCCCCCCCCGAGGCTGTTGTGTATTGCTACAATATATACTGAGCAGATGAAGGTTCCTGTAATAATAAACCTTAATTATGATTCCTCCTTCACAAAAAATTATAACCGAGTGCAGTAAGATGTCCTCAATATGTGATAAACTCATTCTCAATATTGTAGATGTCATTATATGCTTAAATTTGATAAGAATGAATATAATTAAACATGAACAACCCATAAAGGATCCACACAACCACATTTGTTTTTCTTTAATGTTCTTCCTTTCAAATTGTATATCAAGAAAACAACAGTCCACGTGAGAGCATGTGCTCACAATCTGCTAGTCTTATTTTCAATAATGCACAGATCATGATACTCATAAATTGAACAAAATTGACATCTCATCCCATTAGAATAAAGAAACAAATCTAGTTCACACACACACATGGATCTTTCCCCAATTCCCAGCACACACACCAAGGTAGAGCTCCTTGAATTTCATATAACGCAAGGGGTGATACAAAGAGAGAAAACTAAACATGAAGAAGCTCTTATTTTCATAAATATTACAATTCACAATACAAATACTGTTTTTATATGAAAAAACAAATTTCTAAATTAACTATAATGGGCACAAATCACAACAAGACCAATTTTATCTACACCAAAATTACCACAATTTTCAATGATGACCACAACACCTAAGCTAAAACAAAAATAGGTAACCATTTGCTCTCCGTGAGGGAGCAAGAACAAATTGGTGACGAGGTAGGAGCATTGATCAGTTATAAAATTATTATCAAGTGTCCCCCTCAATGATTCATTGCAAATAGTATTGTTATAAAATAGGTACGTACCCCTTGGATTCTCTTGCCGGTAACAGGACATTTAGGTCCGCTAGCCCTCTTGTTGGTGCCCTGATACACTAGCTTTCCACCTAATAATATTCCATTCCAAATCATCAAATGTATGCTAAGCAAAAGTTAACTGATGACTACATATATAAATAAATTAAAAAAAAATACCTTCCTCCGTCGGAACGAACGAACCCGATTTCGGTGGCGTAGCTGTGGCATAGCTGTGCTGGTTTTAACAACCCTGTGCTGGTTTGATTTGGTGGCGTAGCTGTGGCATTTAATTCAATCAACGATTCAGCCTGGGCCACGTGGTGACCGTGACCCTTCCTCCGTCGGAACGAACCCGATTTCGGTGACTCATTCTGCCTGCGCCACGGTGATGGAGGCGTAACTTATGCTCTGTGTTGCCACTGTTTTGCTCAGCGTTGCCATCGCCTTGTTCGAAGTAAAGGCACAAATCGAGCCACGTTGAGTTTTAACTCAGTTAACTATCTCCCTCATCTACAAAAGGCCCTCAAACCATTTACACGGTTTCAAACTGTAAAATACCCAACAACCAAATCAAAACCTATCAGTAATTCTTGCGACCTCCGAGGAGCCATAACCCGAGGAACAATCTTGACATCCGAATAATTAGATTTCTGAAAGGCCATCTCCGACTAATTTACACTCCGGCCAACCTTGTGAACAACTTCCAATATCTGAATAGTTGCCTCTAAGGAGGCTTGACCTCCGAACAATCTCCGATCGTCGAACAGCTACCGATAAGCACTCCGATCCGTGGTTTTATGGATGGAGGCGTGGAGGATGATGGATTGGGGCGTGGAGGATGACGGATCGGGGAGAGAGAGAGAGAGACGCTTAGGTTAGATTGAGGTTGAGGAGAGAGAGAGAGTTAGGTGAGAATGAGTTTGGTCCCGCCTAAAAATTGGGGGGTTTATTTTTTTAATTAAGCGTACCCATATTTAGCACGATTTAAAACTGTGCTATATTTTGGCACTGTTTTAAACCGTGCCAGTTTATGCTAAAACCGTGCCAAATTCTGGAACGGTTTAAAACCGTGCCAGAATCTCCTTGCCACAGCGTGCCAGATTAGCATTTTTGGTGTAGTGTATATTGAAATTATGTGTTATTAATCTTCAGTATAGAAGCAACCGTTGTTTCCATATTATGGGTGATGATTAGAATTAAAGATATTTTTTTTCTTCAGAATTGTAGATCAAAATTTTGGATGTGATAAACGTTGTGGATTATGTAATAGCAAAGTTGGAAGAGATGATGCGTGATTGATCAAAATGTCTATCACGTTCGCCTAGCCCGCGCATCGCGCGGGTTTACACCTAGTTTGATATATGATGAGTTTCAAGTAAATTGGTATTTAACATTTTTATGAAATAAAAATATTGCAAAATGTCATTTGTTGAGAAAAATTATGGATGAAATAACATTCTAAAGTTTCTCGCAAAAATGTAGATTTTATAAAAGTTGGATATTTGCTGAGATTTGTTGAGCTTTGAAGAAATAAAAATGACTTTTAGTCTTGTAAAGGGTATATTTTGCAAGTAATATGAATTTCTAGACTAAATTATATCTTTGAATCATGTAATTGTAATTTTCTAGTTAAATCCATCTCCTCGTGCATATAAGGCCATTTCCAATGCTTTTGTTTCCAGATTGATTTCTATCCTAGCTGGAAAGCAAGTTTTAGAAAGGACCGATGTCTACATGGCATCTTCTTTGAAATTATAGAGAAGTGTTTAGATGATTATCTCCAACAATCAATGTTAATCTATCTGATGTGGAGATGTTAAAAGAAAATTGTAGTGTATTTTTGTTAAAAACAAACTATTTTTCTCTATGTTTCACCTCCAAACCCATCGTGGGTCTTTCCACGTCATATTGGCTAACTGCTATCGAATTTCTATATGTAGAAATGGCAATTGAACGTTTCCATGTGAGTCAACAACCACGTCATTTTCACACGTCTATAGAAAAGCTCGTTGGAGAACTATTTTACCGCTTTCTCTTTCTAAGATGGAAAATCAAAAGGATAGAAACAACTCTTGGAGTCGGCCTAAACTTATAGTATCTTAATGATGAACACATAAACAAGTTTAAAGATAGTTTGTTGGGTTTAAACATGAAATGAGGAAAATAGAAATTCTAGTCTTTAAAGTGTGAAAAAGAGGTTGGAAGTGTGATAAGTGTAAGATTGTAAGACTACATGTAACACCCCGCCTAATTAAATACCAGGTGGCCAGTCCCATATCAAATTAAAACAGAATATACAGTTGGCTCATTCTTAGCATCACTGTCGAAAACATTTACAACTCACCCAATACTCAGTTAAGCTGGTGTTAAAAACTTTCCAAATTTTAACTCAACGAAATCCATTTCCAGTTTAAGAATAACACTACACATTTTATTCTACAACACTGATAACCGAACAGATAACACAAACGAATTTAAATGAAATTGGAATAAACATTCCCAAATAATATTAATCCATTACAGAAATCCCAACAATATTAAATGTATTAAAAATACCCGAATACAATAGTATTTGACCCCGATAGAAAAGAGATAACTGAATCCTTTGGGAGACATGCCCTAACTAAGAATACTGTGAATCAAATGATGATAGGCGTCTAAGCAAAACTCCATAAATCCATAGCCTGTCATAATCCGCTAAGGTTGGCGTCCTTGTTGCTGGACACCTGATATAGAAGATACAATAGAAAAGAAAATATGCAAGGAAACGGGTCAGAGCCCGAATGTGTAAATGATTTTTAAAACAGCAAGTATTTAACAAGTGCAATAAAACATTTATTATGTTCATGTTAGATCCAACTCTCACTTGTTATTCTCACCTCTCAACTAGAGTGCACACTTAACGTCTCCTATTAACCACCTAGTTAATGGTTCCTCTTTTCTAGTCCTTGTTGCTGGACACCTGATATAGAAGATACAATAGAAAAGAAAATATGCAAGGAAACGGGTCCTTGTTGGCGTCGGCGTCCTTGTTGCTGGACACCTGATATAGAAGATACAATAGAAAAGAAAATATGCAAGGAAACGGGTCAGAGCCCGAATGTGTAAATGATTTTTAAAACAGCAAGTATTTAACAAGTGCAATAAAACATTTATTATGTTCATGTTAGATCCAACTCTCACTTGTTATTCTCACCTCTCAACTAGAGTGCACACTTAACGTCTCCTATTAACCACCTAGTTAATGGTTCCTCTTTTCTAGTCTCCATATTATAATTCCATCCCAATATCATAATCCCCGTATGTCCCATACCATACGTCACATTATTATTCATTTACATTTCTCATCGTTTCTCATTAACATGAATCATTTCTCATTAATATGAATTAAGTTTTTCAATAAACATTCATTAACTTAATTCAATTATCTTTCTCTATTCACCGTTATCTACAATTATCACACAGTAGATGATTTAACCACAATAAATCCAATCATTCATTTAATCCATTATATATATATATTCATATATAATACGGCACCCCGAGTCACAGCTGCGGTGCAATGCATTACTCTGCTATCATGTCCCAATATCGCTTGTCGCCGAATAAGGGACTAAAGGTTCGTTAAGATTCCTCGAACCACAAACAACAACACAATCATTGGAGGCGAACATAGTTCTCATACCCATGGGTCACGCACATACCTACGTACCCATAGTCAGCGGACTTATCAACTCCCCGATAAGTTTTTCATAGACCTATGTTCTCAAGCGACAAATCAAAGATCCCATGGATTCATCATGATATGATTGCCCTCACGCGTAAACCTCCCACCGATAGCAAGTAAGCTAGGTATGTCATACACATAATCATTAATCAATCAAATAGGTATTATCATACCTATAGTATACTAACAACAAGGTACTCACATTAACCTTAGATTATTCCCTTACGTAGCATTATATCTCTTTAAATTCCACGTATTAAAAGGTCATATCTTTACTTCATAATTTAATTATCCTCGCATCCTATAACATCTCTCCACTCCCGACGTCTTTAAGGTTCATGCGCGGAGCGTCTCGCAAAGCGAAATCCAAACAAGGAACCCCTCCAATACACTACTACTTAACTTTGTCGATCGAGGAGGTCCGTCAACTTTAAAACGTGATTGGGATAACCTCATACCCTCTTTCAACCAAATGTGTTCTAAACTCCCATCTCTATCCAGGAGCCATACTACTAAGTACTTGTATTACACTCAGTCCTTGCGCAATCAACAATGAGCTTAAACTCAGTCCTTGATGTTCAAATTGTAACCCTAAGGCTACCCTCACTTATATTAAATCTGCCCTACTAGACCTATCCTTAATCATCATGCATACCAATTAGAATCCAACACATGAATCTAGCAACCGAAATTTCTTCCAATTTAACTAACATAATTCCAATCAATTAAATCCCAATCAAATCAATTCAAATCTTATCTAGGTCTTAATGATCTCCTCTAAGTCCCATAATATCCCATTAACAATCACCAAAAATCTACCAAAGTTTTGGGATAAGAACCAACATTAAAAAGAAACAACTTCATGAATTCTCATATTTTAAATACTCAGAAAAATCAGATCCAAAAATTATTCGAATCATCAATCCGATTTCAGATTTGGATTCTACACGAAAAATTGAGTCAGGTATGTGTTTTGAGTTTTTCTTAAATCTCATCCAAATGCACTCAAAAAGAAGATCTAAACATTCCAAATTGGCTCTTCTCATTCCACTCGTTTTTGCCTCTTTTTCCAGAAAATTATCAACATATTATCTTCAAGAACACTAAATTATTTTCAGAATTTCTTCCACGGATTGATGAATATTTATTGGATTACTAACTACCTACAACATGAGTTTAATTCCTATATATTTTTAGATTCCAAAAATCCATTAACAACTATAACCTTTCATCTTCCAAGCATGAAAATCATCTCTTTTTATAACTATCCTAACATGGACAATATACGAACTTAAATTGAAAATATCAAACACTTGCCTCTAATGAAGATATGATCCTTTGGAGTTGAATAACACAGGTGGTGATGGTGGTGGTGACCTTTGACCTTTGGTTCTTCTCCTTTCAAAGCAATCTTTTCCCTTCCCAAGCAACCTTTCACTCTCTCTAGGAAGATGACTTCTCTATTTTGTGTAGAAGAGATGAATGAACCCACATTCAACTAATCTCCAAATACTTATAATAAGACAAAACCCGAAATCACTATTCATCCCCCTTGTAAAAATAACCAAAATGCCCTTTTGGGTTGTCTTTTCATTTCCAAATGACCCGAGACTCAAAATTAACATCCAAATAGACGTTTCTGACTGTTTCAACCCTTCCGGACGCAACGACGCAGTCAAAATGGCTATAAGGTCGATATAAAATAAATTTCTTTTTTAATTTAATAAATTAGTCCCGACACGTCCCATACCGCGTTTGACTAAAAATTCAAATTACCGATTTTATATCACACCGTCATATCAATGACATCACATTCATATATTACCTAAATATCTTTAAGTAATACTCAGAATCATCCATTTTAATATCCACAATTCGGATAAAACCCAAATGAATTAATTAATAATAAAAATCCAATTAATCCATTAATTTAAAATATAACCCATTTTAAAAGTCATAAAAATTACGGGGTATTACACTACATGCATTAATAAAAGGAAGCGGTAATTTTCTTATAAAAGCAGTCTTCAAATGTAATTAGGTTTCTTGATGAAGAAAGTAAAGAGATGTCTAACTTGAAAAATGGTTAGAAGAGGTGTTGAATAAGTGTTAATGGGTTAAAACATTGAGAAGTTAGTGTGTATAACTTAATAATATTTATGGGAGATTACGAAATTGGAAGAAAAGGACAAGTTTGGAAACAAAAGGAGTAAAATGATAATTTTATTTAAAGTGGAACATTTTTATGAAATAAAAATGTTGAAAATGGTGTTACACAATTTGGTCATAAATGAACATGATTTTGAAATAAAATCAATGTTAAGCATAATGGACATTAGATGGTGATTTTCAAAGTGTAACACAAATTGGGGTGACCCCAGATTTTGGCTTCGGTCAGGTAAAAAGAAAAAAGTGATGTAATATGGACATTTTTCAAATGTTAAAACACATTAAAATGACACCGGGATAATTAACGAGGGCCCGGAGCCCTGGGGTGAAATACCCAAAATCTCTGGCCAAAGCATATTTTGGCATTATCGACGGTGTGGAGCTCGTTAAATATGCGGTTTATTGGAAGATTCTGAGAAAAAGACATAGGAATAAGGAAAATGTCAAGAAATGGATTATGTGGTGAAAATATGTTAAGACAGCCTAACTTGAATGAATTAATAAATATTTCGGTAAAGGTTAAAATAGACAAGATAGTGTAAATTGATTAACGTCCATAAAATAAAGGAAAGGTAAAGTATAGTGGTTAAATGGGTGAGTTAAGAAACCTAAGAAGGTGTAATCCATAATTGTGAAAGGTTTTCAAAAAGCGCAAAAAGCATTTTCTAATATGGTGTTCGCCTGTGTTGAAAAGGGTGCTTTTAAATGAAATTATTAATGTGGATTGGTTTAAGAAAAAGGGTGATTTCAGTGAGAAAATGATTTTTGGTTAAATAAAGTGCAGTTGTTTCAAGTATTTAATCGCTTGTGTTAAGTAAAGGGATAAATGGCAAGTTAAGAAATAGGAAATTCTTTTATAAGATTAAGGTTATTTAATCGGGGTAAATAACGTTTTTGAAAATAAATACAGTTGCATGCATTAAGTATATATATATATATAAGGTAGCTGCATGTGCTCGTAGGTATAATGTGCTAGAGTCTTCTTTCTGTCGTTCGTTTGTATACTATATTTGTGTATTTTTCCCTGAGTATAGGCTCACACCCTCGTATTTGTTATGGCATATTGGGTGTCGGTTCGTATTTTAAGAGCATTACACAAATAAGTACTCTCTTTTATTTTACGTTAGTAGCTCTGTATGGTTGGACTCCGGGGGATGCTTCCCACGGGTCCCCGATGTAGTTTAATTCGAAATTGGAATCGCATGCTAATAATTGAAACATTAATTAAAATAAAACTAGATTAGCAAAATTATATAGGTTCTTTTATTGCACTTCACACTTAACGCTAGGGTCCGGGACCGGGTTGACTTCGGTAACCTATAAATCGGGGCTGGGGCATTACAATAAAGTACATTTTCCAAAGTTCCAGAACAGATAAGATATTTGCCATTTTTTATAAAAATTCATTTATTAAAATAAATTAAATGTCTATTCATCACAAGTTTGGAAACTGAAACCAATTTTTTTCTAATACTAAGAACATAAAAACAATCTATCAATACTAAATTATTGTCTTCACCAGCATTTAAAACTAAATTCCCTACTATTAATACTATTATTGCCTTGTGATGATCACCCATGAATATAAACATCTCTCCATCATTGAGCTTCCTGGTTATCTGTTACAAACATGATTAGTGGATCTCGAATCTACACACCAGGTATATGTAGATTGCACCATAAAATATGTCTCAATAATATACGAGAAATTACCATTTCTATTCTTCCTAGCTAATAAGTCAGGGCATTACTTCTTCCAATGTCCTTGCTATTTGAAGATGCAACAATTGCCTTCTGGCTTCTTATGACCACTATGTGGCTTAAAGTTCAGCTTGATAACTTTAGGTTGTGCCTGAGGCTTGCCCTTCTTCTTCTGCTTACGTTTCGGTATAAAAGTAGATAGGCCTTTCTCATCAAACTAAACTATACCCTTTTGCCTACCGATATTCTCCACAACGTAGAGTTCCTTAAGCAATTGTGCCCATGAGTAATCAAATTTGTTCATAGAATAATTTAGGCAAAAAGGTTTATAGGACTCGAGCAGTGATTGGAGTACGAAATCAACATAGGTTTCCTCATAAATTTCAAACCCAGTCACTTTAAGTTCTACTAGGATGAAAATCATCTTTAGAACATGCTCGCATACGAGAATACTATCAGGCATCTTGATATTGACCAGCCTTGCCATAGCATCTAACCTTACGGCAGGGTTTTAATCCTCAAACATATCCTTGAGGTTTAGAATCATGTCGTAAGTGGTGGATATTTGATGATGCTGGCATTGTAACACATTAGTCATAGAGTCTAATATGTCTCAACGAACCATCTGATCATCCTTTTGCCACCTCTGGTAGGGTTGCACATCCTTTTCAGGTGCCCCTTCCACCGACTTGGTATGGCAGCCTCCATCAAGACAGGTTTAAAGTCCTCAAAAATTAGGACAATGTTTAGGTTATTTTTCCAATCAATATAGTTCATGCGAATTAACTTGTTTTCCTTTGAGATTGAATTAAATGGGTTGAATGATGATCCCATTTTGAAATCTGGGAATCATAAATTTTGAAAAAATAAATTAATTTAAAAAAATACATGTCAGAATCTAACTTCGATTTTATTTTAAAGTAAAATCTCGTTGAACATCCTAGTTCCCTAATGATGTGATATTGCTTGATGGGAGATTAAATCACTTCACCTTGAACTAGACAATCTTTCATTTTTCAATTATGTACCTGGACAGTTCAAGAACCTTTGTCCAACATAATTGAATAGTCGATGACTTTTCGGTCCCATAACTTATGATAATGACTTCAATAGGGACGATATCAAAAGTTATGTCTAAGTTTAAACCACCAATTTGTCTAATAGAATTAAACCATCTCGAATAGAACTTCCTCATAGGGTGGACCAAACTCACTCACAATTAATGCCACTAAATAATCACTTAAGAATTTTAAAATTTCCATGATACCATGATTAAAACAATCCTGGGGGGGGGGGGGGGGGGGGGGAGATCAAATTGACATATGGAATTAATTGCATCACAATTTTAAAATACTAATGGAAGCCATGGGGTTTATGTTGAATACCCTTTTTCACTTAGTATTTTAAAAAACTTGACGGTTTTGAAAAAAATATTTTTTCAATTCTAAAATATTGAATTTAAATCCTTTGTAATTTCTAAATATACTTGTATGAAATAAATATCTTGATCTCATTTTAATTTTCTTAAAATAAAAATATAATTTAAATTTTCCAAAATTAAAAATCCGGCGATCTCAATTTAAAATTCATACCCTTAAATTTATTACGCCAATTTGATTTACTTTAGAAAAGAATAAATTAAACACAATTTTTTTGAGAAAATAGGTGATCTAGGTGGGTCTCAAAATAATAATAATAATAATCTATATTGTCTATAAATCGGCTGTTCTTAATTATCCAATTAACTAGCATAGGAAATATGCAACATAATAAAAAATGTGACATACAAGAAAACAAAAAAATAATTGCAAGAAAAGTAAGGAGGACATAAAATCCCTTTTCATCATAGCCTAGACTTTTACATCAAGTAAAACTCTCCATGCAAATGAATCCTTGTCGAAGAAAACTTCCTTTTCTTGGTAGGAGTCCAACTTGAAAATGAACCTCCATGCCCTGGAGACATTCTGGGGAAGAACCATCGTGAACCACCACCCAAAAAACCTCCAAATATCCAAACTAAAAATCTGCCTGTGACCAATTGGGTTGATAAGGGCTCCTTCTAGATCGATTCGAGGGTCAGATCGGTTCGATATTAATTTTGAATTGATCCAGTTCTCCTAGGAAAGCTTCCTCCTCCTTCATTTTTGCCATGTAAGATCCTCTATAACTCCACCAAAACTTCATGAATCTCCACAAAACTTTGCCAAACACTTAATCTAACCCAAAAATAGGTTTCTGAGTGAATAAAACATTACAACCCCTCTACATTGCATCCAAATACATCGATAAGAGTGCGCAATTCTCAAATGGTATAAACTTATTTAAGTAGATGTCAATTTTACAAACTAATTTTTGTTCCTATTAACCCTAGAACATGCAACTATGTGATTCAAATAAAGAAATTAAATAAATCATAATTTCAGGAAAAAAACCTACAGGGAAAAATCTTTTACTTCATGCAACTTACAAATAAAATAGAGAAATAAAGCCCGACGAATCTACCGTAGGTGACCCTCTCGTCTTCAGCAATGATTCCCTCGAGAACTACAAATATCGCAATCTTCCTTCAGCAATGACTCCGGCAAGAATCACAAGGACGACAGTAGAGACTCCTTCCCAACAAGGTAAGCAGTGAAGACTCCTTTTTCGCAAGACTAACTTCAATATAGAAGTGTTGTTGGGTTTCAAAGATGATTCATAGAAGTATAAGGGAAAGATTGTGTGAATCAAAAATGTTTTTGCCCTATAAAAGTGAAGACTTAATAGTAGTTGTTCTGTAGTTTTCGTAAATGTGAAGTATTAAAAAAAACTATTGCAAATAAATATTTATAGACAGACAAATTAATTGAGGCGGCGCAATCTCGTTCGAACGAGAAGTTGACCTCGTTCTAATGACATGGTGATGTTATTCGAACGACATGAGGTTTGCTTCAAAGGAGATGGAAAAATCTAAGATAGTAATGTAATACCCCGTAATTTTATTGATTTTATTTAAGGGATTAATTGAATTAAATGAGAATTAATTGGGAATTAATCCAGGTATAAATAATAGCGAGATGTGAGTTGGTATCTGATTATGATGTAAAAATTGAAAATTTCATGAGTATTGAAAATGTTAAAATTATCGCGAGACAGAAATACGACAATTTGGAAATTTAGTTGGGACGCGCGTGTCAGTCGCGTCAGGAATGAAATTATTTGAATTAAAAAGTGAATTATATTTTTATCAACCGAATGGTCATTTTGAGTGCGCCAACATGTTCGAAAGGGTCGAAATAGTCAGAAAACACTAGCCGGGGGTTTAGTTTGGGTCCCGGGGTATTTTTGGGCCATACCGGCAACCCAGAAGGGTAATTTGGTAATTTTAAAAATAGGGGAATTAAAACCCACGAATTTTAGGAGTTAATTTTATATTATTAATGAACCCATTAAGTCCATTATCAGCATTTATCAAGTAGTGGGCTACGGGAGTTAAAGGGAGAGTCCTAAGAGGTTCCAAAAGAAACCCCTAGCCACCATCACCATCTTTGGGAGAAATCTGTAAAGAGGAAGAGGAGAATCACCCTTCATCCTTCAACATCAAATCAGAACATCAAAGGCAAGTGGTTTAATTACAAAATTTCAAGCGAATGTTTCCTCCGTGCTTAGAATTGAATATATGTCTTATATTGAAAGTTTGATGAAAACCCATGAAATTGGAGATAGAATTCATAATCTTGGATAGGGATTGCATGTAGAATGGTTATGGATGAATTTCAGATCCAAAATATATCTTTTGATGATTTAAAAACGGATTTATAAGGAGTACTTGTAGACATTAAAATTCTGA
The DNA here is from genome assembly GCA_949130495.1 of Sambucus nigra. NCBI lineage: Eukaryota > Viridiplantae > Streptophyta > Magnoliopsida > Dipsacales > Adoxaceae > Sambucus > Sambucus nigra. Next base: position 196,014,283 of record OX422208.1, read on the forward strand.
GTTTATATTTATAGGGTTTGGGACAAGGTTTGGAAATTATGATGATTACACGTTAATTTAGGAAGCATTGACCCCAAATATATGTTAAAGAGCGACCTAGGAGGACTTAGAGTAGTTTAAAACGTTAAAACTTAATTGGGATGATCTTAGTATGGATTTAGAGAAGAGAAATTTGAAGAAAAACGAATTTGCAGGTTTCTGGGCGTGTTCTGCCATCTCGTTAGAAGACCTGCCCAGGTCGTTCGAACGACCTCGTTCGAACGAGACTTCTAACGAGATGACAGTATACCTTTTAACGAGTTGGTAGTTCGTTCGAAGCCATTCGTTCGAACGAGACTTCTAACGAGTTGACAGAATGGCCTTTTAGGCCTAATTTCATTTCAAATGTTCCCGTAGACTTATTTAATGGAATGATAATCCTCCCCTTACTGACCGGTGAGTATAATTGAGAGATTGAAGTACGTGAGGAGTAAAACATAGAATCTTGAAGAACCCCAATGACATTTGTGGATTAGGAAACGAGTACCTAATTACGACGTGAGAAGAGTTGACAACGTTAATATACATGAATCGGGGACTTGTAAACGTATACCATTAAATGACGGTATAAGAACGAGAAGCATACCTATATTAATAATTCGAGATATCTAAGATGTGCGAATGCTTAGTATATGTGGTTTTATGTGTAAAACATACCTACCATGCTTGCTATCATGGGAGGTCTGCGTTCGATTAGGGTCATCTAATCTTTGTGTGCCTACGAGGGGATTTAGATTGGTACCTCGAGGAGATAGGTCAGAGAAGGGCTTATTGAGAAGTTAATAAGTCTGTTGATCATGGGAGCGTAGGTATGTGCGTGACCCATGTGATGTGAACTTTGTTCGCCTCTATTTTGTGTGATTGTTGTTATTTGAGAACGATTCCTGAGAGATTCGGAATGCGTGGTCCTTATGTACGTGATGTACCGGGATTGGATAGAAGAGTATGTGTGCATCGCAGCTTAGTCTCGGGGTGCCAGTATTGTATATTTATGATGAGAATAATATACTGTTAATTGAAATGAACTGTCATGTATAAATGTGAGTATCTATAATATCAACGTTTTGTAAAAGATAAAATGGAAGATCTATAGTGATTAGTAGTACTAAAATGGGAAACTGTGTAGAAGATTAAAACACTCTGTTTAAAATAAGATGTCGGGAATTAAATCGTGAATTGTATAGTAACGTTAGATTTTATATTGGACCAGTTAGATACGAGCATAACTAGATTCGATTACGGATACGTTAGGAGTGTACAGATAGTCGAGAGGTGAGTATTTCATGTGAAAGCACGTCCTAACATGTATTTTGCATTCATTGTTTTATGTCATTAAAACACTTGCTATATTTTAAACTGTTTTCACCATCGGGCTCTGACCCGTTTGCTTCCAAATATATTTTCTTGTAAAAACCTTTTAGGTGCCTAGCCACAAGGACACCAAGCATAGGAGTTCCATTCAGGTGACGTATTGTAGCTGCTGTGGAAGTTATAGGACCTTGACAGTAGACGCCTCCACTTTCGATCTTGATTCTATGTTATCAGATTTTTCTCATTTGTTGGGCATGTCGCCCCATTTCTTTTAGACACTTTATTTATCCAGTCATATCAGATTTTGGGTTGTAATTAATATAGTGATGCAGACTTAGTATTGGTTTATTCCTGTATTTGGATTGTTGTGAGGAGTATTCCTCCAGACTCATTACTATTTTATGGTTATTCTATTGTCATTATGTTGTGGTGGTTATGTTAGTAGTTCATAATCTTCTTATTGCATGTTAATCAGATTTAATTAAAAATTGACAACTCACTTTTTAAATATTAGGTGACTAGTAATTGTTGAAACGTTTTTCGACAGTGATGCTATGAACTGAACCAACTTGGCATTTTGTATTAATTTAATAAAAGAGTAGCTACCCGGTATTTAATTAGTCGGGGCGTCACAGGTGGTATCAGAGCATCAGGTTCTAGTGTCCTTAGGATCTGTACGGCTTATTATGTTTCCGCTGAGCTTTCTTTGATGTAGAGCCCTATATTTTAGGACTGTTGTATTCTTTTATGTACGTTTTGCTCTTCAGCTATTTTGAGATAATAACTGCGAACTTATAAGAATTTACTCTCATTTCAGATGCCTCCACGACGTGCACAGCGAGTTCCTAGGGATGCTCAGCCCGAGCCACAGCCTGCACCAGTTCAGGGCACCATGAATGCCGCAGAGGTTGCAGCTATTGTAGCCCAAGCGGTAAATGTCGCCCTCACAGTTGTGTAGCAGGCACCACCTCAGGCGCCGGTAGTCGCGCCAGTTCAGGTTCATGCATTCCCGTCTGCTTGGCAACGCGTTTGTGATGCTTTTCAGAAAGCACACCCTCCGGAGTTTGCAGGTAGCTCCGACGTTGTTGTGTCCAGTCAGTGGAGGAAGGACATTCAAAGGCACTTAAGGATGTACGAGTGCACGGATGTTCAGAAGCAGATACTGGCTACTTTCAAGCTAGTAGGATCAGCGTTGCAGTGATGGGAGTCCATTACCACCGCGGAGGATAGAGACGCCCTTTCTATTAAGGAGTTCTGGGTGCGGTTCGATCGCAAATATTTTCCATTAGTTGTTCACACTGAAATGAGGAGGAAGTTAATGAACCTCAAGCAGGAGGGGAAGACCGTGGCCGAGTATGAGGCCGAATTCACTAATCTCTTGAATATTGTTCTCGATAAGATTCTGACTGAGGAGAAGAAGATTCAGAAGTTCATGGACGGATTGACTTGGAGGATCCGACAACACTTGTTGGGAAATCTTTCGTTGGTCACTTACTCTGACGTGGTTAACGCAGCACTGCTTCACTGCCAGGATCACCGCTTTCACATGTCTGAGAGTAAGATATCAGGAGAGTCCAGCCATCAGGGTAGGACCGGGGGAAATGGTGCCAGCGGGGCACAATCTGCTAAGGGTCAGCACAGGTAGGGTGATCAGGGCTCCCAACAGGGGGATCCTAAGAGATTCAGATCTGAGGGTTTCAGGAATGGTCAGGGAGGTTTCAGACATGGCCATCAGGGTCAGAACGGCCAGCAGGGCCAGATTGGTCAGCAGCAGCAGTTTCAGCAGGGCCAGCATGGTCAAGGTAGGAATGGTAACGGCCATCAGGGCCGAGGGCAGTAGGGACAGCGAGGGGGAAACTTCCCGGGGAAGTGTTTCATTTATGGCAAGATTGGTCACAAACGCCAGGATTGTTCTGATAGGGGCAGGGCCCCACAGCAGCAGCAACAGGGTGCTCGACACGAGCCACATAGGCCTATGTTTCCCGCCGCCCTCCCAGCACCACCACAGATGGCAGCATTACCACCCATCCCAGCGGTCCCAGTCCAGTAGGGACAGCTTCAGTATGGGAGAGTGTATCAGCTCCAGCATGCCACAGTCCCATAGGATCCACCTGCTATTGAGGGTATGTTCTCTATTCAGGGGACTATGGGGCGTATTTTATTTGATACGGAGGCCACACATTGTTTCATTGCCACGAGATTTGCACGCACTTTGGGGTTATTGGACACTACAGAGAGCACGATTACTTGTGTAGATTCACCATTGAGTAGGGGTTCTGTGATTTCCCTTTTCTGTAGAGGTGTGGGTATAGAGATCGGGAGATTTACTTTACCTGCTGATATGTTAGTATTAGAGATGACTGAGTACGATGCGATTGTTGGTATGGATTGGCTAGTTGCATACCGACCCATGATTGATTATTTCAGTAGGAGTATCATATTTGCCATTCCCGGGCAGGAGATGTTTTTAGTGGCGATGCGTCGCCCTGAGGGAGGATCGTCCACTCATTTGTACTATATAGAGGAGGAGACCTCAAAGGAAGTGGTGAAACCACTTGATTCGATTCCAGTCATTAGAGAGTTCGCTGATGTATTCTAAGATATACCTGGATTACCTCCTAGTATAGAGATATATTTTGTTATTGATTTGACGCCGGGCACTCGGCCCATTGCCCGCGCACCGTACCGTATGGCTCTAGAGGAGATGAGAGAGCTAAGGGATCAGAAAGAGCAGTTGTTGGGTCAGGGGTTTATCCGAAAGAGTACTTCGCCATGGGGTGCCCCTATGTTGTTCGTAAAGAAGAGAGATGGATCATTGAGGTTGTGTGTAGATTACCGGGAGTTGAATAAGGTCACGATACGGAATAAGTATCCGTTGCCCCGAATCGATGACTTATTCGACCAGCTGAGAGGAGATTCCTTCTTCTCAAAGATTGACTTGTGATCGGGATACCATCAGTTGTGTATCAGGGAACAAGATGTCTCGAAGACTGATTTCTTGACGAGATATGGTTCCTATGAGTTCCGGTTTATGCCTTTTAGCTTGACCAACGCTCCAGCCGTGTTTATAGACTTGATGAATAGGGTGTTCAGAGAGTTCCTAGACCAGTTCGTCATCATCTTTATTGATGACATCCTGGTTTACTCCCAGACAGAAGAGGAGCACGCCGAGCATTTGAGACAGGTTTTACAGACGCTACGTCAGAACGAGCTTTATGCAAATTATGACAATTGTGGATTGAGGTTCAGTTTTTAGGGCATATCATTTCAGACCGGGGGATATCTGGTGATCCAGGGAAGGTATCCGCGGTGAGGGAGTGGGGACAGCCCACGACACCGACTAAGATCCGTAGTTTCTTGGGCTTAGCAGGATACTACAGGAGGTTTATTCGGGGTTTCTCAAAGATAGCGGGCCCTTTGACACATCTGACTCGCAAAGGTGTGCCCTTCATCTGAAGCGATGCCTGTCAGTTGGCATTCAATGAGCTGAAGGACAAGTTGACCTCAGCGCCTGTGTTAGCATTACCCAGACCGGGAGTTGAGTATTTAGTTTACACCGATGCATCCTTACAAGGACTTGGAGGTGTGCTGCAACAGGAATGTCAGGCCATAGAGTATACTTCCCGTAAGCTTAAGCCTCGCGAGAGGAATTACCCCACCCACGACTTGGAGTTAGCGGCAGTCGTATTCGCTCTTCGGATTTGGAGACACTATGTCCTGGGGGAGAAATTTCGGTTGTTCACATATCACAAGTCCCTACAATACCTCTTCATGCAGAAGGAGCTGAATATGCATCAACGTCGGTGGCTTGAGTTTGTGAAGGATTATCAGTTCGATATCCAGTATCACCCAGGGAAGGCTAACGTGGTTGCAGACGCGTTGAGCCGTAGGCCAGTAGATAAGGTGGTCGAGGTGTGGAAAGCTAAGTGGAAGGAGTTGGGACACCAGGATGCAGTGGCCCGATCGTTCATGTCTGTGATGACTATTACACCTCAAATTGTTACGAGAGTGATAAAGGCCCAAGCAAATGACTCGTTCTGTCAGGAGCAGATAGTTCGATTACTAGAAGAGGGAGCCAAGTCCTACACGGTTAGTTCAGACGGGGGATTACGCTTCAATGGGAGACTGGTCGTTCCGGAAGGGGAAGACTTGCGACACGAGGTAATGGCAGAGTCGCACGGCTCACGATTCGTGGTACACCCTGGTGGGGATAAGATGTACCAAGACATGAGACGACAGTACTGGTGGAGCGGGATGAAGAGAGATATCGCCGTGTTCGTTTTTAAATGTGCCACCTGTCAGCTAGTAAAGGTGGACCATCAGAAATCGGCAGGACTTCTACAGCCATTAGAGGTTCTGACGTGGATATGGGAAAGCATATCCATGGACTTTATCATGGGGTTACCTACGTCACAGAGGGGTCAAGACTCCATATGGGTAATTGTGGACCGATTGACCAACGTTGCTCATTTTCTACCCATAAGGACAAATTACACTACGGGACTGTATGCCCAGATTTTCATTGCAGAGATAGTGAGACTTCACGGGGTGCCTCTAAATATCGTATCTGACCGAGACAAGATATTTGTTTCATAATTTTGGGAGAGTTTTCAGGAGGCCATGGGTACGGAGTTGCGATTGAGTACGGCTTATCACCCGCAGACTGATGGGAAAACAGAGCGGACAAATCAGATGTTGGAGGACATGTTGCGTATGTGCATCTTAGACTTTGGAGGTGGTTGGAAGCAGTACCTTCCACTGGTGGAGTTTGCCTATAATAACTCCTACCAGTTCACCATTGGCATGGATCCATTTGAGGCCTTGTATGGTAGACCTTGTCGTTCCCCATCATGTTGGTTAGAGGTAGGGGATAACAAACTCCTTGGACCGGAAGTGATTCAGGATACTTCGGCAAGGATAGAGATAATACGGAGTCGTATTCGGGTAGCTCAGGACTGGAAGAAGAGCTATGTTGATGCTAAGAGGTTCTTCAGAGAATTCAAGGTGGGAGACTAGGTGTTACTCAGAGTATCTCCGATGAAGGGGACCATGCGTTTTGGGAAGAAGGGGAAACTGGCACCAAGATACGTGGGGCCATTTCCTATCATCGAGAGGATTGGGCCAGTCGCATATAGACTTGGGTTACCGGAGCACTTACATAGGATCCATGATGTGTTCCATATTTTCTCGCTAAGGAAATATCTTAGGGGTGATTTGGCCCAGACCCACATTTCTTTAGAGGACATTGACCTTCAGCCCAATAGCTCCTACGAGGAGGGGCCGATTGCTATTTTGGACCGAAGCGAGTGAAAACTGAGGTCGAAGATAGTACTGTTAGTACGTGTTCTGTGGCGGCATCATAATGCTGAGGAGTCCACATGGGAGCGCGAGGATAAGATGCGCGATCGTTATTCGGAGCTATTTTCACCAGGTATTCTTTAGTTCCGAATTTCGGGACGAAATTCTGTTATTAGGGGGGAAGTATGTAATACCCCGTAATTTTATTGATTTTATTTAAGGGATTAATTGAATTAAATGAGAATTAATTGGGAATTAATCCGGGTATAAATACTAGCGAGATGTGAGTTGGTATTTGATTATGATGTTAAAATTGAAAATTTCATGATTATTGAAAATGTTAAAATTGTCGCAAGACAGAAATACGACAATTTGGAAATTTAGTTGGGACGCGAGTGTCAGTCGCGTCAGGAATGAAATTATTTGAATTAAAAAGTGAATTATATTTTTATCAACCGAATGATCATTTTGAGTGCGCCAACATGTCCGGAAGGGTCGAAATAGTCAGAAAACACTAGCCGGGGGTTTAGTTTGGGTCCCGGGGTATTTTTGAGCCATACCGGCAACCCAGAAGGGTAATTTGGTAATTTTAAAAATAGGGGGATTAAAACCCACGAATTTTAGGAGTTAATTTTATATTAGTAATGAACCCATTAAGTCCATTATCAGCATTTATCAAGTAGTGGGCTACGGGAGTTAAAGGGAGAGACCTAAGAGGTTCCAAAAGAAACCCCTAGCCACCATCACCATCTTTGGGAGAAATCTGTAGAGAGGAAGAGGAGAATCAACCTTCATCCTTCAACATCAAATCAGAACATCTAAGGCAAGTGGTTTAATTACATAATTTCAAGCGAATGTTTCCTCCTTGCTTAGAATTGAATATATGTCTCATATTTAAAGTTTGATGAAAACCCATGAAATTGGAGATAGAATTCATAATCTTGGATAGGGATTGCATGTAGAATGGTTATGGATGAATTTCAGATCCAAAATATATCTTTTGATGATTTAAAAACGGATTTATAAGGAGTATTTGTAGACATTAAAATTCTGAGTTTATATTTATAGGGTTTGGGATAAGGTTTGGAAATTATGATGATTACACGTTAATTTAGGAAGCATTGACCCCAAATATATGTTAAAGAGCGACCTAGGAGGACTTAGAGTAGTTTAAAAACGTTAAAACTTAATTGGGATGATCTTAGTAGGGATTTAGAGAAGAGAAATTTGAAGAAAAACGAATTTGCAGGTTTCTGGACGTGTTCTGCCATCTCGTTAGAAGACCTGCCCAGGTCGTTCGAACGAGACTTCTAACGAGATAATAGTATACCTTCTAACGAGTTGGTAGTTCATTCGAAGTCATTCGTTCGAACGAACTCGTCCGAACGAGACTTCTAACGAGTTGACAGAATGGCCTTTTAGGCCTAATTTCATTTCAAATGTTCCCGTAGACTTATTTAATGGAATGATAAACCTCCCCTCACTGACCAGTGAGTATAATTGAGAGATTGAAGTACGTGAGGAGTAAAACTTAGAATCTTGAAGTAAACCGAATGACATTTGTGGATTAGGAAACGAGTACCTAATTACGACGTGAGAAGAGTTGACAACGTTAATATACATGAATCGGGGACTTGTAAACGTATAACATTAAATGAGGGTATAAGAACGAGAAGCATACCTATATTAATAATTCGAGATATCTAAGATGTGCGAATTCTTAGTATATGTGGTTTTATGTGTAAAACATACCTACCATACTTGCTATCATGGGAGGTCTGCGTTCGATTAGGGCCATCTAATCTTTGTGTGCCTACAGAGGGATTTAGATTGGTACCTCGAGGACATAGGTCAGAGAAGGGCTTATTGAGAAGTTAATAAGTCTGTTGATCATGGGAGCGTAGGTATGTGCGTGACCCATGTGATGTGAACTATGTTCGCCTCCATTTTGTGTGATTGTCGTTATTTGAGAACGATTCCTGAGAGATTCGAAATGCGTGGTCCTTATGTACGTGATGTACCCGGATTGGATAGCAGAGTATGTGTGCATCGCAGCTTAGTCTCGGGGTGCTAGTATTGTATATTTATGATGAGAATAATATACTGTTAATTGAAATGAACTGTCATGTATAAATGTGAGTATCTATAATATCAACGTTTTGTAAAAGATAAAATGGAAGATCTCTAGTGATTAGTAGTACTAAAATGGGAAACTGTGTAGAAGAGTAAAACACTCTGTTTAAAATAAGATGTTGGGAATTAAATCGTGAATTGTATAGTAACGTTAGATTTTATATTGTACCAGTTAGATACGGGCATAACTAGATTCGATTACGGATACGTTAGGAGTGCACACATAGTCGAGAGGTGAGTATTTCATGTGAGAGCACGTCCTAACATGTATTTTGCATTAATTGTTTTATGTCATTAAAACACTTGCTATATTATAAACTGTTTTCACCATCGGGCTCTGACCTGTTTGCTTCCAAATATATTTTAGGGTAAAAACCTTTTAGGTGCCTAGCCACAAGGACACCAAGCATAGGAGTTCCATTCAGGTGACGTACTGTAGCTGCTGTGGAAGTTACAGGACCTTGACAGTAGACGCCTCCACTTTCGATCTTGATTCTATGTTATCAGATTTTTCTCATCTGTTGGGCATGTCGCCCCATTTCTTTTAGACACTTTATTTATCCAGTCATATCAGAATTTGGGTTGTAATTAATATAGTGATGCAGACTTAGTATTGGTTTATTCCTGTATTTGGATTGTTTTGAGGAGTATTCCTCCAGACTCATTACTATTTTATGGTTATTCTATTGTCATTATGTTGTGGTGGTTATGTTAGCAGTTCATAATCTTCTTATTGCATGTTAATCAGATTTAATTAAAAATTGACAACTCACTTTTTAAATATTAGGTGACTAGTAATTGTTAAAACATTTTTCGACAGTGATGCTATGAACTGAACCAACTTGGCATTTTGTATTAATTTAATAAAGGAGAAGCTACCCGGTATCTAATTAGTCGGGGTGTCACAAGTAAGCCCTTGCTTGATGAATGCTTCAAATGACCTTCTAACGAGATGGTACTCTGGTTTGAATGAGACTATTGAAAAAATTAAATTATTTTTAAGTTTAAAAACTGTGCGGAAAACTATTTGAAAACTGCCTCGTTTTGTATAAAAATCTCCCAATACTTTGTGAAAAATCCACAAAACACAAAACAACAACCATAGCAATATTACGTCAAGTCAAGGAGCATGTCGAAGATGCTTGATAATCAGATTTGTCTTCATGAACGTGTGAATGTGAATTTCCTTGATGAATGTAACGGGATATGCCATACTCGATGTAAACTAGATTCTACGGACAAGTCCTAGATACTAGGGGCAATGATGGAAAAATTGTCCTATTAAATCTACCCTTATGGCTATTCCAGTATAAAATAAAAAATTTGAATTATTCAACAAATCCTATACAAATCTAATACCCTCCTATTAATGGAAAGATACTAAAAGTGTACAAGTCTTCAAAATTTTCAAATATCCAAATCTTCAAATCTCTTGCTCTTGATCTTCTTTTTGGGAGATTTGTCAAATGTGTACTTTTCATTTGCTCATCAAAGTGTACCTACACACAATAGACAAAGAAATATACCTCGTGACGTATCGAGTTTGAAATAAAATAAAACGCATAAATCAAATGAATTATCCCCCATAAATCGAACTCTCACTCCCCCATAATTCGTTCTTCCCCTTTTTATTTGTCCAAAATAGACAAGGAAAAGAATAAAAATAATAATAACCTGGAGTGTGTCATAACAATCATAAAATATCATCACAAATATAATGCAATAATAATCAAGTAATGATAAACTAAGAAAATCAACTACTTTTGATTTTTTAATTTTTTTTCAAGTATAATAAATACAAATACAATACACATCATGAACTAACACTAAGATAACCAAGTCATGAAAGCATAATGAATGGGTGTGAATAACTTCGATAGGAAAATCAACTCAAACAATCATAACATATGTGCACGATGAATTTTGGATAATCCTAGCGAATGAACTCAAAATTGTCTTTAGGTGTTAAAATTGTTGAACTCATATGAGATCGACTCAATCTAATCAACAAATCAAAGTCGAAAATAATTTTCACACCAATAATGTCCAAAACTATGTAATAATTTTACAAGACTTTTTCAGGACGTGCAAACCCATTGATCTTCGACTAAACTCCCTTAAAACTCACATATAGAATATTTCTCTCAATTCTTTTATTTTGAAGAAAGCAATGCTCATATGTAGCAAAGCATCAATATTCTTTGAATTTGGCCTGGTACTTTATAATTTTTTCTTTTATGTACCTTTAATCTTTTAGGCTCTTTTCTTCTTGCAAATGGTGGCTATTCACTCAAATATCTTTTTACTTTCGCAGCCCGATTCCATTTCTTAAAATTAACACATTTATTCGAGATATAATTTTCAATTTTTTCAATCCGGGCAATGGTTATTACAAGCATTACTTTCATTATCTTATTTCATCGCATTTGGTTCGTTTTAAAGACAGGATTGAGATGAAAACACTTTGATCAACATGTGACAAACAACGTAATCATCAAATAAATCCATGCATGTGTGCATTAAAGGAGACAGCGAGTCAAACATGTAGAAAGTAATCGCTAATCACATCTCAATGACTCCAACACATTATTAAGCACATGGATGAAATCATGTTGTGTCTCAAAACACTATCAAAAAGTCACATGGTAAATGGAATGATATTGTGACTTGGCAATCCTAAATGTCCATCCATATAAGGTGTAAAAGAAATACAAAACTCTTTTTGATTTTTTCAAAAATATTATCAAAAATAAAATCTTTTTGGCTTTTTCACTTTGTTTTAAAAAAATAGAAAATCTTTTTGTATTTTCAAAAAAAATTAAGAAAAACAAAACACTTTTAATATTTCTCGAAAAATATATCAAAATGGAAAAATAAATGCTATGGTAGTACACACTAGCAATAGGCATGAAGATATTAATATGAAAAGCATCATATGCTAGCAAACAATTATAAACCTTAACATCCATCAAATCGTGTGAAGTTTTGATCAAATACTCAACTTGCTCATGAAAATGCTCAAAATCTCTCATGTGATGTGAGGGAGCATGCGGGGTAACATGTGTGGTAATGCGTATGGGAACATGTGTAGTAGAATATCTTGGAAGATACCTATTAGACACACTACCCAACTTAAAATAAAATTCCCTAAGGTGTAATTTTTTCTTGTAATGGGAACAAACATAATGGGCTTAGGAACACCTCTCTTAAAATGTTTAGGACGCGCTCTCCTACGAGTAATCGGATGCGTAGGTGGGTTAGGTTGAGAGCCATATGGATCTATCACAAACTCGGGAACCGGCTCGGGTGCAACATGGGAAATGGATGCCCCATCATAAACTATTACTAGCCTCTCAAAATTACCCAAAGTGGAACCGAGGAGCATCTTTCCAACCTTCTTAGATGTGCCCTCTAAAGTAACCTTGACCTCCCAGGCACGTTCGAGATCTCTCTCGAGTTGGGATACACGGACTTCAAGTTTCTCACAAGTCTCTAATGAAGATTGAAGATCTCCCGTAAGACTAGCCACGGTGTAAGTCAATTCACTTTTTCCCATCCTAAGACGATCAACTCCTCACATAAAGAAACTCTCACCTTCTCCAGTGGACTCGTCGACGCCTCACGCACCCTCAAAACTTTCACATCTCTCTCTCCGAATCTAACACCTTAAGACTTAAATCTTTGTTCAACTGTTTGGTTTTCAACATCTTGGTGTATAAATAACTAAAGGCTTTTTAGAGATCCCCTTCTCCCTCACTTGCAACTTCATCCTCACATTCATTATCTCCTGAATGACTTAAAACTTCATTGAGGCTCTCACGTTTATAAGTTTCCTCATCGTCGTGGGACAAATTAGAAGTACTTACGTGACTAGCCATGAAAGCAACACACTTTTCATATGGTGATTCTCCCCCGTAATCAACCGACTCGATGTCACTATCGCTAAGAGTGGCCTAATTAGCAATCTATTGCCTTTTCTCTTTAGCCTAATGGGACACTCAAACGCCTTGTGCCCTTTACCCTCACACTCAAAACATCTTACATCTTCCTATTTCTCATCGCTATCCTTGACCTCATCTTTCTTTTTGTTTTCCTCAAAAATATTTATTTTGGAAGAATTATCTTTGGAAAATTTGAGAAATTTTTATATTTTTCGCAAATATGGCCAAGTCATTGAAATCAACCTCACCCTCAGATTCAGACTCACAAGCTTTCTCTTTTTTCTTTTTCTTAATTTGAGTCTTTAAATTTATCCCTTGATCCTTAGGCTTAATGGTTTTGGAAAACATGTCGATCTCTTGAGTTTGAAGGTCTCCTATGAGTTCTTCTAACGTAAGAGAGTCTAAGACCCCTAAAGAGTTAAGCACAGTGACCATAGGAATAAATTGGTAAGGAAGTGACCTCAAAATATTTTTCACAACTCTCGACTCCTCAATTTTCTCACCCAAATTAAAACTAGTGATTACGATGCCCAACAACCTAGCATAAAATTCATCAAAACTCTCAAACTATAACATTGTGATGGTCTCAAACTAGGTAGTCAAATTTTGATGTTTAAACACGTTGACATCATTGGTACCCTCATGTGTCAACTGGAGGATATCCCACGCTTCCTTAAACGTAGTACATGCAATGATGCGTCAAAACTCATCAGGGGTGATTGCTCTAGAAATAGCACTAAGGTCGTGGGAATTGTAGGTATTCCACTTAAACTCATCATTAGTCCAATATGAAATAGGTTTGGTATTAATGTCATTCCTAACTGTGATAGTGGTAGGATTCCACCCTCTTTCACAACAAGCCATACTCTTTCATCAATTTCCTTTAAAGTGGATCTCATACGGGCCTTCCAATAGGCATAATTTGATCCATCGAAAATCGGCATCCCTCTAATACCAATTTTAGAGTGCGCAATTCTCTAATGGCTTAAACTTATTTAATTAAATGTCAATCCCACAAACAAATTTTAATTCTTATTACCCTAAAATATGCAACTATGTGATTCAAATCAATCATGTAAAGAAATCACACTTTCAGGAAAAATCCCCAAAGGGAAAAACCTTTTATTTCACTATAGTTTGGAAATTGCAACTTACAACTACATTAGAGAAATACATCCCGACGGATCTCCCACAGGTGACCTCTCGTCTTCAGCAATGATTCCCTAGAGAACCACAAAGATCGCAATCTTCCTTCAGCAATGATTCCTGTAAGAATCACAAGAGAAGTAGTAGAGACTCCTTTTCTACAAGGTCAACAGTGAAGACTCCTTCTTCACAAGAGTAACTTCAATATACAAGTGTCTATGGGTTTCAAAGATGAGTCACAAAAGTATATGGGAAAGACTGTGTGAATCAAAAAGGTTTTTTCCCTTTAAAAGTGAAGACTTAAAAGTTGCTACAGTTTTTGTAAATGCGAAGTCTTAACAAAAAACCTATCAAAATAGTTATAGATAGACACAAAAATTTAGGAAGCACAATATCATTAGAACAAGAAGCTGACCTCGTTCTAATGACACAGTGATGTCGTTCAAATGACATAAGGTTCGCTTCAAACGAGATGGAAAAATCTAAGACAGTAAGCCCTCATTTGATAAATGCTTCACACGAATTTCTAACGAGATGCAGGTCGTTCTAACGAGATGGTACTCTCATTTGAACGAGACAGTCAAAAAAATAAAATTATTTTTATGTTTAAAAAGTGTTCGAAAAACTGTTTGAAAACTGCCTCGTTTTGTTAAAAAATCAGTTTAGAAAAATCTCCTAATACTTTGTAAACAATCCACGAAACACAAAACAACAACCATACCAATATTACGTCAAGTCGAGGAGCATGTTGAGATGCTTGATAATCAGACTTCTTGAATGTGAATTGCCTTGACGAATGTAATGGGATACGCTATACTCGATGTAAACTATATTTTACGAAGAATTCCTAAATACTAGGGGCGATGATGGAAAATTTGCCCTTACAATCGATAATGAAATAATTACAAAAAATAATTATTACAACCATATAAAATTAAGAGATGAAAATTAACTACGAATAAACCAGCGTAGGATCCATTCACATGAAAAAGTAATATGCGACCATGATGGAAGTAATATATACAAAAAAATCTCTTTAAAACCATGTTAGTATGAAAGCATACACAAATATGCACCAATCCTTAACATGTAAAACTAGGGTTTTCAAGGTTTGGACAACATGGACCCTTCCAATGGATGATTAATCTAAACCAAAGGCTCTGATACCAATTATTGTTGATTGATATATATGGAATAAAAAAAATTAGGCATGGATCTTCGATAAATCAAACACAGGAAAGTAAAAAACTAGCAACTATCCTTGAAGAACAAACCTAGGGTTTAGAATACAATACATTTGTGGATCCAATTGCAATTCGATGGAGAGTAAACTATTTGTTGTAGATGTAGGGGTGCCTTGTTTTGGATCTCCAAAACCTTGCTTAAACCTTCTAAATACTAGGATATTCTAGTGTATGACCTCCCCAAAGTTAGATATAGGGGTGTAAGCAGTACGGTTTGGTCAGTAAATAGTAGATACCAATACCAAAACCAAACTCTAGATGGTAAAACCAAACCGTACCACTTTACCACCCGGTACACCAAAATCAATACCAAAACCAAACCTGCTGGTATTTCGGTTTTTTCGGTAATTTTGGTTTTTTTTTCTGATTTCGGTAAATTATGGTTTTTTCTGGTTTCGGTAAATTCAATTTTTTTCTGGTTTCTGGTTTCAGTTTTTTCAGGTTTCGGTAAACAACACTAAAAGTGTTAGAAAACCAAAAACAAAACCAACCAAATTTTTTAAATATTAAAACCAAAACCAAAACCAACTTTTTTCTAATTTTGGTAAATTCGGTACAGTACGGTAATTTCGGTACGGTTTTTCCTGGTTTCGGTAAATTCGGTACGGTATGGTAATTTCGGTACGATTTTTTCTGGTTTCAGTAAATTCGGTACGGTAATTTCGATAAATCGGTTTTTTAAATATTAATACCAAAACCAACCAACTTTTTTGCGATAATTTCGGTTTCGGTAAGACTGATTTCAAATATTTTAATATATGAAACCAAAACTATTTTTTTTCGGACCAAAACGGTACGGTACGATAAAAACCCGTACCGCTTCCACCCCTAGTTAGATAGGTGGGTGAATACCTTTTGAGATGAAAAACTTTGCTAAAACTTTAGATATGGTGGTATTTTGTAGCCTCCTTCCCTAAAAACGTGAATAATATTTTCTCTCACCCCTCTCAAATCCTAATGCTTGTGAATAATGATTAAAATCCCTTCATATACATACATACATACATACATACATACATACATACATACATACATACATACATACATACATACATACATACATACATACATACATACATAAGTATAAGTATAAACGGTGGGCTTGGGCTAAACTGGGTTTCTTGAGAGTATGGGCCAAATAATTAAATTAGCTCCAAATAAATACTTAGAAATCTTAAATTACAATTATCATAATTTTATTTTATTTCTTTATTTAATCATAATTAATTCCACAAAAAAATTATGATTGCACACTAATTTAATTATCTCAGAAATCAATAAGATATAATGAGATCTTATTTGAAAAGTCGATGATAGTACATAATGAGATTCTCCGTGTTAAGCTTTCGATACCCATTTAATCAAATCAATTTATCGCAAATTAAATTTAATCAACATCAAATGAATTCCTTAATTTTCAGACTTAACTTATTTTTCTACTCCACTGGATTATAAATGGTCCAGTGATCAGGTATACTAATTGAAACAAATCTTATAAGTCTATCAAAAGAGTACCGCAATCCAAGGTATCCTCTGATGCAGATTCCTCCTAATTATGATCTCAGACCTACTTACATAATTGTCACCTAATATGTGGAGATCATTTGATTCAATCCAAGATTGAATCGCACCCAAGGCAATCAAAGTAACAATCTCATAAGCACGCCAATCCTCATAATTCTTGAGATTAAGAATATATGAACTCTTTGCAAATGGTGTGAATATATCTATGCATAGGTTATGTGATTATCTATTAATTGATTGATTATGTGTAGACCATACATAGGCTACTTGCTATCACGGGAGGTTTCGCGTCGTGGACAGTCCTATCCTCATGAGCCTATTTGGGGGGATATTGACTTATATCTCAGAACATAAAACTTAGGGATGACCACTTCTTGTGTGAATGAGGGTGTGCCCGGTCATTTGGGTACGTAGGTATGTGCGTAGCCCAAAGGCCTAGAACTATGTTCGCCTCCAATATGTGTGATCTGATTTTTATGGTTCGAGGGTGATATTCGAACCGATGTTCTTATTTAGTACGCGATGTACCAGGACTTGATAGCAGAGTATGTCTGCACCGCAGGTATTCCACCTAGGGGTGTTGTATACGTATATATTATGGTAGTGATGTGAATATATATATATATATATATATATATATATACGTGTGATTTATTCTACTACGGGTGCTTTAGTAGACATTATAGATAGTGATATCTAAATTAATTTCAGTATATGAGAACTTTATAATTAGTTGGTGACAGTTAATAAATAATAAGGGATTATTTATTTGGCATCGTATTATATGGGCAATATGGGTGGGCAGAGTAAAATACTAGACGGGAAAAAAGGTTTAAGACTGAGAATATTATGTAAGACTTAATTAAATATGAGTAATTAAGTTAATGAGATAAATAACTGATGGATCAACTGTAAGATTAGTCGGGCTAGAGTAGTGTGTCGAGAAGTATAAATAACAAGGCTAGTAAGATGGGGTAGTACAACTAGGAGGGTTAGGAAGAAGCGTTAGGTGTGCACTTTAGACGAGGGGAGAGAATTGTCTCAAGGGAGTGCGACACTAACATAAATATGAAGAGCATTTATGCATTTTATTTACTGCAACATTAATCAATTGCTAAATATTTTCAAAATGTTTTGGATTCTAACTCAACCTGCAAATATTTTTAAAACCTTTTAGGTGTCCAGACACATGGACGCCATACTTGACTATCTATTCCATGGATACGCAGTTGCGATATATATGGATGCATGCAGGAGTTGGAGTAGACGCTTATTTTATTTCATTCCTATATTAGGAGTATTATCTTAGTATTTTAGTTTGGGCGTCAAGACTTATTCAGATTTTATTTCAGTTCAGATTTTGAATTGAGATTTATTATTAGCTGTTGGATATTTTGGTTTTGAATTTTGTAGCCGACGGTTTATTCGGCAAGTCATTTATTATTCAGTATCTTTTTAGACAGTGATTGCGTGTATGGTTTAGTTTATGTTGTTTCCGCGTGTGGTTATCAGTTTAATGAAAGATAAAATTTGACACTTGCTTAATTAACCATTAGAGAAATTAGTAATTAATATGGTTTTCGATAGTGATGCTAAGAATGAACCAAATGGGAATCCTGTTTTAATTTAATAAAGGGATGATTACCCGATATTTAATTGGGGGAGTGTCACAACTATCCAAATGTTGCGTCGTAAAATAAAACTTTTAATGCTATGACACACAAAATTGTTGTATCCATTAGGTACTCAAAGTAGTTTAGTTTACATCCCAATTTACTACTATCCTGAGAGTATGAATACACTACACTTTAAAACTTTTGAAGTGAATAGCATACATCAAACATTATGACCTCTTAAGAACCGTACTAAGTAATAAATGCTAACTCATTATGTACGTGGACATGGTCTTCTAGTTTTTTCATATTTAAATGTATTATATGAAGTTCCAATTTATCGTATGGATCTCACAATATTTCTATTGAATGATATGTGGGATATTAACATACAGTATAGTTTACTGCTACAAATAATAATATGTAAGAATTATGTTCACCGAGCTATACCGCATCAATTAATTTAATCATATCGTGTAACTGGTCATCCATTACAGTTTACTGTTACACACTCTATCGTACTAACGTTATGTTTACGACACGAACTCTCGCTGGATAACAGTATCGGATTAAGGTTATTTTGACATATGCATGATGTTTTTTATGTAATTTTTATATAGTATAGTTTACTTTCACGACTAATAGTATGTAAAATTAATGTTTAACTTGCTAGACTGCATCAATTAATTTACTTATATCGCAAAAAAGGTCATCAATTACAGTTTACCGTTATACACTACGTCATTTTGATGTTATATTTACGATACGAACTCTTGATGTATAACATTAATAAGCTACTTGGTTTTTCATATACTATCATGTGTATCCTATTAAGGTTGTCTTGACATACGAATGATGTTTTTGATGTAAAGGTTAAACAATAAATTTTAATGTTATGAGTAAGCTTGTTTTATTGCATTTGATATAACTGATTCGTCAAAAAAGTTTGTTTTATTGCATGGATTATATGTAAGAAAGTTACTATCAAATCATATGTACGAATTTAAATCTTACGATGTTTAATTTGAATAATATTACATCTGTGCAGAAAGAACACGTGGAAAAATGACACTCGTACAAATCAAGAATAAACATAAAGAAGGAGTTGTCGATAATCAAGGGATATCACATTCGTATCCAGCAACAAAAGATTTTTTGCATCCAATGCATCAAGTTCTTAATTGTCTGCAACAAGTTTTGGGAATGTAATACTTCTACGGACTCTTCACAATATTTATAATGTTTTTTTCGCAACATCAATATATTTATTATTCAATCTATTTTTCAAGGTTGATTACGGAGTTGCAATTTGTTATACATGCCAAAGCTCTCAAAAGGATATGACATTCTGCCGGAAATGAGCAAAGAAACTATGCGAGAATATAGGGACCATTTGGTCGAGAGTATTATGAACATGTAATGATAGAGACCGTGACTCATTCTCATTTGGAATTGAAATTTCTAATATTTGTTCATTAGTTGGTTTCCAAAACATGTAATGTTGGGATGATTTTTTGTTTTTATTAAGTTCTAAATTTATGAGCTTATGACATTAAAGTAACCATTATGTCTCAGGACCAAGTAGTTGTATTTATATTTGACTTTGAATTGCATGATTATACATGTCTAGTATTATTTATTTATTTATTTTTTCTAATGGTTTTGAATGCTATCTACAAAAAAGGAAATTAAATTTTTTCTTACGGATGTTTAACTAGTAGTAGTTGCAAATATACGCCGATATTTGTTATGTTCTATGTGTAACATCACTGTACGAATTAAATGGTGTTAAATTTATATGTGACGAGTTACATCCTTTGAAAATCCGCCGCATACATATGATGTTTCAATCATTTCGTATTACGATATGCAGTGGGCATTTTCAAAATATAAGTGCAACACATTAATAAACACTTGACACAGTTTAATATATACGATGGCACACAAATTGCCATCATAACTAAAATCGTAATTCAACATATAAAATTACTGTCACTTCAAACCTACAGTGAGATGTCGTACGAAATCTACATAAATCATTGTTTTATTTCGTTACATTATGATTCATACATTAACATATACGTAAAAATGCACCTTCACTAGCTAAGTTTTTTTACATTCATTAATGTTTCAATATACACACAGTAATATACACTATGTTTATTGAAACATCAAATTTAATAAAATAAATGAATCAGTTACCCTACATACATTGAACTCTTTAAAATTTAAATCAATTTTACATTGTGGTATCGAACTCTCATATTGCAATTACTCTTTTCCAATTAGCACAATTGCATACATTAACATTTACTGTTTAGCTGAAAATTAATAAACCTACATCACATTACTCTTTTCCAATCAGCACATTTACTATACTAATTAAATTTATCAGTAACATTTACAATAAATGAAACTAATTTTTTCTTACTATTGTTTAAATTGTAGTACTTGCAAATATAGGCTGACGTTTGTTATGTTTTGTGTGTACCATCATCGTACTTAATATTTGGTGTTATTTTTATATGTGACTCCTTTGAAAAATCGTCACATACATGTAACGTTTGCGTTATTTTATATTATAATATGTAGTGGACATTCACAAAATATGTCCAACAAGTTCATAAAAAGTTTACACGGTTTAATAAATACGATGGCACACAAATTGTCGTCATGACTAAAATCGCTATTCAACAATTAGATGTATATTCACTCCAAATATACAGTAACATGTCGTATGAAACCTACAAAAGTCAATATTTTGTTTTCTTTACATTATGAGTCATACATACATTAACATAATGGGCTACGTAACACATCAAGTTGATTTGCTAAATTTTTTTACATTCATTAATGGTTGAGATGTCGACACATTAACATATACTATGTTTAGTAACACTTCAAATTTAATAAAATAAATGAATCATTCACCCTACATACATTGAACTCTTTAAATTTCAGTTAATTTTACATTGGTATTGAACTCTCATATTTCATTTACTCTTTTCCAATCAGCACACTTGCATACAATGACATTTACTGTGCAGTTGAAAGGTAATAAAACTTCATCAAATTACATAAAAGTTATGAAATATTCAATTAAAAACAAAATAGCGTAAACAATGCAATACATCATCACTCATTCAACTGTTCTAGGCACGTCTTCCTATTATGATGCCCAGATTTTTTGCACCTGCTACACGTAACTGCCTTTGGTTCCTCGCCCCCTCGAATTTGTACGCTTGGTCTTCGGTCTACCGGGAGGATGTTTAACATTTAGTGACTTCATAACCACATCCTCAACAGATAAGTTGACTCTATCAAATGTAGGACTTGGTAATATTGCAAACCCATACGTTTTCAAGAAGCAATCGATTAAGAAAAGCTCATCAATGTAATCCTTCAACTCATACCCGCATCTCTGAATTACTATAGCAGCATGATCACACAGATAACCGTTGAGCTTCCATTTACAACATGAGCACATCCCGTATTGCATATTAACATTGAAAACTTCATCCGACCGAACCTCGAATATGCATTCACTTGCCTTGTTCACAACCCAAGTACGACATGTCTCCAACGACTCTCTGAAACGACAATCCATATGTGGACAAAGGAATTTAGTCCATGCTTTCGCTTCATATCGCCTGATAGCACTCAACTTCATAATCTTACATCTAATTGTATCTAATAAGTTTATGATTGGGAGGTGACGAGCGTCACGTATCCAAGAATTAAACAACTCATTACATTTGAATACATTTCACAATAACGTTGACCACCAAAATGTGCATTGCTCCAATGTTCATTCGATATCGTGGACAAAAATTCACGAAATCTCTCTCCTCCTTCAATCAATAACCAAGACATACGTTTGTTGAACGTTTCTTCATTAGGTGGGTATGCGCAAAGTACAAATATTCCAATGATTTTTCCCTTCACTTTGTTATGCATCCCAGATAACTTGTCCCTAAAATTACATTTCAAGTGTTGCAAACAATATCCATGATGCGAATCGAGCAAAACTTTTGGAACCAACTTTAGCAACCCATTGTTACAATTCGAAATAAATATGTAAACCAGTGAAGTGTCAATGATGTTCAAAAATTGCATAATGAACCATTCCCAGTTATCATCATTCTTCGAGTCAACAATCGAGAATGCGATAGAAAACATGCCTGCCAAATAAGAAAAAAAACATTAGAATAACTTAACATTGACCGTATGAGCTATTTAGTCGTGTTATGCGTACACGCTGTGCAACAGGTCTCAAAGTAAACTTTACTGTATGAGATATGTAAGTCTATTACGCATGTATAAGCTGTAACAGGTCAGACAGTAAACTTTATTGTGAGACCTGCTGCACAGCGTGTATGCAAAAAATGACTAAATAACTCACAGTCAATGTTACTGTTTACTATGTCAAGCACTCTAAACCACCCAAACAAATACTACCTTGACATATATTGTTGACTATAACCATTAATATTAGTATAAACACTACCTAAATTTCAATGAGTTTATTAATACAAACAAATACTAATAGATTGATTCGTTAGTGGTAGTTTTTTACTTCAATGAGTTGTGTTCCCGATACAATACACATTGATAGTATACATGTTTTGTTACATCAACTTAAGTTGTAAATATTCTGAAGTTAGGCGTAAACAGCAGACATTTTCCCTTCCTAATTATCATAAAATAATCATACTTCAAAATGCTAATAGCACATCATATCACAACTATACATATAGTCCATTAAGTAAAAATCAACGTTTCAAAAAATTCTAATGTAAACACCTTGGTTTGCATTTTTTCCCATCCTCGCCAATAGATTTCCTTTGTACCCGCTTTTCAAAAATGTGTCGCCCAAGAAAAACAATGGTGGACAATGCTTAAAACCCTCTATACATGCATGAAATGCTATGAACATCCTTTTGAAGCGACCACTATCAGAATTGTACTCGATCGATAATTGACTACCGGAGTTTGAATTCATAGCTGCGTCCACATACCATATTAACCTATCAAATGATAGTGATTGGTCGCCAAACACCTGTCTCTTTTCTTTTTCTACAGCCCACAACACCCTATTATATTCTAGATCATATCCATACTCATCTGAAATAAATGTGACAATGTCAATGGGGCGAATCATATGATTCGTTCTCACCCGATTTGCTATTTCGTTCGCAATTATCGCTTAAGACAAACAACTATGTTTATGAGTTCTATACGCAACTCCACATGTGTGCTCACCATTAAATTTCTTAACACAAAAGAATCCTTTAACCGTGTAAACCCTGCTATGCACATACCAACCACATCCTGTAGATAATTTGTACTTACACTCGGCGGTAACCCGTTTCAAATCATTCTTGATGTAGTTGAATTCAAAGTCCACTTTTGCTGCATACTTACCAAGAACATTAAAGAATTCAATCACTCCACCTCTATATCGCTGATCAACCTTTGTAATATTGTCCGACCAACCAAATGACAACAAACGTTTAGTTGTAATATAACATTTTTCACGTAATACCTCATCCAAGCACTCAAAATCTGGACCTCAATTTAAAATGTCATCATTAAAATCGTCAAAAATCCCTTCTCTATCACATAGAACCACCTCCCGAGTCATGATATTGACATCCACAATTTCAATGTCGTGTTTACAACAATGTGATAACAAAATAGAAATATCCTTATCAAAACCAAATGCACATTGAGGGTGCCCTGCCAAATTATAAGACAGTGAAATAAAGGCATCAGCTATATCAATCCACCTGCTACGAATATAGTCACCAACTCCATAACTATCGTTCGATCTTGTAGCATCTTGACAAATGTCCTATCCATGTACTTGTAGAATAATGTGACAAACCCTTCCATGATTACTACAACAAAAAGGTAAAGTTAGTCATTACATATATAAGTTCACCCCACCATATTATTTGCTTAAAAGTTAAACATCTATATATGATGCAATTATGAATTTGAACGTCACAAGAAGATAAAACCGATGCAAACATTTAAACTGTTTTTATATTATTTTAAAAAACAAACTAAACAACAATAACATTCGAAAACACATATGCATATCCTACATACCCACATAATGTATAAGAATGTCATTTGTGTTATAAATACACGATATGCAATAGGGCACAAAGTAATATTTACTGTGTGAAATATTCAACCCTGTCATGAATATAGTATTTGTAACAGATCACACAGTAAAGGTTACTGTGTGTTGTATTTTAGTGTTGTTTCATACAGTAGGTCATACAGTAAATGTTACTGTATGATTTGCTGCATAAAACAATACTAAAATACAACATACAGAATAAATGATGTTGCCATGCGAATTTTATTCAATCAAATTAAAAATATCACCAAACAAAGTAAATCCTCAAATCAAAGACCATATGTCACCTATTTAGTTGTATTTGTTTGGGGGACACAACTATATATATACCAACAAATAATTGTTCTAACAACACTACAAAATCTTAGTATGTATGTTAACCTACGAAAGTACTTTTTTTTCTATTGTATGTTGCATGTGGTAATCGTTTTCCAATGTAGTACAATATGAAAATCAAATGTCGAGGTTGTCATTATAACTAATAATTATTCAATACAAAATTAACCTTAAACACATAAATTGTATACTTTCTCAACATTACCATATTTGATTAAAATAAAAATTGATTACTAAATTAAGAAACATTGATAGTCTTAGGTAAACATGTAAGTGGGTTTAAATGGGTTTATAACAATATCCAAATTTCACAAACATATAAAAAATAGAAATTCAATAAACAACTATATAGGGGGTGTCAAAATTTGTAATTTGTAAAAGTAAAAAAGAACGAGTAAAAAAACATCAACTTCAGAAAAAAAAAATTCATAATTACAACATCATAAATACTCGATAACCATTGCAACGACGAAATACATCAATATTACAATAGAAAAAGTTACTCACATCTAAAAAATTCAATAAACAAGTATAGGGGGTTGTCAATTGTTTTTATATTATTTAAAAAAATCAACTAAATAACAGTAACATTCGAAAATGCATATGCATATACTACATACACACATAATGTATAAGAATGTCAATTATGTTACGCATACAATATACGCAGCAGGGCACAAAGTAACATTTACTGTGTGGAATATTCAACCCTGTTATGAATACATTAGTTGTAACAGGTCACACAGTAAATGTTATTGTGTATTGTATTTTAGTGTTGTTTTATACAACAGGTCATATAGTTGTTACTGTATGACCTGCTGTATAAAATAATACTAAAATACAACACTCGGATTAAATGATGTTGCCATGCAAATTTTATTCAATCAAATCTAAAAATATCAACAAACAAACCATATCCTCGAATCAAAGACCATATATCACCTACTTGGTTGTATTTTTTTTGTGGAAACAACTATATATACCGACAAATAATTGTTCTAACAACACTACAAAATCTTAGTATGTATGTTAATCAACGAAATTAATGTTTTTTCCTATTGTATGTTGCATTTCGTAATCGGTTTTCAATGTATTACAACATGAAATTCAGATGTTGAGGTTGCCACTATAACTAATAATTATTTAATACAAACTTAAGTTAACCTTGAACACATAAATTGTATACTTCTTGGCATTACCACATTTGATAAGCATAAAAACTAATTACTAATTAAGAAACATTGATAGTCTTACTTAAAGAGGTAAGTGGGTTTAAATGGGTTTATAGCAATATCCAACTTTTACAAACATAGAAAGTCACATATAAAAAATAAAAATACAATAAACAATTATATAGGGCTGTTAAAAAATGAAATTTGTAAAAGCATAAAAGAAACGGGTAAAAAAAACATCAACTACAGAATAAATTTCGTAATAAATTTCGTAATTACATCATCATAAATATTCAATACCTAATGCAACAACGAAATACACCAGCATTAGGATAAAAAAGTTAACGACATCTTAAAAATTCAATAAACAAGTATACACGACTGTCAACATTGGTACTCTGCATATGCAAAAAAAAAACGAGTAAAACATAAACATCAATTTCATAATAAATTTCGTAATTACAATATCATAACAACTCCATACCACCTACAACAATGAAAAATATTAACATTGAGATAAAAAAAAATTACAAATCGATATAAAACCACCATCAAATGTAGCAATCAAACTTACCTTTCTTTAGAGAAACTTCCACGACCCAAACAATAAGAAACTTGTTCGATTTTGTAAAACAGTTACAATAATGTAAAACATAAGTCGCAATTGTCAAATAGAAATCGTATTTACAACATCGT
This sequence comes from Sambucus nigra, assembly GCA_949130495.1. Taxonomy (NCBI): domain Eukaryota; kingdom Viridiplantae; phylum Streptophyta; class Magnoliopsida; order Dipsacales; family Adoxaceae; genus Sambucus; species Sambucus nigra. The sequence goes on from OX422208.1 coordinate 196,040,887, forward strand.
AATTACTCCAGAACTACTACAACCACCCCGTATTTTCATGGCTTTTAAATTTAAGGATTTATTAAATTTAATTGAGATAAATTAATTTAATTTTAATCCGAAATGTTGTTTTAAATATTTACTAGCATGACAAGAGTTAGTAATTATTGGGAATATATTATTTGTTGCATATTACTGGATGAGTATAGTAATATATGAGATTTATTTTTATAATATTGTCACGTGTGAATAAAATGACAATTGTGGAAATTTAAGTCGGGACGCGCCTGTGTCGTGTCGGGACTAAATGTGGATTAATAAAAGTGAATATTTTATAAGTTGTCCGTATGGTCGTTTTGAGTGCGCCAACGCGTCCGAAAGGGTCGAGATAGTCAGAAAAGTATACCCGGAGGTTTGATTTGGGTCTCGGGGCATTTTTAGGCCTATTTAGTACCCCGGGAGGGCATTTTAGTCATTTTGTATTTTTGGGTAATTAAACCCACGAAAATTAAAGAGGTTATATCAGATGTTTAGGTTATCTCCTAGGGTTAGATAACTCAAAACACTAGAACGGCCATTGGAGAGGAAAGGAGAGAGCTCTCAAGGCATTCCAAGGCTCAAAACTCATCCGTTTACACCGCCGCCACCGCCAACGCGTAGATCGCGAGACGGGGAACGCAACCACACCAAATTCAACACCAAACCAGATTTCTGAAAATCCCAGGCAAGTGTTTATCTTGCTTATTTCATTAATGCATCATCCATATTAGTTTAGGAGTTATTAGGATGAGATTTATGGAAGAAAAACCCAATTTGAGATGGGAAATTTTCATGTAGTGATGATTTATATGATATTCTCGAAACCCTTTGTCATGTAAAGGATTAAGAGTTTGATTAAGAAAAGAGTTCTAATCAGATACAAACACTAAAAAAAATTATTCCGGACGATCGGACCGTTGGAATTAGATGAAATTTTACAGAGAATTAGCTGAAGACAAGAGAAAGCTACAGAAAAAAATTCAGCTCGATCGGACTGTTCAATATTTTTTAATATTTTTTTTGCTAGACAGTTTTATGTTTTGAGGACTCTTAGAGATAATAAAAATTCAATTAAAACTCCATTTTAATTCCGATTTCGAAACCGTTTGAAATTCTCATCTTTGAAAATAAAATTCAAAATCCTTTAATGTAAGGCGAAATCTATATTTTTGGGATATTTTGCATAAGGGATAATGTAAGTATATATTAAAGGGGAGAGGCACGTAAGAGAGAGTTACGTTGGAACATAAATAGATATCTACTGAATTGTACATTTGGAAGAATAGAGTCCATGAGGGTTACGTAGTAAGTTGGAAAAACCCTTCGAATTAAAGTTAGAAACGAACCATTATACTTGATAAATAATAATGGGAAAATAAGGATAAATGTTGTGAATGTGGGTTATTGGATAAACCTAAATTGATATAATAAAAGTGGTATATTTATATGATTGTGTATGCATATATTATATACTTGTGAAAATCATGTCCGCGCTACTTGCTATCCCTGAGGTTACCGCGCTGGGACGATCTTATCTCGTGTGCCTTATGGGGGATATTGACTCGTACCCTAGAAGATAGGAATCCTAGGTACAGGCTATCGAATCGGTAGTCACGGTCCTAAGAGACGTGAGGGTATGTACTGACCTCTTGGACTTGGAAACTATGCTTCGCCTCAATATTATTTGTGTATGTATTTATACAGTTCGAGAGTGATTCCGAACTTGTATTCCCTTTAGTACGATTGATACGGGGATTGGATAGCAGAGTATGCCCGCGCCATAGTTTTTATGTGGAGTGCTGTTATAATATATATATTATACGACTAGTTAATATATATATGAAATTCTGAAATCTGGAACTGCCTACTGTGATTTGATATGTAGGACATGGTTGATAACTCAAATTATAAATAATTGTTTTGAGAAAGTATAATATGACACTAGAAAACTTTATTGATTAATAAAGTTAAAAGGAGAACCTTGGTTACAAATTGAAATCTTAGGTTTTAAATACTTGTGTTGTTCAGTTGTAAATCTTGCGAATAACCTAAGATAAGTTAAATCATTGGGGAAAGATAGTGTGATATATGATGAGATAAACCATTGGGAAGGTTAGTGTGATACGAGTGCACATTAGAAGAGAGGCGATAATTTCTTAAGAGTGTGTCGCACTAATATGTTGTTGCATTGGCCTGTATCAATTTAAATACTTGCTAAACGAATTTTTAAATCATATACACTATCGGGCTCTGACCCGTTTCTATTTCCTTTTCTCTCTTGTATATATATGTATGTATTACAGGTGCCCAGCCACAGGGGCGTCTTACTTAGGATCCTTTGGAAGGAACGTGCTGCAGCTTAGGTGGGAGTTGCAGGCCTGTTGTTTAAACGACTTCATCCATTTGATTCTACTCCTAGTTCAGTTTTATCCAGCAGGGGCATGTGTCGCCCACTTTCTATTATTTAGTTGGTATTGTCAGAGATTGAAATTTTTACTTTCAGTGCCTTTATTTCGGGATTTATTACTGTCAGGATGTTTTCCTTTAGTGTTGTAAATGTTGGGATTTATTATTGATGATTAAATTCGTGTATGTTCAATTCTATTTTTATTCTTAATGTGTGACTCTTTAGATGTTAATGGTTTAAAGTTTTATAACCGGATTTAATAAAATGAGAATAAGGTTTTAAATGGTTTTGACACTTAGCTTAATTATTTAGGTTGTTTAAATTGGAAAAGTATTTTTACGACAGTGATGCTAAGAATGAACTAACTTTTCACCTTGATTTTAATTTAATAAAGGAGTGATCGCCCGGTATTTAATTAGGCGGGGTGTCATAGGTGGTATGAGAGCATCAGGTTCTAGTGTCCTTAGGATTTGTACGACTTATTATGCTTTCAGCGTTGCTTTGTTTGTTATAGTGCCCTATGTTTAGGATTGTCGATTCCTTTGACGAGATTTCGTTCTCCTGCTATAATGTGTATACACTAGTGAATTCTAATTTCGTTCGGATGTGTGCGTATGCCGAGCGATGACGGATGTCAGAAGAGGACCGTTAAGCGTACATCAGGAGGCAGGGCTCAGTTGAGATTATGAAATATATCCGAGGATGATGACCGTTGTCGAGGTCACCTCCATTATGGCACGAGAAGCCACGACTAGAAAGGCGACTAAGGTGCAGCAATGATTTTCAAATGCTGTTATAGTCAAATGAGGTGCGAGGGTAAACTTACCCAACGTATTACAAAAACGTGTAGAGACTTTCAGTGGGAAATTTTAGAAACGCGAAAATTGTATGTGTTTACCAAAGGAGGTAAAGTATCCAAAGGCTTAAATATAGGACGGAGTGTGGCAAACTGAAAGTGAAAATTTGAGAAAATTTTCTTGGCTTTCGGAACGAAATTATAATGGTTGGAGTGAACCACCAATTTTAGAAGTGGAATGCTATGCCTATAGGATAACCTTAGGTACAGTGTTGACCGTATGTTCCTTCCTCAACTGTTCAGGATGAGAAGCAAACGCGGTTCTGAACTCATCGCAGGAGGGCATGACAGAAATCCAATTATGGATATGAATCCTAATCGTTAGCAAATTTTGTATCGAAAGAGGTAGATACTAGTGGAGGAAACGACTCCAAGTGGGAAACCAACTTGTAATAATAGTTGATAATACTCGAGGAGGAAATTCTGATGGACGACCGATTCAGAGGTTGACAATGTCATATTTTGTCAATATAGATGATAACGCTTCTTTGTGGGGGAAGTTAAAGGAATCGAAGAATTTAGTCGAGAATAAGACTGAATACAACGGTGGTGGTATAGCACCACAAAAGGATGTGGATACACATCAGGAAAACCATTTAAATGCTTCACATAGTTAAATTCTTACCAAGTGATGGTAAATTCAGTAAGTACTATTATAGATAGTAACATGATCTTTATGGCCTAAAAAGCTAAGGGAACAACCGGGATGGCTAACAGGAATCGAGTCTACTAAAGTCCGAGAGAAGGACAATCCTAACCTGGTTAGTAGGACAGGTGGTAAGTGGATTATGTGTTGAGGTATTTTGTGCGGAGTGAGATCGCTCATGATAATATGTTCCAAAGTGAGAAAAAGGGACAAGAATACGGTGCCTAGTAAAGGACGACGATTAAAAATAATTTTGTTTTGGTTTGGGCAGACGTGTTACGTCTGAAAACCATTTGTGCAGTCAAGACGATTGCTAGGATGGAAGTATAAGTTGTATCCTTAGAGGATGCGGTGTGTTTATGTGACACGAGCGAGTCACCATATTTTGTTCATTGCTAGATTAGCATGTGAGACGAGTTTAATGCATATCATTATAAATGTTACCATTATGTGAATATTTTTCCTTAGTATAGCGGCATTTTTCTTTGGTGCTATCCGCGAGGGATGAATGAGTATATTAACAGTGTTTTATACTTTATTGAGGTTACTCGTTGTAGTGATGCGATACACGAGTATGATATTATCTTTGTTAAAATGTTATAGAAATGGGTAGTATGATAGTGGGCATTTATTGCAAGGCTATCGGAGTAGTTACATTAGTGCAATACGTTTTGTTTTGGCGAGGCTTTACCTGTAAGAAGGTTGGACTCGCACTTATATTATCTATCCTAGAGACTTCGGAGGAGATAGTGGGCTCGAGATATTCGATACCAATGTATGTATAGACTTTGTCAGTATGATTCAGTATGTACCGGGATTTACCGTTGAGCGAAAAGACTTGACTCGGTATTATGTTTAGCACTCCGGACTTAGTGATAGGAAGAGTGCAGTGTTGTATTTATCCTTAAGAGATGTGGGAGTTAAGAGTTATACCCCCAATGTTAGAAAAAGGAAATTTAGAGAATTTCGATCGTATGTCTCCGAGGTTTATAGAATGTAATTACCATCAACCAATACGGGACGATAGTGAAATTGGTGAAACGTTCTTTGTTAAGCATAATTACGGGAGAAATTGTAACTTTTCTGTCAAGGGACAGAATAAAGGGGTATATACTATGGACGGAGGACCTAACGAATTTCGATAACCGACAATGCTAGGTAGTAGTGTATCGGGGGGGTTCCTTGTTTGGATTTCGCTTTGCGAGACATCCCACGCATGAAACTTAGCGTAAGGTTGGAAATAGGGAGACGTTTCGTCACTATTCCATGAGTTCGGTACCCTGGTCGAAATGGGATCAAGTAATTATGTATGTAAGTTGGAAGTTGAATTTTGTTTTAAGGTCATTGGAGCCGGATTTTTGTGGTAGGAAAGCATTGAAAGTTATCCCCACGAGTTGAGGGGTGGAACGATGATAAGGAGAATTTAAGAATTTTGATTTCTAGGGTGATTGAGAGTACCCAAATGTCATAACCGCGTACAGAACACAAGGTGAATAAAGAGTTAGAATGATTTTTAGCATGGATTATCTGGAAAGAACTTTATATTATACAAAAGAGATGACCTGTAATTATTTTGATGAATAGAGCGTTAGTGATTTATTTTGGTTGTTGTACCTATTTGGGAAAATTGTTGTACTTATCTGAGGAAGGTTGAGAATTATTATTCCTCTTTTATTGTCATGGAATTTGAATGCCATATTCCTTCTATTCCGTTGAATTTAGTTAGTCCTACAGATGAGTAGCACGTTGTTCGCTCTCCCAGGGCGGTCGGAGTGTTGCAAAAATGTGGGCATCTTGGTTAACTACAATTAAAATAGTCCGAGTCGAAGGGACGTGGTAATAGACGTGTGAAATATATGTTTGTGGGACTAGTATAACGAAGTGGAAGTGATAGAGTGGATTAAACGTCACATGAGGGGCAATAATCCATACATAAGTGTGCAATTAGAATAGCACGCCCTAACTTGATTGGAAGGCTGTGGGAAGCCATTCAAGAATTGGTATTCCTTGAATAGAGTAGAATTTAATTGTTATGAAGCACACCCGGAGCGGAGTTGTTATTAGTCAAGTGTGAGAGCGACTTGCGCATACAAAGAGTAATGATGTTAGTATAGTATAAGAGATCCAGAAGTGCGCTTCGTGGAGAGAAGAGCACGGGTCGAAACTTTCGGCATACTCCAAGGAAGGAAGGGGAGTATTACGTGTCACTTAATGTGAGACATTTCAAGGGAAGAATCGATGTTTAGCGAGACGTAGTGAGTAGTCTCTACATGCACTGCCCATAGGTAAGGTTTGGTTGAAAGAGGAGAATCAACCAAAGAATTTTGTGTTTATCGAAAATTCCTGAAATTGGAAGAGGTTGGTAAAGTCGGTAAAGTTCTTGGATGGGTTGCCATCCTCAAAACAAGATCAAGGGTTTATCCCGAACATGTGAATTAAGTCGCCGAGAAGGAAGTGATTGATATTCCTTTGGGCTGGCTTACAATATTAACTACTATGCCCCAGACTTCCTTTGAAAGGAAGAATCGCGCCAGTGCATGGTCCGGCGCAGTATAAATTTCTGAATCAGGATGAGATTGGTGAATCCCACCTTTGATATGGGATTTCAGGAACCAGCGAAGATAAGATTTCGCTTCGAGTAGGATGTATCACCCTTAGCCAGGGAATAAGCGCATGGTGATTAAAGATTAGTGGAGCCACGTGAAGGAGATTTTGGAATCTTGGTACGATGATTTCAAGAATGCTCTGTAGAAGCACTCGTACCTGTTTGTCACGTACGAGGTACTTAATAAGGTTTTGTTATGGAAGAACCTCGACTATTCTCCTTCCGTATGTTTAGAGGAGAGTAGATAATCAGAATTTTTGGATCGGTCGAGAAAATATCCGATAACTATGGTGGAATTCCACGACTGTTTTAGGCAGTCAAGAGTGGTCAAATGTTCGTATGATCTTCTCAGAATGGGAATTTTGTGTATGAATAAATCCGAGTAGTTGTCATGTAGTGAGGTGCGGCCTCCTAATGATAGTGAGATAATGGAATTTATAATGTATAGACGTAACCTATTCAAATGTTATCAGTTGGGAGTGCAATGTGAAGTGTCTCCAATGAGAATGTAAAACAATGTTGCTGTGAGGAAAAAGCTATAGTGATTGAGCGCCGTACTATGTAGATAGTTTGCGTACTGACAAGGATATCCAGAATTGTGCTACCTGGTAGGCCTTATTTTCCGAATTTCGGGACGAAATTCCGTTATTAGGGGAAAAGTATGTAATAACCCGTATTTTCATGGCTTTTAAATTTAAGGATTTATTAAATTTAATTGAGATAAATTAATTTAATTTTAAACCGAAATGTTGTTTTAAATATTTACTAGCGTGACAAGAGTTAGTAATTATTGGAAATATATTATTTGTTGCATATTACTGGATGAGTATAGTAATATATGAGATTTATTTTTATAATATTGTCACGTGTGAATAAAATGACAATTGTGGAAATTTAAGTCGGGACGCGCCTGTGTCGTGTCGGGACTAAATGTGGATTAATAAAAGTGAATATTTTATAGGTTGTTTGTATGGTCGTTTTGAGTGCGCCAACGCGTCCGGTCGAGATAGTCAGAAAAGTATACCCGGGGGTTTGATTTGGGTATCGGGGCGTTTTTAGGCCTAATTAGTACCCCGGGAGGGCATTTTAGTCATTTTGTATTTTTGGGTAATTAAACCCACGAAAATTAAAGGGGTTATATCAGATGTTTAGGTTATCTCCTAGGGTTAGATAACTCAAAACACTAGAACGGCCATTGGAGAGGAGAGGAGAGAGCTCTCAAGGCATTCCAACGCTCAAAACTCATCCGTTTACACCGCCGCCACAGCCAACGCGTAGATCGCGAGACGGGGAACGCAACCACACCAAATTCAACACCAAACCAGATTTCTGAAAATCCCAGGCAAGTGTTTATCTTGCTTATTTCATTAATGCATCATCCATATTAGTTTAGGAGTTATTAGGATGAGATTTATGGAAGAAAAACCCAATTTGAGATGGGAAATTTTCATGTAGTGATGATTTATATGATATTCTGGAAACCCTTTGTCATGTAAAGGATTAAGAGTTTAATTAAGAAAAGAGTTCTAATCAGATACAAACACTAAAAAAAAATTTATTCCGGACGATCGCACCGTTGGAATTGGATGAAATTTTACAGAGAATTAGCTGAAGACGAGAGGAAGCTACAGAAAAAAATTCAGCTCGATCGAACCATTCAATATTTTTTAATATTTTTTTTTGCTAGACAGTTTTATGTTTTGAGGACTCTTAGAGATAATAAAAATTCAATTAAAACTCCATTTTAATTCCGATTTCGAAACCGTTTGAAATTCTCATCTTTGAAAATAAAATTCAAAATCCTTTAATGTAAGGCGAAATCTATATTTTTGGGATATTTTGCATAAGGGATAATGTAAGTATATATTAAAGGGGAGAGGCACGTAAGAGAGAGTTACGTTGGAACATAAATAGATATCTACTGAATTGTACATTTGGAAGAATAGAGTCCATGAGGGTTACGTAGTAAGTTGGAAAAACCCTTCGAATTAAAGTTAGAAACGAACCATTATACTTGATAAATAATAATGGGAAAATAAGGATAAATGTTGTGAATGTGGGTTATTGGATAAACCTAAATTGATATAATAAAAGTGGTATATTTATATGATTGTGTATGCATATATTATATACTTGTGAAAATCATGCCCGCGCTACTTGCTATCCCTGAGGTTACCGCGCTGGGACGATCTTATCTCGTGTGCCTTATGGGGGATATTGACTCGTACCCTAGAAGATAGGAATCCTAGGTACAGGCTATCGAATCGGTAGTCACGGTCCTAAATGACGTGAGGGTATGTACTGACCTCTTGGATTTGGAAACTATGCTTCGCCTCAATATTGTTTGTGTATGTATTTATACAGTTCGAGAGTGATTCCGAACTTGTATTCCCTTTAGTACGATTGATACGGGGATTGGATAGCAGAGTATGCCCGCACCATAGTTTTTATGTGGGGTGCTGTTATGATATATATATTATACGAGTAGTTAATATATATATGAAATTCTGAAATCTGGAACTGCCTACTGTGATTTGATATGTAGGACATGGTTGATGACTCAAATTATAAATAATTGTTTGGAGAAAGTATAATATGACACTGGAAAACTTTATTGATTAATAAAGTTAAAAGGAGAACCTTGGTTACAAATTGAAATCTTACGTTTTAAATACTTGTGTTGTTCAGTTGTAAATCCTGCGAATAACCTAAGATAAGTTAAATCATTGGGGAAAGATAGTGTGATATATGATGAGATAAACCATTGGGAAGGTTAGTGTGATACGAGTGCACATTAGAAGAGAGGCGAAAATTTCTCAAGAGAGTGTCGCACTAATATGTTGTTGCATTGGCCTGTATCAATTTAAATACTTGCTAAACGAATTTTTAAATCATATACACTATCGGGCTCTGACCCGTTTCTATTTCCTTTTCTCTCTTGTATATATATGTATGTATTACAGGTGCCCAGCCACAGGGGCGTCTTACTTAGGATCCTTTGGAAGGAACGTGCTGCAGCTTAGGTGGGAGTTGCATGCCTGTTGTTTAGACGACTTCATCCATTTGATTCTACTCCTAGTTCAGTTTTATCCAGCAGGGGCATGTGTCGCCCACTTTCTATTATTTAGTTGGTATTGTCAGAGATTGAAATTTTTACTTTCAGTACCTTTATTTCGGGATTTATTACTGTCAGGATGTTTTCCTTTAGTGTTGTAAATGTTGGGATTTATTATTGATGATTAAATTCGTGTATGTTCAATTCTATTTTTATTCTTAATGTGTGACTCTTTAGATGTTAATGGTTTAAAGTTTTATAACCGGATTTAATAAAATGAGAATAAGGTTTTAAATGGTTTTGACACTTAGCTTAATTATTTAGGGTGTTTAAATTAGAAAAGTATTTTTACGACAGTGATGCTAAGAATGAACCAACTGTTCACCTTGATTTTAATTTAATAAAGGAGTGATCGCCCGGTATTTAATTAGGCGGGGTGTCACACCAACTTACCAAAAATCTACGAAAGATTCACGCCACAAACAATAGCAGACTTGAACGATTTTGATGAACCTTCACATACAATTTACCAGAAAATATGAAGGGCTTTGAAATTGGACGTTTGGATGGTTGTAAACAATATCTGACTTTCATTTCTGATTATAAATTGAAGGGTTTCAAATTTGAAAATTGAAATTTGAAATCTCCCATTGAAATCGGAAGGAGGAATAGGATCAATTACGATTTTTATGGGTGTTGAAATGGGTGGGTATTTCGGTCATTGTACTGCATAAATGGGGCCTAAATATAATTATATGATTTAGGTAAAGTCTAATTTTTTAATTAAAATATATTGAAGTCTAAAGTCGAGAATTAGTAATGTATTAAAAGTAAAAAAAATTAAAAATTAAAAAAATAATCTTTAAGAAGTCCATAAGTAATTAATCATTACTAAAACAAGTGGAGCATGACATAAACCACTTTGAAAGTAGTTGAATATTTCACTTCGAATCATTTTGTTTCTTTTCTACAGCCATTCATAATCCTATTTTGTCAATAGTTTCCGTAACGTGCAATTAGAAATACCACATAATCAAAAAGCTAGAAGTCAGGACTGTAAGAGTGATCCTAGTTTCCTATTTCTTCTTACTAAAGGAGGTATAGAGCTCAAAGGAAAAAGAACTTAGATTTTGAACGGATGATGAATCGGGAGATGGAGCACTCAATGGAGAGATTGCCTTTTTGCCTCCACTCGTTGGTCTTATTGAAGATGGATTTGAACGAGAGAGATAGAGGGGCGGACCCAAAGGGGGGTGAGGGCCCCCTCAAAATTCTGGCAATTTCAAATTTTAATCCTATTTTTTTTTTAAAAAGGGACATATACCAAATAGTCCCTCGGACATTTTTTAAAACCCATTTAGTCCAAACTTTTTTATTTTGCCTAAAAAAGTCCTTTGCCACATATTTTGGAAAGGGAGTGCCGCTGGCGCGGACCTCTAAAAATAAGAGGATATTGAGTGCTTGAGGGACTAAATGGGTTAAACTAAAAATATGTGTCCTTTTTAAATAATATATATTTATAGTAGGGACTATTTAATAATTGACCCTTAAAAAAATTGTAAAAAAATTATATTTTTTTAATAGTTTTGGCCGCCACAAATAGATATATACTGTTTGATGATCCACCACTGCATATTACTATATTCAATGTTTTAAAAGCATACCTCTTTATTTGATATTCCCCAAAGAAAAATGAGACTTTTCTCCGGCTGATCTTGCTCTGAGTCAGTCTGATTCTAAATTCCAGTTATTGAATTGTGCAATGTTCAACTCGTGAAGGACTCGGAACTATTAATTAATTCATTGTCTGAAAAATGTCTCAAGCAAAAGATATTGGACAGCGACTCTCTTGGCTTTTAAGACCAATTCATCAAAATAAATTGCACGTAAAACATTGTACAAAATGACCGAATATGAAGAACAAACCATAATACATTTTACTACACACAAGAAGATAGTGCGGATTTTCCGGTAAGGGGAGTGCTTTGAGAAGCTAAAAAGCTTGTGCATGAATTTACATTTGCTCACCAATGTACATTTCAAAACAGGGTATTAAGGGAAGAAGTATAGTGTGATATGATATCCCACCATGATGGTTAATCCACGGTTTTTGGTAATGTGTTTGAAGGCCCTGAGAAAATGAGCGGTTCTGATTGCCGAGAAACCTGAGGAATACTAATCTGCACTGCTACTTGTTGTCTTTCCCTATGGGACGCCCAAGTGACCACATAAAGCCCAGCTATTATTAGAACTCCACCCACGATACTGTTTCCACATGTACCCGAGATTACAAGTTAGGGCTAAAACAAAACGCAAGTTTGTGTGCTCTCCCAATCAAAGTTAGCATACCTATCCGTGTTGTTATTTTTTTTTAAATTATCACATGGTAAAAGGGGGGAAATATATTGAATGAAATTCAAACCATGGAAAATGTAGCACATATGATACAATATTTAGGATAAATTCAATAAGGAGTCCTTATTAAGGACCCAACAAAAACCTAGATACACCCTTTGTGTTTTGCACAACACTAGACCTTGAGTTCTGAAACAATTCTGCAAACCCTCCTTTCTATTAATAAACTATCAATGGGCGTAGACCATTACCCAATATAATTTTTGGCCAGTAAAATGTGAGATTATTATTAGAACCCATTATATCCTTTACAAGCTTATTGAAAAATTCACTTGAGATATAATAAATAAATGAAATGAAAAAGAAAAAGAACAAAAAAAAACTTCATTATGAATAGTGAGGGTGTTTTATCCTATTTACATTTGAGAATATATCCTGCACAGTCAAGAACCGTAGGTCATTTAAAAATTATAAATGACCTACCGTTGTCCAATATGAGAGGTTGAATGAATACATAAAAAGTTGTGAGGAGGTTCATGGCATTTGACAAAACAGAGTGCCTGGATTTAAACGAAAAGCAGGAAATTTGAGTGCAATTTATCGTAGATTACTCATAAATTAAGCAAGAAAAAGGTATATAAGTAGGTCAAGTGTTTAGAGCAGACCTTCCCAAATAAATGGAGCTCCCAAGGAAAATTCTTGACAGGAAAGCAGAGGCAGCAGGTTGAAGTGGATTATAAAGAGAAACCAAAGCAGGTCCCAGGATCTTATTGGACCATGTCAAGAGACCATAGTTGAGGGCAGATGCAACAATTCCCTGATAAAACAAACGGGAGTATTCAAATCTTTTCCATTGCTTTTTCCATATTGAACTGAAAATCATTGATGTCAGCTCATTTAGTCCAATCCCCAATGAGTCTTTCTATCAATATAGTTTTTAAGTTAGAAATACGAAAGTCAAAAAACCTCTCCAATGGGTTTCTAACTTTCTACGTCCATCCCCATATGACATGGCGGATTCAAGATAGAGAAATTTTCAGGTAACATTTCTATGCATAGAAATTCTCATCTACAGTGAGAATATGACGTCGATTAGTAAAAATGTGATAAAATAAAAAAAACTATTGGAGATGAGATATAATATTATGCTTATAAGTTACCACATGTTCGTGCTCACCAATCAAAACACGGCATCTAACGACATGTATTTTAGCCTTAACTCATGTGTGGTTGGTTCCTGTAGTGTGAATTATAAGTGTACGATTTCAGAATCTGGGAATTCTCTGAATTGATCCGCGACTTGTTCGCTGACACTTCCCTGAGCTTGCTTGTCCTTCGCTGGCTCTGTGTCCCATGAACATCCTGAAGCTGGGATCCAAATTCTCTTTACAGATTCGCGACCTACCTTCGTTGTCGGTTCACTGCAGTGAGTACTCAACTCGTGACCAGCGAACGTGCCAGGTCAAACTTCATTTTTAACGAAAATAGTAATTATCAGCGTTTAATTAGGGAAAACAACCCCATAAGAACAAACAAGACTCTCTAAAACCTTTCACCTTCTCATCTTCTCTCTTCAATCTAAGGGTTCAAACCCTAACCAATCTTACCCTCAAAGCCATATTTGGATTCTACACGTTAGGGAGTACATTATACTTGGAGATATCAATCTTTAAAGGTTTGTGTTTGAAGCTTTGTGAGTTTTAACAAGTTTTTCTCTCCCTCTTCACTTTAGACCAAGCAAGCCATTGATTCTTCTCCCTCTTTATTTCTTTAATTATATTTCATTTGATTCTAGTTGGAAATGGATTTGCATGTTAAATCTCCTTCTCTCTTCCTTGAGTTTTGTTGATAAATATTGAGATAACCCTAGTTCTTTGGTGAGACCCCTTGGTGTGAGTTTTAGTAGTTCATTCCCTCGTAGTGTTGGTAATTGCTTCCTTATAGATAAAAATCCTTGGTGGAACCCTGAAATGTTGGCGGAAATGTAATGGACTTGGAAGAATAACTATGACGAACCTTAAATTGGAAACTATGACTTTTTCTTGAATTAAATGATAAAGAGTGACTTTTATATGAAGAGAACTCTTGAGAAAATGTGAATATATGAGATTGGACATTTTCTTGGTTTAAATGAATTTTAAACCTGTGATTTTTTTCTACTTTTTAATTGGGTTGAGAAGACCCTCTTGCTTGGTGATTTTTCTGAAATCTAAAAGAAATCAAAGTTGGCCTTTGAGCAAGGCAAGATAATTTGAATGATCAAATTAGATTTATAGACCAAAAGTCTGGGTGATAAAAATGTCACCAGTGGCTAGGTGTTGTGGTTTTAGCATTATGGGGTGATGATGTCCAGGGTGAGCAGTCCTAGAACCTCCAAAAAGTTCTATGTATGATCCTGGAATTGGATGCCACACAGTAAGGATTCTGTGGAAGATCCAAAACACACTAGTGCTCACAGGCGACTACTGCATCACTTGGCACGATTCAAGTTAATTATCAAATTTCGTTAAAGTTTTATTCTCATTTAAATTTGAACGGCCGAAAAATGCTCATATATACTCACTTTTCATTTCACCCATTTCCGGGATGAATCTTTTTATGATTATTTTTGTAGATGATCTCCTCACTACGTAGATCATACATACCGAGTTTGGTTAAAAAATACATTTTTTACTATTTTAAAAAAATGGGTATGTTGCTAGGAGGTATGTTGGAGAGCCTGACTCTCTCTCTCTCTCTCTCTCTCTCTCTCTCTCTCTCTCTCTCTCTCTCTCTCTCTATATATATATATATATATATATATATATATATATATATATATATACATTTATGTATGTATGTCCATATACTTTTGTATGTATGTTTATGTATATATAGTCAAAACTCCCAAACTCAACTCAACTCAACAAAGCCTTTTCCCAATTATTTGGGATCGGCTATATGAATCCTATTTTTCCATTTCATTCTGTCCAGTCCAATATCTTCGATTAAACCACATGACATCATGTCTTTTTTTATAATATCCCACCAAGTCAATTTAGGCCTATCTCTACCCCTTGTGTTACCATCAATACTAACTAAATCACTCTTCCTTACAGGAGCATCCATTGGTCTACGCTTGACGTGTCCAAACCATCTAAGTCGATTTTCTCTCAATTTATCTTCTATAGGAGCTACTTTTACCGTTTCACGAATTTGTTCATTTTTAATTTTATCCTTTCGAGTTTTACCACAAATCCATCTTAGCATTCGCATCTCCGCCACACTCATTTTCTGCACATTTTGTTTCTTGGTTGCCCAACACTCTGTCCCATATAACATGGGGGGTCTAATGGCCGTCCTATAATATTTACCTTTTAACTTCAAAGGTATACGCCTATCACACAAAACGCCGGAAGCACTTCTCCACTTAACCCAGCCTGCTCTAATCCTATGAGTAACATCATCACTAATATCTCCATCTTTTTGGATAATCGATCCTAAATAACGAAAATGATCGTTTCTAGGTATCTCTTGACCCTCCAATTTCACCACATCTCCATTTGTCCTCCTATTACTACTAAAATTGCACTCCACATATTCTGTTTTAGTTCGGCTTATTTTAAATCCTCTTATTTCTAAAGTTTCTCTCCACAATTCCAACCTAGCATTAATCCATGTCTTAGTCTCATCCACTAAAACAATATATTCTGCAAATAGCATACACCATGGCACCTCATCTTGTATTTGTCCAGTCAACTCATCCATAACAAGCGTAAAGAGATAAGAACTTAATGTTGAACCTTGGTGTAGACCTACCGTAATTGAAAATTCACTACTTTCTTTGGCTGATGTTCTTACTGTAGTCATCGCACCATCATGCATATCCTTGATCACATCAATATATCTGCGAGTCACTCCTCTTTTATGTAGAACCCACCATATTATATCTCTGGGTATCCTATCATACGCCTTCTCCAAATCTATAAAAATCATATGAAGATCCTTCTTTTTCTCCCTATACCTCTCCATTAATCTCCTCAATAAATAGATTGCTTCCATTGTTGACCTCTCAGGCATAAACCCAAATTGATTCTCAGATACTGTTGTCTTTAATCTCAATCTATATTCAATCACTCTCTCCCAAAGTTTCATTGTATGACTCATTAACTTAATACCACGATAATTTAAACAACTTTGTATGTCCCCTTTATTTTTATAAATAAGTACTAAAACATTTTTTCTCCATTCATCGGGCATCCTATTAGTCATTAAAATTCTATTGAATGTAAGCCATGATACTCCATCCTCCCCTAAGCACTTACAAACCTCAATAGGGATACCATCTGGTCCTAAAAAGCCTTCCCTGTTTTCATCTTTTTTAGAGCAATCCTGACCTCTGTTGTCCTAATTCTGCGAAAAAATATATTTTCTCGAGTCTCCCTAAGTTCCTCTATATCTAATCTACTCCCATTATCTCCATTTAATAACCTCTCAAAGTAGTTTTTCCATCTTTCCATAATTTCATCATCCTTGACTAGGACTCTCGAATCATCACTTTTGATACACTTAACGTTATTAAAATCTTTTGTTTTCCTGTCCCTAAGTTTAGCAAGCTTATAAATGCTTTTTTCCCCTTCTTATGTACCTAATTTTGTATAAAGATCATCATACGCTTTTAACTTAGCATCTCTTACCACTTTCTTAACTTCCTTTTTAGCCCATTTATATTTCTCAAAATTTTCTTAATTTCTATTTGTTTGCCATGTTTTTAAAGCACTCCCTTTTAATTTTTACTATATTTTGTACTTCTTCATTCCACCACCAAGTTTCTTTAGACTGTGGCCCCTTGCCTTTTGATTCTCCAAGAATTTCTTTTGATATTCTCCTAATGCATGTGACCATCTTATTCCACATTATGTTAGTCTCCTCTTCAGTATTCCAAAACATATCTCATTAAATATACATAAAAAAACACATAATATATTTATGCATTTATGATGTATGTATGTATATATGTATACGAATGTATCATGTATGTATAGAAGTTTTATGTATGTATGTATACATTCATGTATCATGTATGTATAGAAATTTTATCTGTGTGTTTATATATATATACATACATATGCATAATATAAATATACATGTTTGCCAATTTTGTCAAATTTTCAAAAAATTGTAATTAAAAACAAGTTTACCAAATGCACACCAATATTAATTAACACAGAAAACTGAATTTTAAAACTGCAATTAAAAACAGTGTTTAAATCGAGTTTTCTGAATACATAACCAAACGGGCCCTAATTAATTTGAAATGGCTTTACGCTTCTTAATAATTGTATATTTACCTCAAATTCAACCTTTATGAGCTTCACATGTTTTTAAGTTTTAATACTTGTGCATGTCACACTTGTTCCCGTAAAGTTGAGACTAGCTTAGTGGTCTATCTTTGTGGTGAATATGTTTAATTGACTTTTTTCCCTAAATCGCCGCCACTATATTGCGTTCATTTGATTAATTGTTTATTCTTGTTGAGCATTTGGCTCACATTTTTGCACTCTTCTACTCCCTCCCCACCCCCCAACCCCTCTAGGTACATCGAAGGATACGGGCAAGAAGATGGATGGGTAATGCGCTGACGTGGATTGGGGATTTGACTACGGCATTCCCGACGTTAATGACTTGGTTGGAGTTATTGAAATAATTTCGAGTATTTGGACCTTTTGTATTTTGATTGTGTGCTACTTAATTATGGTAGCTCTTACAACTTGATTTCATTTGAGCCGGGATGTAATATTTATATATATTATCTTGCCCGTGTGGGCTGGTGAAATAATTAGACTTGGATTTTTAGAACTTATGGGCAGGAGTCATATGGATGTGAAACTATCTTTTAAGCCGTGATGGCTGAAAATTTAGGGGTGGACAAAAGAAAAGACCAACCCGAATGGACCGAACGGACTAGGATCTTCCTAATCTGGAATTACGGGTCGGGGTGCCACACCATCAGAGCATAGATTAAACTTTCCTTCTAGGCTTGGCGTAGTGTAGTTCATTTAATTTCCGTATACGGTTTCATACCGACTCCTTTAATGAATCTTTTGTTTCATTTTAATAAAGCCACACTTGTTTCAATCCCATCAACAATGGATCCCAAGAGATTGTGTCATCTGGCTTCGATCTCAATCGTTATTCCCGGAGTTGTAGCTCGAGCAGCACCACCAAACTAATTCAACGGAAAGAGTTTGCTAATGCTCTTACCAACGGTGACGCTTCTTCATCCTCCGACGACCGTTACATGGCAGTTCTTGCCAAGTTTAGAAAGCTTTCACCTCCAACATCCTAACGCAACCTATAATTGGCTGGAGCATTTGGAAGATAACTTTGTTGTGATGAACATCCGGCCTTAAGATTGGGAGTGACCTATCCATAGTTGTCAAATCGCGAATCGTATCGTGAATCGTTTACCCCCCGAATCGTGAATCGAACCGTGAATCGAATCGTGAATCGTATCGGTCGAATCGGAACCAAACGATAAAAACGTAGTAAAACATACGTAAATGGAATTTAACACTATAGAATTGGTAATTAAGCGTAATATGACAAAAAACTAATCGTAGCACATGATAATATACCAAAATATATCACAAAAATTAACCGTAGCACATGTTCTCATTCATTTTAAGCTTAAAAATGTAAAAAATAGAAATATATCATAAAACAGCCTACATATTAATTTAAAACACCCTACATAAAACAAATATATATCATAAAGAGCCTATATATTAATTTAATGTAAAAAAATCGCGAAAAAAAAAAAAGTGAATCGGACCGAATCGGGAATCGGACCCGAATCGGAAGATTCGAATCGTGAATCGCCGATTCAGTCCGATTCTTTAGACATTTGCGATTCTAAGGTTGATTCGAATCGTTTTGGTAGTGAATCGAATCGAATCGTTTTGGTAGTGAATCGAATCGAATCATCCGATTCGAATCGCGAATCGGACGATTTTGACAACTATGGACCTATCTTTATTGTGATAAACGTGGGGAGTGACCTCAAAGTGGAAGTCGAAGCTTAAAGAGAGGAGTAGTGTCCTTATGGCATTGCAGGAGCTCCAGAAAGGCTTCTGGACGAATTCTTTTCACTGGTGCACGAGAGTTCCAAATTATCTTAGTTCCTATCCTTGGTGCAGCGTAATGAGAATTTGTGACATTGTTTCTCGGTTTGCTACGTTTCTTGCACATGACCCACAGGGTCCATCTGTTCATTCGGGTTTGAAGCCCTCCATTCAAGAAGAGTTAGTATTTCTGAACCTGATCAAGTAAGGTGATGCAGTCCAGCGTGCCATGGCTTTCGAGTAGCACTGGCTCAAGATGGGAGCTCTTCGTGATAAGAAGAGGTCATCAGACTCGTGGCAGTTGGGGCAGTGATAACATGAAGCACAGAAGCAACTCTAATTCTTCCGGTTGACATTTCTCTGGTTCCAATGATAGTTGCAGTCCTCCTATGCCAGGTATTTGCTATAGGTAGGGAACATCCTTATTTGGGGAAGGGTAAAAAGCACTCAGCAGCAACAGTTGCTCCAGTAGTAAACACTTCCAGCCTACCGCTCCAGTTGCTCTAGTAGCCAACACTTCCAGTCTACCGCTCCAGTTTCATTTGGCCACAAACAGTTCCAGCAAGTTGGGAACATTGGTGGTAAATCTCAGTTCGGCTAGGGGCAGCAGGTACTGAAAAGTCTTATGGTATCTATGTTACAGTGGATCAGGATGCTAAGGTTATGGAAGGTACAGTACGCATGTTCAACACTTGTATTAAAGTATTTTTTGATTTGGATGCATCGCACTCTTTTACTTCAACGTCAGTAGTTTATTAGTTGGGCATTGTGTGTGAATCTGCCTATCCTTCAGTGTTGGTGGGTACGCCGACCAGAAATGATGTTACACTCGGTTATGTGGTTCAATCTTGTCGCCCTACTTCCGGTGGTCTTGTCCTCAACTTCGATTTGCTTGTTATGGATATGTATGACTCCAATGTGATTTGGGCATGAATTGGTTGAGTTCCTTCCACGCCATCCATGCAGTCATGGTCTTAAGGTCTCTATCGTAGCTTCATTTGGTAGCCAATCTGGTCTCTTGCGAATCTATTGATCCTAAGGGCTTTAATCATCGTGTCATGGGGGAGTACCCCCATATCCTTTCTGAAGAGTTACTTGGTTTACCTCCACATGGTGAGATAGATTTAGCTGTGTTTTAAATTGCACGCTACTAAAACACGATATTGCGCATCTGAAATAACGTTTGTCACAAATAGCGTGTGGTATTCACGCTATTGCTCCGCTATTTCACGCTATTTGCCCGCTATTAGTGGTTTTTTAATTTTACTCCCTATTTTTCAAAACAAGCTTGTAGGGAAAGCTAAGTGTCGCATAAGGAAACAAAAAAGGGGAAAAAACCCGCCTATTGAAATAGTTGCATACGTTGTAAGTTTTTATGTTAATTTTTTAACATTTGATTGCATCTCTATTTGTATGTAGTATAGTTACATGTTGCTTCGCATGAATCGCATAGATGGTTAAGGTATTGTTGTGGGGAAAAGGTCTTATCCTTTTTGCTTGTATGATTTAGTTGGGTTGGTGCATTTTTAATTTTATATAATTTATTTTTCTGAGTTCTATTTATCTCTCAAATTCATATCTCAAAATTAACTAATACCTGAATGATTTGCCCCAAGGGGTAAGGATAAGAGAAGGATCAAGAAATGGCTCATTACTTGCCCCCTAAGGAATGTTTAGGTCACATGTGTTGTCAGGTGTGATATCACAAATGACACCAGGTGGACTAGAACATTCCCTTTACAAAATACCTATTCTAGCCCTCACTAGACCAAATAATATATACAATTAAGACATGAAAGATATTAATAAAAACAAAAATACAAATGATTCCCGTGAGTCCCGCGTACATCTATTTGGGATGATTGTATGGATTTATTTGGGTTATTTATGACTTTGTTTGGATTAATATAGTACTTTATCTATATGACTTTATCTGATATGTAGTGATTTAATTAGAATCTAGTACTATGTTTGAGATGATTGTATGAATTTATGTACATTATATATAATACATATAAATTTGGCCCTAGACTGTCAAGGCCCAGTCCACCTTAAGAGTCCAAGAAGAATTATAGTACATGGGACACACACCTCTTAGTGTCCATAATAAAGTCTATGGATGACCCATCTCTCTTTATAGAAGGAATACAGTCCAAAACCCATTACGCAAAACCTCTTGGTCTTTACCAATGGGCATCCTAGATGGACCCTAGTCCATAGACACTTGTCCACTTCCCAATGCGCCTATATGACACCATCCACCACCTGTGATTTAGAATCTTTGTCAATCCATGCTATGAATTTGAAAATTATAATGCAGGTGAATAAAAGAATGTTTTGACCTTCCTAACCAAGGAATGCTCCAAGAACACGGTGTCTCAGAACCCCAAAGCCCCAGATCACAAAGAAGGTCAGCAATGGTATTCAAGTCCCTGGAGAAGGTGGCCAATAATGGTTCCCAACCACCACAATTAATGCACTCTTACCGCCTAATCTCAAGCAAGCTCATTCCACACCTATAAATACCCATTATTTCATTAATAGCAGCCAAGTTGGTAGTTGAGCTTCATTTACTATGCAGTTGTATTTTCTCTCTCTCTTGCTCTGTTGTAATTCTTAGCCTCTGGCACTTGATGTATTTAGCCTTTGGGCAACCGTAACTCAGCCTCTAGGCATTTGTAACTGGCATTTGGCCTGTTATCAATATAAGAGAGAAGAACCCTGAACTCCGTGGACGTAGGCCTAACTCCTTAGGCTGAACCAGCTTTCTTATTCGTGAAGCAGACTGACACAGCTAGCTTTCTGTTCTTGTTATGGTCATTGTGAATTCCTCTTTACGCCATTTGATTTGACGAATGCACCCGCAGATTTTATGGATTTTATGAACCGCATATTCCGTCCCTATCTTTATCGATTTACGGTCATATTTGTCGACCCACTTTCTTAGTTATTGGAGAAGTGCTGAAGCCCACAAAATCATCTTCATATCACCCTCCAAATGTTGAGAGAGCCTTGTTTGTATGCCAAGCTATCTAAGTGCGACTTATAGATGCATGAGGTCAAGTTCTTAGGCCGTGTTGTTTCGAGCCAAGGTGTTTATGTAGATCCCTCCGAAGTAAAGGCAGTGCTGAATAGGGCAAAACCACATAATATAGTTTTTTTGGTCTGGTAGGGTATTATCGTTGTTTCATTCAAAACTTATATCACATTGTTTTACCGCATACATGTCCCACCAAAAAGAGAGTATGCTTTGTTTGGGACGGCAAGGGTTAATCCGCCTTTGTAGAGTTGAAATCTCGTCTTACATTTGCGTCTCATCCTACCCGAACGAGGAAATGGTTATACCATTTTTTGTGATGCCCCTCGTCTTGGTTTAGGGGGTGTGTTCGTATGAAGCCAGAGAAAGTAGTAGCTTACGCCTCACGTCAGTTCAAACAGCATGAGAAGAATTATCCTTCCTACGCACGATTTGTAACATTCTTCGATTGTATCGGCCTTGAAGATTTGTCGTCATTATCTTTACGAAAGAATGTTTTGAGCCTTATTCTGGTCATTATAGTCTAAAGTATATTTTCACATAAGGATTTAAATCTTCATAGCATCATTGGGTTGACTATCTTGAGGATTAGGATCTTTGAGTTGTATCATCCGAGTACGGCTAATGTGGTAGCTGACGCTCAGGAAGTCACAAGCGATGCATAAAACATCATTGTGATGTCGTACGTGGAAGTTGGGTCAATAACTTCATAAATTTGACGTTATGGTAAAGAGTTAGGAAGACTAAGTGTTTCCCTAGAATGTGGTGGGTAGGCCAACACTTTATCTCTAGATAGTTCGAGCTCAATTATCATATATTTGAGGGTTAGGGCAACGTTTGGCTTAGGGAATGGAAAAAGGTGACATTTCTCTTAGTGATGATGTAGTTGTCCGTTGCAATGGGAGGTTGGTAGTGCATAATGTTCCAGAATTGCGAGAAGAGATTGTGGTTGAAGCGCATCATTCATGTTCATCAGGAGAGTACAAAACTGTACAAAGATCTTCAATGTAACTTTTGGTGGAGAAGGATAAAACATCATGTAGTCGAGTTTGTTCTCAATGTGTGACTTTCCATTAAGTGAAAGCCGAACATCGTCGACCGCTAGGATTTCTTTAACCGATACTGAGTGGAAGTGGGAACATATTACCACGGACTTCGTCACGAGTTTGTCTCGAACGCCGACCAAGCATGATACCATGTGGGTGGTTGTTGATAAACTTAAGAAATTTGTTCATTTTCTCGCTCAACTCTTTATTAATGAGGTTATTTGGTTACACGGTGCTTCATTTCGATCGTTCCGAACTGTGATCCACGTTTTACTTCTCATTTTTGTAAAAATCTTCATAAAGCTATTGAAGTCTTAAACGATTTTCTTAGGACTTGCGTTATTGACTTTCAAGGTAATTGGGTTAAACATTTGCCATTGGTGGAGTTCTTGTACAACAACGGTCATCATTCAAGCATTGATATTTCACCGATCAAAGTCCTATATAGAAGAACGTGTACATCCCTAGTGTGTGGGGCCGAAGTTGGGGAAGCATCATTGATTGGACAAGAATTGGTGCAGTAGATAATGGAGAATGTCAAGCTCATGAAGTAGAAGATTTATGCGAATGAACGTCAATGTCCATTGGAATTCCGAAAAGGTGATCACGTGTTGATGAAAGTGAAGCCTTATTTTGGTATTATCAGATTT
This sequence comes from Sambucus nigra, assembly GCA_949130495.1. Taxonomy (NCBI): domain Eukaryota; kingdom Viridiplantae; phylum Streptophyta; class Magnoliopsida; order Dipsacales; family Adoxaceae; genus Sambucus; species Sambucus nigra. The sequence goes on from OX422208.1 coordinate 196,064,665, forward strand.
GGTAAAAAGGGAAAGTTAGCCCCTCGTTACATAGGACCGTTTGAGATTCAGGAGTGAATTGGTCTCCTGGCGGATAGGCTATCTCCTCCTTCCATGGAGCATATGCACGTCTTTCACGTTGCTATGTAGCGGAAGTTCATTCCCGAATCTTCTGGGTGTGCTGAGTGGCAAATCATGGAAATCAATAAGGATGTGTCCTATGAAACCCAAATGTAGCGTGTTGTTAATCGTCGCGAGCAAGTTCTTTGTAACCGCGTGATTCAGTTAATCAATGTGGTGTGGCTACATTATGGCTCCAAGTTTTCGAAATTGTTCTTGTAAGGTAATTTGTTACAATTTCAAGGCTGAAATTTTCTTGAAGGGTATGTATCGACTTGTAATTTACCCTTTTACTCTGTGTTTGGGTCCCGTGGCGTGAATTTTTTAAAGTGTACATTGATTCTGATTCGAATTCTCTGACTTGATCTGCGACTTGTTCGTTGACATTTTGTTAAGCTTTTTCCAATGTTATGGCCCACAAAAATCTCTCTATCGAGATCTGCAAATTACCTTCTTTGTCGGTTCGCTGCAGCAAGTGCCTAACTCGCTTCCAACGAGGCCTAGTTTTTGGGGCAAACAAATTTTCCCAGTAAAGCTTTGTTTTAACAACATTTACTAGTCCTTAATGGTGTTTTTATTCAGGTAAACCACCCCAAACCCCGTAAGAACGAACCAAACTCCATTTTTTTCTCTCTTCAAAACTTTTCACCTTTTCTTCTCTCTTCAATCAATGGTTTCAAACCCTAGCTAATCTTACATGCAAAGCTGCATTTGGATATAACACATGTGGAAGTACATTATACTTGGATATAATTATCTTTTGGACGATTGTAGCTGAAGCAGTGAGGTTTAACAAGTTTTTCTCTCTCCCTCAAATTTTTTTATTATATTTTAATTCATTTTAGTTGGAAATGGGTTTGCCTTGTTGAATTTAATTCTCTCATCCTTGAGTTTTGTTCATAAATATTGAGATAACCCTATTTTCTTGGTGAGAACCCTTGGTATGAGTTGTAGTAGCTCATTTCCCTTTGATTCATTCCCTTTTAATGATGGTAATTGCTTCGTTGTGGACAAATCCTTGTCGAAACCCTAAAATCTTAGTGGAAATTTAATGGGCGTGGAAGAATAACTATTACAAACCTTAAATTGGAAAATATGACTTCCTTTGAAATTTAAAAATGAGAGGCAATTTTATAAATTTACTTCGATGGATATTATATGAAGAGAATTCTTAAGAATGGTGTAAATATATAAGAATTGATACTTTCTTGAAATGAACTATAAGCCGGTGATTTTTCACTAAATTTTAATTGTCTTGAGATGACTTCTAGCTTGGTGATTTTATGAAATTTGAATGAAATTGAGGTTAGCTTTTGAGCAAGGCAAGATATTTTGGAATGATCATATTGATACATAAATTGAAATTATTGGTGATAAGAATGTCACAGTGGTTTGCTGTGGTATATTTGTGTTTTTAGCATACGGGATGATGACGTCCCGATGTGGTGAGGACGTCTTAGAAGGTTCGAACCACATGTGCTCATGGGTGAGTAGCGCCCCCAATATACCATTTCGGTAAACTGAAGGTAATTGGGAATTGGAACAAAACACTTTTAAAATAAATATCACTTGGCACGATTCAATTTGATTAATGAATTTTATTAAAGTTTTATTCTAATTTAAATTTGTCAAATAATTATTTCAACCCTTACTATTTTAAAGATTATTAATTTAAAATGTCTTTACGTTTCTTAAGTGTATATGTAGCTAAATTTTACCCTTTATTAGCACATGTTTTAACGCTCGTACACGTTCATGTTCCCTTAAGTTAAAATTGTGACTCACATAATGGTCTATTTTGTGGTGAATATGTTTAGTTGACCTCTTCCCATAAATCATTGCCTGTATATTGCATTCATTTGATTAATTTTTTATTTTTGTTGAGTATTTGGCTCACATCCTTGCCCTCTTCATGCCCCACCCCCAAGTACATCGAAGGAGGAGGGTAAGAAGATAGCTTAGCCTTTGGGTAAGGCTATGACAATCCCCACGTAACGGATTTGGTATTAGTCATTGGACTAAATTCTAGTATTTGGACCTTTTGTGTTTTGATTTTGTGATATTTAATTATGTAAGCTCTTAATGTTTAATTTATTTGAGATTCCCATGATGTAATATTTATACTATCCATGACTTAAATTATTAGACTTTGGATTTTTGGAACTTATGGATAGGAGTCCTACGGTTGAAACTATCTTTATTGTTGTTGAAAAATTCATTTACGTTGAGATAAAAATACATAGGGAGTTTTTATGTATAAATAAAGGAGACTCGGTACTTTTAAGATAGCTAATGTATTAATGAAATCTTGGTGTACTGGTCCTACATGTTTGCCACTACAAAGATCAAGTATTAAATGTTGCACTTATGTGGTGTCTTGATTGGTATTGAGCCTGGACATATGATACTTGTGATCGTCGAACTATTTCTAGTTGGAGACAATGTTGGAAAATATTCACATGATAGTAAGAAAGTTGCCAACTAGACAATAATACTTTCTAAAATGACCATGACATATAAGGTAGAAAGATGTTTATAAACACCACAATTGGAGATAGTTAGTTGATAGACACTTGATCAGGACATAAAATCAAATCAAAGATAAGGTACCAATATAGTTTCTCCCTCTCACATACACTTACACACAAAGTTTTATAAGATATCTACCAAGTCCAAGATGGGTTCAAGGGAGAAATTTGTCAGCCAGTACACCAACTAAACACGCTCCATAAATCTTGCTCCAAACCGTCAAATGATACAACAAGCGCTTTAGTGAGCGGAGAGAGATAAGACAGGTAGACAAAGCACCTTGAGGCTCATGTCCAAGTGCGGTAACAGATCAAACAAGTTAAGAGACTTAAAAGATAACAAACTCTATTTACATCGGTTTAAGGCAATGTTTTGTGTTTAATAATCCTCACAGTAATTGTCGAAGGAGTATGGCTCTAGCTTTAATGAAAACTTATTATCATATCTATAGCGGAATTTGATGGGTGGCTACTAAGGGCACCCAATAATTTACTCCATAATACCACCAAGCTAAAATAACATCCTATCACCACAATAACCCATTTCAGACTTCATAATACCACCAAAGCAGTATTTAAAGTTCAAATTTCTCATTTTTCAACCTTTTCACTTCTCTCTTCATCTATTATTCTCTCTAAAACCTTCAAACCCTTTTTAACATGAAACAACATATCATCACCATCTCCACGACAATCTCCACTACCACACTATCACCATAACCACCAATGCAACAATCTGTGTATGTGTGTGCACATGTATATATATTTTCCCTCTCATTAACTTTCTTTAACAAAAAACCCTACTATAAAAAAGTATTTATTTTTAATCAATAAATGACCCTAAGAAACATTAATTTCTAAGATTCAACCCATAAACAAAAAATAAATCATATAGTAACATATGATTCAAAACATAGTTAAAATTTGGGCTTTTTTTACTTAACCCCATGCAATAATAGCGTATTTTCCCTTAACCCCTTGGAAGATGAAAAATTTGACATAACCCCCTAGATTCTAACACCGTTACTTTTCTGTTAAAAATCAATCTAATTCATATTTTACTTACCCCCCCCCCCCCCCACTTTATTTTTTGGACAAAAATACCCTTCTTCCCCACTTCATCTTCTTCCCCATATCCAACAACTCTTAACCCCAATTTCAAAAATCCTAACCATTAGAGAAAAAACCATCACCCTCACTGTCTAAACAAAACCAACATCAATACTCCATAACCAAAAATCCAGAAAATTTAAATTAAAAACAAAGGAATTGAATATATATATATATATACGCCTCTCCCAGACCTTGCAGTTAAACGTAAACCTTGTGCACTGGTACGACCTATATAAAAAAAATCACTTCCCCACCATCCTCCTCCCCATACCCTTTCCCATCTTCCCCACCCCACCCCACCGTCATCCTTTGCACCTCCTACCCAACAACAGTATCGTCTCTCTCCTCTTCCCACCCCCTCTCCAGAAAAGTGAGAGAACGAGAGAAACAAAATCTGCAAAATTGAAAATCAGATCTGCAAAAATCTCACACCACATCTGCAAAATCAAAACAACATCAACTGAAATCAAATCCAGAACCAGGGTTTTGTTCGAATCTCTCTCTCTCTCACACACACACATACGTCTTGACTCTGCATGGGTTTCGATTTTAATTTGAGTAAATTGTTTAATTCAAACGTTTGATGTTTCAAGAATTGGTTTACGGTCTTGATTTGTATTTCATATTTGGTTTTTATTTTTCAACTTATTTTGGTTTTGATGGTCGTGGTGGAGTCCAGGATCATGAAATTGATACCGAGTTAAAAGAGATGTTTTCATTTTTTTCTTAAGATTTGTTTTCATCTTTTCTAATTGTTAGGATTTTTGAATTTAAGGTTAAGAGTTGTTGGATTTGGGGAAGATGATGAAGTGGGGAAGAAGGGTATTTTTGTCCAAAAAAATATGAGGGGCAAGTCAAAATATGAATTAGAATGATTTAAAGGAAAAGTAACACCGTTAGACACCAAGGGTTATGTCTAATTTTTTATCTTTTGGGGGGGTAAGTCAAAATACGCTATCATTGCAGGGGATTAATTAAAAAAAATACCTTAAAATTTTGAAAAAAAATATCAAAATTTCCAAAACCTGCAACTTCGTTACCTTGATCCCAAAATTTTTCTCCAAATTCAAGGCTTAAACCCTGAAATTTGGACTCAGATTAGGGGTCTAGACCCAAAATTTGACCCAAGATTAGGGGCTTGGACCCCGAACGGATGAAGTTCTCAAAAATGACAAATTTTTACCAATTCGGAACCTGGATCCCCAATTTTTACCTAAAACTAGGAGCTTGGACCCCGAAATTTTCCCCAAACTCAGGGCTTGGACCCCAAATATGAAAAAGGTTTTATCCAGTACACAAGGCTCCCACTTAACTGCAGAGTCTGGGAGAGGCAGATGTCTGCTTGGTCCCGAGTATGTACAATTATATTATTTTTATTTTTATCCACATTCGGCGGTTGGACCCCGAATTTTGTCATCATTTTTGGGATCAAGGGAGCGAAGTTACAAGTTTTTGGACCTGTGATTTTTCTTTTTTTTAATTTTTAAGTGTTATTTGAATCCTGTGTGAGTATATACTTTATTTTAAGTTATTTATGAGTTTGATATGAAGCAAATATATTTATTTAGGTCATTTTTTCATTACAAATATAATCTATCATAACTAGATCTTTTTTTACATGCGAGAGAGAGGGAGAGAGAGAGGGAGAAGTGTGTTTGTGTTTGTGTGTATGTGTAGAGAGAGATGCCTTGGTGGGTGATGGACATAGTGGGGTAGTGTGGTGGTGGAGAAGATGGTCAAGAGAAAATGAGAGTTTGAGGGGTATGAGGTGAGAAGAAATGAAGTGGGACCCAATGAAAAAATTAACATAAAAAATTCATACCATGTGGTTGCCGTAGCAATTGCATACTATATTTTTACTGTGGTATTATGGAACAAATTTTTGGGTGCCCTTACCATCCACCTTTTGGTGCATCAAATGTAGGCATCATGTTCATTTAGTTAGAAGCACATGCTCATCTGAGATGTGCTGCAAAGTATCAATATAGTGAGTTAACTGCAAAAGCGGATTAGGGATTGACTGGTGACATCCATCAGCCAACCGATATATGATCAATGTTGCGAGATACTACTCTCCCCTCCCCCTTGAATATTTGTTCCTAAATACGGCATTCCGAATCTCATATACCCTTTTAGGGTATTTTAAAAACCTAATTATTATTTACCTAGCGTTCCAAATCTCTAAATCACGCATCCCGCTTTTGTAAAAAGAGCAACCCAAAAAAAATCTAGCATTTCTCTATCCTGAAAAAACTTTCAAAAAACCTAAGTACTCCCATATTAAGTGCCTAGTACAAAAACCAAATTCAATCAAGTAAAATTGAGTATAAGTGTCTTTAGGTGTATACACCATATACACATGGGTATGGTACTCAAATGATCCAAAAATATTTTCCAAGTGAACTACGTAAAAGAACATCCCAATTAAGGGTACCCCAGTACAGCGTACTGAGCACGATTGTGTACTATGTATTTCTAACCCTTACATTGCATTGAATTTGAGTGCGAGTTTCACCTTAGGGGATGCCTAAAATAGAGAGAGGGATTTATTATTTTTATCGTTATTTTTAATATTATCCACTGAATTATTTTAAGATCTTAGGTTTATTTTAATATCTTTATTAAAATGCTTAGTTATCTAGGTTTATCTCCTAGAGTTATATATTAGATTTAGGACTCTACGATTTAGCTTATTTTTAATATTAATAAGGCCCTTGGCCCCTCATTGTAGTTATTCAATACTAATGAGTGATTAGAGAATATTTGTGAGCATACATCAGAGTCGATCCATATCCAAGTAAATTCGGTGAATAGCATTGAAAGGAAGGTCAAATCGGCTTGGCCCACAAGGTAGGACACGTGGTAGATAGCTTCCCAAGTTATCTTTATCCCTGACCGGCCACCAACATAGTCATTGACCCGAACGTGACCAACCACATGAAGCATAACTGACCATCAAGTAAAATCCCAAGGATATAGGATGATCCTTAGGGATAAGCATCGTGGAGGCTAGCGCCCTATTACAATTCAACCATGGCAGTGGCGGATCATCATAAGAAGTTGTAGTTCATTGTGTTTGTAGATTGATAGGACTCTCTTATACCCCCCCCCCCCCCCCCCCCTCTCTCCTATGAGGAGGAAAGATATGAAACACATTTCTAGAAATAGCAATCAGGTATGTCCACATTAATAGGATCACACTCACTCTTTCCCCCGTGGTCGTAGGCAAGAAAGACTTGGGGAAAATTAGGCAATAATCATATTGTAGAATTAAACCCCCTACAATCACCTAATTAGTTAATCACATTAGGATACATTTTCTAAGCTAGGTATTTACAAAACGTATAGTTAGTGATATAAGAAATCGTTAAAATGCACAAAACTCCAACTCTTTTTAATTTTTTTGTGAAATTAGAACTATTAATGTAAACAAAAGCACTACTTTTCACATAAAGTTTAATGAATTTCTTCATATAAAGATGAAAACTAAGGGAACAAATAGGGGAACTTTAAAAGGAGATAAAAACTTAGGGTCCATTTGATAACAACATTTGTCATGACAAATAAGGAATCTTTCTCATTTTTCAGCTTATAGTTGCGTTCGATAGCACTTAATTGCCCTGGAAATTAATTCCAACTTATACCAAGGTACTAACACCTAAAGCACAAAAACTGATTCTCCATGGAATTCAATTCTTTGGGACCAATGACTTGGAAATTAATTTCACTCTCTTTTATCAAACAGGGCATTAGTGCATTGGGAAAAGGTTTTCACAAAGTGTTCCAACATCTAACCTGTTGTTATAGCAATGTCATCTGGCAACTATGCTTTTGTTTGAAGGTAAGAGTATCTCCAATGCAGCAATGAATAGGATCTCTCATGACTATGAACACGTTAGCATGTCTAGAAACTTACTTTATCCATGAAAAAAAAAATATTCATAGAAACTCAACTTCAAAATCAATGTACAATTCAACTATTTATAATATATCACGAGTCCCCCATGACATAATTTTGTACTATTCATAATTGCAAAAAGCAATATTATTTCCACTTCATGATAACATTAACTTTTTGTTGATTTGACAAATAAGATGGTCGTCTAAGAGACACTGCACATGAATGCAGATGGCTACTTAGTTACTATTTAGGTTGCATAAGAGCTTTATTTTGGGCCTCACCATTTATGCTTTTTATGTGGGCCCTTTCTTTCCAATTTATATTCCATTTGAGACTCTAAATTTAATGTTTCAAAAACATGCCGCATAATTTTCTTGCACCAAGAAAAAAATGAAAATAGGGATTAAGAACAATCAAATGTCAGATAGTCAAAAACTCCAGCCAGAATTGTGTCAAACTTACAGCATAGCATATGGCAAGAACCTCAGATTGGGTCAAACTCCAATCTGTAGACCGATTGGTCATAAAGAACGCTGTGACTGCCATAGACAGAGTACCAAAAAAGTATGAATATGCTGTCATCGATAGGCTTGCAGGATACTTTTCTAAAAGTGGAGCCTGAAATTATTTTACAACAGTTGGTCAAACTTTACAATCACAAAAATCAATTATCATCAGTGAATTAATCTCATATAAAATGACGATAGACTAATTACCCTTTTTGTAAGAATATTCTAAGTAACAGTACTCTATCAATAGTCACATAAAAATTACAGTATTGTCCAAACTACGGTGACTCGTAAATGTGGTTGAAAATTCTGGAGTCAAACCCGTCTTCCATTGGAAAGCATATAACGGGTATAGAAACAAGCTTAATACTGAATTCCGAGATAATGAAATCATTTTATGCTTGATTTATATATTAATTCTAAGATTGCCTCTATATCAGGTAAACCAACAGATCACAGGCTACATATAGAAACGTCTCCATTTAATGAAGTAGAACAAAACAAGATTGTGCTAGTTCAATTTATATCCTTCCTTTCTTTAACCAAGTAGTTTTTTTTTAATAAATATTAATAAAAGAATTAATCTTGTTTTCTAAAAACTTTATTTGATTATTAGGCAAAGAACATATTCAATGGGAACTTTTGGATTTAGAATTTTTATATCAACAACGTCTTACCCTCCAAAAAACCTTTCTCTTCACCCATTGTACCCATACCTAATGGACACGTGGCATAGGGGCATGCGCAAATACATAAAGGTGTGCCCAAGTACCTGTATAAGGCCTCGGCCTTGTACCACACCAGATGGACTTTACACCTCAACCACATACAACCATACCAGGCCGCGGACTTTACACCGCGGACTTTACACCTCGGCCTACATTCTGCTAGTTGTCCACCTTCTAGAAAGATTCCTTCTTAGCTATAAGTCGCGTGAACAGTCCACGTGGGGACTCCAACGGACTTCTATAAATAGAGGTGCCCGCTCCTCATTACTCTGCCAAATTCTCTGCAGCTTCTCTCTACACCTGAGTCCTCATATCAAATTACTCTCCAAGGCCTCGGTCGTATGTAATGTTCATGTATTAGCCTTCCCATCTTTATTTGTATGCCCATGAGGCAAAGATTATGTACTCATAAACACAGATCTAATGAGAATAAGGCCCTAAAATGTACGTATGCTCATTTTAAAAGCCGAACCACTCTACATCTCATGTTTTTCTCTATTTATCTCTTCTTCGCACTCTTTTATACTTTTAAGTATTGATTATAGCTTTGATGGTATGATTTACACTAGTAGATCCATTTTTTTACAATAACAGTTTGGCGCCGTCTGTGGGAAACAATGTGTTCTACCTTGTTGCTCGCAATTTGGGTCAAGGATGCCTCGTTCAATCCATAAAGGTCCACATATCTTCATTTTATGGGTTAAATGTGATGGCTAGACCAAAATATTCGTAGAAACCCTAGTTAGGGTTCATATACTTTTCAGATATGTTTTTACTTGAGCCTTTTCTTAAGGGAATTTGGGCAGATTTGCTCCCTCAAGGATGTTCCTGTCCAAATTGGGCAAAAATGCCTAACAGGCCACGGCCTTGAAAGGACAGGAGACTAGGGATGAGGTCTCTATTTCCTTGCCATGTAGCTAAGTTAAAACCAAGATAATGGTTAATTGCTGCTAGAAGTATCTTTATTTGCACATAAAGATATAATATGCCCCGGGTTAACACTCCAAACCCTCTTTAGCCTAATTATAGGGGTGTAAAATCATATTTGGGCTAAATCTGGGTTGTAATCTACTATTCTGTCCTATCATGACTTAAGTGTCCGCGACCGTTCAGTTAGCATGAATAAGCCGCAGCCTGGTTGTCGCAGTTAAAGCCGAAACCTCTAGTCTTGGCATATTCAGCCTTTTGAATAAAATTTTATATTCTATATAGACCTAGAAAGTCTTAGAAATGCTTAAAAGGCCCCATAACATGTTCTATGATTCTAGGGGTAAGTTAATTTGTATAAGACTAGGTCTAACAATTGATAACCGATGATTCCATGGGTACAACCCGAAGAAGCTTTGACCTTAAGGGTTGGTAAAACCCGGGATAGGTTAAGGCAAATTTACTAACTTTTTAGCTATTGAATTAGTGTTCTAACCAAAGGCATGTGTGGTGCAAAATGTCCAGAAGATGGAACCGCCTTACGAGAAAACCGTGTTAGCTCATGTTGCACGAAAAGCTCCTTATGAAGGAATACAGCCACAGCCTCATCAATGGCTTAAAGATCATGGCCTTTGTGGGATCAACCTTCGTCCTATGTTACTGTCTTTGTTATACAATGGTTCTGCTTTTGCTATTACCGTTGGATTTCTCATTGTGTTTAGTTCATCACAGAAAGAAAATAAAGGTTTTCTAACAACTAATTGTTTGAAGAGAAGACCACATGGAAGGCAAGTAATGGAAACCACATGGAAGGCAACTAATTGTTTTAATTTTTAGTGTTGAATTGTATTTTTCGTTTTATTAGTTGTTTAGTATTTTGTTTACATATTTTAGTAGTAGCAAGGGTTGAGAAGAAGGTTCTAGAAGGTTCCATTAGTTAGTGTTGTCATAGATGAGTTGTTAAAATTAATGAAAAGTACAAGTTGACTCATTCCCTCTACGTTTCCATTCACAAGTCTTCACTAAATCTGTCACCAATCACCTCAAGACAACTACAAAGGCAGAAGAATGCAGGATTATGACACTGCCCCACAACCACCTAAGGCCAAGTGTCATTGAATGGCCGCGGAGGCATTTATGTCCCAGCTCAGATCATTGTGGGTTCTCCTCCTCTAAGGAAAACCTCTTGTAACGAGGAGGACCAGAGGTCTAAGAGACGAAGTTGACTTCATCTCAAACAGAGAAATCTATGTCGTAAGAAGCAAATCTCGGTCAAAAGCTCAGAATTAGTACCGCCGGAGATCCAAAAGACAAGAACTTCGTGCTAGTGGGTCTTGTCGGAACCTCCAAGAATGCGGTCACCTTGATAGGAGTGAGTCTCTTTTGAAAGAGACTCGGGGAAGCTTCAAAATAGCACACACTCACTTATAGAAAAGTGGGAACAAGTCAGTTTTTACTGTGAAACTTTTCCCAAGGGAATGGTGAGCACCGAGGATGATTTGGAATAAAAAGTTAGCCGAAAAGTCCCTAAAGGGCAAAGAAGTCCACGGTCACTAATTGGAGACCGTGGGCCACAAGACTAGTAGTTGGGTGCCACGGATATGGATGGCAACATGTTAAGCCCAAAAGCTTGGGGGGAAGTAATGTCCCACGACCTGTGGAGTTTAGATTCAAAACCTTTGGCCATGACAAGCTACTAAGGCTGCGGCCAAAATCAAGCACATCAACATAATACAAATCAAGTACAGAAGTTTATAAAGGAATTCAAGACAAATTTACATCAACAAAAATCCATTACATGTAAAGTCGTGGAGAACATAGAGAATGCAAGACAGAAGTAAAGCAGTTCCATGGATATCAAAAATTCCAACTGATGTCGGTGGATTACAACAAAAATACAAAAGTTGCAGCATTATCTCAGGAGGCTGCATCCTCTTCTCTATCCACTTAATCCCCCTCTAAGGCGGTCTCTGTCTCTTCATCTTCTCGTTCACGAGCCGCGACAATGTCCCTGATAAGCCTCTCCTCGGCGTCTTTAAGCTCAGCCTCACACAGATTGTGCTCGGCATCATCAAACCTCCATCCAAAAATAGTATCTTGTTTCTCACACTGAAAGGCAGCGGCATCATCAACCTTGGTTGCTATATTATGTTTCTCACACTAAAAGGCCGCGGCTGCCGATTTGTTCCTAGCCTCAAAGGAAGATTGCTTCACCTCTTCAGCCTCGGCCTTTTGGGAGGCGTCCGCGGCCAGAAGTCGGTGGCATTTTTGTTTCATATTTGTTCCTTTGGCTGATTGAAACCTCAAAAACCTGAAGAAGGAAATAAAGAAATAAATAAAGGGAAACATAGTGATAAATCCTTAGACTCCTTAGAAATTAACGATAAGAACAAGCTAAAAACAGTTTTTTCAATAAGTCCACGTGTGTTACAATTATTAATGTTGTAGGGGGGCTTAAAGATAATCTCTGAATTAGAGAGAGCCCTCCCAGTTATCTGAGAAGGAAGCAGCATAAAGGCAGCGTGGCAGCTCAGCGAGGAGAGTGGCCGAGAGAGCTCATCCTTTATCTTCTTTTTTTTCCGCTTAGTTAATTTGTACCTATAACATGGATTGTAATGCTGTAACGATTGTAGTATTCAATGTGAGGTCAAACGGTACTCGCGAAAGACCAAATCTGGCAGGGCCTGGGAGAGCTTACATGCTCTATCGAATGACCTTGTCGTGGGAACTTCAAAGGGACTTGGTTTGGAGGATTGAGAAGTGAGGCAGCGTTAAGGCTTGTCCTGACAATCTTAGATACACTTGGCAAAACACCGAGTAACCTTTCACCGTGGAAGCTTGTGCGGAGTAGCTTTGAGTTCCATCATACATTGAACCTTGAGTTAAACGGTCCCCTACCAAATGTCACATCTACTTAAGGTGATGTCACCAGCCAGCTAAACACTGTCCAATCTGAACTCGAGTAAACCCCTGTGGTATTAGGGACTGTCATACGATTTGGTGAGCCACCTCTGTCGTGGGAAATCGCACACCTTTTTGCTCTCAAAAGTATGGAAATGAAAAATGAGGTCTCAGACCCAAACTCTTATATTAAAGGTCTCGGAAGATGAAACGTCGCAGAAGTTAAAGCGCCACTAGAAAGACCTCGGCATCAAGAGTCAAGGTCGCGGACATCACTTAAAGCCCCAGCATTAAATCACTTTCCTCTTAGCACGGAGGTTGGGGGGCTTCTGTTGTACCCAAAATATGTCATGCAATACCAAATGAACACGTGGCATAAGGGCACGTGCAAATACATAAAGATGTGCCCAAGTACCTACAAAAGGCCTCGGCGTATCAACGAGGCCTCGGCCTTGTACCACACCAGGTCATGGACTTTACACCTCGGCCTACTATATACCAGTTGTCCACCTTCTAGAAGATTCCTGTAACACCCCGTAAATTCAAGGACCTTTAATTAAAATATATTTGGGAGAAAAAGAAATTTATTTTATTGGGAAGAATTAAATTCGTGATTGGGGACAATTTTTAATTTGAGGAATTTATTAATTTGGCGAATTGAGGAGTTATTTATTTGGACTATTTTGTGTCACATTTTGAGGTCAAACTTGGAGAATGTTGTAAATTAATTTGGATGGCAATTCGGAGTGCACGGTTGAGTCCGAATGGGTCGAAATAGTTGAAAAAGAGTGTACATAGGTATAATATGGGTTTCGGGACTTTTTTAGACACATTTGAGCTCCCAAATAAGTGTTTGGACCCTTTTTATAAAACCCATAAGCTAAAAAACGGGATTGAGTTATTAAATCCTAAAAGTGAGAGGGTGTGGCATTCATAATACATTTTTAGAAAACCGTTTTTAGAGAGAGAAAGTGGGTGCAAGTGGGAGAAGCTATGGGAGCCAAAAATCAAGAACAAGAGAGGATAGAATTCAATCAACCCACCATCTTCATCAAAGATTCAGATTCTACAATCCTAAGGCAAGTGGTTTAACTTGCATCTAAATTAATTGCATATTTCTATTCATATCATAGTGGGTGTGATATGTTGTGGTTTTTTGGGATAATTGATATCTAAATTGGGTTTTGATGGGTAGGATTGAATTGTTGAACAATTTCTTGAATTTGAAGAAGTGTATGAAATTGGGTTAATTAAACCGTCATTTTAGAAACTGTTTTCCGATGTTTTGGTTATGAAAATGGCGATTCTGTTCGTGCAACCCTGTAGAAAATCGCATTTTCTATATTTTGTTCTCTAATGCGTTTTCTCCAAAAAGGGCTCCAAAATTCCTCAAAACGGCATTTTAAAAATCTGGGCAGGTTCGTGGGGTAAATTTTCAAGAAATGTTATTTTTAGTTGTTATTCTATGATGAACAGTTCCTGTATAGGTTGAATCTGAAATTATGGTTATAATTTAGGGTTTGAATTTTCAAATAATCACCCTTGGATAAATTAGAGGATTAATTAAATTGGAGAATTAAGGTTTGTGATTGAGTGATTTGAAACCTTGTTAATTATGTGGGTAGACTAAATTGAATGAAATCGAATGACGGATTGGGAATTTTGAATTTCGAGCCGAGAGAGAGAGAGTCCGGGTATATTTGGTAGGGCGACACCAAGATAATGAAATTAATTAGTGTATGATTAATTGAAATTAAGTCAGGTTGTAGACTTGCATGATTTCGGCTTGTGTAGGGATGTATTACACCGGTAGCCTGGAAATAAGATATATACAGTTATGTGTAGTATATAAATGATTTATAAATATTTGTGTGAATAATATTTATAGTAAATCATAAGGCTTGTGTGCGGACCTAGTACACCGGTAGCCTGGATTCAACATATATATACGGTGATGTGTTGTATATATATGATTTATAAATATTTGTGTGAATAATATTTATAGTAAAGCATACCAATATTAATGCTATCTTAGGAGGTTGCGCGATGTGGGTGAGTCTCCTGGCTAGCAAATACAGAATGAGTATAATCCCCAGGTCATAGCTTCTGTTTATAGGGGTGGGCCGTTATGGTATGGAACGGACACTTTCGGGGGGGAACTATGGCCGCCTCCTACGTTGGGTGATAGCATTTATATCCGGCATGCATGTGAATGTTGAGATATATGATACGTATATACGATGCAGATTTATATACGAGTATATACATGGTGTGAAATGTATAAATGATATAACTTGAGAGATCGGTATATGGTATCAAATGAGAATTGATTTAAATAAGTTAGTGTGAATAATAACTTATAACTCATATACATGATGTGAATCGTATAAGTGATATAAATCGTGAGAATGTTACATGGTATTAATTGAGAGATGACTTAAATAAGTTGATGTGATTAATAACTTATGAAGTATACTAAACTCACTAGGGATAGAGTAGTGGGAAATCGTGGGATATATGTGACAAGACTAGTTACGGGGTAGTTAGCTAGATGGGTCATGTGTAGTTTCGTTACGCGTGCACATTAGTTGAGGGGTGAGGTGTCCTCAAGAGAGTGCTCGACACTTAAATATGAAGAGCATTCATGCATTTTAATATCTTGCATTTAAATTCACTTGCTAAATATTTTCAAATGTTTTGGGTTCTAACCCTTGCTATAAAATATTTTCAAAACCTTTTAGGTGTCCAGCCACAGGGACGCCAGAATTGTTCTATTCCAGGGTTACGCAGCTCCAGTATATGTGGATGCTGCGGGATATTTGCTTAGACGCCTATCTCATTCTCTCTAGATAGGGCCATTTCAGTTGTATTGTTGGGCTTGTACATTTATATTCAGTTTAGCATGTATCAGTATTCTCTTTTATACTTTGTTGGTTTGCTTGTAGTCGATGTTATTCGACTAATACTTCTAGTAGACTTGTGGTATGATTAGTTTCTCTTTATGTGTTAGTTATTTGAAATAGTATTGCATTATTGGTTTGGGCTTAAATAAAAAGATAAAATTTGACACTATGTCTTTTGAATACTAGGTGGTTAGTAAGTTTTAAAAAGTTTTCGACAGTGATGCTAAGAATGAACCAGATGAGATTCCTATTTAATTTGATGTATGACTGATCACCCGGTATATTATTAGGCGGGGTGTCACAATTCCATCTTATCCATAAGTCACGTGACTCCAACCGACTTCTATAAATAAAGGTGCCCACTCCTCATTCAGCAAGCAACAACAACAGAATAATCGAACTTTGCCAAAATCTCTCCAACTTCTCTACACACCTGAGTCCTACTCCGGTCATCTTCTCTAGTAACCCTACACAAAAGTATGTAATATTCATATATTAGCCTTCCCATCTCTATTTGTATGCCTTTGAGGCAAGATTATATACTCATAAACATAGATTTAATGAGAATTAGGCCCTAAGGTAGATGTAGGCTCATTTTAATAGCCGAACCACTCAAAATCTCGTGTTTCTCTCTCTTTATCTCTTCTTCACATTCTTTTATACTTTTAATGGTCGAGTATATCTTTGATGGCATGATTTACACTAGCAGATCCATTTTTTGACGATAACATCACCCCACCTCTGTTTCACTCAAACTCAGTCTTCTTTTAGACCTTAAATCATTAAATTGATATTTAATTCAACTCAGATTAATTCCACATGCTTCTCCCACTTTCTATATAACTGGTCTCTATAACGCCCCGACCCGGGTTTGGGTCACCGTTGGATCAACCTGCACCGAGTCAAGGAGTTAAAAGGGGAGGGGAAAGTCCAATTTTAATAGTTACGAAAAACCCTTCTTATTAAATCATTCATTAAGGCTAATTTACCGGTTTTAGGTTTGAAAAAGGGTGACCACTTAAAGTAATTAAGTCGACTTACAAGACTTATTTATAAAAATCCAGTTTAGTTCACAATGTTAATTAAATAAGAACTAAATCACATGCATGCATGTATTATTACAAACCATGGCCAAAGGCTAGAACAAAATGTTTAAAAATACCAAATTCATCAATGTTCCAAACCATGGTTTTATTAAAATAACATAGCACTAACGGCATTGATTGCCCTCTGGGGCCTTACCCACATCCTTTCCGACGTCCCTACTAGAGGCACTGGGAGGGGGGTGGGGGTTTTAACATAAAAAGCAGGGGTGAGCGAACACATAGCAGGGTGGGTAATACTAAGCTATACATTTTCTACAAAATACGATACATATAACATGTATTTTAATCAATTCCGAAAACGATTAACAATTTAGCTTGTATTAATGCAACTACTATGCAATGCACCCGAGCGATGAGCCCATGATCACACTTAACCGTTTCATACCACCCTTTACCGGTTTTAGAGACCACTGATCATATTTTATTCGTTAGTCTCTATTTATCACATTTCATTAAGCTATCTTACTTATACATTTTTTTTTAGAACAACCAATATCATTTCCGTTTTCCATTATCTTTTCTCGAAATCTTCCAATATTCGCATACTTTAACGGGCTCCACACCATCGACTATGCTATAATACGCTCTGGCCAGTGATTTTGGGTCTTCACCCCAGGGCTCCGGGCCCTCCTTAATTATCCCGGTGTCATCCGAGTCCATATTAATGTGTGTTAACATGTTAACTAATGTCCACATTATTCCGTCGTTATACCGTTTTCATCATTTCTATGTTTTATATTTTCATTTCCCTTTGTCAACGTGCCATTTTGTCTACTTTATCCGTTTTCACCAAAAAAACAAACCGATAAGGTCTAGGGAGGAGTCCAACCACTAGGACCCTCAAATTTATCAAAATCACCATTTTACCCTTTCTTTTATAATAACTTTGTGAAAAACATTATTAAATCATCATAGCATTAAAAATCAACTTTTCCTTTCCAAACATCCTTTCTATGATTTTATGTCAAAAATCATGTTTATCATTTTATGTTTACCATATAAAATACATTTAATCATTTAATACCATTTTTAACCAAATGTCCATAACCTTGCTCTATTATCACATGTGACTTGAAATATCATTTTTCTTCATTCTAACAATATTTATAACATATTTTTAGGGTTGTTTTTCTTCGTTTTATCATTTCTTAATAAAACCCATTTCAACATAATTTATCAAATCTAAAATGCCATTTTCTATCTTACTACATGATTTCACACATATTAAAGAGGATTTCAAGCCTAGAGATTACTCAAAATGCACTTAAACAATATAATAATCATGGGTTTATATTTTTCATGCTTTCTTCCATATTTCAAGGTAAAATGTCATTTTATTCATAAAATACCCCTCTAAGGTTCGTCTTCTTTGAAAGCCCATTTTTGCAAAACTTTAACATATTAGCAAATAAATATCATTTTTGGCATTAAATATCATCTAGCATGCATCCTACACATTTTTCATAGCTAGAAACCTTGAAATCTTTAGGAAGAGGAAAACCCTACCTTATGCTTTGAAGAGGAGACAACTAAGAGGATGAAGAATGAAGTTCCTAGCTCTAAAGACTCCAAAAGCTCTTCAAAATAACTCCAAAGTTCCTCCAACAAGCTTTGGCTCTACCCACTTTCACCCTTGATAAAAGCTTGAAGATGATAGATAAAGCTTGGAAATGGTGTGTAATGTTGTTTGGAGGTGGTGGCAAGGTGTGGTTATGGGAAAAATCTTGGGGAAGAAGATAGGTTCTTGAAACTTAGAGAGAGAGAAATGCGGAAGGAAAATGGTGGGAAGAAGAGCCACCCCTTCTCTCCTCTTATAACCCAAAGAAGCCCACAAATGAATTAACCCCCCCCCCCCCCCCCCCCCACACACACACACACATATGTTATACATGTTTTTGATCATCTGGGTGCACCAGAAGTCGACACGTCCGCCCAAAATACGACAACACGCAAGGGCACTCGAAATGACCAAATTCAGGTCCAGTCATTCGAACGACTTTTAAGTCTCGTTCGAACGAGATTGCTCATTCGTTCGAACAACACTCCCAACGAGAGGTTCTAACGAGATTTCAGTGTGCGAGAGGAATGGATCAAACTCAAGTCCTCAGAAGCTTCGTTCGAACGACTTCTGTTTTCCTAGGCTCAAACTTTGCGTTATTAAAACCGCGATTCAACAAGCACGAAGGCTACAACGACGATTAAATGTCATTATTCATTCATAAACACAACTGTACAGGGAAGGGGGTAAAATTGAGGGCACGGGTATTACAGTCTCTCTCTCTCTCTCTCTCTCTCTCTCTCTCTCTCTCTATATATATATATATATATATATATATATTCCCATTATTGATCGTAGTTGCAATGAGGACATCACTACAATTATTGATGATAATTTTCTTCCTTGTATCCAACCAACCTTAACGCCATGTGCATATAACAATAGGTATCAGGAACCCTGAATGAGGAGGTGGTGGACAATCCTTCATATTTGTTGATTCGTAATCTATTTCTTTCATTTTATAGAAACAAAATATCATTGGTATGATAAAAAATAACAAGGAGACAAGCTCTCCACTCTAAAAATACATACTCCTATCAAAATCAAACTAACAAATAAGAGGAATACAAAGCAGGGATCCCTCTCTGAAAACAGACTTTATGGTCCATCTACAAAGGCTAATTATCACTGGACCACCAAGCAAACTACTCAAATCTAATGCCGAAGAAAAGCAATTGTTCCATGACATCGACATAAATGAAAACTGATTCTCTCCTAAAACTTAAAAACAAGCCCATCTCCCAAAGATTCTTTCTTTTATCTTCTTATCTTAAAAAATTATCGTGCATCCAAAAGGAATCTATCGCTACACATCTCGAAAGTAGTTTTCTTCTACACTTCTCGCCATGTACCACTAATTCCATGAGAAACAAATCTTTCACATGTCCAGGTCCATAAACACCAAATCCTATAGTAAGCTTCCACCAAATGAATGAAGCGACGCTACAACGTAGGAGCAAATTAATAAATCCCTCACTTGAATTACTGCACAAGACACACCAAGTAGGTGATAAAATTGGGCATTCTTCTTTGGATCAAATCACAAGTGTGCACCTTCCCATGAGCCACCATCCAAGAGAAGACTTGAACTTTGGAAGTTATGTCACCGGTCCATATAAATTTAAACGACATAAATACTTGGGTGTAGTGTGCAGAAATATTTTTAAAATGATTTATAAGAGAATTCCTCAACCACAACTTCCAAACCCTTTCATCCCTTAACCCCGAAGGAATCCTCAACAATGTTAAGAAAGTAAGCAAAATGCTCAATGTCATTATCCTGAATGTTCCTTCTAACTCAAAGATTCCGTACAACAAACCATTAGGTTGTGTACAAACGAATGGAAGCGATATTATTTTAGATCTTCCTCGATCATTAGTAATCACATAGAACTGTGGACTAAATAAATGAGAAAGAGATTTTAGACAGTAGAAAGGTGTTGGAATTTAAAAGAAAGTAATTATACATGTTTTAAGGAACAAATGCTAAAAGATGCAGCGTGATAGAATGGAATATATCTTATAGATAATTTTGGGCTTCATCCTCTATATTCTTTACCAAGATGAATGTGTCTTGTATTAACTAGTGAGAAGGAAATTCTTGTTTTTTTTTCGTGTGTGTTGTTGTTATTGGGCTTGGGGGGGGGGGGGGGGGGTCATGAATGGGTTGTTTTTAGTTATGAGTAGGTGGACTTCTTGGTCCACCCACCTCTTCTACCTATTATTTCATTCTAATGTAGAGTGCTATTAGCTAAGAAAACACGTTGGAATGGAAGTTCAAACAAAATAGTAAAACAAAAATGGGCTTCTTATAAAACTAGGGACTTTTCAAAACATACAAGTATACAAAAAACAATTACAATAGCAATAAAGCATATATAATTGCAATGCACCATACGAGTTCATGATGAGTTGCATATATAGCAGTTATAGGTCTACTATGAATTCTCAAAACCATATTTTAGGGGGCAAGAAAAGGAAGATTCGTAAAAATAATAGTCAAATTTTTCTACAGATTTTAGAAATGAACTTTTATATTTCATTTAGTACCATATTGGCTATGATGACTAATAAGAAATTTTATGCGTTTTTACAGCTATAGCAAGCTTATGAGCACGCCTCAACGGTGTACAAGAAGATCAAGCACTAGCATAACATTGTACTTTAATTTTTGTAGAACAAAGATTAAAACATATCACAAGTCAGTGAAAAGTGATAATTTCACTTGAGAAATTGTTGGAATTGGTCAAGAACCTAATGCATTCAGTGCTTTCTTATCTTTCCTATGTTCAGCGCAATATTTTCGGTTAAACCACATGATACCATGTCATTTTTTACAATATTCCATCCAAGTCAATTTAGGTTTACTCTACCCCTTGCGTTACCATCGATACTAACTAAATCATTATTCCTTACTGGGGCATCCATTGGACTACACTTGACGTGCCCAAACCATCTAAGCCAGTTTTCTCTCAATTTATCTTCTATAGGAGTTACTTTTACTATTTCACGAATTTGTTCATTTCTAATTTTATCCTTTCGAGTTTTACCACAAATCTATCTACCTCTCATAATTTCAAGTTTCCACCACAATTATGGTTTACCAAGAATTGTTCATTAATTGAGCCACCCTTATGGTTGTAGGTATTTTGAATTTCATGGAAGAAACTCAAATGGTCCTTAAGTTATACACTCTATAAAATATCAAGATATAAATTAGGTTGCAATATTAAACTCTACTTTTAAATTCCCCAGTACCTAGGATATCTTCTTGGGTCTCAACCAGATGCTGAACAACCTAAGGTACATAATATATATGAATAGGGGGTAAAAGTGACACATTTTATGTAGATATATTTGTACCCTGCACTATAGTTTGAATTCGTATGTTTAGGTCTTACGTCACTTCGTCTAATAATGCATCCCATCCAATTATGTACTTTAAAGTAAAAACTACTCCCTTACACCTGACTTTCCAAGACACTTGTAAAAATCATTGACAATCCATCTAAAAATAATTTGACTTTCAATATTTATTCGGAAAATTCCATAAACATTATGCAAAGAGAAGGTGACCCATTATATTTCCCTAACTTTGCTTGTAGTTTCCAGAGTACTCAGATCAATTCACATGATTTACCACAACCAAGCTTTTGTGTAGGCATGAACTCTAAATGTTTACAAACATCACGAAAGAAATCATAGAGAGTGGCATATTTAGCAAATAAGGAAATAATGTAGTCTTTTCTTGGAGAGAAATATTATCAATTTATCATCAATTCTATGTGTGCGCGCGCACGCGTATCAATATGTATGTGGACAAGCACTGTACACAACTAATTAACTAAATAAGGGAAAGAGCAAAAAATGAATATGCAAGTTTCGCATAATACCCCATGATTCTAAATTATTAATTCAACTAGAAAATTAGCATGTTGATTTAATTGGATAATTTAATGTGGCAGACTTAATTGTTAATTCTTGCATGTTAGATTTATGTGTTATGTGTTAGATTAAGTGATAATTCTTATGTGTTCAATAATATAATAATGTGCTAAATAAATTAATTCAATATTGATTAATTTAATATAATAAATTAAATAAATCTTTTGTATGTATTACGAGCTTTTATATTTTATTAGTTAGTGCAAACATAGTTGGGTTGTGGTTTTGTGTTGAACCTATAGGGTTGTTAGGAAGCCCAAATAGAGTTTATGAAATCGCCCGAAAGGCCCCCGATTTTAAACTCTTTAAAAGTAATTTCCTTTTAAATAAATGCGGAAGCGTAAAGGTGATGGTTCAATACAAACAAACTACAAATTTTAATTTCCTTTTCAAAATTAAAATTAAAACACCAACAAGTGAAAATATGATTAATGCACACACTATTGATTTCACTTAAACACAATTAATTCATTCAAGTCCTAGAATTTGCCTAAGTCATATTTATCATTATTTCCAAGTTAGGCCAAACCAGTTTTAACAAAAGACTTGAATTTGCCTAAGTCATATTTATCATTATTTCCAAGTTAGGCCAAACCAGTTTTAACAAAAGACTTGATTTAAAATAAACTTTACCCAAATTTAATTATGCACCAAATTAAATTAAGTGTGACAATTAAAACCAATTTTATCTTGAATTATCCTAAGCATGAGTTCTAAGTCATTATGCAAGGTAAAATAAATCAATCACACTACGCCGCGATGTACGAGGAAAAACCCACAACGGGAAACAACCTCGGACGGCCCTAGCCTCAAATCCACTAAGTACGGAATTTATATTTACAAGACAGATGACTTACTTCCTCAACTCGAACCCTCTCAAGCCTTGACGCGTCTTCTTGTAACCATCTCTTCCTAGCAGATAACCACGGAGCTCCACCGCGGTCTCGGAATCCATCGATCGGACTTTATATGGTCACCGTCACCCGAACAAGGAGCCTTTCTCCAAGTGGGTAAATCAACGCAAACCTCTTCTTCTTTGTGGGATTTAGAAGAAAACCCAAACACTCTCTTCAATTCGGTGTAGAGATACGCCCGGTGCCAAACTCCAAGCAAGATGTATATATATGAACTTTAATAAATAAAACTATGGGTGAAAACTAGAGTGGTAGATGATTTTGTCTTTGAAAATTCTCACTCAAAACATGATCTTTTTCTCTTTATGATTTTTCTCTCAAAACACTCTCTAGGAGTTAGAAGGATATGAAAAAGATAGATTAGAAAAAGTTATTCCCGCACATAGATATTCAGCAAAAAGATAGTGGGGTAAAACAAGTGGGAAGGTGGGCAAAACTGCTCAAAACTGCCCAAAAACCTATTCTCGCCAAATCTCGTTCGAACGACATTCTCGTTCGAACGAGACTTCTAACGAAGTTCCAGATTGAACTCGTTAAAAATCTCGTTTGATATCTCGTTCGAACATAAGGTTCGTTCGAACGACATATCGAACGACATTTCAAAGGCCTGTACTGGGAACTCGTTGGCAATCTCGTTCGAACGACTTGTGGTTCGAACGAAAATCTCGTTCGAATGACACTTCGAACGAACTCACAGAATGTTCAAAAATTCTTTTTAAGCCCAGAAACTTTATATACTTTATATATATAAGGTTTAATAGAAAAACATTTGAAAAGAAAACCTAACACCCAATATAAACTTATTCCAAACTCCTATATATATATGTAATGCATTCATACCTTGGGAGCATGGAACTACTAGACGACGTGGAAACGAGGCACTTAAACTCGGCATTTTGATGAAGCTTTATACACTTGGCCGCTACGTCTTCAACAAACACATCATAGGCTTGAGTAGGTACACTTGAACACTATCCTATGACATAAACGTTTTTGTCCGGAGCCAAAACTACAAAGGACTCAATTGAAAATTTGTGTCCTTACAGTTTAAAACATGGGGGATTGGACTTATGGGTTGGGTGACCCATTTGGTCAAGTTTGGAAGTATTTGGGTATGGTTTGGGAGCCCATAAGGTGGAAATAATTCAGGGTATAAGGGGAGTGACGAAATTAGCAATATTAAATCATAAGGTTAGATTAGTTAAGCCTCTTATTACAATTCTAAAACAATAAGAGCTAGAAAGAGACGCAACTTGTGGAGGCTATTTGGGAGGCAATTTGGAGAGGAAAGCTTGGAGGATTAAGGAAAGCTAATTGAAACAATAACAAAGTATCAACCTCTACATCAATTGAGTATTTTCATATTTTACAAATCAAGACAACAACCTCAATTCTAATTCTACCCTTTGATTCATATGATAGTGGTAGAACTCATGTATAGAAAAACCTGAAATAATTAAGATGTCTAATTATATAATTGATGAAATTGAAACCTTAAACGAATTAAAGACCTAAATTAGATTAATGTAGTCTCGATGAACTTTTGGAAATTTTAATTAGAATTGAAAAACCGACATATGTTAGCCTTTGTTAAATTCAAACTAGGGTTCATGCTATAGTTGTGTTAATGAAAAGAATTGAATTGCATTGCTCATCTAATTCTAAAATTGGAAATCTATTCGTGTTGGAATTTAGTGTTAGAATTAAAATTCATGTTGAATTATGGTAAAATAATGAAACCTATGTTGGAATTCATGTTTTCGGACTTTAGTGTTCATATGAGCTTATATTCTTAAATTGGGTAGCAAATCATGTTGGTGATATTAAATTCATGAATTGGATGTTGAAAGATTGAGTTTTATGCCCCTAAACTTAAAGTAAATCATTGAAAACGAATCTTTGATATGTTTTAGGATTGAAATTGAATGATTCTAATTAAGATTCATGAAATAAAAATAGGACAAAATTTCGGAGTTGCATAACTCATATGGAATCGGGTTTGGAACCGAATGGAGCCGACCCCTTGATTTTGGCACGGTGAGGTTTTGGAGGTTTGGGATGATTGTTTGGATCACTTTATTATAATTTCGGACCAGTAGATGGGTTCACAAGATAGAGGACACCTATATCCTTAGACCAAGTTACGACAGATTTGAGATATTGATCGACGACATCGAGGTGCAACTTGATAGTTTATAATGCGTAGGTTGTGTAAACCTATTTGAATGTTTTTATGTGCGTGAACATACCACGGGTGGGTGTGTAGGCTCGTGGAGAATCTACCAATCGGGGATTTGATGGGACGTGTTCACTGAACCGAACCGTGTATCACAACCTTGGATTTATGACATCGTCTATGCGGAAAAATGTACTAAACTATGTTCCCTCTATGTCCACTCATATAGGTCTATATTATCCCGATCCTATGTGTTGAGGTCGCCATCTCCCGTGTTGGGACAATGGTGCAAGATCTTTACGAGTAGACGTTGCCATGATTGGTGAGATGGCGCAGTGATTTCTCCCGTCGTGTATTTTGAGACTTTAGGAGTTGGGACCGTCGTGGGATGTTTTATGTGAGGGCCCATGAGTGCCCTATTCTTTATGGCCATGAGTCGATAGTACTCATGGTGATTCTTGTGATATTAGCATTATGTGTTATAATATTATCGATGATTCTTGTGATATTAGCATATTTTTATTTCATCCGACTCACGATAGATTGTGATATATTATTTTGATGGCACGTTATGGAGGGTTAATTTACCTGTAGTTATATTATGGGATGGGATATTCACCGTTTACCTTAACGTTAGGAAGGGATGACTGTGTTACTGTTATATGTACTACTAAGGATCACGGAGAAAGTTCTTGTTGTTAGTCTGACCCTCTTGTGTTAAAAACATTTCAGGTCCTAGGAATACGCATTATCAAGGTTGATACTGCAGCATTGTTCAGCTCTACTCGAGTCTCTTCAATTTCATCCAACTATTTGAAGTAGGTATCGGGGGTTGCATCCTCCATATTTACCTTTACATCTTTACTTATGAGAGTTTTTTCATGAAACCATTTTGGGTGTCAAGTGATGAAACTTTTATATCCTCTGCTGAGGATTTATCCATTTTATGTTGTGTCGTGAAGTTGGTTTCATGATAGAGATTTTATCAGATGATGTTGGTGTTGGTGTTGGTGTTGGTTTTGGACTCAACTATTTTTTTTATTATTCTGTGAGTTATTTAATTTTGTTATTTATTTATGTCGCAAACTCAGAATGGTATTTAATTGTTTGATAACCCAGATCATACATAGATTGGCCACCTTGTGTGTGAGGAAAATAGGGGGTATCACATTTCGCAACAAACATATCTCATATATGTTTAAAGAAAACCCCCACACCACCCGAACTATTAAATTGTTGTATTTACCACCCTCATAGGACTGTTCAGTGTTTTTAGCGACACTTAGTCTTTGCAATAAATACATATTTCTCAAAAGCATTTTGCACTAAAATGAGTCGAGGGTTTCAGGGAAAACATGCATAGTTAAGGGGACTTTGTGCATTTTAAGCAAACGTATATTGAACAAGGAAAAAATCTTGTCAAGACCCGCAAAAATGATATACTTAATTGCATACCTGTAGAGCTATATACGCCGCCATGCACATACAATTCCCTATTAAGCATATGACACCAAGGTGCCAATGATCAATCCCAAAGTCAAGAAAACTAGATGACAACCATACAGCTGTGTCTGGTTGACCACTGGCACTTATTTCACTTTGAGCTGTGAAGTCTGAAACTTTGTACCCCAACACAGCCGGGCCCCGATACATAACCATTAATATGGCACCAGATACACATACGAGTGTACCTCCAACCTTCGTTTGGCCTTCAGTTCTTCGCAAATTCACTGTTTCTGTACTGCATGAGCAATATTTAGACATAATATTGAACAAGCAACAGCGGTATCTATCTTGTTAATGTAAATATACAAGGACAGATGTGTAAATTAATATCTGCGCTGCATAGCCACACACCCTCACACATGCATGCACATGCACATGGGTGAAACTACTAGCGAGCTACACAAGGCGATTCAAATATTTTTTAAGTAGATATCTGGTTGAACGCAGCCCAAAATGTACTGTCCAGCATCTATGTTGTTAATGTACATACATAAGGACATATATGTAAATGAATGTACATGCAGGCTTTGTTCCCCTTCATAGCCACACCACCATATACGCAAGCTCATGGACAGTGCGAAACTACTATGGGCTTACACCAGGCTATAGCCATGGTCAAAATTTAAGAAAGAAAATCACTAGTATGGTTTAGCCCAAAACATTAAACCTTTTTAAGCAGATACCAGATTGGGGCCAGCCCAAAATATAGCATCCAGTTCTC
The DNA here is from genome assembly GCA_949130495.1 of Sambucus nigra. Classification (NCBI taxonomy): domain Eukaryota; kingdom Viridiplantae; phylum Streptophyta; class Magnoliopsida; order Dipsacales; family Adoxaceae; genus Sambucus; species Sambucus nigra. The sequence goes on from OX422208.1 coordinate 196,092,200, forward strand.
AAAACAATATGGGTATCAACACAAAAGGTGCTTTTATAGACCCACTTGCATCAACTATTTATGCTCCCAATCAATGTGAGCTAAGTCTCAACATCAACATTTGAGAGTTGCAGGTTGTTATTTACAGGCCACTAGTTAAGGAACTGTATTGCTCTTAACCGAGGTGAATAACATCACAAAAATGTATTTATCCACTATTATCATTTTCACAAATTTATTTAGCTAAAGGTCATTTTTCTGTGGTAAATGGTAATACACAGACTTCATATCATTTTCCGACTTATAAGTGAAGTTCCGAGGGCTTAATTGTATCTTATTTTTATCTACGTGTTTCCTTTAGGATATTTATCTATCTTAGCAATAATTTAGGTTCCCGACAATATTCTTAATGTGCCATCTTTAGGTTATTTTGGCTAGCAAGATAACTTAACTATAAATTAGGCTCTAGCCAACCACTGTCTTCGCTTTACCTTTGAGAATTAATGAAAGAGAGAGACCTTTATTTCTAAATGTTGTTGTTTTATTGATTTCCGCTAACTTAACTATAAATAAGGGTCTAGCCAACCACTGTGATCGCTTTATCTTTGAGAATGACTGAATGAGAGAGACCTTTATTTCTAAATGTTGTTGTTTTATTGATTTCCGCTGCGCTCGCATCAACCTGGTATCAGTAGCTCCTGGTGTGACCGGCGAAGTTGTATAATAGTCTTGAGTAAGGCTCGGAGGAATCGGCGAACTACTCCTCCAAACCACCATAGCCCGCTGTCAAGCGGCACCACAGTTGTCTGACTCACCAAAATCATCTCCTACCACCATATCTGAATGCTCCACCCCCAAAAACTCCAGAAATGTGACGAATTTGATGTCGTCGAGCCCCCACCGACCTTTGCAGAGGAGCAAAGCCTTTGTCTTGGAACCCCGACGTCAGCCGAAAGTCCACTGGCCCTTGTCGTCCTTCCCGTACTCAAATGCCACCCGTATTACCGTTCTTTCACCGCATTAGCATGGAACCTAAGAAAACCCTAACACCGCAAAACCCAAGCCCTCGGGACCTCTCGTAAACGTCATTTTCTAATAATTACTTGGTAACAGTGTATCGTTGCATATATCTCTTGCTAGAAATTTAAATTGTGTTATTTTCAATTTTATATTGAATAGACGGTGAACTTCGCATGGAATTATGAGCAGGTCCGGCCCAAAGAGCAGGCAAGCAAGGCTGCCGCCTCAGGCCCCCAAAAAGTAAACTTAGGGGTGCCTAATATTTTTCACACGCATTTTAAATTGACAGTCGAAGATGTCCAGCAATGCGGACCCTTTGTACTTGGAGGTCTTGTGTTCACTACTAAGTTCCTCCATAATTTTTGCTCATTTGTTTTTAGTTTTCTACTTGAATAAGGCAAATGTTTTTATTTCTTTAGTTTCTCTTCAGTTTGAAAACTATAATAACTCAAAATATTGTTAGCCCCATATATTGCTCCAAACTATGCAATAGCTAAAGATTCTCTCTTCTCTTCTTTGGCAATCAAAATCAATGTGTATCACTGTACCAGATTCATCATAATGCAATGATTTGCATAGGTGAATTTGTCTTTTATTAGGCAATTGGACTATTGCAGTTTGAAATCAAGATAAGCAACGACAATAATTTATTTTGTCATTACTATTACATATCTTGATTTATATATTAAACAATTAATAATAGTAAATTGCAATGTAAAACAGCATATAAATATATATATATATATATATATATATGGAGAGGTTCAAAAGTGAACCTAAAAGACAAACATTTTAATGAACCTTAACAAAAAACACCTTTAACAACCCATTAGTTTTAATTCCTATGTTGTAATTGGTCCGCGCCAGCGACAACGGGCACGCGTGTAACACACGGGTGGGTGGGTGGGGATAAGATGTGTGTATTAAAAAACACGCATGTCACACGTGTGTCCATTGCCGCTGGCGCGGACCAATTCCAACATAGGAATTAAAATTAATGGGTTGTTAAGGTTTTTTTTGTTAAGGTTTTTTTTTGTTAAGGTCCATTAAAATGTTAATCTTTTAGGTTCACTTTTGAACCTCTCCCTATATATATATATATATTTGGACTTAGGCCTTCCCTTTTGAAAAAAAAAAATCAATAAATTTAGAATTAAATACTTCCTATACATGCTTAATTAATGAAATTTGTTGGCGAGATTGCAAGAAGAGCTCATTTTAAGTAAATATTTTAGTGTGGGTATTGTTGCAAGATTGCCGAGATTGCAAGAATGAATTCAACACCAGTTGGATTTTGTGATTATCAACCAAAAATGAATGGGTCTCTCTCTCTCTCTCTCTCTCTCTCTCAACATTGCAAATAGGCTCACACAACAGTCTCTCCAACAAAAGTAGAACAGGGGCTTCTCTCTCGTCAAACAAACAAATTAACAAGATTCATCTAACAATCACTTGCAAGAAAATGGGCAAAAAGTAAAGGTCACAATCAAATTGGTTCAGCATGGTTCATATGGTACAATGATGGAAAGGGATTGACAACAAAAGATGAAAAAAAAGGACACGTGTGTGGGTAAAGTCTCAATCGTAGTACAACTACCACTCGGGCAAAAACAAAGACGGAATTATCTCACATGTGAACTCATTTAAAAAAAGGCAAAAACATGTGGTCAAATCACAAAAAGAGTAAAGAAACTCTCTCTCTCTCCATGTGGACAATGCAACACAAAAATTCAAATGGGCATATTGGCAGCAACAAAACAAATTGAGAACAACTAAGAGAGTTGAACTCTTTCGATTCTTTTTCTCCAACCACACAAAAAGAAAAGAAAGAAGAGGAAGAAGAAAGAAATAGAGAGATTGGACAATAAAGCTCATTCATAACATCAAAGGTCCAACACAATCAAGAAAGGTTCATCCAAAACAATAAAAGAGTTCTTTTATGGAAACAGAAAGAGCTCATTGAAACAACAACCATTGTTCATCTTCTACAATAAAGGGAGGTGCTTTCAACAACAAAGGCTTGATCAACATCATCAACGAAGAGCTTCTAGGATTTATCTACTCATTAATGAGTAATTCTTTATATAAAAAAAAGGTTCTTGGGAACACAATGTTCATTCAAACTTATTGGGTTCCATCCATTATATCTTTCAAGATTGGTAGTGTCTTTGTTGCGAGGTCTCAAGGGAGAGGACAGTTCCTTCAGGTGCTCGAAGGAGGTTAGTTCCCTCATTGGTTGCGATCACCGGGATGGAGGTAGTTCCTTGTACGGTGTTGGTTCTCACCACCCATGAACTGGAAGAAAGTGGATTTCTTAAGTGCCGCCTCGGGCGTGGACATGGGTGAAAAGTTACCACAGAATCACTTGCTCTTTAAATTCATATTTTAATTATTATGTTTGTGATGACTGATATTATGTGAATATGAATGTGTGGGAAATTGAACAACAATCAATGAAAGGTATCATTTTTAATCAAACAAGAAAAACTTATAAAATGATGGTACAAGTTTCAAAAATAAAAAAAAACAAATCTAATATGATTTGAGAAAAGATAAGAAAAAAATCTTAAATTTTAAAATGTCGAATATTTGACATAATCACATCCAGTTCTTGGATGTCAGCCAAGAACTGGTTTAAGAGCCTAACTCAAAGATTCTTTCTTTTTGAAAAAGTATATTTTGAGGTTAAAAATAGATTGTGGAAAACAATGGAGGTTGTTTGGAAAAGAGAAAATGTTGGAAAACGATTCTGAAAAATGTTGTCCAAAAAATCTTACATGTTCATCTTGATATGATTACAAGCTTTACTTGATTTAAAATGAATTCCTTATACTTGCTTACATACGATGTTTTTGACACTTGAATTGATATTTGAACATCACACTTGCACATTAGAACTTTTGAGCACACTTGACCACATACATATCACTTGAACACATAAATATCCACATGAGATGATTTCACGCGCTTAAACTTGATCACTTGAAAATAATAGAATCACTAAAATAATCTCACATCTCTCTACCGTAATCAAACTTAAGAGATACACATATAGTTGAACACACCTTTGAAAAATGTTGAAAATATGCTACACCAAAAGTTTTTGATATTACACTTCAACATATAACTTTTCAACACCTACTCGAGTTTTCAAAAAGAAAACTAGAGTCTAGAAAAGGTGATTCAAAGCTCCCTCTTACAAACCAAAAAGATATGATATGTGCAGCTAAAAGATTAGTTTTACTTGGCAAAACATTGACATACAAGTGTTGCATCACTTATGAAAAGAATGAGTGAGTGAAAATATTTTGAAATGGATTTGATAATGTTGCCAAGCACAACACATAAGAGACTCGAGAACTTCGGAGAAACTTGTTAAAGTGTGTGCCCGTAGCTTATGGGAGTAAGGAAAAGCCGAAGAAAACGACAGCTACAATCCTCAATAGTAACTTAACATGTCAATACTCATAAGGTAAATCAAGGAACCAAACCTATACATTAGCATAAGATATGATGAAGTTGGTAAGCTTGAAATTTTAACACCAATGCAATCGAAAGTAAAATTATTACCAAAGTTTCAAGTAATTTTTATTTAATCTAGACGATCTAAGTGACAAAACGTGATTTACAAAATGATTCTTTTGTTAACATATGTTCAATAAGGGTATAAAGGAATCAAAATGCGAAAAAGTAAATCACACACTTACGACGAGGATTTATACGAGGAAAAACCAACGGCGGGAAAAAACATCGGGCCAAACTGACACCTTACTAAACATAGGTAAAGAATTACAAGAGATAAGTGACTTCCAAACTTAAACCTCTCCTAGACTCAATAAAGCACAATCGGAGACTTCTTAGACTAAGACACGGGTGATAGATTTGATTCATTTGTTTGTGAAGCTTTCCGGAGACTTCTTAGACCGGAAAGCTTCACAAACAAAAGAATCAAATCTATCACTTATGACATGCCTGTCTAGGCACAAAAAATAGAAGGACACACTTGGATGAATTACAAGAGATTCCTCAACCATTTAGAACTCTTCAAACCTATTTCCTGCCAAGCACTAGCAAACCCATCAAGATACTAATGCGTAATCAAATAACAGTGAAACATAAGTAATAAGATGAATACAAAATATAACAATGTAAAGTGTTTATCAAATCACTAAAGAGCATGCACCAAGTTTAACTAAGATCTCTACAAAATATTATATATAAATTCCATCTCTTGATTGAACCTTCTCCACTTTAGAAGGAAATTTCTCTCGTTTTTTAAGGAAGAAATACTTCGCCCCTTTTTGTCATTGAATCGGCAGGGAAACAATGATATAATCAAGAAATAGCGTTATTAGGAACATAATGAAACTTATTATAAAGAAGTGAACTGGGAAAAGATAATCCAATGGACATAAATAAACGTCCCACAATATAACTAGAATTAGAAAATTCTATAATGGCCCTTACTAGTTTAGAGACTTGTATTTATACCAAGGAGGATATACATTGGGAGACCAAATTACCCTTATGGTCAATTACATAAATAACACACAAATAACATAACACATTCCAACAATGTATAAATTGAGATAGAAGTTAAAATCCGTTATGAACCAAAGGTAACAATATCTACGGCATTAAAGATAACTATGAAATAAGTAAATACCAAATATATATCACCAAATGTTATTCGAACTAAACACACCCCAATATGTTATACCGGAAACTCTCATCCCCTATCCAATGCAATGTTTAAAATGGCGTGAGGCGAGGCGTAAGCATCGAGGGTTAGTGAAGCCTCATAAAAAAATGAGAAAAATAATATAAAAAGTCTAATAAATTCACACAAAAATAATCTAACATGCTGAATAATGCCAAAAGGTCCATAATCATAAAAACCAAGTAACCAACAAAACATAAAGTGTGTTGTCATTAGTAATTAGTGTATCGTCATCACGTAGTTAATTATAAATTTAATTAATTGATTAGTATGTATATATAATCAGATTATATATATATATATAGAGTCAGGCTCTCCGATATACCTTCTAGCAACATAGCTAGTAACATACCTTTTTTTTTAAATAGTAAAAAAAAAAAATTTGAGGTGATATTTTTTATATGGGTTCATGATATTTCTGTGTGCTCCTGTAAAAAAAAACAATTGAAAATAATGTTTTCTGTTATTTTTAAAAAATATGTCAAAACCCTGACAGTTTTTACCCTTTAAAACTGTTAGTTTTTTTTACCTATTTTTAAAAATATCAAAACATATTATTTTGATCTGAATATTTTTACAAGGGCACATTGAAATATCATGAACCCATACAAAAAATATTAACTCAAAATTATTTTTTTTACTATTTTAAAAAAGTAGGTATGTTCATAGGTATGTTTAATGAGGTATGTTGGAGAGCCTCTCTCTCTCTCTCTCTCTCTCTCTCTCTCTCTCTCTCTCTATAAATATATATATATATATATATATATATATATTCATGTATTATCATCAAGTTTTATTTATTTTATATTGATGAATAGTTTTGTATCCAAAAACTATGGAATTTTGTTATCAATTCATAATCAAATTAGTACATGTGCTATATTTATTCGAAGTCCAATTTGACTAAAAGTAAAGGAAAGTCCAAACACTAATTTTATTTAGTAGAATTATAATTACTAACTATCAACATATATTAATATAACAAAAAAAAACAGAGTTCGTGATGGAAGAAGAACAAAAGTTTTTTTTCGAGCCTCCGTGAGGCGAGGCGAGGCTCATCGAGGCGTAAGCCTCAAATTCAACCCCGAGGCGTAAGCCTCACGGCGATTTTTTAGTGATTCGCCTCGAAGTATTGGTACAATATAAAAAGTACAACCTAAGAACAAATATTTCCTCTCCCTTTATGCTATAGTTATCCTCCTTTTGTTTCAAATTGATTATCCCCCTTAATCAAATCTTCTCTCCCACTACGAAACTTCTTCCCCTTTTTGGAAAGAAGAAAATGAATTAACAAAAGCACGAGAAAAGCAACCATAAGAAACAACTCGAGAAAACAAGCTAGAGTATAAAACATGCTATATATGACAATAAGCACAAAGAAATGATAGTGATATGGGATATGAATCATACGATATTGAATACAAATGCACAAGCGATCAATAATGATATAACAAGCCAAATATATAAGAACCATCATCAAGATTTTAGCATTAATAGTCAAAATGTACTTGGCACAAAAATAAACACAACGAGAAAAGAGTTAGGGCTATAAAAGATACAAATTGATGAACAACTAGTTGTTTCAAACCCTAATCTCATAGAACATAATGAAGCAAGTATCTATGAAATATGTTGAAGATCCTATTATCAAGGTAAAGGTCATAAAACATCCAAATGTGAAGCATGAATAATACAATGAATAGCAACCACTAAGTATAGGAAACCTCAAAATAGGATATAATGATATATGATCCTAGCATTATCAGAGCGTTGTGTAATTTATTGAAATTATTAATTTCGTGTTACAAATGAATTTAACACCCCGTAAAATAGTAATAACGTGGTTATTTATTTTGTATTTCGAATTAGTACTGTTGGATCAGACTCTAGTGGATACAAAGGCCCAAAGTGATGTTTTTCGCAAGTCGGATTAGGGCTGGGAAACCCTTTGGGCTAAGTTTTGGGACTACTATTTGGGGCTTATTTGGAGGTCTTAATTTAGGCCCATAGGAGATCTACGGGATTTAAAGGTTAAATAGAGACTCAGCCCTCTTTAATAACAAATCTAAAACACAAGACAAAACCGTAACTTACAAAGGAGATTTTACGAGAACAAACGAACCAAAAAGAGGAACCCAACAACTCATTTGTTCTTTCGATTTCAAGGAATAACTTGCTTTACTAAGTATTATATGTAAGTTGTTTATGTTCAATAGCTACTTTGATCCACGTGCTAGGTTGAGATTTCATGCAACATGGAATACATTAATTTTAATCTTGTGAAATTGATGATTTAACCCTTATTTTGATGGATTTGATCTAGGTAATGATCATATGATGTTAAAAACATATTTAGGAACACTTAAGAATCATATATTGGGATGTTTGGGATTGATTATGGGTTAAAAGAACCTTTAATGCGATCCGGTGTGAACAAAATCGAGAAAATGAAATTATGGGGAGAAATTTGAAATACGACTTCGTTTTGGGAGGAGGCTTCTAGGAAGGGCGGCTCATGCCGGGCCTAACACTTTATTTTCTATTTTCTATTTTTTTCGGGGGACTTTCTAAGGGGTTTTTGGTTGGGTTCTTTCGTGGGGATTTTAGAGAACAAGTAGAGTTGATTTATATCAAAGGAGAGATATTTTTTATAGCCAAGGATACTTATGGATTCGTAGATAGTTAGGGCCCGAGTTAAACTGTTAAGATTCGTTGTCGCAGTGGATGGTTATGATGTGTGTGCTATTTGTGGACATATCATGGGTGTGTGTGTATACGCAGGGAATCTATTGTTGGGAATTTGATGGGATTGTTTCGCAAGACCAATAACTACATTCCTAGATGATGACGCAGGTTGCATATAGGTTTATGTCCTGATCCTACGTGCAATTGGTCACCCGTCTCGCAAGAGGGTGACATAGGAGGTTTGATCTATCGCGTAATCATGGTGTGTGATTACACAGTAGTGTGACAACGTAGTGATTTCCCAAGTTTTATTGTGTTTGTTTGCAATCCGTTTGGAGTGGGACCTCTTATGGATTGACCCGATAGAGACATGAGGGTCCTAGAAGGCTTATTGCCTTCGTATTATGCTTATATGTATCTACGAGGATATTGGATTATGTTATTATGCTTATGGTAATTTGCTTGTTTTATAGGGTACGATGTAGTGTTAGGTATTGTGTATGCGTACAACGCTTCGTGAATCATTAATGATTATAATATCATGCTGGAGCACTTAATAGATATTATGTAGCTAATTCTGTGGAGCTTACTAGCTCGATGCATAGTGGATATCGTATATCGTAGTAGTTAGACTAGTGATTGGTACGATGAACGGGGAAATTGGGTAGTACCATAGTTAGCCTAGCGATGAGAAGGGCTTGCATGGATATTGTGTATGATAGTTGTTGGTCTGTATTGAAGGACTTGACCTATTTGGACATAATGTGAGATGAAGATACTATGAGTGCATAATAGTTTTAGTATACTATTATCGATGACAATACTATGTCGTATTGCGAGGGTCAGATGGGCACGTATGGCCAAGATTTCCTAAGTTAGAGGTGAGGTAAGATACCTTGTGGGTGAGTTTCGGATGGGACGGCATGAAACGTAAATAAGTCTCATTTAATATTGTTTAAGTGAGCTATTTCTTATAATATGTGGGGTGTAACCTATGTGTTTTTCTTAAAACCATTTTTCAGGTATTGACAGCTATTGGTGCAAGGATAAGACCAATTGTAAGTTCAGTGTTATCCAGTAATCGGCATTATCCTGTGAACAGTAGGAGATGTAGAGTACTCTATTATCATATTTCCCTCGTAGTTTGACTGTTAATTGTTTAGAGATTTTTATGAACTCGTGGTTGGCTCCAAAGTTATTTACATTTATGTTTTGGTTTCGAATTAGTTAAGACATTTGTATTGTGTGGAAACATATTTGGTTTTAATAATTCAATTATTTGAGACTCATATATGTTATCTCATTTTGTTCACATCTTGTATATGTTGTCGTAAATAGTTTTAGTTTCTTCAGTTATTCATTAATGCTTAGAAGAATATATATTGTTTCACGTCCCCTATTTTCGATGTTATTAGGTTGGCCACCTTCCGTGTGGGAAAATAGGGGGTGTTACGAGCATCCTATAAACATAATCAACAACAAAAAATGATTAAGACAACATCGGAATAACTTTTACGAACTTACAACAAAAATACCCAAGTAATCATAAACTACAAGTATAATATCCCAAATGTAAAAACAATAATATTAACATATATGGCAATTGTTCATTAATATCAAAGTAAAAAGTAATACCACATACAAAATGAATAAACAATATCAAGCATAAAGTCAATTAAGACTAAAAATAGAGAAATGATAAACAATACCATCACCATAAAGACGTGATATCCTCAATCATATTGTCATACATAACATTTCCTAAAACATGAAACTGTAACACCCCGTATTTTTGGATAATTATGAATTTAATTATTTCGGGTATTTTAAATTACATGTGTGCAGTACTTTAATTAAAATGAAATATTACGAATTTAATAATATTAATTGGGTGAGATTAAGATTAATATTTATGTAGTACATTTACTTAGTGTGTAGTAAATAACATGTGATAATTATTACACGTCATAGTGAGTATCAATGACGGGACTATGTCATATCTCAGCCGGGGGTCGTTTGTAGGCTATATTAGTCGAGATGGGAAATTTATGAAAAGTGACTCGGATAGCGATTTCGAGATCACAGTTGTTTCTGAATGGGACGAAATAGGTGAAATAATGTACAAGGAGTATTATTTGGGTTCTGAGGGAGTTTTAGACTATATCGGGCTCTTACGGGGGGTATATGGGTCAAGTGGGCTTGGCCCATCAGGCCAATTTCAGGATTAGAGAGTTTATAACCTAAGATTAGAAGTGTTGGCAGCCATTATCATTAAAGACAAACCCTAAGAGAGAAATAAAAAGAGGCAAAGGCTAGGAGAAAGCTAAAAAGGCCAAATTGGGAGAGAATTCAAAGGGGATTTGAGCATTCAACCATAGATTCGTCGTCTACAACGAATTTTCAGACTCTGCGAACCATTTAAGGCAAGTAATTGACTTGAAATAATCACATATGTAGGGATTTTCGATTCATATCATAGTAGGTGTATAACAAAACCATTTTAGGAAGGGTATCACATGTAAAAAGGGGGTTTTGAGAAACTATCCCATAACTTCTAAAGTAAATGCATATTAGATGTTTTTGAATTAATCATAACTGCTGGAATTTGAACCTTGTTAGAGATTTTTAGATTAATTATGATTAATTGGGACTTTGAATCAAATCTAGGGCTTTTTGAGGTGTTTATCATGTAAACCCATTTTAATGGATTAATTAGGTGATTGTAGTTAATCTTTGGTATTAGGATGATTATTTGATGTTAGAATCACCTAAGAATATTTCTCTTATGTTCTATATGATTGGGTGAATGTATAATATCATGTAGAAGGCGTTTGGGTTGGATTTGAAGAAGAAAAATCTGGGTTTCTGCATTATTTCCATCTGGGTTTCTGCATTGTTTCCGTCAATCTCGTTAGAACATAGTTAGAACCTCGTTCGAACGATGTGGCTTTCTCGTTCAAACGAAGCCGGTATGCCGTTCTAACGAACCTAGGTTTTGGTCACGGAGATAGATCTTTTCGTTACAAACGGATGGCAGCCAGTTTCGTATGTTTCTGACTTTTTTTAATCAGTTATGAATTTTCTACGAAAGGGTGTCCGAGATTGAAATCTTTAGTCAAAAATCAAATCCGGGTATGGATGCACGGGATTATATTACCTAGGGATGAGTTGGTAATTAAAGTTGAATCAAAAATAGTGAGAATTAATTGACGAAAAAGTTTAAATAACGAATTGAGTTAGGTAAATTCGTAAATATGTGATGTACGGGTTAATTGGGCAAGTCCAGGTAATTTGATAGAGTGGCGGGAAGTTATTTATTGAATTGATGTGAACTTGAATGAATTAAGGATCGTGGGATAGAAGCGGAGGGCTAGTGCTACGGGTGTTACGCACGGGTTAGCCGGATTTATTTTAATTATATATATACGGAATTAGAGGTAGTATATTTATATATATGTATTTTATAAATATTGGTGTACATGATATTTTGAAAACATAACCCTTTAGTGTTATCATCGGAGGTTGCGCGATGTGGGTGAATCCCCTGGCTAGTGAAGGCAGGGAGAGTATAATCCCAGGTCATATCGTCCGGTATTTTATTGTGTGATTTATTTTCGAGGTGAGACATTTTGGGTATGATTCGGTCTCTCGGGAAAATATGACCGCCTCCAGTACGTTTGCGATTTTATTTCCCTATTTCAGTGAGAGTTAACCGACTTATGGTAACCGGGTCAGAGTGAGTATACCTGGGATATGATAGCGTTATAGAGACAAGAATCCAGTGAGTTATTACTTGGGAGGTTGGTTATTATACGCGACATATGTGTGATTGTTGTAGTATAATTTTCGTATATAATAGAGTAGATAATTATATACGGGTTAAAAATATGAAGTGTGAAAGCATTATTTATATATAACTAGTGTGAATGTTATATAACCAATTAAAGTGGGAATGATCAACTAAGTTAAAGGGTAAAATAACTTAGGAACCAAAGGGAGGAAGTACTCGGGAGGGTGATAGAAAGATTTGTAATAGGATTAGTTAGGTAGGGTAGTATAACTAGCTGGGTAAGCATTAGGTGTGCACAATAGTTGAGTGGTGAGTAATATCTCAAGAGAGTGCGACACCCGCTTAAATATGAAAAGTATTCATGCATATTTAATTATTGCATCTTAATTACTTGCTAAATATTTTCAAAAAGTTTTGGGCTCTGACCTATGTCAAAAATATTTTTCAAAACATTTTAGGTATCCAGCCACAGGGAGGCCAAGTTTGGTGACTCATTCCAGGGATGCGTAGCTGCAGCACTTGTGGAGGCATGCAGGATTTATCACGCTTCAGTCATTCATTCCTAGGCTAGGATTTATGATTCAATATTTCATTTGGGCATGTTGCCCCTTCAGTTGACACAGTCTTTTAGTTTTATTTATCAGACGATGTATTTGGATTCAATTTTATTCCAATAGACTTATGGTTTGGATTTCGTTTTTGAACCGATGGTTAATTCGGTATTTATTATTTATCTATTTATCATGTGATGATTCAGACTTTTATGTTTGTGTGAACGAGTTATATTGTTTCTATTTCCGCATGTTGTTATGATAATGAAAGATAAAATTGGCACCGGCTTATTTTAACATAGGTGGTTAGTAATTTAAAAAGATTTTTGATAATGATGCTAAGAATGAACCAAATGAAATTCTTGTTTATTTTGATAAAGGACTGATCACCCGAGATTAAGATAGGTGGGGTGTCACGGAAACTCTAAGTATAGAATACACCAAGGTGGAATAAGAGAATCAAAGCATATGAACAATTAAGTCAATAAGGAAACGAGCAAGATATACCACATGAGGAAAATGAGAATAAGATGCAAATCAAATATATCAATTAAATTTCTAGCAACTCACATCTATAAAGGGTTTTACATGAAGGTACAAGCATATTTATGCAATAATAGAACAACTCCAAGACCCATTTGATAAGTAAAAAATATAGACAACATTATCACACTTTCGAGTAAATGTCCAATGTTCATAATCAAGAAAATACTGTCTATAAAAGGCTAATAATATGATTAGATCTCTAACTAAGAACATAAGATCATATCGCTTTTCTGTCAAACAAACAAAAATAAACACCATCGAGAGAGGTCCAAGCTGAAGTTCAATTAAGAATTACGAATCATTGAACAAAAGACTCAACGCTTCAGCTCTCTAACACCCTTTTTAAGCAATTTTGATTAAAACCTTTTTGTCTCGTATACTTGATGTTCCTCAATTTTGGATAAATAGAAATCTTTGAGACATTGCCTTTGTTCAAATTGTTTTGCAAATGGCGGATTTCACTCAAACACAAAGATGAGATAACATTTCCAATTTTCAAAGGTAGCATCACACATTATAATGTTATAGTCGTAACCACATCTTCTCTCATAATTATTAAGACATGGCATAAGCTTTTTCAACTTCTCCAAATCTTGAATCACAAATCTCACACATACACGATAAGGAATTAGACACTCTTTCACATGTCTCTTGAAACTTTGAACATAAAAACATAAAACTTTGACATCCCTTATAAAGTCGCATCATAACAATGTGTAAAGTGCAACAAGGTATGAGGTATGAGGTATGAGGTTGTATTCTCAAAAAAAAATCTCAAAGTTTATAATACTTGAAAGAAAATAGAATTTTATCTCATAAAGCACACATCACATTCCCAAATAGAAGGAAAAATTATTAAACAAGTCATTTTGATATACAAAGATATGACATGGAGTATATCATCAAAAAAGGCATAAACATGATTGTATTAAAAATATCTTTTTGAATTTTGCACTGACAAGATATGTACAACCACAAAAGAGCATGTCATAGGATTAAGAAATATACATGAAAGACATAATCCTAAACATATTCCTACAAGCTCAAGCAGTCATACAAATAACTAATGAAGTCCTAACATATACAATTTTAGAGAAATCACAAAGGTTTAGACTAAGAGAGCATGCAAGGCCTAAATACAAGATAGGTAAATCAGGGATAATAATCATATTCAAAGAATATTAATCCAATGTGTTTAACACTCTAATATGCAAGAGATATACAACATACATTGATTTTAAAGAGATCAACTAGATATGTGACAATCCTAAAAGCATATTGTTGGCAAGATAAAACAAAATAGAGAATTCTCAAAAACAAAATCTTTTCGAATCATTCAAGATATAAAGCATAAACAATGTAATAAGATAAATAATTCATGCGAAAAACGTGATATACAAAACTCATATAGGAATCAAAAGCACATAGCCTAGCATAAGATATATGAAATGAAGTGCTAAGAAAGGTTGTTGCTAAAACAAACCAACCCTAACGTTTGGAGGTAGAGGGGACCAATTTCAAATTCATTTTCAATTTAATTTCAATTTGACCCGAAATTTCCTTCTTTACCCATACTTGACTCAAACAAAGAATCTTGGGTTTAGGTGGGACATGAGGCACATTTTTCTTTGTTTTGCCTCTCTTTTTCCATTGTTCTCTTTCACAAATATTCTTTGAATCTTTTTAACCCAAATTTTTCTTTCAACGGGTATAGGCGCAAAATTACTTGAAACAAAAACTTTTTTGAGCCTTGTTGTTTCTCACAATTTTTTTACCATAATGCAAAGGTAAGATTGGTTCGAGTAAAAAGAAAAACTCCTTCAAATGAACAAATTTGTGATAATGATCACATTTAAAAGTTTTAGGTCTAGTCATTTGGATTTTGAGTTTAGGAACAACTTATTCAAAATGTTGACATTTATTCAACTTGTAACAAAAAATTCTAAGGTGACCTTACTTATATCAATAACAAACAAAGTCCTTTTAGGTCTCTTATGATTAAGCACATGATTTTTGTTACCAAAACTGGAATGTAGAAATTCTTTCTTCTTTTCAAATTGATTCACAACATGTTTCCCTTTTTTTTGAAATTTCAAATGAACTTTTCAGTTAGTGTTGTCTCATTTTGAGAAGAAGCGTTCATATAAAAAATGCTCTTTCAAATTTGTTAAATCCCAACCCTCTTTTATCATTTGCACTTTGGGCTCGTATCAAAAGCATATCTCCAAGTTTTTGCAATCTCGCCTCTAAATTAACTTTCACATCTTTTGCCGAGAACAAATCGTTTTTAAGACTTTCAACTTTCCTTTCAAAAATGATTTTGGACTTTTCACACTAATGATGATCCATTTTCAATTTTTTAAGAGATGAAATAAAACTTTTTCTTTCCTCTTCAAAACTGATAACATTTTCATCCCTTTTTTTTATAGTATGCCCTTATCTTTTAATTCATCAAGAAAGTCCAAAAGATCCGAAAAAGAGACATCAACAAATTTAAGCTTTTCAAAAAGGATATCTTGAGCTCCAAAAGCACACAAAAATTCGTTTTACAAGAATCCAAGCTCATCACAAACTCATATTTTTCTTTTTCAAGAGCTCACCTTTTTCAAAAGAGTTTCACTTCCGTTTTTCAAACTTTTGTTGAATCTAAATCAACATTTGAAACCTTTCTTCAACAACTTAATCTTCTCCCACATGTGAGCACAGTCAACTTGAAGTTGATCAACAAGAGATGTCTTAAGTTGTAAATATTTTTTCTCCTTTTTAAACTTTTTTCATTTGGGAGGACAACAAAAAAATTTATTTAACAAGTCTCAACGATTCTTCATAAAGTTCATCATATTTAGATTCAAGAATCGAAGACTCCTTTTTGTCAAATTCTTTATCACGAGATTCATACTCATTTTGGAGGGAAGAACGACAAATAAAATCGGATAGACCAACAAGTTAGATAAAATCACGATCAAGATAACTAATAGGAGCATCTTCAAATGTATTAGTTTTATTTTCATAACGACAACTAGCAAAAATGTGATTGTCTTATAGGAAAATCTCTATAGATTTCCAAACTAAACTCCAATTCTACATGCACAAAACAAGATCTTTCTCCAGGAGGTTAAACCTATAAAAAGGTCTAGCTCTGATACCAGTTGTTAAAGCATGTGCGTGTGCATGTGCATGTGCATGTGCATGTGCATGTGCATGTGCATGTGGGACTAACAAAAAATAAGAGAAACGAAGGCTACAAAAATCTACCAAATTAAAATTATTACCGAAGCTGAGGTAATATTTTTCTTTAATCGAAATTCAAGCAAAAATTAATCCTAACGTCAAAGTGACAAAACGTGATTTACAAAATGATTCTTTCATTTTACATATATTCAAAACGTGATTTACAAAATGATTCTCTCATTTACTTCATTAAGCGTAAGAAGGAATCGACATACAAAGAAGTAAATCATACACTTGAGACGAGGATATATACGAGGCAAAACTCACAACGGGAGAAAACCCCATTCTGACACCTTGCACTAATAAAGATAAACTATTACAAGAAGAAAAAAATTACTTTCAAACTTGAACCTCTCCTAGACTTAATAACACACAACCTCCACAACCGACCTTTTCCACCTTGTAGTAGCAAGAGTAAGCACGAATCGCTCTCCGACGACTTGCAGGTGTCAACCTTGTTGATAATGTCGCGTTTGAACCTTTCAATAAATCTTATTTAAAGTTGAAGTAAACTTTTGTGTTCCAATAAAACTAGTGAGGAGCCGCCAATGTACTTCTAACTTCATAAGATGTGAGTTTCCTACAGTTTAGGGAAGTGTTTAAAGGTGCTTGGCTACTTAAAAATAAACTCACAAGTATCCTTTATGATATAAAATTTTAAAGTCCCTCAAGAACAAAGTTTGTAAATATTTGTTCAAGTCTTGAGAAGAAAACTTCTAATAATTTTAAAGCTCTAATTAAAACAAGGATATCTCAAAATTACTCAAAGAAGGTTTTTCGCTCTCAAGAAATTTGAGTTCTTTTTGCTTTATAAAATCAATTTACAACAAAACTCAAAAACAATTCAAAACCTTAGCTATGTTTATGGAGAGAAGAAGTACTAATATAGCCTTTCACACTTGTGGCCACAAGTCCTCAAAGCTCAAACCAATTCTTGAACACAAAAAGTAAGCTTGCTTATTACTCTACCCAAAAGATATGGTAGAAAAATAAATCTCGCCTAAAGATCTCAAAAAGATTTTCAACTGGTCCCTTCACGGACGCGAAAAATAACTTTGCAACGCAATGTTGCCGCGACACAAGGTCACGCATGTGTTCAAGAAAAAATTGTACGGTAAAAACTATAGGTCGAGATCAGCAAATAGGGACCTTCTCGAACACGAGCACCAGCTTCGCTACAACGAAGTTTTGCGAATGTTCACAACACTCAAAATTTTCTTGTCCAACTTTTGAACTACGTAAATTATAAATACAAAAGATGCATTTTCTAAAATATGTTTGTATAAGAAAAGTACATTGCATCATGCATTTGACAACCTCAAAAACCACGAGGTCAAAAATAATTTTCAACTTAAGAAAACATTTTACCAATAGGGAGTCCTCTGAGTCACTTTTGGCTTACTTTGGGAAGCTACCTTGATAAAGCTGTGATGAAGTCCGGTTTCGGAATCATGAATGTGAAGCTTTACACTCAAAGTAGGTTTTAGCAACGGATTAAGACAATACAAAGCCCAAGGGCACATACATATGCTCTAACAAAACTAAATCTCACAAACATTGATCCACAATAAACCAATTCAAGCACTTAGTATTACACAGAGTTTACCCAAAACATGATTTTTTTTAGTAGAATCACCTCACATAACATCATATAAAATTTAAAAGATAAGCTTCAACTCAATAGATCCTTGAAACAGCACACTTTGCCACACTCATAATTAAAACAATCTTTAAACAATTTGAAACTCTCATGCTCCTATGATTGCACATGCTTCTAAATATGAATATCTTAATGTGTGATTCGTGTCATTCTTGAACACATGCTTTAAGTGTTAATATCTTTGACACGTACTATTCAAATAGAACATGAAACAGTAATTGTGATTTGATTTCAATAACTTTTTTATAAATACGAAAATATCATTAAACGAAATGCCAAGGGGGCGAAACCCGCATACAAGCAGTATACCTATAATACACAAAACAAAGAAGGGAGAGAATCCCCATAGGCACAAATGCCCAAGAAAAAATTGGGACATGCCAAAACACTAGTCCCAAAACCATAAGCTATTCAAAAAATCTACATAAGACAACAGGCAGTCTGCAACACAATTTGTACACCATAAATACAATTGAGCAAGCATTCCAATCTCAACCGAAACCACCGATGACTAAAGATCCTCAAAACATCTTCTGTTCTGCCCTTTCCAAATCTATCACGAGTCACAAATGAGCTACTCTCCAAGCATCACGCTTAAACCTCAACACAAGCACTACTGACTTCGGCATCATTATGTCAAACAAAGAAGCACCACTTCCCACAATCTCCTGGAGAAAGAGTAATAAAGAAAAATAAGATATACCCACGCTTCATCGCTCTTACACAAATGACAAAAATTTATAATCACTCTCTACACGTGCCTTACATTATCAATCGTCAAAATGGCACCCCTAACCGCTATCCAAGAGAAAGCAACTTTTGACGCTATCCTCATGCGCACGCAACCCTCCACAGAAATGATCACTAATACGTCACGATGAGTGAAGCGTAAAAGCACTTAATGGGAAACGGCATCATCCATTCCCATTCCACCACAACTCATCCCTCCCACCACTTGGAACGATAATTCCCTCCTATAAAGTCATCAACTGCTCCACCAGCTCCCAATCATTAAAGACTACCTAAAGAGAGGATTCCGAACTCTATTCTCACCACTCTATCACGCGTAGTCCGCCACTAGAGCCCCTTCATCCACCACTGATACAAACCCAGAAGCCTATGCATTGGTGGCACAACTCCACACTAAAGGCCCTTCAAAAATCTCACCCTACTCCCATCACCCACCCGAACCCTCAGACACATACTAAAATTACTCCACCATATTGGCCAAAGTGCCACCCGAACTCCCCTTCCCCAAGCATGGCCACTATCACCTTCTTCCAAAGTCTTCCCTCCTCTTAACGGATTTCTCCACAATTGCTCCCAGACATAGATTGGTTAAAAAGTGAGAGATCACTCACCCCCGCCCCTCCTGCAACAATGAGTCCACACACAGACCCATCAACACCCTACCAGGTTGTACTTAAACTCCTCATACCTTCTCCAAAGAAAGTCCCCCC
This sequence comes from Sambucus nigra, assembly GCA_949130495.1. Lineage (NCBI taxonomy): Eukaryota > Viridiplantae > Streptophyta > Magnoliopsida > Dipsacales > Adoxaceae > Sambucus > Sambucus nigra. Next base: position 196,111,842 of record OX422208.1, read on the forward strand.
TCCAAGACCTCACCGCAACGAGCAGTAAAATCGACAAAAAAATAATTTGGCAAGCTAGCCAATGTACTCTAAAAAAGATTCAATCCCCCCCCCCCCCTTCGAGAGATACGCTTCTTTCTAGCCTCTCCTCCTTCAAAACCGGGCCCAACTTGATTTTGCCTTGAAAAATGTGCCAAGAGGCAAACCCAAGTAAGGGCAACTTCCCCACCCTGCACCCCATCTCCATGGCCAACCTCTTGGTATCCATACCCTGTACCAGGATAATCTCACTCTTCCTTACATTAATCTTTAACCTTGACACAGCCTCAAAGAACAAAAGAACTAGTCTAAGCACTTTAATTTGGTGCTTCTCCGCACCCACCAAACAAAATATTGTCAGCAAATACCTAATGAGACACTACAACCTCAGCCCCAACTTATTCCATTATTGTTATATGACTTTTGAATCGAAATGCTCACACATATTTTGACACGACTCAATAAAGAATATGCTCCAATGTTCTTTTACATGGCTCTCTCACTAAATTATATCATGCTCGAGAAAGTTTCATCCAACACTCAAAGCTACATGACTGAAAATATGTCGCGCTTGAAAGACCTCATGAAAAGTCATATGATGTTAGCTATCAAGTTTTACACACAGTTCATGCTTCACACTTACCTATATAATCTTCTCAAATATCGGGTGGCAATCCCACATTTGTTAAATACAGATAACAATCCCGTCCGTGTTGAAATCGAGTGGCAATCTCCCTCATGTGAATGGATGGCAATCCCATCCTTGGAAAATTAAGTGGCAACCTCATACTAGTGAAAAAGATGGCAATCCCATCTTACAGCAGAAGATTTTAATTACATGGAATATACTTGGTATCACACGCATACTCTCAAACTTGATGGAAATCCTATAATTGTTACACAAAGTGAGCAAGTATGATATACATGCTTAAAATGATATCAGTAAACTATGGCAATCCCATCTTCATGAGACATTGCATTTGAATTAAAAAGAAAATTGATGGGTATCCCATTTACATTAGTTTTTGCAATTGAATGAAGCAGCTTAATATTCTTGTGAGAAGCTTAATATTTTACTTATGACTTCAACTGTAAATTTAAAGAGCTTGCATTACATCCTAATGATAAAATATACATGTGTCAATAATGAATATTCTAGGTTTATATGTGAGTAAAGGTACGTAGAGGGTGAATGAGGTACAAGAATCAAAAGAGGAAAGATGGGGCATACAATGAAGAAAGATGATACAAACAAAGTCGATGACGAAATAACATGCTCAACGAATGAAGCTTATGACATTAAGGATGAGAAAGGGGTGCGTGAAATAGTTTTGGTAATAAATTTAAGTATTATTCATACACAGACTCATTGTTGAAGTTGAAATCATAATACCCTACTCATTTTGGTAATATCTTAATGATATATTCGCAAACCTCCACAACATAATTGAAATAACTGGCCACACACCTTGGCATACGAATCACACACACACACACACACACATTTACGGTTTAGTTTGAAAAATTCCCTAATTTAAAAATTCAACTCATACTTCTAAAAAATTATTGCACAAATCATCTTTAAATGGAGGGGGGGGAAACATTTTAATTAAAAATTGTCAAACGGGGGAGAAAACTATCTTTGTGACCAATGGTTCAAAAAGAAGCCAACTGAGTTTGTTTGAAAGAAGCGTTTAGACAGTTTGTTTAAGACTCATACATTGATACCTACAGTGATAATGACATCATGTTCACCAAAGCATGGGTTTGGAATGAATACAATAATCATCTAGGATGGGTGATGTATGGGGTAATTTCTTACAAATGATAGTATCCAATGTTCACGAGCCAAATAAAAATAAACATGAAAGAGAATAATGGAACGTGCCTACGTCCACGGGGTTTAGGGTTTGCTCTTTATTATTTTATAAAACTGGTTGGCAGAATTATAGTAGTGCTCAACGATACAATATCACATGCCCCGCTCAACAGGGAGCGGGTTTTACATTTATAGAGAAGCTTCAAAGAATCCTAAATAGCTATCCCTAAAAGTTCAGACCTATCATTTATCAACTTCGGCCGTTCCAATTAATGGGTACATGGTAGTCTTATGTGATTTGGAATCTTCAATAACTTGGAGCGCAAGAAGAGTGGACACTCGCGCCGAGCACGTGCCAGTTTAATTATGGTCCCCACAATTGCCCCAAAGCTCAGGTTGGCTTTGAGATCGCTAGGCTTTGCTGTATCTAAGTCGGCTTTTGAACCAGACAAGTCTTCACACTTAAGGGAATAGCAATATTCTTTCCTTGGAAATTGATTGCTGCTTGGAATCTTCGTTGGTTGGTCGGAGGGCAATTTAGTAAAACCCTCAAAACTGGAGAATTTGTCCGTTATGCGCACGCTGGTAAATAGAGCCTCTTTTCTTTGATGGTGAACCGTCGCTTTGATAACCGTCACATGTGCGTGTGATCATTACCTTTTTTGGGGAACCGTGAGGCCATTTCTCACCAAAACAACGTTTCCCTCTCTTTCCTCACTTTCTTGTTCATTTCAAAAACCTGCGAACTTTCAAAACAGGGCTCTTCACTGTCTTCATTCGTCTATAAGAACTTTCAAAACTCTCAACTTCAAATCTATCGCTTTTCTCCGTTATTTCAATTTCTTTTATTAAGTTGTCATCTTTAACCATGGTGTACGTTATTAACGAAAACACCGTAGAAAAATTCAAAATTGATCATCAACCTGGTAAGTAACCGTAGGATTAGTTGAAGGTCCATGTGACCTTTGTACCCTTTCTGAAGAGCATTAACTGCTTTCAATCTTTATTGTTGAATGTGGGTCACTTTTTCGCCCAATCACTTGTTTCTGGAATTTGGTCAATATTTTAATGTAGTCCCAACCCAAGTCGCTCCGAATACATGGAGGATCGTCAATGGAGTTCATCGCATTAATGAGCTATACGAGACCTATCTTGGTATTACTGATATAATGTATTGTTACCAATGGACAACCAATGATAATATTAATTACATGAAGACAAGGGCAGCCAAACGGCCCTGATTGTAAATCTCCCTGATTCCAATAAAGACTACCAGGATCATGGGCTGATTGTGAAGCACCGGAACCATTCTCCCCCCCCCCCCCCCCCCACCCACCCCCTTCCTAAGGGTGTGGCGTACGAAGGACCAAGATGCCCCTAGGAAGAGCGAGGGATAGCTTAGGAAGCAATTATATTTCTAGCTCTGCCATCTTTTCCTGATTGAGGTTAATGTTGTGTGCTTTTCTTTGTTCTTTACAACAACAAAAAAAAATCCTCGTGAAAGTGTCGTAAATTTTGTTGATCTTCGAACCGCTTGGGTTATCCAACAGAGGACTGGAACTGTTGATTGTAACACCCCGTAATTTTGAGGATTTAATATTTAATTATTTTTGGAGATATAAAAATATTTAAATTGGAGAAACTTAAATTTATGAGATTTAAATTGGAGAAACCTAAATTTATAATTTGGAGAATTTATTTGCGTGGGAAGAATTATTTATATTTGACGACTTTAAGTTTAATTGTTCGAAATTTCGTGTGTCGAATTTTGAGGTCAAAATTTGAGAATGTTGTAAAGTATTTCGGATGACAATTCTGAGTGCGCGGTTGAGTCCGGATGGGTCGAGATAGTCAAAAAAGAATACCCGGGGGTAGTAATCAGATCTCGGGGCATTTTTGGGCGTAGCCGGCCCACACGGGGTGATTTGGGCCATTTTAATTAGGCCCATGTGACCAAAAACGGGATTTGGGGTTTTAAACCTAATTGAGGGACTAGTTGAACGGCAGTTAGCAAATTCTAAACCTAGGGTTTGAGAGAGAAATAGAGGAAAGAAATCAAGAGCCAATTGGAGACTGTTTGGGGACAAATTGAGGGACTAATTAGGTGTTCTTCATCAACACTTTCTCTACGCCAACGGATCAGACTCTACGAATAATTGCAGGCAAGTGGTTAACTGTTGTGATTCTTAAATTGATGATAATCAATTCATATTATGGGAGGTGTAAACCAAAATTCGTTTTGGGTGGGTTATTGCATGAAAATTGGGTTTTTATGAAATTTAATCTGTTGAGTAATTTGTCAGTCAAATTAATGCTATATAAGTATTCAGTATTGATTGGTATTAGAACCATAACATAACACCAGTGTTAGAGATGAATTTATTGGGATTGTCGGATCTGATTTGGGAATGATAATTGGGATTTTACCATAGGAATTTGTGTTCTTGAGTGGGTGAAGATTTGTAAAAATCAATGATGCTAAAAGGTTTAGATGATGATTATAGTTCATGATAGAGGTAAAGAGATGATAAATATGATGGATTGAAATTGGGATTTGGAAAAAGAAAGCTTGAATTTTCATTAATGGCTGAACAGCAACTCGGAGAAGGAGACCTGTTCGATCGATCGATCGATGGGATGGATCGATCGATCGATGGTCCCAGATTTTTGGCAGTTCGGCCTGTTTAATATATAAGGGGAAATTTATTTAAGATTTTTCCCCTACTTCTTATTTAGTGATAAATGCATATGTAGCACATATTCCTTAGCAATTATAAGGGAATATAATTGGGTTTAGGAGAGTGATAATTGTATGTTATGAGATGAATAAATTTCGGGAAATAATTCGTAGGTATTGATTGTTGAACCGAGGGAAAATGTTCGGGTATGGTAGTTGAGTGGCACTACATTATTAAAGGAATTGAGATGTAATTTATTAATTAAGGGGCGAAATATAGTATCGGGCATTAACAACGGTACAGGCCAAGTGAGCGAGTCCAGGTATTATGGTTGGGTGACACCAAGTATTAAATTAATTGATGTGTTAATTAATTAAATTAGAGTCGGACTGTAGACTCGGGAAGGTAATAAATTAATTGAAGAGAAAATTAATTAATTTGAGTCGGACCATAGACTCGGGTATATACAGGCTAGTGTTACGGGTTTTAGTACACGGTACAGCCGGGATTTATATTATATTATATATATATATATATATATATATATATATTAAACATCAGGACTAGATATTTATTTAATTTATATACTCTAGTGCTATCAAGAGAGGTTGCGCGATGTGGGTGCATCCCCTAGCTTGAGGAGTAGGGTGATTATATCCCCAGGTCATAGCGTCTGGTATATGGGTGAGGGGCCTATCTCACTTTCAGGGAAGGAATATGACCGCCTCCACTACGTTTATATTTTTGGGCCAGGTTGGTGAGCGATTCCAACTTGGGTAACTAGGTTATGTGAGCACACCTAGGGAGATAGCACTTTAGAGGAAAATTATCCGGCGAGGGTATACTCGGAGGGATGGAGATACATACATATGATATATGTGTGGATGTTTTTAGTAAAAGTATGCATATAATGGTGTTAAATATTATATGCAGGTCATAATACAGTATGTAATGTATTTGTTTTATATAACTTGTGTCACAGTTATATAATATTATTTAAAAGGAATTAATTAAGTTAATTGGTGAAATAACTTATAACCCATTAATAATACTCGGCTTAGAGTAGAAAGGCAAGGGGAGATTATACTAAGACTCGTTGGACGGGGTAGTACAACTAGGTGGGGTTAAGGAAATCGTTAGGTGTTCACAATAGTGGAGGGGTGAGTATGTCCTCAAGAGAGTGCGACACTAACTTAAATATGAAGTGCATTCATATATTTTTAATTACTGCAGTTAATTCACTTGCTAAATATTTTCAAAATGTTTTGGGTTCTAACCCTTGCTATAAAACTATTTTCAAAACCTTTTAGGTGTCCAGCCACAGGGACGCCAGGATTGACATTCTATTCCAGGGCGGCATATGTGGATGCTAGCAGGAGCTTGGATTAGACGCATCGTTCATTCTTTCCTAGAGTAGGAATCATCTATCAGTTTCAGTTTAGTTAGGGCATGTCGCCCAGACCTTTCAGTTGTAGTTTTCAGACTTATTTATTCAGTTGTTGGATGATTGTTGTTGGACTATTTTATTTTGGTGGCCGATGGTTTCTTCGGCAAGTAGTCAAATTAATTATTCAGTTGATTTAATTCAGTTGTGTGAATGGTTTATATTCATTTCCGCATGTATTGTCTTGTTTAATTAAAAAGTTAAAATTTGGCACCAGCTTTTTGGTAACTAGGTGGTTAGTAAGTTTTAAAAAGGTTTTCGACAGTGATGCTAAGAATGAACTAACTGGGACTCCTGTTTTAATTTGGTATAGGACTGATCACCCGGTATTTTATTAGGCGGGGTGTCACATTGATCATCCAGGTCGCCGACATTCTTGCTTGGCTACAAGTGTTCAACCTCTTATGTTGCGAGGCTAGTAGAACGAACACCAGTCATTCCCATTTCCTTGGACGACCCTGAAGCTTCCACCTCCCAAAACTCATAAGGGGAGGGAACAAACGAGGGAGGAAGACCATCTTCCTTTGAGTCGTTGAACGTTTCGTTGGTTCCTTCTACTGTTTCTCCAAGTGCCATGGCAAAGAGGAAGGTTGTAAACCTAATCGCCTCAAATGTTGGTATCAGATCTCCTCCCCATGCTCGCCCGTCGAGTAAAGAGAAAGATCTTTCTCAGCTGGCGAGCAGGAAAAATGATGTTGGGTGTTCTATTAACCCTATGGACATCGTGGATTCCCCCTCGAATGACCATGAGCCCCTTTCAAATAGACAAAAGAAAGATCACATCCCTCCTCCCCCACTAGACATTGTGGGGAAAAGAATGTTAATAAGGGCAAGGGATTACCTAATCCGTAGTTGCTCGCCCCGAGTTGGCCCGTGTGTAAGGACAAATTTCCAAATCGAGTCAATTTGTAAGTATTAGCTTTATTCCGTGTTTGGACAAAACGTGTTTGAGTCTTAGGTTGTTACGACTTGAGTTATTTGTCTTTCAAGCCTGATGTGTATTAAAGGACGTAGCGGCCAAAGTTAAAGCAGCGTCATGATTCGAGCCAAGTTTCATCTTCATCATCAAGGGATCTCAATGAGGTATGAATACATGTTTATGTTTGATCCCTGAATTTTGTTTTGGGTGTTAGGATTTTTATAAAATAGCTTTTAATTGTTCAAAAATGATTTTATCCTTTTTAAATACTTTTTGGAAGAAAAATATGTTTTTCGCAAGGTCATTAGAACGACATTGGTATGTCCTTCGAACGAGATGTAGTACCTCATTAAAATATCTTCGAACGAGACTACGAACGGGATCAATTTTGGCAAATGTTGGCCGCTCTGGAATCTCGTTGGAAATATCGTTTAATAGGTGTTCGAACGAGATGCTACACCTCGTTCGAACGAGCGCGCGAATTTTTGTTTTATTCGAGATTTATCAATTGGTTTTTCATCCTTATCTCGTTTTCCACAAACCTCCTATAAATAGGAACGCGGAGCAGCAAATTTTAGAAAGACTTTTCCAAAATTTTTAAGTTCCCAAACTTGTTTAAAAAGCTCTTCATGTTTATGTGTTTGTTTTAAGACAAAGTCTTCAAAACCAAAACCCTAGTTTACACCCATATTTTTTAGATCAAGAATCATACATATATATTTTGTTTTGGGATCTCCAGTTTTGCATCAAAGTGGTTTGCTCTATATACTGTGAGCGTTTCCTGCAGTGGACATTGTGTTTGTGCTGAGCGGAGATTGGACTGGTCACGAGACAAGCAAGATCGGTGGGATACCTAGACGTGGAAAAGCGCCTGCGTTGTGTGGCTGTTGAAAGGCATTCAACAGTGACTGCGAAGAAGGTTACAAGGATCGAGGAAGGGTGTCAAGGCTTGAAGGCGTCGAGTCTGTGAGTAAAGGCTAAATTGGACTTGTAAAACTGCCTATATCGTATTGGACTTCTGCGGTTTGATTGTCACACGTTTTTTCCATTGTGGTTTTACTCGTATATCGTCCTCTTATGGGTTGCTTATTCTCACCTAGATGCATGTTTAGGTTAGGACTAAAATTGGTAAAACTGTTTCACACAACACTTGTCGTTTTATTCAGTGCAAAGTTTATTAAAATTGTGAAAAATTAAAAATTGTTCTTCTTGTTTACAAACCCTGGGACATTGTTGTTTAAGGCGCAAGACGCATCCAGGCGCAAAGGTGTCTCTGGAGCCTAGGCGCAAGGCGAGGCGCACGCCTGATTGAAGCTAGGCGCACCTTTTTTTTTTTTTTTTTAAATTAAAGCAATATATTGATGTTATAATAATATCATGACATCAATGATAAAGTTAATGGCATAATTAAGATTCCAAATATATAACATATTATCATGTAAAGCTAAACTTTAACCAATAAACGTAAAAGGGAACAATACAAAAACTAATTTAAATCAACCAAACAATATGAAATATACTATAAAAATAGTAATTAAATTGCAAAACAAAGAGTTAAATGGTTAAATTGCAAAACAGTAATTAATTAAATTGCAAAACAAAGAAAAATCAGTCTTTTTTTTTCTTTTTGTTTCAACTTTATATTTTTTCTTTCTTTTTACAAAAAACAGTAGTTGATATAATTGCAAAACAGTTTTAAAATAAAAAAAAAGTCGATCTTTGTTCCTTCTTTTTATTTCAACTGATATTTTTTTTTACAGAAAACAATAAAACGAGTCAGAAAATGGAAGAAAAAACAGGGAGGAAAGGGAAAAAAGTTGTCGAAAACAGGATAAATGAAGGAAAAAAAGAAAAGAAAGAAAAAAGACTGACAGAAAAAGAGATGGACCGGAAAAAGGAAAGAAAAAAGAAAGAAAAGAAAAGAAAGCAGGAAAAAAGAAAAGAAAACAGAAAAAAAGAAATAGATACCTGTTAAGAGCCGCCGGAGAAAAATAAGAGCTGCCGGAGAAGAAATAAGAGCCGCCCAGTGAAGGAGAGAAGAGACTAGCTGCCGGAATACAGAGAGAAGAGTTTGGAGGGTTTTCTCAGACTAGGGTTCTTTTTTTTTTTTTTTGTTACGAAATAAGAGTTTGGCTTGTTTTGTTAAAAAAAATAAGTGCGGTTATGTTTTACAAATAAAAGAACCGGGCTTTGACCAAAACAAATATACCAAGATACCTGTTAAAAAAATAAAAATGGAAAAGCGCTCCTGGGCGAGCGCTCGGAGCTTAATTGCGCCTAGCGCCTTCATCCAATAGGCGTATGCCTCTCTCAACTCGCCTCGCCTGACCCCTCTTGAGGCGCCTGCCATGCGCCTGTGTGTGCCTAGCGCCTATGCGTGCGCCTAGGTACGCTTTTGACAACTATGCCCTAGGAGCACATATCTTTCTCAAATTGGTATCAAAGTGAGTTCTCTGTTAAGATAACGCTTTTGACAACTATGCCCTAGGAGCACACAGTATGCACTAGCTTACTGTGTAAGATCTCTGTTATCTGTTACGTGCTTATTTAAAGTTTCGATGGATTTTAACCAATAAGGTAGTTCCACTGGTTGGCCTCCATTGTATGATGGGTCAAACTATCCCTATTGGAAGGCTCGAACGTGATTTTTCTTAAAATCGATAGATGAGTGCGTTTGGAACACGATTGAGTTTGGGTGATCTCCTCCCACTGAAGGTGGTGCTCCTAAAGCACATGTCTCCTGGACAAGGGCTGAAAAGAATGCCTCAACATTTAATTCCAGTGGTGTGAAGCTATTTTCTGCGTTGTGACTGCTAAAGAGTACGCATTTTGACTTGTGAGAGTGCTAAGGCTGCTTGGGATATTTTGCGCTCCACATATGAGGGAACTGATATTGTTAGGATTTCCAAGTTATAAAATTTGACAACTAAGTTTGAGACAATTAAGATGTTAGAGAATGAGTTTTATGCCAAGTTGTCCGATATTGCTAACTCCTCATTTAACTTAGGTGAGTTGATCCTCGAGTCCAGAGTTGTGCGAAAAACCTTCTAGTCATTGCCTGAAAGATTTAACGCCAAAGTCATGGTCCTAGAGTCCCTAGGTGGTGTCAACAGTATGAGAGTCCAAGAACTTGGTGATCTTCAAACCTATGAGATGAACATGTGTCCTCCAAAGAAGAAAGAAAAGGGTATTGCCATGAAAGCCCGAAAAGTGGACGTGTCGGATTTTGATAGTGACGGTGAGCTTGATGCTGAAGAGATAGGTTAGTTTGTTAGGAAGTTCAAAAAGTTTCTTAAGCTTGGAGATGAGAAGAACTTTGAGAAGAGTTTAGATACGAAACCTATGAACTTTGTCAACCGTGATAGGAAGAATATTGTAAACCGTGATAGGAAGAACCGGAATGGTCCTAAGAAGGTGGATGATCAGGACAAGTGTTTTGAATGCTAAGATTTTGGACATTATTCTCGTTGAGTGTCCCACTAGACTGAAGAGGGTAAGAAACCTAAGGTATACAATACCACCCTTGTTGATAGTGAGGAAGTTAATTCCCCTAATGATCGCAACTACACCGCGCCAATCATGTGGGCTTAAATGAAGTGTCTTCCCCCGTTGAAGATGATCATGTGCATGACGATTCCAAGGTCCGATCTTTAGGTTCCCAAGAGAGTAAGGAGAGGAGTGAAGAAGAAGAAGAAGAAGAAGAAGAAGAAGAAGAAGAAGAAGAGGAGTGAGCTTCAAGTGGCCTTTCGGGAGTTGTACACCAAGTCTTTTAGTTGAAAAAGGTCAACTTGTGTTTAGAAGCTAAGGTGAAGGAACGTGCCATAGGGGATGATAATGGTAAATTAATTGAGGATCTTAGGGCACGTGAGAGGACTCTTAAAGAGAAGAGTACGTTGAGGGAGAGAGAGAGCGTCTTCGTGGTTTGATGGAGGCTTCAAAGGAGCGTCTCGAGTTTGAAGAGTCTAGGCGTTTGCTCGAGTCTAGGATTGTTGAGTTAGAGGAGAAGTTAAGAGATTCGAGTAATAACAAAAATGACAAGTGTAGATAAAATGCTAGGCACCGTCCGAATCAAAGATGATAAGTGTGGGATTAGTTTCGATGATATAGATGCTTTTGCTGCTAAAGCCAAGACCATTCATTTAAGAGAACCAACCAAAGCTAGGGACGTTAGAAAAGGTCAACCTAATGGTAACATTCCTCATGTCTTCACTTGCACACACTGTGGTAGGACAGGGCATGTTAGGCGTTTCGGTTATGATCTTAGAAAAGGTCCTAAGAAGATTAAGGCTAGTATCGCCAAGGTTCACCAAGCTCGAGTTTGTCATGTTACACCTAAGTGGGTTAGGAGATCCGATTTGGAGGCACTAAATGTTAGGCTTGTTGACCGTCGTTTGCTTTCACATGATTCATCCCATGTTATATCTTATAAGTGATTGTGATTGCACGTTTGTCATACACTAGTTTTTTGCTTCATGTTATATGTTTGCTAGTGTTATGACGTGTTTATCTTTTTTATTCTGATTTTTCCTTTTTGGGGGGGTCTTAATGAGAAAAATGCAAAAAGATATTTTGTTTGTCTTTTGAGTTATTTTTTTTCAATTGGTATCCTTTTGAAAAATGTTTAAAAACTCAAAAAGATTTTTGCCTTTTGTGTAGCTTAGTTTTACACATATTGTGTGGCATATCGGTGTGTTTGAATCTCATTCCTTCCATATATCCATGAGACTAGGACATTTGATTTTGATTTTCAATGCTTGGATTGTTCTTAATCATGTTTATATGAAGTAGTTTGAAGTTGATTTGCATGATGGATTCCCTTTGAATATACCTCCGCACACACTCTGCACGAGCTCTTTTGAATTTTAACTTTATATGTCACATGAGCTAAGTGAGGCGTTCTCCCAACAATTTTGTCATATACATAAAAAAATTTACTAAGGGAGAGTTGTGCATGTAAAAACCATTGCCCATAAGTGTGTTTAATATTTTTCTTAAAAATATGAGTGTGCACGAGAAAGGCCTACGAAACGAGAAATCTCCTTTGCGTGAGGCCACTGTTAGCAAAAGCCTAAAAGAATTGAGAGGCAATAAAAAAAGAAAATTGCCAAGGCCAAAGTTTTTCATTGATGCTTTAAAAATTAAATATCTTCAAAAGAAAAAGAGCGAGAAAAATAATATATTTATTTAGTTAAAGATCAATGGGTTTGCACAATGAGTCCTAGTTGAGCTTAATTGTTTTGACGCTATTGATTCGAGAATCATCAAAAATTCTAGACAAGTATGCATTGTGTTTGTTTGTCCTTTTGAGTTATTTATTAGACATGTGAGGCTAAATCGAATGTTGATATATTATTGCGGTCAAATGGATCTACTTGGACATGTTTGAGTGATTGGGTCATTTTCTTTTGTTTCCAGTTCACGCCCCTTCACTTCGTACCACCTGTTTAGACACATTGATACCGTGCGAGTGTGCAAAGCGTATGTGTTTTGTGTCTTTTGTGGGCATTTATACCTATATATAGTTGCGCTTCATTGGTATATGTGTGGTTATATATATGGTATGTTTTAAGTTTTGAGTATTTGCGTTTTCATTTAATCCGTGTGTGCCTTATGCTTAATCCTTGAATTAATCTGGCATGTGTTATGATCATCTTGGTATCTTATACTTAAATGTTGGCATCTTAGTTAATATCATTTGTTCGTAGTTTGGATTATTTGTACTTGTGTTGTGGAACTATTTATCGTTGCATGACTCCCTTCACACCATTGCATAATATGTTTTCCCTTCATGATTCCCATGCTTCACTTAGGCGGAGATTTGGTTTTATTGGGGAGAAATGTTTATTATTGTGTACCTTATTCTTTGTCTATTCCTGAACAAAAAGGGGAAGAAATGCTATCTAATTCTTTAGTGTGTTATTCTTAATTTAGGAAGAGACGTCTTTTCTTGGGTAGAGATGGTTAGACAGGGGGGGGGGGGGGGGGGGGGGTTCATAAGCGGTTTATACATCATCTTTGGAAAAATCACGAGGATGAAATGTTTCTGCAGGCTTGCATATATCATCAATGTTAAACGACTTATAAGCATCACGAGGATCCAAAGCAGAGCTAAGAGTAGAATTTCCATTGCCCCCTCGGAAAATCTACAATTTAACTCCATTATTTAAAAGTCGATCACCGCATTGAAAGTATCGACTTGGTAATGATGATAAACTGTTATATTATCGCCTTGCTGACAAGAACACCGAGTGCCCACTTTATAAGAAGCGTCCATATTTGGGATCTCAATGCCATGTCTTTCGCAAAACGATTGCACTTTATCAAAGAAGGAATTCCAACCAGTTTCCCTAACTTTTGAAGAAGCTTTTTTGTTGTTGAAACAAGTTGCATAGCATTCACAATGTCCCGAGACTTTTGTTGAAGTGCTTGACAAAGTATATCAGTGATCCCCATGATCTCATTCAATAAATGTAAAATAAATACAAATTCAAAAGAGGTCATCGCACCATAAGCACCTTTAGCCTCGGAGCGTATAATATGAGTAGGACCATTTAACCAAAGATTTTCAATAATTTCACAAGATGGACCAAACAAATCAATCAAACTGCGAACATAACTCAAGTGAGAGCTCCAACGAGTGGCTACCGCACGATGTATTGTCTTCCTTTGATTAACGTCTCTTCCCGTTTGAAGTTCACCAAGTGTCACCTTATTTGCAACTTCATCAGCTTGTCTCGACTGTAATTCACTCTGACGTTTTGGAGAAGCACCAATAATATTCACGATAACATTCAACTTTGAGAAGAACAATATATTTTGCACATCTCTCGATGCCGAAACTAATGCAAGTTGTAACTGGTGGGCAAAGCAATGCACGTAATAAGCATATGGACACTCTTAAGAAAGAGTGCTTGCAATCCATTCCAAGCTCCCCGCGTATTACTAGCTCCATCATACCCTTGACCCCGCATTTTATCAATATAAAGATCATAACAAGAAAGTACCCCAACAATTTCTTTTTTGAGTGTCAAAGCAATAGTGTCTTCAACACTCACAATACCAAAAAATCAATCACGTACCACCCCTCCCTCATCAACAAATCTTGTGACAATGGTCATTTGCTCTTTAATAGAGGCATCTTGTGCTTCATCAACCAATATACAATAACTCCCATCACCAATTTCTTTACGGATCTTACTTCTCACATTATCACCAAGAACATTCAAGATTTCTTTTTGAATTTCCTGGAGCATTTTTTAAGACAACCTCAGCAACGTTCTCATCATGATTCGCTGTGTGTTTTATCAATTCAATGAAATTTCCAGCATTTAGTGTGTCGGGAGTGTCATCATGAGCTCTAAATGCACATGCTTGAAATGCAAGCCAACGTGCACATTCAATTGATGTCTTTAAGCGCAACCAATTCTTTTCAACAACTTCTTTAAACTGTGAATTCAAAACCCTCCGAATGTGTTGAAAAGGATTCATCAAATCTTCAGGCGACTGGACAACACTCATATGGACTGAAGGAGTACAACCCATGTGTTTCAAAAAAGAACATTTGGGGCCACCAATCCTTTTCCAACTTTGGAACCCTTCAATAGTAAATGCCGGCCAGATGGGTGGATTAGTTTCAAACAAAACAATAAAAACAATATGATTTATTTTTTTCAATAGAATACTCAAGCCAAGGGTATCTTTGAAACCAACCACTTTAAAAGCGAAGAATTTGTTTTCCGTCTTGAATGGGTGGATATTCTTGAAGTATGGGTTGATAAGGCCCCATTTTTAGGTATTTCTTTCGAATCTCATCCCGGTCATCAACGGGGTGTTGCCATATTTGTAGGCGCAACCCAGGATCTCGAGTGAAAGTGTTGTCTTCTTCAATAGGTTCAACCCTTTGAATTTTAGGAGGTGACTCGGGAGAGATTGAACGAGTATCATCCGTCAATATAGGCGCATGGGAGTCATTTTTTGGTTTGAAAAATGAAAACAAAGTTTTTCTCGACATTAGAACCTAAAATGAAAAAACAATTAAAAGCCCTAATTTCAGCAATAAATGAAAAAAATATGGAGCAATAAAAATCCTAATTACAACAATAAAAAGCCCCAAAATTGATAAGAAGCCCTAATTTCAACATTTAAAATTACAGCGATAAAAGGCCTAAAATAAATATGCAGTAATAAATAAATATGATTCATTCTTGATAAAGGCCCTAATTAAAAATTACCTTGCCAAAAGCCCTAATTAAAAATTGCAAGTTATAGATATCGGTGGTGTATCTAACAATATATTATTTCTATACTAAGTGTTTTGTGAGAGATGATGAAACAATATATTATTTCAGCAGGCTGGCTACCACATTTGGAGATAAGATAAGAAGTTTCCTGTATAAAAAATCACCTCTCGTGAGCAAGGCAGCAGAGGAGAGAAAACGGGAGGCGGCACAGCAGTGGTGAGCAGCAGCAGGGCGGCCGGTCTAAGCAGGGGAGGGGTCTCGCCTCGTGTTTTTTGGACGAAAGGGTTAGCGGATGGGTAAGGGTTTGCGTGTTTTGTTTTAAATTTTAATGTTTAGGGTATTTACATTTTTTCCCCTCAATTTAAAATAAAACATTACCTAAGACTTTAAAAACAGGGGGAGGGTTGAACTGTTATTACTCCAAAATCATCACTGTTTTTTTTCTTTTTTCCGAGATGGGTTGGCACCCCCACCCACCCCTCCGCCCTCTCATGGCTCCGCCCCTGGGTATGCTTCAAATGGTACAATAATGGAAATGCGTTGACAACAAAAGGTGAAAAAAAAAGGATATATATATATATATATATATATATATAGAGAGAGAGAGAGAGAGAGAGAGTCAGGCTATAGTACATCATGCTCTATACATCACCCGTGCATCACACCTAATTCTAGGCCTTAAAAAATATTTTTTTTCAAATTTTATATTTTCCCATTGAAATTAACCTTCCAATCAACCCATATGTAAAAAATTTGGTCAAAATACATTTTGTACCTATTTTTAAAAAATCCACAAAAAACTGCTAAAAATACCTTATTTATAAGGGTCTGCGCCAGCAGTTTTTTGTGAATTTTTTAAAAATAGCTACAAAATGTATTTTGACATAATTTTTTGCAAATGGCTTGATTGGAAGGTTAATTTCATGGAAAAAATATAAAATTTAAAAAAAAAGTTTTCTAGCCCCTAGAATTAGGTGTGATGTACGGTGTGACGTATAGTGCATGATGTAGGTGAGCCTTCCTCTATCTATATATATATATATATATATATATATATATATGTATATACACGTAAAGTCTTAATCATAGTTCAACTACCCACTCTCCCATCTCTCCTTATCCGGATATTATGGGATCGGTTGGACAAAGGCCCAAAAAAACACTATCCCATGTGAACTCATTTCAAGAAAGAAGAAAAAAAGTACATGTAATCAAAAACCAAAGGTGTAAAGAAACTTTCTTTCTCCATGTGGGCAATGCAACACAAAAATTCATAGAGTCGACTAACGACTAGTTTGGCACTTGGGGGTATTGAAAAGAGCTTTTTTATCATATTTTAATCTAGAATTTAAAGACAAAAATTAGTGTTACACAAGCACTAATTTTTTGTTCTCCGGGAATGAAGGAAAAAAGGGAATAAACAAAATGCTCCATTCATATCATTAAAAAGTCAACAACAAAGGTATCAACAATAAGGCTTCTTCAAAGACAATCATGGATTCATCTTTTACAACAAAGGGGGGTGTTCTTCAATAACAAAAACAACAACACCAACGCAGAGCTTTAAGAATTTATCTACTCATTAGGAGTACTTCATTTTAAAAGTGTTCTTAAGAACATAAGTTTCATTCAAACATATTAAGTGTATTCCATTGTACTTTTCTGTATTCCATTGTATTTTTCAAGGTTGGTAGTGCTTTTCTTACAAGGTCTCAAGGAAATGAATAGTTCCCTTGAGGTTCTATTGTCCAATCCCTCGCTAAATATTGAATATAGTTTATGCCTTGTTGGTTGCGATTATAAGGATGGAGGTAGTTCCCTTGTAAGGTATCCGTTTTCACCAACCATGAACCAGAAGATAGTGAAGTTTTCAAATGCCGTATTGGGCGTGGACATCTGTGAAAGGATATCATCGAACCACAATAAAAATAAAAATATAAAAATATATATAAATAAATAACTCTTTGATCCATTTCTCACTTACTCTTTACATTTCAACCAAATAAGAAAGGTTTTAAATTAATCAAACAAGTTTCAAATAAAATAAAACAATCTCACTACTAGAATGATTTGAGAATAGAGAAGAAAAAGTTTGGAAATATAAAAATGTCGAACATTTGACTTAATCCCACCCCACCCCCGCCTCGATATTTATGGGACAATAGAGTGTTAGGGTGTGATTTGCGGGCCTTTATTCAAGGCGGACATTTAAGGAAAACTAAAGTTAGCTCCGTTCAGGATAGGCCTATCAATGGGTCGGGCTTGGACCCGGACCTGACCCAGACCCGATCCGTTAAACTCGGGTCTGAGCACTTTTATGAAACCCGATTATCCGATTATCCGGTTACCCGATTACCCACTAATTAAATGGATCGGATATGGATATAGGTAGACCCGATCTGTTAAGGACCCGACCTCTCTCTCTCTCTCTCTCTCTCTCTCTCTCTCTCTATATATATATATATATATATATATATATATATATATATATATATATTTAAGCATGTATATATAAATCTATATGCATATTTTTTCTTTAAATTGGATTTTTTTGGTACATTTTTTAGTTTCAGCTATTCGGGTATTCGAGTCGGGTATCGAGTCGGGTTCTCAGGCCCTTAACGGGTCCGGGTTTTGACAGATTTTTTTAGACCCGACGGGTAATCGGATTAGACCCAATTCGCTAAAACAATGCCCAAATCGGATATGGATATAGGTAGACCCGACCCGGGCCCGACCCATTTATAGGCCTAGTTCAGGACATATTAATTACAAAAGTTGTATTGTGTCTTAAATACTTAGCATAAATAATATTGTTTATCAACTTTAAGCCTTTTTTATATGTTTGAGGGGCATAAAATCTTAGGATGGGCACTGGTTTGGAACTGGCTTGTTTTAGAAATAGCTTGCTTTATATACAACTTTTTAGTTAGTTTTTTTCATTTCACACTATCCTAGGTTGGTATAGTATAAACTCCTGGCAGCAACCCTGCTTATGTCTACATATACACACACAGTACCATAAACATTATATATAGGGTATATTAAATGGAACTCCTCTCTCAATGTCATAAATTGAGATACATTTCCTCTTGTTTTGAATATTACACTTGTCTCCCCACCAGTCTCAAATATTATACTCAAACTATCTTGTTCTATTTGTAACGGCCACTACCCCCTACAGGCAATGAGCGTGTGCAAATTATGAAACGAGATGGAAGGTGAGTGTAATATCTTTAAAAAAAATAGGGGAAGTGGTCTTCATATATGAAACAAGAAGGGAGATGTCCGTAATTAATCATAACAAACAATAGAGTTGTAGGTAATTATTATTTTATATGATAGAAAAGGATCAAACTGACCCCATCATTGTAGCTAATATGAATGTGAAGACAGGAATCGCAGGTTGCACAGCCGCAGCATAAGTTGGATTTGTGTAGCCAAGACCAATAAGAAACAAAAGCTGGTTCCCAAATATCCTATTCCAGAATATAGAAATTGGAATCAAATGATAAAGATTACTCAGCTGGATATCAACTCTGTCAAAATCAACTATATAACAGTATCTTTTAAGATATCAATTCAATTGCAACGGAATTGGATATTTTAAACTTACCCAGTAACCCCAAGAAAGAAGAATGACATGAGGAAGCTCCCATTAATAGGTGGTCTGATTCTTCTACAAACAGAAAAACGGAAACATTTCACAAGGACGTAAACAATCTTTTTACACACTCAAGAGCTCACAATACCAACACATCAAAGCTTCATGAAAGCACTTGTGTCAACAATTTATTGAGATTTCAAAAGAATAAAAGCCTCACAATGCAGCTTACACACATAACCATCTAGTAGGGCCTCACTTCAGAACAAAATGCAAAAAAAAAAAAGACAAGGTTCTTGCTATGTTTGTTCCATTTCTGGACTATCCTTTTGGTAAAACTGAAAAATAAGAACAAAAGAATTTTAAAATCAATTAATAGTTCTAAATACCTAAAGTAGATGAAATAACATTCAAGAATATATTGCAATTTAATTTTAATTTGTCTTAATAAATTATTGCTAATTATGTGCTCTTATACGCAGAATTTAAATATAAAAAAGAAAAAGTACTAAATTGTGTCAGTTGCAAACACATATTGGGAATCTTATTAATATTAATCTAAGACATTTAATTTTGGCCCAGCTGCTCTGTTGTCTTTTTTTAAGATTTTGGCGAAACGCAGCATAATCTAAACGTACCTAATCAAGAAGCCCCGATCCCAATCACGTGCGAACCAAGCCAAACAGGATTATAGTCAAGTAACTTAGTCTTTTTTTCCCCTTCATTGGCTTATTATTTCTCTAGATAATAATGAAACTCGCTATTTTCTTAACAAAACTTCTGAAGCAGCGTGGTTCAAAGCAGCAGCAAGTACTTTTGACACAACTTTATTGTAAACCCATATTATGTTACATTATTATCGATTGAGAATGCAACATATATAAAATTAAAATTAATAGATTAAAACTTACTCTAGAACCACACCAGCCACTGTTTGACGTGGCT